>JAOXNG010000012.1:116217818-116227950 GCA_028566535.1 Scolopax minor | reverse complement strand
GGCTTTGGAGAGCCCTGGGCTGACATGATGCACCAGCCCTGGAGGAGGGGAATTGAAGCCCTACCTCTACTGAGAAGGCTGTAGTGATGTGAAGCAGCTCACTCTAAGCTCCACACTCGCAGTTGGAGACTCCAGCCTGTGGTATTGCTGCATAGGGAGCAATAGGTGTCAAGAAGGGATTTACCTTTTCCCCTGTGCTCATTTGTGACTTTCTGGTTGTGTTTTGGGTCTCTTTCCCTTCTTCTGAAGCTTTAGAGAGAGCTGCTGTGACAGGCTGTGCCGGTGCATGTCCTGGCACTGCTCTCTTGGACTGGGGTTGGTGCAGCTGCTCAGGTGGGCTGGGTTGTGCTGCCTAATGGATTTGGAGGTGAGAGGGTGTTTTTCCCCCATACCATTTGGGCAGGGAATTTGGATAGGGATTTTGCTGTCTTCTGTGGTGCTGTATTTATGAGCTCCTCTGAATCAACAGGGAAACTATTCATTGGTGGCAGCACTTCAATGCTCTTGCTCTCTTCTCCTTTGGCATGTTTTACTGTAGTTTCTGGTTTTTCACTACAAGTCTTCAGCTCACCAGAGATGTCTGAGGAGGTGTTTTGTGGTGAGTCTTGTTATGAGCAAAAGATGGTTCTTTGGAATGATCATATGTCATTTCAGTTGCCAAAACTGCTTCAGTTATCTAGGCAATCTCTGAACTCTGTGGTGAGAGATGACCATCTCAGAGGGAAGCATCTCTTCCGGGGGTCTGTGTCTCCCTCTAGCTAGTAAGGCAGCCTGGGTGACTGCAGCAGACTTGCTAGATAAGACACAGAGAAACATCATCTCAAATGAACCCCTGTGCTTCTGGGTTCCCAGCTGCTATGGCAGATGGGACTGGGCACAACTGGTAAAACTGTGGGCTCATAGCTGAATGTCGGAGCAGTGCCCTAAATGCTGAGAGCTTTGACTTGCAAAGCTCTGAAAATTGGGTCCTTTTTGCATCTCAAAGTGAGCACCCAACCACACGGTACCCTTCTGATTTAATTTGGTTGTGCCTCAGTTCCCCATCTGTACAGGAATAATTCCACTCTTCCTCGCAGGGCTGCTGTAAGGCAAATTAATGTTTGCAAACCGCTCAGATACTATGATAATAAATGCTGTGAAAGCCCAGGAGAAAATTAATACCTCATTATTTAGACCAGGACTTCAATAGCATGCCATACTCAGGACACAGGGCTACATATTGAATGATGAGGATAAAGAAAAATATTGAATAGCTGCTCATTAAGAGAGCACTATCCATCTGGTGTATGAAAGGGGGCTTTTTCCTGCAGAAGAAGTGGTCCACGATCATCCTATTACGTGTGCTGCGATGCATCTATGCAAGGGGACTGGGCTTGGCTTCTCTGTGCTGTCTGGATTCTGGAATTTTTCAACTGCCTGACTGTAACTTGGCTGCTCTTTTAACACTGGGGTTGGTTTTAATATGTAGCAAAGAGACAAAAATGCCAGTAGATGGCACTCAAGAATATGGAGCATCATTCCCGGGTGTGTAAAGCCAATAAAATGTGTTGTTGTGTACCACAAATGGCTTCCTCTGTGCGGCTCTTTATAACATCTCTACCTTTTTCTGGCCTGGAAATTTGGGGCACAGAGTGAAGAAAAAACAAGTGTGTGAAGCAGCAGACGTTGTTAGGTGGTCTGTGTGCCCTTCTCTGATCTCAATTTTGTTTCCACCCTTTGGGTTTAAATTACTTAACAGTCTAGAAATCCTGGGCTGTGCTCTCCTCAGCTGACCCTTTTTTTATGCTTTGCTTACAGCTTGTCTGTAAAATGAGATGAGAACTTAATTTGAAAGCTGAAGTTAATTGACCTAAATAAACTAAGAGCCTTCTGTTGGCTTTATGGTAAAAAAAAAAAAAAAAAAAAAAAAAAAAAAAAAAAAAAAAAAACAAAAAAAAAAACCCTGCATAACCCTAGCTCTCCTCCTCAAAAGTACTATGGAACAGAATGGTTTTCTTGGTGTATTTTCAAGCTGCTGTTGTTTACTAACAGTTAATTGTGGTGTACTATTGCCTAGAGAGCCCTGTGATCAGAAAGCTGTTGTGCTCAGCGTTGATGTGCAGGGATGGGGAGGCAACACCAACCTGGAGCTGCTGGGTTTGATTAGAAAAGATAGTGAATCAAAATCAGGAAAGGGTCTGGCTGTTATGTAGAAAACAAGTCCTAGAGCTGCAGGTCGGTCTCTTTATGTCTGCTTTGATGCATGAGTTGACCACAGAGCAGAGCCTTTTGCAGCCAGGTTTCCTCACTCAGCGTGTGGTGGTGCAGGATTGACAAAGGCAGTTTCGAGCTGGGCTGTCACAGAAATGAGAGGTGCCTCGGCTGGAGGAGACCTGTTGTGAGCTGGGGCAGATGTTGGGAAAGCATCTACTTTTGCAAACGCAGCCTAAGCTTGACCTTTAAGATCTGTGATAACCTTTCTGATCTGTGACTCCATCTCCCTGCTGGGAATGCAACCTTGCTCTACTGCTTCCTCTGCTTTCCCCTGCCCCAGATACCACCCAGCTCTCCCACTGTGTCTCGCCAGTGTGCTGTCTGAGCTCTGATTTGAGAAAATCAGTCCTTGTATGACTGCACAACTCTAATTACTCTGGACAGGCAGATGCTTTTGTGCCAGCTCCATTCAGTACTACCTGAAATAGCTGAAACCAGAATGATGAGAACTGTGTCCATACCTGTATCCGTGCAGTGATTAAAAATGCTTTTTGGCTGCATTCACGCCATTTTTCTAATCCAGACGAGTCCCTGGGCTAGGCTGGAGTACATTCTTCCAGGAAATAGAGAAGAGGATGAGAAGACAAAGGCCACATTAGCCTCTAGGTCAGCTCCTGGGAAAGCATTCACTGTGGAGCTGGGCTCTGGGCATCATACAGGGATGGGAGACCTTGGTTTCACCTCTGAATCTGCTGGAAACCCATCACCTGAGCTTGGTCAGACGAGGGTTAGCCACTTCCCTCCTCTGTGCTGCCATTCTCCTCTTGTGAAATAGTTTTGGCAATAGCCTGTTTCCTTTGTGAAGATTATTGCAGCTCTGTGAATGACATTTCCCTATTTTACACATTCTTCAGGTCACATATTCTGGGGTGGGAGGGAGAGCACTCAGAATGAGAGAGTAAAATGAGATCACAGTTTTACATTCAGAACACAGGCAAGTTTGGGTATGACGTTCCAGACACATATTTTGTTTTCAGCTGCCTCTACTCTTTGGACAATTTGGGAGGGCCTCCTGTTCCAAATGATAAGTGGAAATCCAAAGGCGTTTTCTCGTCTGCTTTTCAGCCAAAAAAAAAAAATATATATAATCCAAAACACCACCAAACAAACAAAATAGTGGAAGAACTTAAAATGAGCTTTAAGTTGTTTCTGATCAGTCACACATTTGCATTCTTAAGTGTGAATTCTGAAATATGGGGAAAGACACCCTGCATGACATTTCAAGTAGATCTAAAGGAAGCAGCATTATCAGCTTTCTTTATAGATGAAGCCAAATGTATGTCGTCTTTTCTTGCTTAGAAAAGGCCGCAAAGTTAAAAATACATTCCTGCCAAGCCATTTCAACCAAAGAAACAGTATTTTAAGTGAAACTTTTAATAAGAATACTACCCAAGTGAATTTTGCTAGACACCATTTATCTCAGGTGCCTTAAAAAGTATTCCAAGTTTACCTTAGTAAATGTTTAATATTATTCATTGCTGTGTTCTTTATTTTTTATTTTATTAGAAGCCAAGGCCTTCATTAATGATCTGAAATGCTTTAAAACTGCATAATTAAGAGAGGAAAAAAAACCTTGTAAGAGAATGTATGGAAAATTGAAAGCCACAAATTAACCGCATGTGCCTTTTAGAAAAAAAAAAAATGACTGTAGCTTCAAACATTCCTGGTGCATGCTTGACCATCTTTTCATATGGAATAGTTCCTCTAAACTTTAATCTTTTTTAAAAAACGGGAATAAGTGCAAGAGAGGGGATTCATGGGAGTTTGACAATTATTTTTTTTAAATGCACAAAGGAAATGCAATATTTTCAAAGCATTACCCCTCCAAGTGCCTTTTTTATTGATGGTTTTGTAAAGTATGTGGATATAATGTAAATATTTTTATTTTTATATGATTGAATGTGTTATGAATGAAAGTGAATTGTTGCCTATAGCAGCATCTATAGATAACTTGAAGAAAGCGTGAAGTGAAATTTATGTTGTTTTCTAGCCACTTTTTTACAATAAACATTTTTAAGTAAGATTTCTGTTGTTTCTTCTAATTAAAGAAAACGACTGTGTCTGGGGTATCAGGGCTTTGGAACAGAGGAAAATGCAAGTGTCTCTCTACATGACCAAATGAAGATTAAAGTGAATTTCAGATGCGAGTCCTTAGTTCACAAGTACTGAACACAAGAACTGGACATTAGAAAGGAATATACCCATTGCATCTTAAAACATTTAAAACCATACAGAGGATTTTTCTAGAGTCACTGCTTTAAAGCACTGATGCTTTTTTGCTACTTAAAATAGTATGACAACATTGTGAAATATATTTTATCAAAAACATTTTTGAAAATGTTCTTTCTTGCATTTCATCAGGATGCAGCTTTATTATAATACTTTTCCTGAGTCTCTGACATTAGGAAATCTCAGCCTGATCCAAAGTTCATTAAAGTCAGTGGAACCTGACCGAAGTCTAGTAACATTGTTTGCATGATGCTCTTTTAAAGTAGCAGTCAAGTCACAGTATGATATACTTTACATAGCCTTTTCAGAAAGATTAGAGAGATTTCTATTAAAATGTTTTACATAGCAGAACTGTCAAGAGAATGTATTATGACTGTATATCAGCTAATATATCCCAGGAAAGAATTATCCAGTAATAAAAAGAAGATATATTTTTCTTCAGATGATTTGAATAAGGACTCTAAGATCTGAACTATATAAAAGCATCAAAACACCATCAAATCATGTCTCCTTATTCTTGGCTAGAGCTACTTTCAACTTTTAACAAAGCACAAAGCTCAAAACCAGTAGAGCAATAGGTGGCGTCCAATCTAAAGAGGACTATGTCTACATTAGGTTACTATCAGGAGCAAGTAATAGCAAAATCAAAAATCCAAGAATTGAATGAGGAGACTGCAGTAGGATAAACAGAAGGTGCGAATATCTAGAAAAAGAGTACATTTCAGCAAAATAATGCAATACACCATGCATGCCTTTTGCCTCCTCCAGCTGAGTCCTGCAGAGCAGTGCTTCAGCAGGAGTGCATGGAGTAACGTAGGCAATAGGCACATGACAGAAGTTTTGTACATTTTCCCTACAAGAAGCACTCTACTGAAAAAAGATCAGCTCAAATGAAGGTTTCCGTATTCATCAAGTTTCTTCTGACAAAAATCTCAAGGTTATAACAACAATTCCCTAGGACTTGTTAGGGTGCCTTTTTTTTTTTTTTCAGGAAATAGCTAGAGAGCTCAAGAAAGAATTAGTGGGAATTTGTGAGGTAACATTTTGAAATGAACGCATGAAGGCATCAAATACCCTTGAAAAGCTTCATGTGGTTACTGTATTGATTTGCACTTCCATGTCATTCACTTTGAAGTCCTTAGGCTCCAGTAGCTCTTTGTGCAGCTTTCTCTTCCCAGAGCAAAGTTTACCAGTGGGTGAGTAAAGCTTTGGCAGTCAACAGCTATTTGTACTGTCAAAGTTCTAGGTTTGCTCTCCTGTGTCATGTCACAAAGGCTTTTCCATTGTTTTAATTCACACTTTAAATTCTCTACACCCATACTAAATGAAATAGCATAAGAGCTTCACTTTTGAATGAGTGGATATGCTAGTGTTGTCCTTAAGGGAAATCAGATGAAAACTTCATCAAAATACAGTATGCTAAACCATACACAAGTGGAACTGGTCTGATTTGGAGATGACAATTAAGATATGCTACTTTGCATGCCTGTAACACCTGTACTCATAAAACACAAAGATGGGAAAGGCTAGAAGCTCTTCTGGCTCATCTCTTTAATTGAAACAGAGTGCTCTATCACTGATCCCTAGCTCTCTGTCCAGTTGCAGCATAAACTTCCCAGGCAGCTGAACTTCTCTTGCTTTTCCTGTGAGACTGCTTTCAATTTGCTGTCAGAATATTTCTCCAAAACATTTTGCATTAATAGTTTTACCTCATTACTCTAGAAATACACTTCTGTACCCGCACAAGCTATTTACCAATGTAAATTGAATTCTGTTCTGAGCTTCTGGCCAATGACTCCTTTGACTTTCTTGAGACATGAGGGAGAAGCTTCCTCCATGCTGAATCTATCCATTGAGTCTCTTTGGCCATTGCTACATTTCTCACAAGACATCTCTGATTCTACATCCAAATAATCAACTTTTTAAATCTATCTTAGGAAAACATACCCCCCACGCTTGAAATATCTTCATTACTCTTTTCTGAAAGCACTTTTTTACTTTTAATTTTAGACACCAGTGCTAAATATAATTCTTTTAATTGAAAAGTTAAGCTACCAAAAGGCCAGCCTCTCTTCTAAAGGCACCTGCATGATAGCAACCTGCATGATACATGATACAACCTAGCATGATATACAACATGTTTCACAGCTTTTTTTTAACTCTTCATGAATTAGTTGCTTAAAAACGGTAGATCTGGGGAAGGGACTTTGGCCCACCATTTGGGTGTGCTTTTTCACTTCAGAGGCTACAGAGTGAAGTAATATGTACATGAAATGAAGACAGAACAAAGTACACATTTATGCTCAAAGCACTGTAACTCCAAATACTCTAAATATATATGGTTTTGGTTTTATGATTGCCCATTATAGGGAAGAAGAGCTAGTATGCTGATGAGTATCCTTGTATGAGCTAGGAGATGAGTATCCTTTAGTATATTCTGACAATCTACTTTCACCCCTAAGTGTACTTTCAGTGTGAGGAGAAGAGCTGAACCACCACAGCACATGTGCGGTTACAAGTCAAATGTATGAGTTTCTCAAGGCTGAAGGCAACAATTGAATCACTTTGTTTTCCTCTCATCTCTTCACTTGCTTCCGTTTGGGTGTGCTTTTTCACTTCAGAGGCTGCAGAATGAAGTAATATGTACATGAGATGAAGACAAAACAAAGTATACATTTATGCTCAAAGCACTGCAATTATCCTACCAACTAATGTGAGGTTCAGAAAAGCATCTTATGCGCTCACCAAAGGGTTAAAATAAACACCTCTCAGATTAAGACACCATGAAATTTGTCTTCTGTATTTTACTCTATTATTTGGATTATTATAGTTCCTTTTATCATTAAGCAAGCTCAGGGCCTATTACTCTAAACTTCATAAAATTATATAAAAAAGAAGCGCCCTAAAGATCCTCTACTTTCAATTTCAAAAGGAAGGACAATGAGAATCATGATAATTTAATTCTGATGTCTTGTGCTACAGCTTATTTCCCCTGCCACAAAACCAGTTCAATGTTTCATCTTGCACAAGACTCAGTGCAAGTGAAATCCCAGGATCCCAAAATGGTTTAGGTGGGAAGGAACCTCTGAAGATTTCTTAGTCCAATGTCACTGCTCAAAGCAGGGTCAGCAGACCAGTTTACCCAAGATTGTGTCCAGTTGGTGTTTGAACATATTCAAGAACGAAGATTCCACAACCTCTCTGGGCATCTGTTCTATTTTCTGTTCCAATGTTCTATCATTCTTGCAGCCAAAAAAGGTTTTTTCTTATATTTAGATGGAATTTCCTGTATTTCAGATGATGCACACTGCCTCTTGTCCTGTCACTGGACAACACTTAAGAGTATGGCTTAGCCTTCTAACACTTCTTCTCATGAGGAATTTATACACATTGATAAGATCTCCCCTGAGTTTTTAATTCTCGAGGTGTCTCAGAACCTCTCATATCAGCGATGCTCCAATCTCTTAATCATCTTTGTGGCCCTTCACTGGACTCACTTCAGTATTGCCATGTCCTCCTTCTACTGATGAGGCTAGAACCGGAGCCTGCAATGCAAATGGGCTGAGCTGTAAATACCTCTGCTGTTGAAGGGTCTGGCAAATAAGTCTTAAGAGGAGAGGCTGAGGGAGCTGTGACTGTTTAGCCTAGAGAGAAGGAAGCTGAGGGGAGACCGTATCACTCTCTACAAGTACCTGAAAAAAGGTTGTGGAGATGTGGGGTTTGGTCTCTTCTCCCAAGTCACAGGCAATAGGACAAGAGGAAACAACCTCAAGTTGCGCCAGGGGAAGTTCAGATTATATATTAGGAAAAATTTTTACACTGAAAGGGTTATTAAGCATTGGGATGGGCTGCCCAGGAAAGTGGTTGAATCACCATCCTTTGCGGTATTTAAAAGATGGTACTTAGAGAATGATTTAGTGATGGTTTTTGTTAGTGGTATGTTGACAGTTGGACTAGATGATCTGAAAGGTCCCTTCCAATCTAGTCAATTCTATGATTCCATGAAATACTACTCAATCTCTGTTGAGTAGCTGACAGGATGCATAAAGGTTGTGGAAACTACATGGACTGTAACAGCAGAGTACAAACAAAAATGACACTTGCATGTTCTGTCCCTCAAATAATAATTAATTGCAGAACTCTATAAAGTCGTCAGGAACTTTGAAGGATGTGGAGGACAGGCCTGTGTTTTTCTGGGAGAGCGAGAGTTGTCCTGTCCTGTTGCAGAGTGCTACATCAGGGTGCCTCAGGTGAGTACATGCCATGGGTTTCTTAAAGGTGTGCACGTTTTCTGCAAAGGTATATCCTTTTTGAGACACTTTATGAAACATGGCTTAGTAAAGTCTTTGAGGCCGTGCTGCAATCCAATTGCATCTTTGCATTGCTGTCCCTTCTGAGAGACACATAGTCATACCAGGCTAGAGATAAAAAGAATAAATAAAAATAAAATGCACAGTGGTCTTTTTTTTTACTTGTTTGGTAGTTTGGTCACCTTGTTCCTTTCCGCTTACCTCTTCAACACTTCAAGAATGCCATCTAAATCAATATTTTTTCCTGTTTTTCTTTCATGTGGTTCACTCACTGTTTTGGGTACAAAAACGTGTTCCTTCATGGTCTTCTTTTATTTTCCCCAGGTCTCTGTAAGACCAAAGTTATCGCAAAATAGAACAGCTGCTTTCTGTTACATCTGCCTCCTCTTTTCCTATTGCTTGGCTGTTGAATACATCCTATCTCTCATCTTTGTTCCTTTCTGCTTTCTATGCACCACCAGAAGTTTGTCTGGTGTGTGCGCTAAGTAACCAGGAGGTCGATAAAGATCACAGTTTGCCAGTCCTTGCCAAGAGGGAATAAATGCCCTTTTATATCTATCATATTTTTACATCATTTTGTCAAAAGAAGGCACAAAAAGCAGCAATCATATGAATGCCAGCTCAAATTCACATGGCCTCCACCATTTTTAGTAGCCTTCACCTTGTAAGCTCCACTCAGCCCAGGAAGGGCTGAGAAGTCTACACATTTTGGATCTGAAGTTTAGCTTTATATGACGCATACAATAAAGCAGAGCTTTTTGCCTAGCTGAAGAAGACTATAGAAAGTCAGTCCTCACCTTGCTAAGCCTCCACATTCTGCTTACTTCTCATGTTTTAGCCTCTTCTCTTACTGCTGTGTCTAGTACTTGATAAATGCGGGCATTGCCACGTCCCCTAACCATCCCTAGACATGTGTCTGGGCAACAAATACATGTTGCATGCTGGTCCATCTCCCGACCATCACCTTCTCATATCATCTTCAAAGGCAGGAGCTAGGAATGCAGGAGCTTGGTCTCACAAATCCCTCACAGAGAGGTTCCTACATCTCACTGAGTCCTGTGGGTTCCCAGGACAAGCACCAAACGTCAGAGTACGAAGTCACAGACATCTGCTAAGTCGCTAATAAGAAGCAGTTAAAGTATAAAGTTGCACTGCAATTAGCTCAGATTGTGCACATGGTCCCTAACCCAAAGTAAATTCCTTTGAACGTAACCTGCCCTCTCATGTGGGCTGGCAGATCATCCACAGCTGACAATGAATAAAGACTCAGAAGAATGAAAACTGACAGTTATTAAGTAACTCCAATCAACAACTTAAAGTAATAATATAATGCATAAAAG
>JAOXNG010000012.1:116190619-116206352 GCA_028566535.1 Scolopax minor | reverse complement strand
TTGCTGCCTTATCATCTATAACTAGGTCCCACAGACAGTCACTGAATGCACGCCACTCCTCTACAGCAAACATTTTTCCAGGGTCCGTGAAGAACCCCGCGTCCCTCCCGGCCACGTGAGGATTGCGGTGGGAGCGGTGGAGTGTAAATCCCTAATCTCCTGGGCCTCTGGCCCCTGTAATATATTGTTCTCCATTTCCCCCAGGGCAGCCTTGTTCCATTGGTTAATTGGAAAGTATTTATCTGTGTCATATTAAGAACCATTTGGGATAATTGTGAAATTGGCAGCCCCAGTCCTCTTTTGTTTAGACCAGGGTATAATTTGGTTAATTTTAATGTTTTTTTTAACTTTGCCACAAGAAGGCGGAAATTTAGATTCCATTATTTAGCAAGTAGCTCTGAGGAATGTCCTTTGGCAGCAGGGGCATGTGGTGGGGCCATAGAGCTCATCGCAGCCTTGGAGCATTTGCTGTGTTGGGCGTGCTGAGCCTCAGCCAGGCCTCGAGAGCTCTTGCCACAAATCTAAGTCCTTTCGTGTTTCTCCTCCCTGCCTGCACTCTGCTGTGCCACAAACCAGATTTGATAGGCAGTCACTGCAGCACATTCATCTGTGGAGGACAGAGTATAAGCATGGCTTTATTGTGAGTCAAAAGATGAGTTGAGAGTCTGGTCTCTAGTAATGGGGACACAGCTAGATGAGAGCACTGAATGCTCAGGGACTCTTCTTGCTGTTTTCTGACCATCTGTGCCTCCAAGGTTCCTTGAAGCAGATCTGACATCTCTGCATTTAATATCTTGTGATTTATTTCTCTTTCCCAAGGATATCTTTGAAACCATCCAACCATTTGGCAAGCAGCAGAGTTCCTCAGTTTAAAGTAGGTTAGAAAATGCCTCCTTTTGCCTTTTTTTTTTTTGAGCACTTCATTGATTCTCCTCGGTTCCTGTATTGAACAACCATTTTCTGTGGATCTTATTAGGGCCACTCCTGACTGGGCAGTCCTCCAGACTGAGGTCTCCTGTCTCATTCTTCTCCTTCCAAACTAAGAGTCCCAGCCCATTTTATCTCTCTTTTGGTTATCCTTGTTGTTCTTCTCTGTGGATTATTTTCCCCCACAAACATAACTTTACATTTGCCTTTTTATTACTCAACCTCTCAATATCAGGATATCCTTCTGTAGCTCTCCGTGTTAGGTTTCTTCTGCAGGGCACTGAGTAATTGGGTATTATAAGGAAAATTTCTCTGTCTCTTTATCCAGATCTTTATGCTGACCAGCACAAGCTCTAGCACAATTTCATGCCTTTTGCTTTGATTAAAACAAGCCTTTGCTCATTATTCCTAAACACTTATGTTCTATAACAGCTGTTTCTTTAACAGCTTTTGGTGAGGAAAGCCATTAGAAATATCCCTAAAATCCAAGACCACTCAAGTCACCTTTATCCAGGTGCCTTCAAATATCTCTAGTAGACGTGAGGCATGAGGCACTGTGAAAGCCATTCAGATGTGTCTCTCATGTACCTTATCTCTTCTAACTCTTCATTAGTATTCTACCAGTGTATCCAGTGATGATGCCAGGGTCTGAGATCTGGGAGCCAACCAATCTGGAATTCCTCTATCTTGGTGAACCTGGCTGCACCTAATGATGTCTTTGGTGTCGAGAGCCCATTTGTTTGTGCTTAAGGAAAGTTTAAATCTGTTCATGTGAGCTATGGCTTGGGGATGGGGATCAATTGATATAATACTATTGCCTCGGGAGGAGCCATATTTGGTGACCTTTCTGGGGTATGAGACTGGGGAGATTTCTTCTCCCACCCCCACACAACACTTCCCAAAGGGTATTACCTGACAGAATAAGACAAAACCATCAATAGAGACTCTTCACTGCATGCAGTCTTGTATATATATGTGTGTGTGTCCTTTCCAAGCCCAGCTCAGCTCCTACAGAAATAATATCCCAACTATATTTCAGGTAGATATTGTATGGAAACACTGAGCGAGTATCTGTTCTTATACAACTGTAGGGTAATTATTTTCTTTTTCTGGCATCAATGTTATTCACGATGAAAGAGGTCTGTAATTCCTGCACAGCTTTACTGTTTCTCCTGATCCTTTCCCACACAGCCAAGGAACTGCTTTCTCAGGTGTTTCAGGGAGTTGTGGGTCATGGTCACTGAAATAAGAGGGACTAGTGTTGAAATTAGCAACAGAACCTGGAGTACCAGTTAATGCCAAACTTTACCTCTTGCAATAATTCCACCTGTACTTACCTAAACATGGCCCTTTTTGGTCACAGGCCTGGTGCTTTGAGTCTGGGTGATTTTGTAGATAAATATAGACTGGAGGACAGATTAAAATTTCTAGCCAGTAGAAGAATGACGTTCTTGAACAGCCTTCCAAACCGGAAAGTAGGGGCAAGGAGCCTATGTTGTTTCTAGATGAAGCTTGATAAGTTAATGGAAGGGATTTTATGACATGACAGGAATGATCCTAGAGTGAAAAATTAAATCATGGGATAATGGACCTTAAATGTTTCATTTGCTAGTATCTGTGGAAAACTGCTAGGAAGAGAGGCATTCTTCAGTTCTTGATATTCTTTATTACACTATATTTTATCATCCCCATGCTCCATAGCTTTAGTTAGCTCTCTGAAGAAATGATAAGTTTTCTATCCCTCTGATGCAGCCTTGGCTTTTAGGTTAGGGAAAGGGTCTTACTTTCTTTCATATCACTTTGTCCAGAGAGGAGACCTGGATCTGCTGCACTGTTGCACTAGTGTCAGAACACTCCTGTGTGCTTGAGTGAGGCATCTTGCTCACAGTAATGGGTTCCTTGGACTTGGAGACACAAAGCCTTTTGCCTTTAGCTGGACTGTCAGGCCCCTCTGCATTTTTTTCCTTACTTTATGGAATGAAGTGTGTGTTTACCTGGATTCACCATGGAGGTTCATGTTTCAGTGTCCCGTGGGCACAGGGAAAGCAGGTAGTTGTTTAGCTACTTTGATCACTGAGATAATTGTAAGGGATCAGACTCAAAGATCAATGCATCTCTTTATCATTCCTCTGTAGAGAAATGAGTCTGAATCGTGGATATCCATTGATCTCTTTCCTGTAGATACAGGGGCCTCCTCCAGGACTTGGTGTGTGTCCTTTCTTCAGCCCATGAACAGTTCAGTTGCTCTCTTTAATGCACCTCAGGATTCTCTCAAGCTTAGGACCATCATGTAATCATCTTTCATTCAAAGTGGGGACCTGTGTGCCCTGCAGCATGGGTTGCAAAGCCATGGGTTTGTCTTTTGCCTCAAGATGGTTCCAGTTTGTAAAAACTATTTACCAAGCCAGAGAGGGACTGAGAAGGGGTTCCCTCCTTGTTCATCATGGGCTGGTTATGACTGTATAGTCTGGTCCCTTGGTCCATACAGGGTTGAGAAAATCCAGTGGGAGACGGAGGAACATGCCAGGCTTGGCAACTCTGGAACTGGGAGCAAGGAGGTGAAGGGTGCTTGAAACCTGTAGAGGGAAGAGCTGAAGCAGAACCTTTCATGCAGCTAGTGGACGTCCTACCCATGTCCCACTCATGGTTTCCAGTTGCAGTGTCTATGATCTGACAGCTGCAGCAATGCATTTTTCAGGAAATCAGACTGTCCTGGAGACCTCTGCAGCGTTCAGCACTGATTCAGAGTGGTGGCTGGGGAGCACAACACGCTGGAGAGGAAGCCCCCTCACAGCACAGTCCTAAGCCACTGGCCACCACTCCACCATCCAGCCTGTGCTCTACAGTCCAGATTCCTGCTCCCAGCACTGCTGGGCATCGTGAGCATCCACTGCCAGGGACACCGACCTACACACTTTGCTCTGGAGCAAAGTGCTGTAGAGCAGGTCTACAGGTTGAACAGCACTTTATCCCTGCACATGGGACCTCCTTTCTGTTCCTACTTGTTCCCTTTGGACCTGTCATGCAGCTGTAGCCACCTTCTATTGACTTTTCGCCATATTAAAGTGTACTTTGACATCATCAATAAGACAAGAAGACAGGCTATGTACTGGCTTCCCTGTGGAGGTTTATTTTTTAAAGGTCTTACTGGGCATCTCTGTTAATTTATCGGTGGCAGTGGCTTGCACAGGATGCACACCAAAGCCCAGATGCTTCAGTGGGAGAGACCACGGCACAGGCTCCTCCAGCTGCTGCCTGTGCTGACAGTCAAGGACAAGAGAGACAGAGGTCTGGACAAACACAGCCCATAGTTTTGCTGTACTCTGAGCAAGGAAAGGCCAGGCCTTACAGAGATCAGCAGCTGCCCTGCCTTTCCTGACTTCTTGCTTTCTGGGGTAGCCGAAGGCAGAGGGTCCCCATGTTGCCAAGCTGAAAGGCGAAGTTGGACAGGACCTCTGTCATCAGACATGTTTTTAGTGTCTGTACCCACAGTCATGGGGCTAGAGAGGCAACCACAGGGATTGACCCACCCAACACCTGGATTCCCTCCATATCTGGCTCAGGTTAGTCCCCACTGCAGCAGGAACACACCCCGTGGGCACAAGTCCTCTGCCAGCAGTCTGGGACCTTTCCCAAAGCCCTGCTAGGTCAATCTGTGGCCTTTCCCACCCACTGAATGCTCACTGTGCCAACTCAAGCTGGCGAGGCCCCCATGTCAGGCAGAGGCACGGTCCAAGGCCAGCGAGCCGGCTCTGCCTCCAGCTGCACTCCTGTTTGAGAACCGCCTTCATCACTTTATTAATAGTGTTTGTCATTGTGGGTTTTGTTTCTTCCCCTCCTCCTGGCATCTAATAAAGAGGCATGGGTCCAGTTTGCGCTCATTTTCCATTTCAAATCTCTGCCATGTTTTCTTTCTTTTCGAAAGATTTTGTTTATTGCATTTCTAAAATGTAACAAAATAGGAGAGACAAAGATCAGACAGAACCGCAAATGCCGCAAAATTAGGACACAGTTAAACGATGCAGCAACAACCAAAGACATTAAAATGACCTTCTACAAGAGAAGCCAATGCTTGCTTGCAGAAGAGTGGAGAGGCAGCTGCTAGTAGGGGTGCAAGAGTGATCAGGAGAGCCTTCTCTGCTAGACATGCCTGGAGGCTGCAGTGCCTCAATCCACGTGCAGGAAGAACCTGGGCTGTGCTGGCCAGGAGCAGCCATGCTGGGGAGGGAGCTGCATCCTCACCTGCGATGGGGGCTGTCCTGGGTTGAGAGACACAGGACTAACTTTTCTTCTAATGCTGGGGAAAATGGCACTTTAGAAGACTCTAGTGTCTGAATTTGTGAAAATATTTACTTGATAACCAGACAGGCTCTGGGGGATTCAAGGTTTTAGTGTTTTTGAGCCTTGCCAGGTGCAGGGGCAAGGAGGACCAAGGCCTGGGCATTTGATCCAGGTTGGCCAACAGGATTATTTCATACCATGAATGGCACATTCAATATCTAATATCAATTACAAAAGTTTGCTGCGTAGCTCTCTCTCCCATGATGGCAGCGGGTTTATTCAGATACACACCAGAGTAACCAAGAACTAAATTTGGCTTTTCAACCCCACGTAAAAGAAGCTCACTTTAGATCAGAGGGGGAGAGCTAAGGGGAGGGTGGGCCGGAGGGGAAGGAGGTAGCTCTTGCTCACTTGTTTCACCTTCTTTATGACCAGATAATAGCACCCCCAATATCTGGATTCATGCAGAGGAGATAATATGGCCTGGTAAACACATCAGCAGGACAAGTAGTGTGAAACTTTATTTTAGTGTTTTCAGTAACTGCCTGAGCTGATAATGGCCCTAATGTGGCCACAATTGACTGCAGAAGTGCAGATTTGGTCCCAGTCTCATAAAGTTTCATACTAACACTGTGAAATTGCAGTTGTTTTGCATTCTCAGCCTTCATTTGAACAAGAGCAAAACTTGGAAGATGAAGATGTGTGCGAACTGTTTTTTTTTTTAGGAAAGTAGGCAGAGGAGCCCAATGACTTTTGCAGAATCAAATCACGATAAAGAATAAATTGACGAGACTAAGAAGTGCAGTGAGCTACCTTGCCGTGACTAACAATAACCATCTTAAACAACTGTTGATGCATTTCTGAAAACACAGCCTGCTGTTTGTTGCCAGCTATTTCATTTAGACCCAATTCACTAAAATCATGTGCTTAAATGTAGGCAGACTATTAAGCACATTGTTAAAACAATAAGCCAACAAAAACTAATACTTTCCCTGCAGTTTTTCCAGTTGCTTTCTGTGATTACTTTGTGCCACTGATAGATCCACTTCACTTAGCATGTTAATGTATTTTGAGGGATATTTCACACACATTTTCTTTCTATTTTCTTTTTTTCAGTTTTGAAACCAATGCAGTAAGAGTATTTAAAGAAATAGCAACAGTCCTTATCTTGTTCTTTCCATGCGAAGTAGTCTCTCAGTCTGAACACACCATTTAATCTGGAACAGTTCTTGTAAATTAGAAAGAGCCTGACCCCCATTTCATATTTAGCATGCATTCTTCTGTTCATTTTATTTCCCAGAAGATAATGGATAGATCAAACCTACAATGCTTCTATCATACACAAGTCTTCTCCTTATTTACAAGCAGCTTTTTTCTCCCTATGTCTTCTTTCATTGCTGCACATCTTTGCATACCAAGCAAGAGGTAGAATAAGAATAGAGAAACTTGTATTTGGGACCCTAATGCTATCAACACAGGAAGGACGTAAGAGTTGTTCTTTTTACCAACCTGCTTTTCTCATTTACATTTTATTACATTACTTCTCTTGGCTGTTCCAGATTCTCCTCTCAAGTGGTTTATAGTCAGAGCTATAAAGCATGTTTCTCTACATCTCTGCTGTAAGGGAATGACAAGCAGTGACTGGTGGATCTCCTTGTCTTATACATGAAGCATCCTTCTCAGTCAGCCTGTATAACAGACAGATAAATCGTGGGATACAAGAATTTCTCTTTATAAATAAACCCCCAGAAAACTGGTCTTCATCATTGTGAGGCATTTGATTCACAGTGGGGGGCTCTTTGGGGTTTGAGGGACACATTGCCTCATGGAAAGGATTTGAGACCTCAGGGCTAGCATCCACATGAATCCACATCACAACCAAAATTGTTCAGTGCCCAGGCACTTACCATATTATGATGCAATCAATCAGCCTAAGCCCCCATATGTGAAAAATTTTCTAAAACTGGCTATTTTCATAGCCAGTAGGCAGATCATGCATTTGACATAACATACACCAAATATGTAGATCATATGCTACACACACAGGTCTTTTGTCATTCATAGGTCTGTTTTAGCTCCCTGGTCTAGAGGGTTTGAAGGGTGTCACTTATCCCAGAAGGCACATATTCTTCTGATAGCATAGCATAAAATTGCATATACAAATATAATGCATACAAATGCACTAACACCTCCTTCCCACCCAGCCCTCCATGAAACTGGAAGCTGATCATTAAACCAGAGTAGAGAAAATTCATGTCCTTTGCTCAGAAGCATTTGGTGGTGGCAGTGCCTGGTACCTAGTTAAGTACTCTTGAACAGGGGGCATTTTTCCTTTTTACCTATAGTTTTCCTTGAAGTTGGTTGTATTGGTTCAGTTTTTCAATGATCAGCTTTGCTGATCTCAAGACCATTTGTCTAGTCTTAAGCACACTGCCCAGCAAGGAGATTAGACAGAAGGACAGAGATTGCCCAGAAGGACAAACTCCTTCTACACCAAGCTTCCCCAAGCAGGGGCAGTCAGCTTGGACAGAGACAAGTTTGCTGAAAACTGGGAGAGAATACGCTTGCATAGTTGGTTTAAATGCCTTAGGAACTATGGAAGACTGTAGGCTTTACTAGGAAGAGAGAGAAAACAGATCACAAACATGAAGAATAATCTCTGGCAGATAACTCTACTTCTCTGTGAAACGTAATCCCCAAATACTCTGGCAAGAAGATAGATCGTTATACCATAATGACAAGCATTAGTTGCAGGTCTCGGTTTTTCAAAGAAACTAAGTTTAAAAATAGACTTCCTAAACCTTAAGGCCTGGAACCTTGTGTAGACATTAAGATTTGTCTGCAGCTCCATGCTTTACTCCTACATTTTCCCATCTGCAAACTACTGCTGCAAATGACTGCTTAAGACAGACCTGGACTTTATAGTTCTCAGTGAAGCAATATGTCACCTCTATTTATACTACTGTGATCTTATTAAAGAAGGAAATCCTGTCGGTAGTCATCTCAAATTCCTTTAGTTATCATAAATTAAAACTCCCCACTTCTCTCTTGCAACAGGATTTTTTGCTTTACTTTAATGTGCGTATGTGTGCCTATTTGTACATGGTTTTTAAAATCTTTGCTGTGTTTTTCAGTGAAATCCTAATGGCATCTGACCACAGAAATTGTCTCAATGTTAGTTAGTAGCTACAGAGACATAAACTCACAAAAGCCTTGACTAAGTCTTGCTTATAAACACACCCTTGATGCAATTATTGGCTTAAGTCATAGGAAGTGTAATTTTGTGTCTGTAGCAGTCAAATGGCATTTGGAAGCTCAGAGGATCTTTTCGTGGCCTTGCTGCAGAGATCTTTGTGAATTTGGCAAATATAAAAGTAAACTTTCTGAGCCTATGCATCCTCTTCTGTGAGATGATGACAGTATTTATACTCTCCCATTTTTTCTAACGAGGAATTTGCAGCCTCTGGTCATGAAGATGGGCAGAGTTCATTGCAGTTCCAGGTAGAGAATATTAGGAGACTATGGTCAATATCATAGAGCAGAGAGAAGCTTGTAAGGATGTTTTACATTGCAAAATGTAACAGAATATTTTCAGAAAGTTTTTCCTTTTTTCATCATCTTCTGTATCTCATACGGAACTCCTTTGTTTCTGTATCTCATACGGAATGGCTTTGTTAAGGTCAGTGGTGTTTTTTATATTTTTGTAAGACAGACAAAGCAGTAGTAATAACAAATACATTAATTCTCTGAGAACTTGTCTCCTTTATTAAAAGCAGAAGAGGCTTATACTTTCTTTGGGGATACTGTGATGCAGATTCTAAGAGAGCAAAGTTGTCAAATGATAGGGATTTCTTGTACAGATTTCAGGGTCAGAAAACATAAGGTGTTTTTAAAAACTGCAGCCAAACAAAAAGCCTTTCTATATTTTGATCCATTCTGAATAGTTCTTATAATTCATAGCAAACTTAAGAGCAACAGGAAGGGACTAAAAGTCATGATGATTAATGTGAAAAGAGAACGAGGAGGTGAACTAAAGGTGTTGCCATTGTCCATAGTCCTTGACACAGCAGGTGATTTGTGGGGTTCAATCCACTACAGAGGAAAGCAAAATATAAACATTGAGAATTCCCTGCCAGTGCAACCTGTGGGAAGAGGTACATGGATTTTGATGCCAAATTGCCATGTGGGTTTGATGCTGTGCGAGGACCACAAGCTATGCAAGCACCTGGAACCTGCTATTAGCACACCCATTCACCTGTCTCTAGCCATGGCCAGTCTCTAAATGATTCAAAGAATGCAAACAAATAAACAACCTAGAGGCCAAGGTATACATCAAGGGATAAAAGGAAGTGGGAATTTCTTCCTGGACAGTATAAATATGGTACAAAACAAATGATCAACAAACAAACACACATCCCCTTGGGAATACCAATAACTTATGTAATTACAAGCTTTCACTTTTAAATCCTGAATTGTCTTTTCTCTAAATATGAAATATTTAGAGAAAATATTTTAAATATGATTAAATATGAAAAACTCTTCTCTTAGCAATGTTGCAGTCTTTTCTATTAACCACCTGTTTGGAAGGTTATTCCAGGATATTGTCCCCAAAATACTGAGCAACCTCTGAAATCCAGTCTCCAAACTATGGCTGTGGCATTGGGCAACAATAAAGCTTGTAGCTAATTCATACCATTTGTCCAGCATGTTGGAACTAGAAGGTGTATGTAAGTTAAGAACTCACAGTCCTGCCTGTGGCCTTTGGCTACTTTGCCATTCATCCCCGGAAGTTCTCTGAGTGCATGGGAAAGGTGCTGCCAGGGAAATGCAAAAAACCTTGATTGAAGTGGTTACGGTCTTTTGGAACTGGATGAATTTCAACTCCTATCTTGGATAGGTTCAGAAAACAGTCCAGACATTACTCAGTTCAACTTCAGTGCACTCTTGGGAGATACATAAGCGAGACTGCTTTACATCTTCCACTCCAGGCAGTGGTGAAGCCACCAAAGGTGATGCACAAGTTGTTATGAGGATCAGGGTTATGGCCATCTCATAGCTATGCAATTTTTCTCACAGGACCTTCATTCCTCATGTATTTGGGGGCTTTTTTGGCTTTTTTATTTGGGGTTTTGGGGGCTTTTTTCCACCCAGTGATTTATCTTTGACTTGCAAATGCTTTATGTAGAACTAGTGATAATTTACCAGAGTTTCTGTTATCACAGGGGTTTGGTGATAGTAGCAATTCTTGACTAGTAACACTTAAGTGAGAGACTGATATACAGCTGCTGTGATTGCAAACTTGGGATAGCAAAAGTGCTGTGATTTTAAAAAATACCATTGCAGAAATAATGGTGGAATAGAGAGGATGTTAAAGGGACAGTCTCATCGTGCTTTAATCACAAAGAGATTTCTGAAATATTTCTGAATGACTGAAAATCCATGCAAAGTTTAACAAAAAGAATTATACTGCATAGACATTGCAAAATATGAAGTGGAAAACAAATATACTGTTTCTATACACAGGGTGAAATAAAGTATTTCCTTCCCTGTGTAATGTTTGCACAAGACCAGGACAAAACACGTTTTGACTGGAGGCTATATTTTGGGTTGTTGCAGACTCCAGGTCTAGAAGATGCAACATGGTATTTCAGAAAACATTCTGTAGATACCATAAACAAAGATTAAATATGAATTAAACACACAAACTTCTGGTCAGCCAATAAGTGATGGTGCTTTTCGTTAAGATTACTTAGGAACTAGTAGCTACTACATAATAGTCCCCAGTAATGGAGTACAAATCATCCTGGATATATAAAAAGGTGGGCCAGTGATTAGGGTCTTGAAACATCATTTTAGACATGAAATAAAGAGAGATTATGAGAAAAGAGAGAGGGAGGTGGTGAGAAATTCAACGAGTAACTCATCTGTAGCATTTGCACATCTTGCCACTTCAACTACAGTGGTTTTCATGTTTGGGACTGCTCAGCATGGTTAATTTGTTGGTATGAAGGGAGATCCTGTATTTTCAGTCAACTGTACTAGGGGCCTCTCGAAATGCAAACCCACTGATGGCCTTTTATCTTATGTATGAGACCAAAAAAACATGAAGATTTAGATTTTAAAGGCTTGTTTTAATTATTTTAAATGCTATAAAACATGCTTTAAAGAATATAAAGTGACTTCAGTAACTGAAATGAAAGGCTTCTCTCGAGTTTAATCATTCATTCATTCATTCATTCTAGTGCACTTGTTTCAACGGATGCATCTTTTCTTCTATGAGAAATACAGCCTGATCGCTTTCACATTCTCCAGACAATAAAGTAATAAACCAAAATAAAGCCTGATACTGCAATTTGATGAGAGCCTTCTGGGAGCAGAAGTGGCCTCCACCTCCTTTGTCTTCAGGGCCGGGTACTTCATACAGCAGCAAGATGGATGGAGACAATGTCACTGGCGGCAATTCACA
The DNA here is from genome assembly GCA_028566535.1 of Scolopax minor. Taxonomy (NCBI): domain Eukaryota; kingdom Metazoa; phylum Chordata; class Aves; order Charadriiformes; family Scolopacidae; genus Scolopax; species Scolopax minor. The sequence goes on along the minus strand of JAOXNG010000012.1, from coordinate 116,194,678 downwards.
CCTTTTGTCCGAGAAGAGGAAAAGAGACCCTTTACATTATTTTCATAAGGATGATTTGGGATATGCTTCCCCAGAAGTTGGAAGGACCTTCAAAGATTTACTTTCAACCACTGGTATGCCTCACTGTGAAGGATATTTTGCAATTCACTAATGACAATATTCTTTGTTGGTCATTTTCAGATGACATTTTCAGTGTAGTTGCTTGACTGTTGTGGAAATCTCAGGACAGATGCACATTTGAGATTAATTTATTCTATTTTGTTGCCTTAGAGGCTACAGTGGTAGCATATTACCTTGCTACAGCAAAAAAGATAGATATGGGAAAGTCATCTAGTCTCTCTCGCTAACAGTGCAGACTTGCCCTCTTCAGTGTGCTCCCTAGTGCTTTGTCCAGTCTATTTTTAAATGGCCTAAGTGATGAGAATTTCTGCAGAGGAGAGTTCACAGGCAAGCCTCTATCCTCTAACAAAGCTTTGAATAGATAAAGAACAATAATAACAATCTTATTTATTAAGCTTTCTCTCTTTCGCCCACCAAAGTCCTTAGGGTGTTAAGCAGACACCATAAAACAATTTCTTGTCCCAGCCAAGCACAGCAATGTTTTGAAAAGATCAGTAAACAAAAAACAACATTGAAACAAAAGACGGGAGGACAAGGGCCCTAGCAAATGTGCAGCTCAGGAACAAAGGGGTCTTACAGTAAGGATTGTTGCAGCAAACCCTCTCAGCAGAACCCATAACTGTTCAAGCTCTAGGGCCAAATTCATAGAGATTTAATTGTCAGTGCTTAGCAGGAGATTCAAGCACTCTCAGTATCTCACAAATCCAGATCTGCACTGAGGGAAACGTAAAAAGACCTTATTTCTGAGCAAAAAGACCTTATTTTAGAGGTAACAGAAAAAAAAATACAGAGATGCCATTTTCCTTTCTACATTTGCATTAAACCCATAAATTCAATCTTACAATTTTAATTATATTGAAAATCTTCCATATGTATCTGCTAAATCCTGATTTTCTGGTAGCTGCAATCATTTGCCTGGTAATGTTAAATGTTAGGAATGGAACCAAAAGCTTCCCTATCATCAAACTCAAACAAATATCTTCAGGAAAAAGCATTAACCAAAAGCTAAGTCAAGTGCCCATCTTTTCCATCCGTGTTTATCAATGCTAAAATCCTACTGGTTGCTACTTGCACCAGAATATTATTGCGACTTCTGTAGGGGTAAAAAAAAAAAAAAGTGTTATATTTCTTTTTGACAGAACCATTAAGGAACTCTGTAATGTTTCAATCTGTGGTCAGTGCTCTGTTTTACTTGGCTCGCTAAACCCTCAGCCTCAGCTGGCATTTCCTAAATTAACAGCACATTCACTCCCCACATTAAGACAGTCAGACAAATGGTTCAGCCTAAACTAAGCAGTTTGACACTCATGTGCTTCAGCAAAGCTGAACAGCATCTCATGACGCTTACATGATTGGATGATATCATAATCATATGATAAAAAGCCATTAGGCCAGGACCAAAATCTAAAACATAGGTCATTATGTTAGATGTAAAAAAGTATACCCATTTAATCGAAAAAAAAAAAGAAACAAAAAAGGGCTCTGACACCAGGGAACATCTGGCTAATATTTACATCTCCTGTTTAATTTGGATGCTTCAGTTTAGTTTTCAAGATGGCAGTGTATAGAAACAAATTAAGCCAATCACTCTATCCGCAGTTTAGAAAACCGAGATTTGTTTATATTTTCTCATATTAATACCTCATCCACTTGGCCAAAATGCCTTGTGAAAAATATACCTCAAACACACAATTCCCCTTTAGTAACAAAGCTGTAATTCAGCATAATTCTTTGTTGATGGGATGAAAAGGAGAGTCATGTAAACTTGGAGTATTGAGATGAGGAGATAAAGTTGGGCCACAGGAAACGTAACAGTGTTCCGTGCTGTAGGGTTAAACTGAAGCCCATTAAGAAAGTCAACAGAATTAGCATTTTGAGCCCCATCCTACTTTCTTTTAAGTCAATGGGGTTTTGTCACTGACACCAGCCAGAGCACAATCACAGGCATGTTCAGTGTTAAAATAAGATGAGCTGGATGCAAGCTTGCTGGATGAGCCCTGTACCTAGGAACCTGCAAGTTTAATTCTGTGATGAGTTTGATACAATGCTCATTTTCAAGAACACTGAAAATGTGGAGCAACTCAGCCCTGTAGATGTAGAACTTCATAAAATATTACCTCTAAGAGGAAAACTGGCCAAGTGACAATTTTCTTATGCCATAGGTAATTATGTAAGCTCCAGAACATTCAGGTTAATAAAAGGAGATACTGATTTCAAAATGCTGGAGAGAATGCAAAGCCTGAAGTCAAAACTTTTAGTTACAAACCCAGAGGGACAGGCAGAAAAATCTTTTCATCAGGCTTCCCTATTTTTGAATTTACAAGGGATCTACCTGGCCAAAATCTATTTAATATTACTGGGTATTGGTGGTGGATATAAATAACAATATTAGCACAAGCAAATTGCAGTATCCAAACTCCAGGTCTAGCTGAACAGTCTCAGTGGTTTGGGCTGTTTCTAGTCTGCAGTTTCTACAGACAGAAGAAAAAGCCCAAGGAAGCTTGCTGAACATTTCTCAGGTCTGTTTAGACTGCTGTGGCAAAAACAACATGTAGTCCAAATTTAGTACTAAATTAGCAAGCTTTATTCTAGCAAACAATTCACAGAATCATAGGGGGTTGGAAGGAACCTCTGGAGATCATCTAATACAACCCCCCTGCCAGAGCAGGTCCACCTAGAGCAGGCTGCACAAGAACTTGTCCAGGCGGGCTTTGAATGTCTCCAGAGAAGGAGACTCCATCACCTCTCTGGGCAGCCTGTTTCAGGGCTCTGCCACCTCAGAGGAAAGAAGTTCCTCCTCCTGTTTAGGTGGAATGTCTTATATTCACATTTTTGCCCATTTCCTCTTGTCTTACCTCTGGGCACCAATTCACCAATTCTGCTGGAAGCAGACCCAGCTGTGGCTTGGAGTACCAGCAACATGGACCTGATGTCAGACTGGTGTCACCCAGCTCACCAGCTGAGCTCACACAACTGCAAGGGAAGCTGAAGGGACATTGGTGTGTCTATGGTGTGTCAGTGTCCCTTATCACTGCACTGCTTGCTGGAGATTGTGGCAGGGCCAGGGCCCATGCCCTGGTGGCACACCTCTGGGTACGCAGCTCATCAATCCCATCTGTGCTATGAAAACACTGTTTTTAACTTGCGACATAGCCCTCAACTATTCCAGATACTTTGAACTGAATAACCAAGAGTGACATAATAATTATGTCTTAGGGTCACAGGGACATCCCAGAGGAAACCTAAGGTTGTTCTCTGAGTCACAGGGGTGCAAACTCCAGCTATGAATACTGGTAATTAAGCGTGCCTGGGGCTGGTCTCTGACTCTGAGGCCAACTGGCAAGAAAGAGTACCCCATCATGCTCCCACCAGAAGAAGGAGGCTGCGCCCATCTGGTCTACTGGGAATGGTCTCAGGGCCATGATGACCTCTGGACCATCCCTGGCTATTGTCTGAGAGTGCTGGTGGGCACTGCTCAGAGCCAAGGACCAGCCTCGCAATGCAACGGTGCGGCCAATCCACTTCTCTTTAATCCAACCATCTCATTTACTAGTAGAGCAATATCCCACCAGGGCCTTCTACTCTGAGGACAGCTGAGCAGGCTTGGGGCCAGAGGGTGGTCCATCTTTCTTTTAGAGGGATAAATATAGCTACAAGGGCTACATGTTGTGGTGGGTATGAGCATGCGGCGTCCTCAGCCTTGCTCTTCCAGGGAGGCTGAAGGACAGCCAGCTGCCTCCTGGTAGCACTGACAGAGGGCCTGTTTCTTCATTCATAAAAAACAGCAGCTCTTTAGATTTATTTAAAAAGGGGGCTGGTCACCTATGCGTCACCCTCAGTCACTTTGGTGAGCACTCACCACTCTTCCATCCCTCCGGTGGTGGGATGGCACAGCCAGGGGCAGCCGGCAGTGGGTGTGTAGGAGATGGTGGGAAGGGA
>JAOXNG010000012.1:116143051-116153275 GCA_028566535.1 Scolopax minor | reverse complement strand
AAAGATAAAACAAAAAATTCCACCAAAACATCTACCACCAGACTGAAACAATACTGTGGGATTTTACACTTAGTTCTACATTGTACACGTTGCAGTGACAATGAAAAATTTGAGTATTACATTTCTCAATGCTCCAAAACACTGATATATTTTTTTTAAAGAAGCCTTTATCAGAAAGGTTCCTGTTTTTCTGTTTTGTGTTGTTTGTTTGGGTTTGGTTTTTTTTTTGAGGGGGGGGTGGTTCTAGGGGAAAATGGTGCATTGAAATTAACCTGAATATCTTCATAACCAAAAATCCTCTGCCTCTCTCAAAAAAAGACTCTGGGGAAACTATTTCACCCAGCTGTACTGCAGAGGAACCCTGTGGGAGGGTGCAAGCCCACTTGGCGAGGCACTCTCTGTACAAGTAGTAGATGACTTCACTCTCATTACACACATAATCTTTTCCTACATAGAGTACATCACACCAAAATTACACTGCATGTGTTAAGTGCACCAGTTTATAATGATCACATTGTTTGTATCCCAAGGACATCATAAGGGGGATATTTCTGCCACTGCTTATGACTCTGTACATTGCCAACAAGCAGCAGGATTTTAGCTGCCTACAGAGCAGGGCTGTAGCTGTATACATTAAGAAGACAGTACTTAAGAAAAGCCAGTCTCATTTGAGGTTGTCCTTAAACTAAATGCCTTTTATGCCAGTTTTTGCTCAATACCAGTATCTCCATCTACAAGTGACAAGAAACCATTGCTAAATATGATGTACAATCACAGTTTGGATAGAACTTCAAAACAGTGCAAATACCTGTCAGTAGATTTTGCATTACAACCATTTGTATCTAATGGAGCTGTCTTTTCCTGTTGGCATTGGTTTACCATACAGACATCAGAATATTAACAGATACGGTCCTGCCTCACATGTAGGAAGACCATATGACAATGCAGATTCCATAATCCTGAGACTATTAAACCTTTTTTTTTTACTTTATTGAATATCAAACACAGTAAAACATAAACAAAACAAAGAAAAAAAAATGCCTCAGTGGCATGTGCATTCTCTATATCCTTGATAGCATATAAACATAGATTTTCTGTTCTGTTTTGTTCTATACAAAACTCAGCACCACTGTCCACTTTCTGTTCCAATGTTTGGTGTCAACATAAGTTTAGGATCCGGTTCTGGTCCCCACTGAAGTCATGGGAATCTTTTACTTGATGTTAATGGGAATTGGATCAGGCCAGTAATTGGATACGCTGAAAAGAATCCCAGATGCTGCATAACAAATGAACTATCCACTGAGGTATTCCCTCTGCTCTGCAAAGCTGCCACTGGGAATTGCTGCTACCTTTCTGTGGAAAGGCTGCAAAAAAACGGATGTCAGATGTCAAAGCTGCCAGCCTCACAGAGAGTTTTAGTGACACAGGAAATGCTTAAAAATCTAAACAAAAAAGAAACCCACCAAGTGAAAGGGCTAACTATTTGGGATTTTCCTGAGAAACAAGGATACTTGAAAACAGCAAAATCATGCTGTGAATATTTGGGAATCTGTCCACTGATAGAGCAGGTCAGTGCTGCCTGAATCTGGTTCCCTGAACAATGGTGAGGCAGAATTCTTCAGCTCTTCGCATGCCAAATTTAAAACAAAACAAAGCAGGTTAGTAATTTTCTTTTCACTTCTTTATTAATTTCTTAGATCCCATATTCTTTGCCTAGCAGTTTCCACATCTGATCAGCTGTGGAAGTTGCAAACATTCTTTGCATGCCCTTTTGCCTTCTTCCCCAAACTTTGCAAAGGAGCCAATGTGTGACATTCACCTCCTGTTAGCATTAAAAAGGTGCATCCACCTCAGATCCAGTCACAGCATTGATGGGCAGAGGCAGACCACAGTTAGAGAAAAGGATGTAGTGATTCATCCTTTCTTGAAAAATGACTCAAGGAGGAAATTGCATGCTCTGAAATGACATACCTCACTGTAACCTGTTGTGACCATGCCCGCCTGCCATAATACCTTGCCTTTCCTTTGGAAATCAGACAGACAAGCCAGGCACTTCAGGTATAAGCCACTTCAAAGGCAGCGAGTCTGCTATTCTTTACACAGCTGACAACTCCCAAGGTCTTGCTGCCGCGATGATCCAATTCAGTGTCACTGGAGATATTCAAGGCAGCTTCAAGTGAGTAAGAAAGGGTGTGAGAAACCAACATAAAATGCACATAAAAGTGAGTAGGAAACAAAAAGGAACTGTGAAAAGAAAATTAAAAAAAAATATACCTAGTGTGAATTATTTACTTTTCTACATTTATAATTCCCACTAAACAGAATAGTAATGAATCCTGTGCTAGAAACAGTTCTTAAAAGTACTGGCTGTGGCAGGAGGTTTTCACATCAGAGTATGGACTCCTGTTCTACTCTAACCCTACAACATGAGACAACATGATTTTGTAATTAAGGCATAAGCCTGTTCCTAGTCGTCTCTTAACAGACTTTCCACATCAGCTTGCAAAAATTGCTTTACTTTAAAAATGAAGGATCATTTTTAAAAGAAACCCTCTACCTTGTTCATTATGCAAATGAGTAAAAAATCAATGTTAAGTTATCACAGAATGAATGAGCTTCTGTGTCAATGCACCCGTGCAACACAGATTCCTAAAAGCTCTAAGTTAGTCTTCTACAAACGGACAACTGCAGTTGAGGAGAAGTCACTGACTGCTGAGCAGGACTCTGGTTCTCTAACGCTAGCTGCTCTGCACAGCGCGGAGAATACAGACCACAGCTACGCTTCCTGAGAATAAGGCAGCTCTATTTATCTTTGCATGTTTGTGGAGACATCAATGAGGCATTGACATTTTGCTGCATTGAAAGAAGCCTGAGATTTCTCTGCTCAAATATCTTAAAAGACTAACAATGAAAACCACACTTGCAAGTTTTCTATTCCCCTTCTCATTGCAAAAAGAAAATTCATTATAACCAGATCCTTTGCAAGCATGGTGAGTTTTGTTTCACTGACTGGGTTGAATCAGTGTTTGCTTGCAACATTGAAGCTTTCAATACACACTCAACAAGGCTTAATATTGATTTCTGAGCTAGGTAAAAGAATAATTAAAATGTTCATTAAAGATAAATCCCCACTTCCAAACAAACATTCATAAATCTACACAAAGCTGCTTCTCATGATGCACATCTCCAGGATTTTCCTAGACCATTGGTAACTTATTCTGAAATGTTTAAGGAAAATTATTCATCCTCTTTTGATCTCAAGTTCCTGGCTTTGAAATAGGGACATCCTTTGCTCCTCCATTTTGTGATGGGTTGTCTGTTTAAACTCCAGTTTCTTTTGCATGCAGATCTTTTCTGTAGTGATCTGCATATTAGGATGCACATTAGGTGACAGATACACATGCTTCTATAACAGCAACAACAATAAGAACAAGTCCTCAGGTGTTTATAAAAATCCTTAAAGATTGATGCACTTTTTGCTAAAGCAGAGGTGGTGATTTTTGCCCTACAAGAAATAGTGAATATCTACCCTTGAACTGCCTTACTAACTCTGAGTGAGTCTTCTGCTAAGTCTGGGACAAAGTGGCTCTTTGCATAAGCAGCAAGCATCTCACAAGGATTTTGCTGAGGGATAAGAACTTTGTGAAATCTTAGTATCTCTGAAAAATCATTAGGAGGCTGAAGCAGCATGCTTTCTTAGGAAAGACCTAGTATAAACTGTGACAGAGGGAACTGATATGAGGGTTCTTGTAAATGTCTCATGAAAGGCTTATCCCAAAAGCCTCTCAGCAATGTGCCTTGTCAAAGAGGACAATAACCATGAAAAGACAGGAGAGCTTATGATTGTATGTTTTCTTCATAGTTTTACAGCATTCTGGTGTTTTATAGCACTAACAAAATACGACATTTGGCTTTCCCATGAGACTTTGTTTCCCAGCTTGTGGGAATACCACAAAAGTACCAGATGACATGATATCTGGCAACATATATGGCTCACTTTGGCATTAAAAAGGTCAATGAAAACCATGAAGCAACTCACATACTGAGTTACTCAATTATATATCTGGTTCATCCAAATTTCATTTTCTCCCCTCTTTTTTTTCTGCCTGTCTCCCTTTTTGATCTCATAGGGCTATGCAAAAACCCTGGTAAGATCTCAATGAGAAGGGCCAGTCTTGCTCACCCATGCAGGAAACCTGATTTGGGGATAAGTTTTAGCCAACTAGCTATGATGATGGCCAATGCACATTAACCGTGCCAATGAGGAGATAATCTAATTGCCACAAAGGAAAGGTTAACCAATCTACACTGCTCCTCTCTCTCTATTACTCTTCAGTCTGGCAATAGAGTCTCTAGCCACAGACATAGAAATTGTTCTGTAATGACAGGCATCACCAAATATAAACAGCTGGTAACCCTAAAATTAGACCCGCTGGCTCTGTCTTGGTTTGGGGATATGTTTTATTATACCTTCCAACTGGCAAGCAAACTTTAAAGTTAATTTAACCCATTACAAGACCCTTTTATCTAATGGTTGGGCCTGCTGCTTTACGTACACTCTCTTCATTCTTATGAGGAGTTTTGCCAGCACATAAATAGAATTTAGCTAAAGCTAGTTGAAATTTTTCCATCTAAAATACATTCTGGCAGATAACTGGAGTTCTTGATTAGGCGAGATTTTTTTTACATCTGAAGTTTCTCCTGTCTTCAGAAACCTCAGCTTTCCAGTGACCAGACAGAAGAACCATTCAGCAACAAAATTAACCTGGAATAATTTTCAGTTTTCAGTTGCAACACCTCCTGGACAAGGAATCATACTACATATTATATGGGGCAAGAAGGCAGAGATACTATGATTCCACTCTTGGGATGCAAACTAGTAAAGAAATCTGGTGGATAACAAAAAGCTTAGTCATAAAACATTGTGATGCATCACTTGAAATTAATTTTCTATATCTTAATCTAAAATCTTCAGCTGTTTAGATTGTCAGTAATGTCGTCTGGGGAATAATCAATAAAAGGAAACACAATTAGTTGTAGATTTTTGCCTCAACCTAGGAACAGACTGAGACTGATATCCTCAAAGTTAGATATGTATGTCTGAGCCTTTGTAGCTCATCTTTAATAACTATACATTTAGGGCCGCATTTCTTACACCTGTATTTGACATTTTCTTTTATTTCTGAGCTCAAAATTATTTTCAATAGTTGAATAACAAATTTATGCTTATTTTTTAATTAATTTTATGTAAACACTCCCTCTTTGACAAGAAAATATTCATTCTGCCTTCTCACATGACCACCATTACTGAAGGCATATGACAATCTTAGTAGTAATGCCAGATTCTATTAACATTTCATTTATTTTTTCTTGCATGGACTATTTGCGTGTAAAGCTGAATCTCTCCTAGAACTGAGCAAAGTGAAATTTTCTGAGCCCCTTCATTTTTTCCCCTGCTCTATATTTAGTTTAAATGCTAACAATGACTGAGGGTCAAGATATTCACTCTGACATTCACGAATGGGTGGAACTGCTGACACTCTATTAAAACTGCTAATTAAGGAAAAATTTAGGTGGGAATCACACTTGTACATTGGTCACAGGGAAAGCTGGCAAGCTCAGGGAACCTTGCACCAAGTACAGAACAAAATGCACCTCATGAGTCATACACTGAAATCACTCCTAACCGGGAGCAGCACACATCTGGCAGCGATGAATGGCGGGACGATGAGATACCTTTCTCATCCTCTCTCCTCTAAGGCTACCAAGAAATCCCATGACTGGCTTCTGGTTCTCATGACCATTAGCAATAGCAGTGCACAGGCAGGAAGAGTATTTTTTCAGATTTCAATCCAACAGCTTTTCCTGGGGCGGTGATTGGTCAAGCCTACTCTGCAGAGCTGTGGGAACATCATGTGGGACCTTGAGTGGCTCCCAGAACATGAGGTCTTCCAGCATCTCCTCTTCAAGAGCTTTTATCTGTTTTTTACTTCAGGTTTTGAGGGAAAAAAGCTCCTGTCTTTACCACCACAAAAGGTGAAAAAATTGACTTTTTCATTACTGTGTCAGAGTCTGTAAGTAAGGTTTAGTAAAAATAGTGATCACGTGCAACATCATTAAAAGAGATCAGAGTTCATTTTGTTTCACATCTTTTTCCACAGCTTCTTTGTCTAACTGAGTTTGTAGCTTAGGAATCCATCAGTATTTCTCAGAAATGTTCTTATCTCAAATGTCACCATCTCCATAAATGTTTAAAGACCTCTTTCTTGGAGCACTATGAGAATAATTAAATGGTTTACAAACACAGTACAGATTTGGTTTTCAAACTTGTGTGATCTGCTTAAAGTATATCCATCTTTGAAAACTCTCTGGTCATTTTATCAGCTTCTCTTTCTCCCTCAGCTTCTTAAATAAAACGCAAATATACTGTTTAGTGCTCTGCTACAGAAGCAAATGAGGGCAGAATTCTGCTTCATTATACAGAGCATTTGGTGAGTCCAAGTGTATCTCCAGCACACAAAATGCTGTACATTACGTAGTAAAGTGGAATTCATGCCCATATGGCAGACACATACTTATCCAATTTCATTTTGCCTCTTAATAGTCCAGTCATAGAACACCAAAGTAGTGCCTATTGGAAATCTTTCAGTTCAATGTTTGGGGGGTTGTTTTGTTTTCTTTTTTCTTTAAAAAAACACAGATTCCATGAAACCAAAACTATTTGTGTGAGCTTTCATTAAACTTGTTTTAGGACAAGTTTCTCAGGGTGATGATCAATTTTTGTCAAAATATAAGGGGGGGAGTGGTGCAGAGAGTGAGAAAGAGAGACAAACAAATAGCTGGGAACTACTGTGGAAACACTGTCCCAGGCTGTCCTTTTAGATAGGTCACCTACCAGAGTGTGGGAAAACTTCGAGTTCATGTTTCAGTTCTACCTGCTTCAGAATAGGGTTCTGGACTTACGTTTCTTACTTCTCAGGTAAGAGTTATGTCCACTAGGTAAACCATGCACTCTCTGGAGTCTTAATAGGTGTTTCATTTTGTCTACAAAATGAGATTTCTTTGGAATGGATGTTTGAATCTGAGTCTCCTACATCAGTGTCTTTTCTATGGAATCTTAACTAGCCTGAAGGAGGACTCCATAGCATACAAAACAAAAATTTTAAGGACTGGGTTTCATGTTCATTCAGAATAGCAAAAAGGACATGTTGTAAATATTTTTAAGGGAATAACAGAACCATCACCCATCTAGTTTACTTCATAAATGTAAAGTCTAATGGATAGATGATACTTAGGTAAGAGATTGGCTTTGTTGTAGAAGACTTTTGAACTCAATAATGCACCCTGGTTGCTAACATCACTGTTTGCTGCCTGGATATGTTCATCATTTTTAGTTTGCCTTAACAGTATATTCAAAATACTGCTGAAATAGGTCAGCCTTCTCCTGAGTAACTACCATGGCAGTAGCACCAATTTGGCTTCTTGGCCAAATTATGCCTAACTTCCACACAAAGGCATATTGCTTGGGCAAATCTTACTACTACTATTTTGTTCTTCTACCCCTTTTAGTTCTACGAACTACAGAAATAATTTTTCCTTGCCCATCCCTTTGTAAGGGTCTTAGCGCTATGGATGGGCAGGTCTATTAAAGGGCTCAGAAGAACATTTAGAACCAACCAGTGGCCAAACCAAATAATAGTTTTGCTCGTCTCAGAGGTAATGAGGAAATATTCTGGTAACTATATCCTATAATTGTGATGTAATCCTCTTGCCACGAAAAAATTATTAACATAGAGAAATTCACTTAACACAGCACATACAATGCTTTAAAGAAACATCTTATTTAACTGTTATTTTCATATCTTTGTCTGGAACAGTGATGTTTAACTCCACATATGGAGAAAAAAATCAAACCAGCTCTTCTGAGAAACAAACTCTTATGGTCTCCAGGGCCATGGACAATTTTTGGATAGAGATACTTTATTTTGAAAGAGATATCATATTTAGCTTTTTCAGGCAAGGAGTCCTCTCTCCCTTATTCTAACAGTCTCAACAGTAGTGGCTAATCCCTCTCTGTTTTTTTTTTTCTCCTTGTTGCTACAATATTACCATTATGGGGAGAATTCATTTTGATTTGTCCTGTTTTTAACTTCAACATGTTACATCAAAAGGAGACATTGGAAAGAACTAGAAAACAGACTGATGTATTATATTCCTTGCTAGGCAATTTTAATGCATATAAGAAATTCAGGGATAATTTTGTGTGTATATATATATAGATATCTATATTGCATCATTAGCAAGTGATCATTATTGCAGTAAGAAGGAATGCAAGAGGACAGCTCACTCTCACCCAACACAACAGCCTATGAGAAGGGAAAGGAAAGGACTTCTGAAACGTGTCTTCTACCAAGTAAAATAATGCTGGGTAACTAGGAATAGGCATGACAGCCAGCATAGTATAGCAAAAAGAAGGCAAAGGCCCCCAAGCAACAAGTGCAATTGATTAGAAAATGAGAACAACCTTGCAAGTACCCTGCAGAGCAGATGAAAAGGCAGAGGAGTTCAATGCACGTTCACAGACTTTGTACAAGAATATACATGTAACTCACAAACAGGTTGTACCGCACCACGAGGAGCAGCAAGTGCTGACTGCAAAGTATATCATTTTGACAGCCCCCTGAACACAATGTGTCCTTGCTCGTGGATAGGCCACTTCTTGCATTTGTCCCTCTATTCTACACTGGTTTTGCTAGCTTTTGTTCACTCAGTTCTTCCAGAGCAGCTGTCAGCGGTAGGGTAGAGTGTGGTGGTCTTAGAGATATTTAGGCTCTAATATCAGATTTGGGCTATATTTTGCTTGCCCTTCCTTCCCCAGATTTTTTGTGCTACTTAAGCCTAAATCTTGTTTCTCTTAGGCCAGGATAGACTTCTACACTGGTCACCTGATGGCAGGAGCTTTGGTCTCCTACATAAGCTAAACTCACCCCAGTCTGGGAAGGTTTAGTGAACCATTTCTATCTCCAAGTATGTCTCATTTCTATACAGTACCACTTTATTAGGAATTTTGGACTACAAAAGCTTTAAAGCAAGAGCTGTCTTCCTACATCCTTCATCATGTCAACACTTCTCAACCATATGAGCTACCTACAAGAGCATTTCACAGTTTATAAGTGCACAGGAGAGATGACGCAGCTCGCTCAGAACACCAAAGAGAAGAGCAGCTCTAGGAGCAGCAGCAGAGGTGACCCAACAGTGCTTTCTCAGGTATTTCCCTGCTCATTATCCCACTGGCCAGGCCGAGAGTGCCAACAGGCAACAGGATCCCCAGGAGAGCTGGTTTGAGCTGTACCCACCTCTTCACCTCCCCTGACAGCAGGGAGGGGGTGTAGCCAACAGCCCCTTGCCTTGATGCCACTATAGAAGCTGCATCCGACTTCCTGTGGAGTTTCTTGTGGTCTAAAAAATACAAGTGAGTTATCTCCTCACATGTGCATGAGCTATTATTCTTCCAGCCTTTATCTGGCTGTGGGAATAACTCCACCTGATATAACAGTACGGAAAATCAAAGCATCTGCACAGCCAACCTTAAGATTAGGGATATGAAAACATCATTTTGGAAGGTATCCTAAACGACATTAGAACACCTACAAGATTTCTAAGATCCCACAGCTGGTTTCTGAAGAGGTTAAACCACTTGATTTCTATCCTAGTGAGCAGCTACTATCAGGTTTTGATAGTTTATGTTCTCAAGGCTGTGTTAAGAATATAGATGATAAGAACATCAAAACAAAGAAAAATGTTCTTAACATGTAGCGTTGGTCAAAGAACTTCTGGAAGAAGTTTTTTTCCAGAAACTGCCTTTTAACAGAGATAAAAATGGCAAGTTTTGTAAAAATTGTTCTTTTTTATTTTTCCCAAAGAAAAGGAAACCACAAAATTTTCTGGAGAAATGTTTCAGACTTACACGTAAAGCACATATTAAAGGGGGGCAGGGGGAGGCCGCAGGCGAGGCAAATGAAATAGTACTTTGATGAGGACTGACAAAATATTTTAATCATCTTTCTTTTTTCCAAAGTTAACAGAAAAAACATACTTTGCCCATAAAGCTATCTCGTGAGGGTTCCACCATTCTATAGATTCTATAGGGGCCTGAAACTGAAAATGGAAATACTAATTCATAAGGTGGAACATACTGCTGTCTAGAAAGTGAAATAATAACGG
>JAOXNG010000012.1:116105565-116118929 GCA_028566535.1 Scolopax minor | reverse complement strand
ACTCCACCACCTCTCTGGGCAGCCTGTTCCAGTGCTCTGCCACCCTCAAAGTAAAGAAGTTCCTCCTCATGTTTAGACGGAATTTTTTACATTCAAGTTTGTGCCCATTTCCTCTTGTCCTGTCAAGAAGGATGTATATATATATATATATATGTATATGTATATTTGAAGGTGTATTCTGGTGAAGGTACCTGAAGGAAAGGACCAGTTATGAAGTTGCAACTTGCTAGCCATATTCATTAAAATGAACAGCTAGATGCATCTTGATTTCTCAGTTGTTACTCTCAGCAGCACTTATACACACATACTGCTAGGAGTCTGGTTTTGCCCATACGTAGAGTCTACAACTGAGCCTGTAAGCTCCACCAAAAGGAATATTGCTTTGTGTGCTGCCCAGCAGCAAGTCCATGATTTTAGGCTGGTACCTGGTGATCCAAAAGGTAATAGTTTATATATACATGCATGCATGTGCTGTGTGAGTGAGGAAGATATAAATACCTAAACACTCCTGAAGTTACCTTGTAGGCATTTGCCAGTAGAATGAATCAGGTTGCGCACAGAAGATGGGACCTTTTAAACACTGGGTAGTACAGTGGCAGACAAATCATACCAAATAGCACAATACTTTCCATTATCCACTAATCACCACATTTAAAATTGTTATCATCAGATTATGTGGATGCATGATTCACAGCCCACTCCCTGTCTCCAAAGAATCGGTTTTTAAGCAGGCTGCCACGCGCCTACTGCACCTGATTGTTTCATCGGCACATTCCAGCTAACAAAGGCGGACGAGCCGGGGCAGAGCCCGAGACACTGATACACTTGTTCTATCCCCACAGGTGTAGCAGCCTCTTCTGTTTTGAAAGCTTCTGGGTGTAGGCGTTAGGGCTGCATTCTTTCTTTAATTTGTGCTCGCTTCTCTGGGAGTCAGATGGAACGGCAGCCAAGCGAGGAGTGCACAGAAGGAGAGAAACCCCACGTTCAAAAAAGCCCTGCTAGGGCACGGACCGTTACGGCAGCCCCTGAGCCCCTGCTCTCGGCCAGAGGATGGGGAAAGGGTGAAGAAGGGAATGATATGCCAGATGGTGGGGATTTAACATTAAAAGCTCCTTCCTACCCTCACATATTTTCAGTCAATATTGCTGGCAGAAAATATGTTCTGTATAACATACAACAGGCAGTTCCATGTGAATGTACATTTTATGTGTAGTTATTGATATTATTTACATTGGTAGTAATTATTTAGCCATTATTTACATGGTAGTATAGTGTACATTCCATATACTTTATGTATCATTTTTAGAAACAGCCATTATTTGCAGAAGTACATATTATGTTATTGCCACACTAGCAGAGGGGAGACCACATTCTCCTCCCAGTTTACACCATCTCAGGCCAGAAGGGACCATTGTACCCTTCCAGTCTGACCTCTTGCACTCTCAAACACTAATTTCCTCGGTTGCATCAATTCTAACTCTGAAGTCACAGTCCCCAAAAGCCAACAGTCTTCTAGATTAACGCTTGGGCAAGGTGTTGAATTGTTGGCACTAAAAACTGCAGTCCCTTATGTAGTTGGAGGACAGCTGTGTCAGAGCTAGCACCTCACTTTCTGAAGGGAGGGGAGAGGTCACTCTACACCCCACACAATCACTGCCACTTCTGCTAAGATGGCCCACAAGACTGAGTCTTGTGACAGCCACCTGCTCAACGGGAGTTTTAATGGAGTTTTACCAGTTTCTTGTAGATTAAGTTACTTTGTCTGCATTGCATGGGAGCCCTTAGCCAGCCAATTAGCAGATTAAATTAGCTCACCGATGCTTACAGTGAGCAAACTAAGATTTGTATGAAAATACAATTTGAACAGGAGCGATTTTTCATGGTCCGTAACAGGTAGTGTAAGATGCACAATTCTGACATTCATGACTCTGCTCATAGCTCAGTGCTCTGTGCTTAATTCCCCACAAATGGAGCTAAGATATTACCCTCACATTTATTATACAAAATATTCAGGAAGGCAGACTTCTTGCAACTCCACCTGTTTTTAAAGCCAGCTTTGGAGAAACACAGAATTCTGCAATTTGAGAAAATAGCTTACAAATATCTTCTTTCTATTTCCTTTTCTTTTTTTTTTTTTATTGCTAACCCAGAGTTCTGTTATCTTATACTTATTTTGATAAGTTACCTTCAGCTTTTCTGTCTGCACATGCAAGGAAACAAATCCAGCCCCACTTCCAATGCAAGTTTAGACAACGTGGTTAAATTAACAGCTTGAACATTAGAAAAGAGATTAGGGTAATTAATGCCAAGATGATAGAACTAGGAATGTTTTGTACTGTAGGTAGAGCCACTATTTGGGAGGCCAAAAGAGGAGTTTTACCACCAGCTTGCAACAGGTTCTAACAGTGAAGCTTGAAAACTGGAATCACATTTCCCTGAAATGCTAGAGTCACGCTTTCAAAAACATGTGCCAGGAACTGGTCGTCCAAACTCCAATAGAAGCACCTGAAATACGTCCTATTTTCCCCATTTTAACAAGAAGAGTTATTAGATGTCCACACTATTCTAGAAAATGAAATATTTATTTGGATTACTTTGTGTGCTTCAGCTCGGAGTTGGCCAAAGAAACACGGGATTGACACCTTAAAGAACAGAGTAGCTGCTATCTATCAAAAGACCAGAAATTAAGTCAGGGGTTTGCGGGAATTAAAGAAACATTTTATTTCCTTGCTCCAGGGCCCGTTCAGTGCCCTCCCTGAAGACACTGAGATCATGAAATAATTAAGACCATATTTCTTGACCTGGAATTATTATTCACTGTCAAACTGCCAGGTTCTTCGCACAAAATGCACTACATAAAATTATACTGGGAATTAATGGCACTGGTTATACAGACCCAGTCAAATTTCAAGAAGAGAGTTTCAAAGCCAAGGGGAAAGGAAGATGCTTGTTTCATGTCTGAATTATTTACAATGTGCTAACATTGTAAATAAGTGAATAAGATGGACAAGAACTTTAATATTTTAAGAACTATTTTTCAAGAAACAAATACAAGCTTTGCAAAGTCAAGTTTCAGAGTTCTTCAGCCTTCCCAGATCATGTAGTTGTAAAGTCTACTTCCTAAAAACAAATGAAGTCACCATTCCCAGCCTCATGATAGTGCTTGATTTGTACAGAGTGCACTGATGCTTACCCAGAAGGTCCTCAAGGGGTGCTGAGTAGGCCAGAATTCCACAAGAAAAGTCAAATTTCTTCAGAGAAACCCTCCCAATCCTCCCAAAAGTAACTGGGAAATTATTTTCATTGAAATAATAAGCTTGGTTGTCCTCTGTCTTAAGGTGAAGTTTGCTGTTACTATATCTGCAACCTTCTTTGCCAGATATAAGGAAAATGGATTTTAGAGAGAAGTATGTGAAACAGAGAAGCAGGAATGCTGAAAGTTAGATCCATAGTTAAATGAGTAAGTAGAAATAGCCTGATTTTAAGAAGTGCTGAGAACTCAAGGTCCTATTAGTTCCCATTCACATCACTGGAAATGTAATACACCAGAGCCATTTGAATTTACATTTCCATAACTATCATACCTTGGCACCAGAATGCAGAACCTTCTGTTCTTCTGTTGTAAGGGCCAACGTGAGAGGATGTAAAAAGACTCATGTTCAGAGGACCCAGGCTCAACATTCCCCCAAGTCCCAGCTCTCTTAATGTCTGAAGTTAGAGCTGTTCACCCTAAATTGGGGTACCCAGGAGCATTCATTTCATTTGAAAACACACTCTTTCAGTTCCCTAGTCTCTGAACCCAAGTGTTAAACTAGAGTAGAAGACAAGTCTGTCTTCTGGAGAAGCTACTCCATGAAGCGCCAGAGCTGAGGCCACCTGAAATACATTCAGAGTTCTCCCATCTCTTCTCAGGAGAAGGTGCTGGAAAGTCATTTAATCAGGGCCATTACATCCCAAAGTAACATTAGCTTCGTTTGATCTGCAAACTGCTCTGTCCTCAGCAATTTGTGGCTTTCTGTGTACCCTTACACCTCCAGCTTGAATCCATCCAAAAAAATATTCCCAGCCCAAAACACACATCCTTTTGTTTATTTTTACCTACCCTCCTGCCTGTTTAGCTGTACACTGCTCTATTATGTGGTCTCTGTGTTTTCCAGACAGATTTTCTTCATCTAAGGGATCTCTCAAGTCAAGGTTATTTGAATAAATGAGGATGATATAGGCCATCCACCCTAAGCCCCCCATCTGTCTTCTGAGAGCTGGCCTTTGCCAAGAGCCAAGAGCTTTTCTTTGTACTGCAAAAGCCTAGAGGAATTCTTTTACTAACAGACTAGCTCTAGAGGTTTATAAACTAATAATTTAGATATACAGGCAAATAAAGCCCAGATATCTTAGAAAAATAAACTTTTATTTAGAAGTCTGAAGACTTCTTTTCTTGCCGCAGAACATGAGCTAACCCCAGAACTAATTCTTATAATCTCTGCAAATCTGAAATAGAGTTCTGGGAATCCTCAGAGTCCCTAAATCCAACCTTACCAAATAACATTTTAGTTTGTGTGTGCACACAGAGAAGGTATCTTTGCCCGTGTGGCTACCTCAGTCCAAATGAGTACTTCCTTTAGATGCCCACACTGATATTTCGCTAACAGTAGATTTTGATTTCTCTATCAATCAAACTCACTCATATCACTGTTTCAAAACTGATATGCAGCTGAAGATGCAGGATCAAGTTGTTGCTGAAAAAAACATTGACAGGGAAAGGTTTTATGTATCGATACAGTTAACATCTACAAGCAGGATCATGCCAAGTGATGCTGGGAGGTGGGGGCTGAGAGACGGAGGGGCTCTTTTTGTACTGAAGGCATTGCTGAATAGCAAATGGCAGGTATCAGAGTGACAGCTTTTGTTTCCATAGCCTATTGAAAAGTTAACGAAGTAAAGAAGATATAATCATTCAGGTAAAGCAGGATACAAAGCAGGCCAGGGCTTGCACTAAAAATGCATAAAGTTATTTCACTAAAAGACAGAGGCACTTGCCCATGGCAGGTGCAAAACTTAGGCAGTGCTCTAATTGCCTCGAGAAAGGAAAAAACCTGCAGAAAATGTTGGGACATGTTCTAAGCCTCCCCAACAGCCGTTCTACTTTTTTTTTTTCTTCCCTTTCTTTCTTTTTTTTTTTTTTCACCCTTGTTGAATACTTCAGGTTGTATCTTTATTGTCTGCCAGCAAAGGCTGTGGTTTTCAGGGCTCCGAGCAATTGGGGAGGGAGAGCACACAAAAAAATCTTGAGTGGTTTAGAGAAGTCTCTGAATCAGATTTCTTTTCATGACAAAGATGATATGGCAGAGCTTTAAAGTATGTGCCTGCCGTAAACTAGAGAAAGGACAATATTTGAGGCTGACTCACGTCTGTCTGACTCTGGTCGTGGCTTGACAGAAAAATGTCAACCTCACCTCAGCTGCTGCTTGAAAATTCTTTGAGTGTTTGGTTTCCTTGGTTTCTTTCCTCTTGCTGTTAGGTGTTCAGACCTTGCTGATTTTGTGCCTCTGTTGCTCTCAGTGTGTATCCATATTGTCATCTCACAGCATGCCCTGTTTTTTACCATCCTCCTGGCCCCCTCACCTTTTGGGGATAAGTAAACTCACTTCCTTGGGGACACCAGACCATGGAGCCAGCCAGGGTTCGGCCCATACCTGTGGTACAGGTGTGATCTGGGTGCCACCACCATCCTTGTGGCATGAGTCAGGCCCATGGGGACTGAAGGGTCTGTCATAGCCATGAGGACCCTCTAATCCCCTTGGCTTTCCAAAGAAAGGGTCTAGAGTTGGAGCCAAGTGCCAGGACATGCTGCTCACCTATCCCCTTTCAGTTGGCCAAGGCTAACGCTCATCCATGCTCAGCAGAGACCATGGGAGACACTGGGAGGGCACATTTTGTTTGAATCAGTAAAGCAAGGGCGAAACGACACACGGGAAGCGGCAGAAGCTCTTGCAAAGCAAAATCCTTAAGATTTGATGAATCATTGAGCAAAGAACCTCTGAAAGCTGCCAGAAAACACAGAAACAGACAAAGGAACTTTTTTGATATCAAAGTAGTCAAGAGATGCCAATTTGTTCGGCCAAACCCGTCACTGTGTGATACCACATTAATATCTGTTTTGCTAGCTGCCTCCTTTGGAAATAGTTAGAGACTCCCACTGAAAGCAAGAAGTGGTGGGGATCAAGTTGAAAGGAAATTACTAATTTGGACTGGAAATTGAAGGTACTTAAAAACAAGTTCAACTTCTCACTACCATTGGGGGGAAAAAAAAATGGATGCAGCCAAATTTATGTTATGCCTTATTGCTCAAGCTCGGCAGTACCTGGAAGACTCAGAAGCAGGCACTGACCTGCATGCATTTTTCCAGTCCCAGCCCTTGATGATATGAGTAAGAGACAGGAAAACAGACAAAGCTTTGAAAAACACAGGCTCAAAGGACAGAAGTGCCTGAGTGAGTTGTTTCCATCAGCAGCTGCCATGCACCAAGGACCATGCAACCTCACAAACTTCCTCCCAGAGCAAGATGGCACAGGCGCTTCTGCTAGGAAGAAAATTCCCTCCTGGATGTATTTTTGTTTGTTTGTTTGTTTGTGTGATTCACTCCCACGCACGCAAACACACACCTGTCTCTCTCCCTTCCTCCTTCACGCACACAGCCAGGAGCAGATTTGTGTAGGAGAGCCCTTCGGTAATGCAGCTCCTCCTGTCCCAGCAGCTCCCGACTCTCCCTGGCAGCCACCGAAGCAAATGGATCACCGGAGAGAGGAATTTTGGTGCCTACAGGTAGACGGTGTGCAGGGGAGAGGCACGGTTATTGCAGTGGTTTCCTGTCAGCCTGCCCTCCACCAGCCTCCCAGGCACACTCCTTTCCTCGCCAAGCAGGCCACAGCACACTTGATCTTTCCACATCAAACCCAAACGCTCCTTGACTTCTACCTCCCTTCCCATCCTTTTCCCCTCATTTCCCGTCCCAAGTTCCTCTCTGCTCCAGGTGAGTGTCTTGAAAAAAAAAAACACAACAACCCACTGATCGGAGTCTCCCTCTGCGAGCCAGATAAGCCATAGGGCCAAGAGAGAAAGAGATCAAAAAATAACCACTTTTCTTTTGGCAAAGCTCTACAGCCGGCACGCTTGTAGCTACCAGCCGGCTAGAAAGCAATTGTGGTGACTGCTTGGACTTGGGCCATCTGTCATAAGCCAAGGGCTGTAGCTGAGAACAGAGCTCCAGCATAGTGCAAGGAGCAGCCAGTGGATGGAAAGAGCTCGGGCAAGTAAAATGAGAATAAAGGTGTCCAGCCTACAGTCATGTCTATTTGAGGTAATGGAGTTGCCATGTTGCTGTAGGTCTGCTCCATGTAAGACTCAGTGATTTTTAAAGGCATGCAGGGATAACAGTCTGTGGGGTGTTTCAAACTCCAACACTTTCATACTCGAATTTGGAGTCACAAATCCAGGGGAATACATCTTTATTTGTACAACTTTATTGAGATAAGCACTTAAAATAAAAAAATGCCCCAAAAAGTTGTGTTCATTACTATCTTCACAGAAGTAGTATGAAAGAAAGCACTAATGAACCACCAAAAAAGATACCTAATAAATAAAGACATGGAAGAAAACCAGTGCGAATGGCACAAGAGCTTAGAAATTATGGAAACAGACTGGCTTAGGACAGAACACCAGTGAAAGCTCTGTTTACAGATGAGAGACAAATGTGTCCATAACTCTAAAGGTCTCCTATCACCTTTGTACAGAACTCTCTAGAGCGTAAATAAGATAAGTCAGCGAGGCCTGCTCCAAGTAAGGAAGATGTGAACCTTCACTGATAGCAGGGGATTTTTCCAGCACAAAGGAGGATAACTTGGCAGGGGAGACACAAGAAAATGCTGGACTCGGAGTTACAGTGTGATCCAAGATCTTCTCAGTGCAGGATCTCTGTCCAGATTCCCAGCCTGCCTGTCCACACTCAGTCACTTGGGCCAAGGATTATTTTCTGTCAATAAACTCAGCCCTTTTCCAGGGAATAGGAAATTCATACAGCGTGGATGAATTGGCTGATATATGAAAGGAACCATTCCAGAGAAAAATGATCCCAATTACACTGTAGGAGAGGCAACGCAGGCAAACAGTAGAAAGTAAAGAACTCAAGGGAAAAGGAAAAGCTGATTCCAAAATAATAAACCCAAAAGAAGACTGTGTATCTGATGTGTCATCACTGTACTTTGCACTCCTCTAAGATGGAGGGATAAAGATATGACATGTTAACATGTTGTTGCCTTCCTCTGGGATAAAGGACATACCAGATATCAGGCATCTCCCATCACTAGCCAAGGACTGACATCCACACATTCCACTTGACTATAGGTAAAAACAAAGTACCTGATTGCATTTTTAGCAGGAACCCTGATTCTAGAACTGCCTTATTTAAAAAAAAAACAAAACCAAAAAAAAAAAAAAACAACCCACAGCAGCCTCTTGTGCTTATTACATGGGAAGAAGTAAGTTCCAGGAAAAAACAAATAAGAAAAGATTTCCCCATTTTAAGTTATAGATAGCTATCAGATTATACAGAACCTGGGCTAGTAGGAAGTGGTGGGTATTCTGAGCTTTGTTTAAAGGAAAAATAGTCTTTCTCAAGCTATTGTTCAAAAGCAACCCGAGAGGATGGAATTTTTCTATGAAGAGCTGCTCTGACAAGTTTTTTACTACTGACAGTGGCAGCTTACTTCTGAAATTTCCCCACCTTAGTCCTCTAATCTGAGGAAAGGTTTTTGCAAGAAGTCTTCTCCACTCTGCTGAGTGAGCAGTCTTAGCACTGATTTGGCCTTCAAGTCTCATTTTAACTAAAGGCCCAAATCAAACTGGCATCTGCAGAGTGCTTCCCTGATTTACTCATCTCTGACTTATTGCAAGGGTGAAATGCCATCAAATGGACTAAAAAAAATATTAAAAACTGTTTTGTAATTATCTTGGCAGCACATTTACTGCAATTACAAGGAAATTGCATTTAACCATGTTTTATGGGTTTAATTTTCTGTTCAATTAATGCAATTGTTTTCCAATTGTTAATTCTTAACGTTAGCTCACGTATTTAATACCAAGGCATAACAAATTTTTTAAAGAGCTTTATGGAGCTGATTTGTTGTGCGTATAATAATGAGATCAGGTTGTTATAAAATGAAGAAATTCTTTAATAAATAGTCAGCTTTACTGATCTTAATTGCAAGCTGCATCTCTACATGGCACCTGTACATTCTGATGTGTTGTCATAACCCTCAGAGCTATGTAAACAAGCAAGTCCTGTCGTGTTGCTGGCTGACTCCAGCAATCACAGAGACAGACAAAGTGATCTCCAAGGAGTCAGGTATACCTAAATGCATTAAAAAAAAAAAAAAAAAAGGGGAGAGAGAGAAGAAAGAAAGCAAAGAAGGAAGAAGCAGCAGTTAAGCAATAGGACAATTTAAAAATATATATGTTTAATGGGGAAGAAGGTGAATCACTTCAAAAACCAAGAGGAATATAAAATGAGCACATCTGAACAGCTAAATTCCTGATTCCTAACCCAATTTTCTCAGGTGCTGCGGGATTCTATTTTTCCACAGAGGTAAAACTGGCACCTCCGGGCAAAAGACCACTTCAGTGTCTATATTTTTTTAATCCTGGTTTGAAATTGGGGGTCTCTTGAGGCCGATCGTGAAACATACAGCTCTCAACAACAGTTCCTCTGGTTCATCCACAGGTTTTTAAAGGGAAGATTTATAAGTCAGTGCAGCACTGGTAGGAGTACAAGCAGCTGGATTCTTAGCTGGCATAAATCAGCATCATTGCACCAAGGTATATTGTGCAACATTGATTTACACCAACTATGATATTAGCCCACAGTTCTCTGCCATGAAAAAAAAAAAAGATATAACTCCCGGCAGCAAAGAAGTAATAACCTTCAAGCTAGCCTGATATTTATCTGTCTGGACCAGACAGATTTTGATCACTGTCGCATTCCCATTTCATTTATCCATCTAGTCCTGCTTGGCTCCAGAGGTGAAATTTTCAGAAAAGACTAATATTAGACTAAACTGCCTACACAGTGGGACCAGTGTGAAGCTGAAGCTAGGTAGTTTACAAAATCTTAAAATCTAATCATTCCCAAGTTACAATATGCTCTGGCGTGTTTCTGACAGAATATGATGCACCCGCAGGAAAACTGGCTTTCAGGAAGGAATCTGAGGCTGGCGGTGTGTCTGTAAGGGAGTGACCAAAAAAAAAAAAAAAAAGACATGCTGCCTGGTGATCTCTGACAGAGTTTGAGTTGGACTGTTCATGTTCTCATCCTACGACTATTCGCTTCTGAGAAGCTGGTGACATTTCCCTGTGATGCTCCCTCAACCTCTTGTGATACCAGCTTTGAGCTTCAGAGAAGCACAAAACTTTGGGAAAGAAATATCTTGCATGTTGCACTTCCTTTATCTGCAGCACTTCATAATCCAAAAGTATATCTTAAACAGACTTAAAATATTAAGACAAGCATCAAAGTTCTGACTCCTCTGGCTCTAATGTATGCATTGCGGTGCACGCTTTCATTTGATCAAACCATCTGCAGCAACAAGGAGAAAAAAAGCCTGACTGTAAGTTCAGGCTATGCTTTGAAATAGCCAAAATTTGCCAGAAAACAGTCTTTTGATTCAGCCACAGTGTTCTCAGACACTTTGGGAGTCACTGGCAGATAAACCCTTTCAAAGAGTGATTATTCAAGCCTTGCCAGCAGTATCTGTCTGCAGCACAATTTCCTTTGCTGCACCTCGTGATCAAGAGAGGAGTTTCCATAAGCCGTTTTCTTACTGATGGAAATCAGGAATGATGCCTTCACCACTCAGACTTTCTCACTACTTTTTTCCCAGGGTCAAAACTCTTTAGCACATACACAAAATCCCAACAGCGCTAGCAGACATTGCTTTTTTTTTTTTTTTTTTCTCCTTCCCCAGAGTTTCACCTTTTTCCCAGCTTTTGCTGTGTTTTTACACCAAAGGTAAAGCAAAACACAAACCAATAGCTTGCTACGTGGAGATGCAGGCGATGAAGGGTGGCTTCAGCCACGTTTCCGAGTCGGCACCTCCCTGCGAGCCCTCTCCCAGCTCTGCTGCCCAGCTGTGCACACCTGCAAGGTGGTGTGCAGGCAGGGAGGTGTACGTGTTCATGTGAGTGCCCCCCTGTGGTACTGTACCGTCAGTTGAGGCTGAGGAAAGAGAAGCCACTTGTTATTACCCTGCAATAACCTGTTCCTGCAGAGAGCATCTCAGGTTTCCCGGCAGGTTCGCTCTCCCCGTGCCCTACGAGCAAGGCAATTAGAATAGGCTGTTGGAATCACCCTCGGTAAAGCCAATCTGGAAGTGCTCCTAGGAGCATGGGAACGAAGTGATGAAGCTCTTCACAGTGTTGAAGCTGTATTGAACAATGTCATTAAGGGCTGGGTTCAGCCGCAGTTGTGAGTTATTATGGTTTGTTTATTGTTAGCATCACCTGGCCAGGCCTTGGAGGCGGAGAAGCCTCATGACTCTCAGGCAACACCTGAGAGTCACCACCACCATTCACTTCTGATTTCAGCAAAGCCATGCTCCTCAACACTGGATGTCAGGGAAAGGCGGCCCAAATGTGAAAGCAGGATCTAAGCCAAGGGGGCATCAAAATTCCTCTATCAACTCTGATACCTTGAGCTAAGCTTGGATGATCTTGTGGCTGTTTCTCTAACAGAATGTAATGGCAGTAGAAGCAAGCTGGGGTGAGACAGTGGAGAACTAGGCCATGTGCTTGGATACCACTTCCCTTTCCCCAATATGGTGGGGAGCCACAACATGGTATTCCCCAATGGAAGGCTGCTTCAGGCCACAGGTAAAAATTCCAACAGAATCCTGCCTCCCCTGAGGCTGACTGGAGTAGAAAGGGAGGAAGCTTGAGCCCTTGCAAGGCCCTTTCACCTTTACTTCTGTCACCTGTTTTGGAAATCAAGGTACTCAGTTTCTCTTCTTTTAGAAGAGCATAATTGCTCAAGTCTGGATCAGCACTCTCCCTTCCTGATCTTTTCACCCACTTGTGTTGATGGTGGCTCTATGTTCTGGTTCACACCTTTGGAAGTTGCAGAACAGTCACTTCCATTCCCTTTCCTGGGACCTCTTGGTGACAATGTTCCTAATGTCACTTGTTCAACTCCTGACCTTTTCTTTGCTACCAACAGTCCTTCAATACATGTCTCCAGTCAAGAATTCCATCAATAGGTTGGATGCTCTCAGTCAACCATGTAATAACTCTCTTTTCTCTTGCTTTGATTTTGGGCTATTTTTATGTGTAGTCCGATGTAGTAAAGAAGGGGTGTAGGGGTGGGTTAGCCTATGTTTTTAGGCAATCAAATCTTAATTCTTAATCTCAGTTATTCTCTGAGAATCAGGGCTGAGACCTTGAGCTTTCACTACTCTTAATGACAGTCTGTGTGAAAACCACCCCACCTTTTTCATTCTTCCTTTGGATATTGTGTCAAGCTTTCAGAACCCAGGTTTGAAAATGTTGCCCATACCTATTTACTCATCCTTGTAATTAGATAACAGTGATGGGAGGAGTTCATCTTTCTTTTATGAATGCCTTCAAGTAAGGGCATGTCCACTACCTTTCTCTGGAAATTACTCAGCCTAATAGCCTTGCTTTTCAAATGTTTTTCTTGACAATCGGATGACTTAAAAAGCTTGTTCTCTTTTCAATTGAAAAGACGTTTAATTCTTGGTTCTTAGCCTTTGTGAGAAGGATCTCATCATCTGAAGGAAATATTAGACCAATAAATCTGTATTATGAACTTTGCAGAGCAAGTTTCCTGACATTGCCTTGCCAAAGTACCTCAAATATGATTTTCAGAGGTTGCTTTGAAACTATTGTCTATTTTGTCAGATCTAGCTCTACCCCTTCTTAGCACTTTATCTTTCCATTAGGCCTGTGAAAGGAAGACGGAGTTACTGTCTATTTTGATGTATTTTGGTGTATCCAGATCCTATAAATTAGGATGTGGAGATCCTCTCAAAACCTGACTGCAGCTAGTTCCTTTCCAGCTTCATGACTAGAAAGCTCCCAGATGGCAAGAAACATATTTTCAGTCACTACCAGACTAACTGCACTTTGAACAAGTGACCTAGAATGGGCTGCTGTCCACAGGGAAAAAAAGAGAAAATTTAATCAGCTTTATGGAGATGCTACGCTACGTAGCACTAGATGTTATCAATAAAAGACATTTGCCATAGTAAGTGACTTGCAAGATCTCTCCTCTGATTAATGTGCTCCTTGGTGGGCCAGAG
>JAOXNG010000012.1:116090439-116105465 GCA_028566535.1 Scolopax minor | reverse complement strand
GACAATTCCAAGGTTTATTCTGAAGTCATGAGAGAGAAAAGTTTGCGTTTAAAAAAAGTTTAAAAAAAAAAAAAAGGCCAGAAACCTGCACCAGTACTACCAGCACTGCTGTAACCATCAAGTGCTTCATCTTGAGAATGTAACAAACAAGCAGAAAAAGTCCTTGGAGTAAAGCCAGAAAGGGAGAAAAAAAAAAAAGAAAAAAAGAAAAGAATGACCTAGTGAGAGAAAAACATCACAATCCTTTTTTTGTTTTAGAATATGAATTCTACAGCAAAAACAGGCTTTAAGAAGAAATTAGCATCAGATTCCTAATCTGGAACTGATAATAAAAATGCATACAAACCCACTGGCTTTTCTCTAATGCAGTTTGGAATGCAAGTATTGCTTTGCACAGAAACCAAAGTGCCCCTCCTGACAGCTGAGTTGAAGCTTTCTGAAAAGCCAGTTGCTCAGTGTCTCCTTGAGCCAAATTTGCAAAGCGTTGCTGTGCTGAAATGCCAGGATATTGCAGCTACTGTAGAAAGGGGAGCAGGATTACATTTGTGTAAAATTAGTAAATTAACTATAAGCTTTTTTTTTTTTTTTCCTCCCCTCATAAGTTGAAAAAGATGGTCACAAAAAGATGAATGTGGGTGCAAGGTAGCACCTTGTACCTGTACCTGTGAGCTGAGCCAGTGCTCTAGAGGCTGGAACAAGGTTTAACACCAAATCTCATCTGTTAGTGGTCACAGCTGGGGAGTTCTGAACTAACAGTTTACTTACAGGCTCTTTACAAGCAAGAGACAATCCAAAACATCTGGAATTGACTTTAAACTCTTGGATTTAAAAAGAGATGTGCCTAAACCCATTAAAGAACCCATTGTCCTCTACATTTAGCTTCTTTCCCATATTTGGGTGTTTGTGGTTTGCAGCCCAAAATAATGTGGTCCTAATTTAGCACTAATAACAAATTGCAAAAGGTTTGGAACACAAACATGAGCAAGCCCCCACAGCATCTCTGAACACACCAAGGGAGGTTTTGCTGAAGTATTAGATGCATCACTTGTCTTTTCATAGTACTTGCCTGTCATCATTTCTTAAGATGCACTTAAACTGTGAGTTTTGAAGGAAGATGAAGTAGGTAACTGATTTCCACTTTTCCTGTGCATAAATTTCTGTCAGTTGAGGGAGACAACAGGATCATTTCTTGCCAGGCATTGCCCTTTCCTTTTTACACCTCAGGATTTAGACACACTCCCTCTCATCCTACCTCATTCCTGAAAACTCCCCTCCCTTGCAGAGCTGAGATTTCTTGCCTCTAGACCATGGGCTGCTGTTACCACTGCTCAAACCGTGTGTGGCTCAGCAGAGATGCATCTTACTGGCTGTTGGAGGTAGAATTGAGGCATAATGGACTTACAGACCCTGGAAGTGTGACTCCAGCATCACCACTCCCTACAAATGGAATATCTTTATGTGTTTCTTCACTTAAAATAACTCTACACGCATCGCATTTTCAAGATACACATAGAAGAGTAAGACACTGTTAACAAGTTGAAACGAAAGAGAAATTGTGCTTGTGCCTACTTGTCCTGAAATCATCCACAAGTGGCTTTTTCTACTCTTTTTATATTCCTGGTGCTGCTTCCATAAGCTCAGAGGAGGATGCATTTTGCTGTCCCAGCCTTAGATGCGCTGGTCCCATCCACAAAGGCAAATCTTATAGGGATGTATGTTTGCTTTCCATCCCAGCATCTCCATGGCTGCTCCCAAATTGAGCCTGTACCTTCTGTACTGATTGAGATTCCCTCTTGCTTTGACTGAAGGAGCAGGAAGCTTCAAAACCACCTCCTTCTCCCAAACTGCATATAATGCCATTTCCTCCCAGCGTGCACTGGGGGAGCACTTAAAGCTAGCTCAGAGAGACCTACAGGGCATTGCCTATTGCCAGCCATCATGCCTGGGCTAATTCATATTCTGTAATGCACGTTTTTGCTTTGACCACAGAATCAGACTGTGAAGGAGTAAATTACATGTGTAATTGATGCTTTCAACAGTGAGAGTCGGAAAAAAAAAGTAACCACTAAATTTAATGGGAAATTGATTTCTTGTCCCACCTTCTTATTCTGCTTAATGTGTTTTATTTCACACTTCCTCATCAAATTCTAATTGGACATTTAGTTTTGCATTATAGGGTCAACTCATCACTGTCTATTTTATTCTTTATGCCTACATAAATAGCTGTAGGAGATGTGTACCTAGAGGACAAGGATTTACTAGGCTCTTATAAAGGAAAAATATATTTATACTGGTGAAACCGTATATGCAAAGTAGAGCCATGGCAAGGAGGGGCTGCAGGGCAGCACTGCCCCTGCTAAGGCTGGCCTTTACCTGTCATCTTCCAGGAAACATGGGATTTGAGGGCTATAAAACAGAAGTATACGAGGAAGTACCTCCTGTGCCCTGGCACTAAGGAGACCCATCATAAATATCCAAGTAAGCATTTTTTGGCATTTATCTGACTGCTGTAATGTGAGTTCGTAGCGGGTTTCGGTGTCTAAATTCAGAGCTGAGTATGCCTGTGGTCTCATTTGACCAGCTGCCCCTTGGCAGGTGATCTCCAGCTGAAGGTCATTTGGCCACTTATTGCTGAGCTCACCTGGGACAGATCGGGGCAGGGAGAGGTTAAAACACCACGGTGTCACATGGAGACAGGGCCTGATAGCTTTTTAAACTGGCTTTCTTTGGGAGCCAGCTGTGACAGGCTGGGAAGAGCATTGCTGTACCTCTCCACACTGGATGGATGTGTGGCAGGGTCCAAGGAAGGACGGAGGGAGAGTGGGATGTGCACATCTAAAGGCATAGTTCCATCTGGTTCAGTAACGAAATACACATTATTCCAGTATGTCTTCAATCCCTGAAGCTTGCTTTGGTAGGTTTGGAGGAAAAAAGTGTTGATTTTCATCACAAACCTTGAATTATCCCAACCCTAAGTGTCTCCCAGAACAAAACATAAGCGGCAGTGGATTAAAATGTCTTTGGTGGAGCTGCAAAACAGGCACTGAAGTATGCTATTTTTCAGACACCATCCCTCAACTGCTGCCTGGAGAGCTGAAAAACACTGCAGACAAGCCCTCTGTGATCCCTCTAACGAGGGGAGGAGGTACCCAGCTGCAGTGCATGAGGGGAGCTTTCTACCTTCAGCTGTGAAATAATGCTTTGGTGAATAATTTTTTGAACAGGCAGGTTGAACAGCATTAGTGTCCTGTTGGTTTCAGTAGGGTAGTGCTGGTCGTACTGCAGTTCCCTGGCTTTTTCTGGATATTTCCAGATGGTGTGATCCATGTGAGGAATTCTGCCAGCATCTCATGGAAGGGGCCGAGTTGGATGATGGGCAGGGAGAGGACATGGCAAACTGGCCTGGTGCTTCCAGTACCCTCAGACTGCATCTCCCACCAGGTTGTGGGCAACGTCTTGCAGAGTAATTCCTGTAAGTAAATTGTTAAGGAAATTGTATTCTTATTCATTTCCTGCTTTCTTCTTGGGGCCCAGTGCTATGCTAAGCTGCTGACCTGTATTGCATTGTTCTGCTTTGCATGGAATAGTTAAGGTACGTGGCTGATGCAATTTGAAACCCCATTGCCAGTGATTCCCGAGGTGCTGCTCTTTAAGGCAAAATGTCCTTCAGGTCTTTATTCTGTTTTTAATTGTGTCACAGTAAAACTGTTTTACTGAAGTAGGGGTTTCTTAACCTGGCTCCTGCTGGACTCACAGATCTGGTTCTTACACAGAAATGCACAGGAGCCCTGTAAGGAGTAACAGCAAAACCCATAAAGTTTTTAAGTGTCCTTTGTACCTTCTCTGTCCTACAGTGTTTCCTCTCCTTGAACAGGTGAAGTCAAGTTTGGATACTACAGTGGTCTGTCTTTGGTTGTATTAAGTACCTATTCTTAAGATTCCTTTAGAAAGAGTAAATCTTGGTTGATTCAACGTGTTTTCCATCCAAAAAACTTTATACTTGTATTATATGCACAAAAGAAGCATTAAAGAAAATGACTGTTTAGTCTGTTATTCTGGGTAACAGCAGAGTGCAGGTGGCTGTGCATTACCTGATCCTGTACCAATCTTCTAGGATAACTTTTCCCCCTGCAGTATCCAGAATAGAACTTCACTTGAGGTACTCAGCTGACCTGAAAACAGTATTTGGTTTTGTAGAAATAAGTGGGAAATGGTGGGAATTAATGACAGTTGAGGCAAAAATGGTTGGATGCCATTTTGGGTTTCGAGCAGAGCTGCTAACCAGCAGTGATACTGGCACAGGCAGTCCTGGGATCTCCAAACATTGCCTTTTTTGGGACCAGTCCTATTTGCTGACACATTGCTTTCATGAGTCTCATCATTAGTGCTGTAAGCACATGAAGTATAAGTTAATTCTGCTGTAACATGATTATTAAATCCATTAATCAAAGGCAGGAGATCCGTAATTAACTTATTCTCCAGCATCAAGTAAATGATTCTGCTGTGAGCTTTAAGAAAGCAATTGTTCACTAATACCCAAAATACAGTGGGGCTATTAGACTATAAGGCTGTGTAATTATATAACAAAATTATAAATTTTGCATATTTTAATAACATATATATTTTAATTATATTATTTGTAAAGTTAAAATGGAGGATCATTATGTTTGCCTTTTTTTTCTTAGCTTTAAAAAAAGTTCATGTTTGTCTCCTATCTGAAAGTTGCCTGTTTCCAGGTAAGGCTTTGGTTAGGCTTTTGGTGACTCACCTTGAACCAATGTCCAGCGATGTCAGACTCCTGTTTCACACTTCAGCATCGTTGTTGTTGGTGACTGTAGGTGTTCAAACATTAACTTGCACAAGAAGGGCCTGCCAGCACTGTCCTAGCACCAGTGCCTGCCTTGGAAGCCTGTAATATAGGCTTACTGACCCCTTTTCACACAAGTCTGAAAATCCTTTTTCACAAGCTCCTTCCAAGGATTCTTTTCGAGCCCGCATCATGTCTCTGCTATCTTTTAAGCATTTCTGAAAGCTTTGTAGTTTTACCCAGAAACACCCAACTTTCTTGTCCCATAACAGGAAGGTGACACTGGAAACATTTAGGGAGTCAGCAGTAGACAATTAAGCATTTCTCTGAAGGCCTTCTTTTGAGAGATGCCTCTGAAGGCATTCTTAGTCTTGCACACAAAGTACCACAAGGCCATTTCCTTTATGTGTCTTGCCTGTCTTTCCCACCCAGCAAGTCTTAGTTGCTCATCTTAACCTTCCTCTGTGCAATTTAATCACAAATGCAATATAGAAGCAATAGCCAGCATCGTTCTCCTTCCCCTTGAGGGAGGGGGGCATGAAGCTTTGTCCACATTCTGCCTTAACTGCAGAGAGAACTGATGGACAACCATCCCCATGTTCTGCGCAGACCACGGTGCTTTTGGGCATCATGTTTTGCTGCAGCAGAAGCTGCAGTTTAATGCAGAGTGAAACAATTTGTGTGTCAAAGGCAGTTCCTGTCTACATCAGCAGTGACACAGTAGCACTGTCAGGTACAGCAAGCCTTCAAAGACAAAGGAGCTTGGGGAAAACCTATCAAATCTTGCCACATAAAACCAGACAAAAAATGAAAAGCGTAAGAAATCTTGTCTTTCACATGCTGCCAGCTACTAGCAGCAGGACAGAAATGGGGCAATGTACTGGGGGACCTGGGAGCAGCAAGCAGGAAAGATAGGTAAGGCTCTGGGGGCCTTGGCCTTTCCCAGTTTTGTGGGTGGCACCCACATACCCATGTCCCCAAAGGATGGATGGTGTGAGAGTGGCTAGCAATATCCTGTGTGCCCCTTGCTGTGCTCAGCCCCTCCTGGGTGCAACCTTCAGTGGTGTGTTTGAAGACTGGCCTGGTCCTAATTGCAGACCCGTCACAAACAAGCCCTAAGCATTTGGAGAGGGGCTGAGAAGGTAAAAATCAAAACCCAACATGATTCTGCTGATTTTTGAGGTCCTTCCACCTAACAAAGCTCTGGCCAGTGGCTGCTGAAAACCAGGTGTGTTTTTGCATATATGTTCACCCTTTTCCCAGCAGAGAGAGAGTGAGAGGAGCCAGACAAGTAGATTTAAGCCCAAAGGTGACACTGGAGGTGCTACCAGTTACTTGTACCAGCAAAGGTACAAAAAGAGCAAAACACAGTGTTTCCTGGGAAAGCCTGACAGAGAGAGGGAAATCTCTGAAACTTGCAGACAATGAATATAGAATCATTTTTCTTGGCAGCTTTAATGTTGATGGATAGGACAGTTTGCCTTGTCCAGTTTATATAAGAGCAGCTGATATAAAATGACTTCATAGCTGGATATTTATGAGAAGTTTCATTTCAAATAATATAGTTTTTGCCTCTGGCGGTGCTGTGGTTTAGCCCTGTTATTACTGGGAACTAAATCTTTAGGATATTCTAACTATAACTGTAGGGCCTGTTTGATCTACCCAGCAAAGTTAATATTTTTCAAAGCGATGGAAACTTTATAATGGAAAGTCTCATTAGCAAAAACTACCTGTCCTGAAAATCCAGGAAATCAGGCACAGAGAGGAAACTAGGAGGATGTGCCTTCAGCTTCACCTGCTTTCTCTCACCCAGCAATACTGAATGAAGAGGTATTTTCCATCAGAGCAAATGTTCAGATAGACTGTAACAATCCTTCTGTAAGAAAAGCCACTAGAGAAACAATTTCTGATATAAAGCAAAATTCTTGCCTCTTGCAGCAGCTTGTCTCTGCTGTGCGTGGATCTTACAGAAAAGACTTCTATCTCCAGGGAGATAGGATTCAGCCCTGGTGCCAGCCCCGAGATATGTGCAGGAGAAGGGCTGAGGAGGAGGTGCTGGTACCCCCACCCAGACTTCCAAGGTTGTTTTTAGGGGCGTCTCTCTTGGTTTGTGCCAGAGCAGTGGTGGAATTGGTATATTCTGAAACGATTCACTTGCCTTTTCAGAGCATACAGAGCCAAAGGCTGCAGTCAGTGAGGGCCCCTGTCATCCTGCAATGGTCTAGAAAGGCAGTGTAGGACCTCCCAGAATGGCCAGCTGGGCTGAAACCTCCCTTTCCTCGGGCTAAACCATGAGCCAGGCTCCAGCCCTTCTTCCCATATCTCCTTCAAAGTCACAATTGGCTCTGACCCTTGTTGCAAAGGGAAGCAAGTCTGCAACAGACACAGGCTGAGACCCTGAGCTCGGGTGATGCAGCTTCTAGATAAGTCTTGCAGAAAGCCTATTGACTGGACAATGGTGGTCAGCTCAAAATGATCCAGCAAAGGAGCTAGAGAAAAGGACAGGAATCTGCCTCCCACCACTGTGCTTCAGTTGTAATTGTTCCAGAATTTAACACTTCTGACAGACATTTATGTTTTATCTGTGACCAGAGAGCTTGAAAAAGAGATGCAGGTTGTGTGTGGGAAGGGGAGGCTTTTCTGGATTTAGTCTGGGATGGTTTGTGCACCCGTGAGAGGGCAGGAGGGAGCTTCAGAGTGAGTAAGGAGAGAAAGCAGCAGTTGAGACAAGCTCAGAGGGGTAGCACTTACCACAGGGAAGGGCTAAAGGCCCAGGCAGAGCTTCTGGCTGTTCGAGTTCCTGCTGGTCTCCAGACTCCCTGTGTTGTCTGCAGCCAGGACTGCATCAAAGAATCCTGCAGGTTGGCACCCCTGGGCTTTTGGGCTCATGCCTCCAGACTCAGGAGTAGTCTCCAGATCATTTCTCTAAATACTTGGAAGTGAAAAACAAACACAAAGATTAGCAGTGGATCTCTGTCACAAATGCTGGAGACCAGCTTACACCTCTGGGAAGGGAAGGCTTCTCTAGGGGTATGTGCTAATCCCACCTTTTGTTAATGCACATGCTCTTGGGGGGGAGGGTTTTTGGAGGAGTGAAGGAGGGTTTAATTATTCAATAAAATGTGCAAGAGAGAAAGAAGATAAATCTTGAAGGATTTTGAGCACTGTACAGAAATTGATAGGGCAAGAAGACCAAACAAGACCAGTTTACAGAATAAGCAAATACAAAGTTATGTGATAATTTTGATCAAGAGGTAAAAATGCAAATAATACTTTACAGTGTATAAGGTAGAAGGCACAAGAGTCAAGGTACCTCTGTGAGCCATCTTCCTGATATACCAAGTCCACTTCATAGCATTGCTTTCTACTATGAGGATAAGAAGCCCCCTCAAAACAACTCTGGGTCTCCAAAGAAGAGAGAGGTCATGCTTGTCATTTCTCAGCCCCATCCCACTGTTTGTCATTTCTTTATCAGAAGTGTCCATGGTGCTTTGTCTGCCACTATGCTACCTGCACATCTGTGCAAAAACCTGCTGTGCCCTTAATCAGAGAAGATTCACAATATTCTTGAGCAACACTGACTCTATAAGATTGCAAAAGGGAACAATTAAATGCCAGCCACCATCCCTTTGCTTGTATGCCAGAGGAGAGTGTTGTTATAGTATCTTAGATAGGTTGGCTGGAAGGAAAACCTCTGGGGTTTGTCTAGGCCAGCCAGAATGAGACTGTAGCCAACACTAGGTCAGGTCAGCTGTGGCTTTTGCTTGATGAGTCTTGAAAACCTTCACAGATGGTGATTCCACCACCTCTTCAGATATGCTGTTCTAGACCCACACTACCCACTGGTGAATAAATTGTTCAAAATTTCTGGTCTGAACCTCCCTAGTCACAACTTGCAATTATTTTCCCCTGGAAGTTTAACTCCAAGGGAACTCATGTAACTAGCCTAGCGGTCTAGTAACTAGCAACTAGTTGTCAGAAAAGAGTTTTACTCATAGCTTTACAACTCTTTTCAGAAATTGTAAGCTACAGTTTATCATCCCTTTTTCATCTCTGTCAAACGAAACATGTTGTTCAACCTTCTCTAATAGGCCATGTGCCTTACATCCCTAAGTATCTGTGTAGCCTGCCACTGGACGTTATCCAGTTTCTTGCTTCTGGTATCTTGTTTCAACTGGAGAAACTAAATTTGGCACAGTATTTCAGGTGCAGCCTGAAATGCCAATGCCAAGCAGAGATAGTTCCCTTAATCTGCTGTCCAAGCTCCTCCTAATGTAGTACGTGGTTTCCCTTATTTACACTGAAAACACATTGCTGGGTTATATGCAATTTGGCGCCTGTCATAACCCCCAGCACTGTTTTTCAACCAGTTGGTTTCCAGCCTGCACAGATGCCAAGGGTTACTTGGCCCCACGTGCACAACTTTGTGCTTCATGCAGCTTCTGTTGGCCTGGATCTAAACTTTCTCTCACCCCTTGCAGTTTGGCCGTGCTGCCTGTCAACCACTCCCCAGACATACTGCCATCCACAAATCTCCAGGGGGTGCATTTTGTCAAATTACCCAGGTCACTGATGAAGACACTAAACAAGTAGTCTTAGTATCAACCCTTTGGTTACTGTACTTGTTGCTGTCCACCAAGCTGGCCTCAAGCCGTCGATTACCACCCTTGCAGCCTGCTAAACATTCAACTCTGCTAATCACCTTTCCATCCCACATTGCCTCAAACCACTACAGAAAATGCTGTGGGAGATGGTTTCAAAAGCCTTCCAAGGTTTATTGCATTCAGTGCCTTTCTTTCATCCACAGGGCAATCTGTTTGGTGAACTGTGATGCCCTTTGTGTTTCTATGTCTACTGTTCCTGATTACATTCTCATCTTTCGTGTGTTTGGAAATGGAGTCCAGGGGGATGTACTCCATGATTTTTCCAGACATTGAAGTAGAACTAACCAGTAGTTACCTCTTCCCTTTGTAAATATGGGCTTATTACTATATTAAACTTTTTCCAGCTATCAGGGACCTTCCTCAGGACCTTCCTTCACTGAGGACAGGCAGCAATCTTGAAATTATGTCTCAATACCATGAGGTGTATCCCACCAGCTTCTCCCTAACTTTTTGCTCCCCTGCTGTTGGCTGCCCTTCCTTCTCCAATTTACAGCAGTATGCACAGAGCTTTGCCTCTGAAAGATCCCCTTAAGGCTGGGAACCTCAACAACTGTTTATATGGTGTGGTGTTGCCACACAGGACACACATCAGTCCTTATGTGATATCTCAGTCCTTGTAAATTTGGAGATGAAAATCATCATGGAGATGGTCTTTTAGCCCCAGATACTGCTTAGAGTGTAAGAGCCAGTAGCCATTATCTACAAAATCCATATGTCTATTCAAAGGAAAATTTTCAAAGGAATAAAGGAAATTAGACTGTAACTTCCCCCTTTGAAAATCAGTAGGCATTGTACTTTTCAGTTACTAATGTAGGTGTTTAATTTAGAAGATTAACTTCCTGTGCAGTCAAAGGAGAGAGAGGCTTCCAGAAGGCAATTCAGGGTACCTAAAAGATAGGTCTCTACTCTGAAAAAGCTGTGAGTTGGGGTGAAAAGCAAGCAGGGATGAGATTATCTCCTTAGATGTTCTTCATATTCTTTTTTGAAAGGCCTAATTGAGTATTTGTACCAAATGTGCAATGTTCCTACTTAATTCTAGTCTCAAATGCCAAACTCTCTTGATTATGAAACTAAACTTTTCTCACAAAGTGTTCAATCACAGTTTGTTGCCCCACAACTGTATCTTTTTTCCACAAGGGAGAAAATAGAAGCACATACTTAATGTCCTAGTGCCTAGATAATTTTTTTCTAAGGAGGGCTAAGTAAAAGAATGATAGATAAAAGCTGGATTTTCCCAGCATATAAAAGAAAAAAATCCTTTTTATTTGTCATTTTTTGGAAAGGAGAACATGACAAGCATGTTTGATGTGGAAGAAAAGCTTGTTTGTAGATGTTGGAGAAATTATTCAAGGACAGTTCACTCATATAAAAAATGACCCCTGCATTACTGCCAAGGTCAATGAGACCTAGAACGACCTGCCACAAAATTGTAATTTTGTCTTCTTGTTTGGGCCAGTTTATCCCTTTTCTCCATTTCCTTTTGGCTCTTTGGAGACGACTAACACTCCTCCACTTCCAGTGTACTTGGCACTTTCCCCAAGATACATGAAAATCTCTCAGAAGTATAATACAGGCCTTATGAGGTCATTTTTTCCCACTCATTCTTTGGAGGGAGGTATGAAGTGACTGCACTATATTGCCTATACATCAGGTGACAGATGCTACTTTTTTTTTTCACTAGTTCTCTCTCCAGCTCTTTTTCTAACTTCCACTAAATCTTAGAACATTAGTCGTTTATGCTTTGTATGATCATAATTAGTTGCATCCTGCCATGGGTTTATCTGTTGCTATCCTCTTTGGAAAATCTGTTCCCCATCTCATGGCTCTCAGATCTAACTTCGCCTGTTTAAAATACTACTGTTGAGAACATTAGGTATTACTCACTCTTTATGGTTAGTATTCAAGTGATAGCACTTTTATTGCAGAGTACTTCTGTTCTTTCCCCTTCCTCTAACTCAAGGGAATTGGAAGCTGCTCCTTGAAGAATTCATAGTCCACATAAAACTACCAGTGACATCAACTGGAGCCAGCTAAGTACGTCAGAGGGATTAAAAGCTGATAAGAGAGGAAAAGGGTATGACTGCTTTTTCATACATGCATTAATCACACATTCTTCATCGCTCACCTTTTTTGAATTCTTGTTTATAGTCAAAATATGGTAGTCTTTCTTATCTAGGAAATGAAATAAATACAAATAAGACTTTGTAACAAAGGACAAAGAAAACACCAAAAGTAAAAATCACAAAGCAAAACCACTTAACCAACCCCACTAAACCCAGTAGGCTGTAGGAATTAGTAAATGTAAAATCAATGGAATGTCCCACATAGGGAGTGAAAAGACAAGAGCATATTATTTCTCTCTATCCATAAGAACTATGCATGCAAAATGAGGTGATAATCTACAATATATTTTCATTCTCATACAGTATTTTAACCTTATGATTCTCAGATCACAAAAATCTCTTCTGTTACAGTTCCATTTGCCCAGTTATTTACTCTTCCCAACATTGAGTATTTATCAAATGTCGTATGGAAGAAGTGTGTGCAGGCATTTAAGTGTGTGGATGTTTATCAAGGGCTTTGGCTTTGCCCTTTGTGCTGATCACTTCAGCCTCACTGTGCATCATGTGTTGGGGTCACAGCTGCCCTTCCAGTCCAAAAGATCCTTCATCCTCTGTCCCTGCATAGATGCAGACCTATGGACACACATGGATACATATGCATGGAATACCTACATGTATACTTTGTGCAGTTTCCCAGAGACCACTTGAATGACTGCACAAAGATAGTATATGGTTAAAAGTGAAGTAAGTGAAGTAACAGTCACTTGGAGCTCCAGGAAAACAAAGTGTTTCATATGGAAGGGCTGGCATGGAGCAAGTTTTTATGTCACTAGTATAATATTAAGAAATCTACCTCATTTCCTTAATTAGTCTTTTCCCATTGTGCCTATAGCCCAAAAGGTTTACCTACTTGAACTCAAATGCATGGATTGTTTTGACAGACATATTAAGTTGCTTTTAATTGAGGTTTTTGGCTGTCTCCTTACATTTCTTTATTATACTTTGTGTTGTGAATGTTACCTAATCTGTTGGGTACGATCCTTTTTTAATTGGTTGCTATATTCAACTAAATCCAGACCAAAGTGCCACGGAAGCACTGAGTGTGCCACAAAAATATAAATTAGTCTTCTGTCCATATAAGTATTTATA
Source organism: Scolopax minor (assembly GCA_028566535.1). Classification (NCBI taxonomy): domain Eukaryota; kingdom Metazoa; phylum Chordata; class Aves; order Charadriiformes; family Scolopacidae; genus Scolopax; species Scolopax minor. The sequence continues at coordinate 116,092,782 of JAOXNG010000012.1, read as the reverse complement.
ATTACTGCAAACTTTCAGACTTTTGTCAGAACTTAAAATTGTAGAGAAGATCAGATTCTGGACTGACACCATCCAATTGTGAATCATTGGAAACACAGTCTTATTCCTCACCAGAAATGCCACAAAAGCTTGTACGAGAGCCATGTGGAGTACAAAAGAAGAGGGCTTGTTACCAGTTTAAATGGAATGCTCAAAATTAAAACCCAATTAAAGTTTTGTTAAAAGTGGTTTGTTTTTTCAGTAGCTGAACTAACACTGTTTGTATTACACGACAAATTCATTTTTTTTATAAATATTATTTTCAACTCTACCATTCAAAGAAAATTGTAAATATCATTGTAACACTTATCAATATCAATCATTTAGATGTTTTAAAAATATTACAAAACAAGAACTAAAATGCTTTTACAGAAGTTCGGGGGCACTTTTAACACTTTCCTTTTAACACTCCAGAGAGAGAGAACAATGTTTAAGGCTGGCTGCATCTTTGAAAGGCATCAGAAGCTACTCCATATAAGTTGACAGAGGTAGATTAGTGCATTAGTATATAGGGCAGATGGGAGAAGATAGCTCTGAGGTTCAGGGCTACCTTGTATAGACTGGAAAGACCAGGTCTGGAGCTAGGGCATGAGTTTGAAGCACACTAGCAACCATGTGCTATCATAGCAGCGTGGGCTCTCTTTGTACACAGCTGTGGGGGCTTTAAAGGATAAAACCTACTCCCATTGCGATATATTTTTTCAAACTCATCCTGTGTCGTATAAAACCTGCCTTACAATTAGTACAAATGCAAAAGAAAATGTCAATAGTCACCACCAATTTTTACAAACTCACTTTGCATTATGTGTAGTTGACCTCTCCTCACCAAGCAAAAATCACTTTGGAGCTATCAATTATGATATGAAATGTCAGCTGAAGATTCTCTAATTACTTTTTTCCATCATACCTTCCCCTAAACAAACTCAACACTGCTTTCCTGACTTCTATAACTTTGTTTATCTACCTCTAAATAATGCTTCCCCTCTTGCCACATCATCTGCTCCTGCGGCTTCCCTTTCTAATCACCCTCCCACTCACCGGTTTCATTTAATGTGTAAGAAATCACTCTGTCCACAGGTCTTGTGTCCTCAGCCTTTCTCCCAGTGGCACAGCCTGACCCAGTGTGGTTTCCTACCCCACTTCTACAGTCCTGCTACACACAGCAGCTATTTCTCTTACGTTTCTCCTGATGCCTACTTCTCTGCCAGTGTCTCTCCTGGAGTTGTCCCCTCTGCCCTCTGTACAGCTGTCCCACAAGCTTTCCCCTGCACAGCAGACGTGTGTGGTTGCACACCATATACAACCCCCGGGTAGACTGCAGGGGAGGTGCTTGCAGACACGTAGCCATGTTAGTGATTTTGTAAATTAAATGAATGGTTTCTCAGAAACGATCCCCAGCAAAGTGCTCCACAGTTAGCACTTCAACCAACGCTCCCAGCCTACCATTACCCCTTTCTTTCAATCCTGTTTGCTCCAAGTTCAAGTGATAGTTGGGCATGGATTTTTGTATTTTTTTGCTGAAGTAATCAGCATTCTGTACAAGTGGAGACTGTTAAGAGATAATACTTCTGTTCCTGAATCTTTTCCCAGCTGCTCCTTGCTGTTGTTCCTAGCTTCATAAATTCACTTCTAAATGTCATAGCCTTCATTCTAGCCAGACTAAAGTTTTCAAAACAAATCTGAGTATATCTGGACTATTTACTTGCTATATATAGACCAAAATAAAATCCCCAGCTACAACGTGAGTTAGTGAGAACATATGGAAAGCCTCACAGACTTTAGAAAGAAACAACTATCTGTGGAAAAGTGTAATTAACTCACAGGAAGGCTACTGTAATGTGAAGGAACAATTTCTACCAGGTTGTGTTACTGGATCTGATTTGGTCTTATGGAAAACTATACTCCTATGTAGGGAACTGCTGAAACTTTTGGAAACTTTTACGTATATACACACAGACATGCATATATATAAGGTATAAAGGACAAAAATGTTAGAGTTGCTGGATTTGATTCACAGTTGTGGATGAATCTTGGGGAGGAGAGAGGAATCCACAATTTTAGTAATGCTTCTGTTTAAATTAGCAAGTGAAGTCTACCAAAATTCCAAGTATAGGAATACTGAGGCTGATGGCTTGAAAACAGAACTTTCTGTTTTATGTGCTGAATCAGATCTGACTTGTTTTGTATCCAAATGAAATAATGGCTCAAAAAAATCATTATTATTGCAACCAAAAATTTTAGTAAATACATACAGTCCATTGTTGTAATTGAAAATATGCTTTATTGGCCATGGTGCAAAACAAT
>JAOXNG010000012.1:116007043-116018893 GCA_028566535.1 Scolopax minor | reverse complement strand
CTATCCTAATTTTTCCAAGCCTCAGCTTCTTTGCCTTTCAAAACATGGAAAGAATAGCTATCTGTCTGCCAGTCTTCCTGCCCACTGAGGTCAATGAGAGACTTTTCGTTGACTTCAGTGGCTGTAAGACTTCCCTCCCATATTCTTTTCTTCAGTTTTGGAGAGCAATTGTCTCAGGGAGGGTAAATGTCTGCTTCAAGAGAAACTGTTGTGTTGAGAATCACTATCTAATCATTACCACCCATGCACCACACAATACAAACAGTAAAAAATTATGAGCAAATAAAACAGCATAATAATAAAGAATAAAAAAGCAGCACAATAATCTGAACAGCAATGGCTGGAAATTCATCTTGGAAGGCTTAACTGTTCCTGTGGCACAGAAGCTAGGAGTGATTGTTCTGTGCCGTGATGGCGTTGCCCAATAACCCATTCTGTCTAAACTAACAGAGCTGGCTAAATTATCCTGCCTTGTGTTCTCTTTTAATTAATTGTTTAGTTTAAAGAGAGGATAAAAAAGGCTGGCTGAGATCCAATTGCCTGCTGCTATGACAGAAAAAAAAAGTACCGATCAGAATGTTTCTCTGCAGAATGAAATGTGTATCTCCTGGGCTTTTAGCAATAGCAAAACAAGTTTACATTTCTGTCTCTAATATGAGTCTGTCCTCTAAGTCATTAACAGTTCCTTGATCCCTTCTCTTATTCCTGCCCCCTTTATCTTATTTATTGAAACTGGTAATATAAACAGCATTTCTTCACCTACTGTCCTTCTGATTGTCTGGAAAATGGCACTAGCGCAAGGTTTCAGGGCATTTCCTCTGCGGAGCAGTGGTGTTTCAGTGGGTACTGTCAGACACCACCTATCATTTAGGGCCATCAGGGGAAACTGGGGGAGCAAATTACGTTACCAGCTTCTCCTCCAGCACAAGCGAGCACGGCAAGTGTGACCTCAGGAGCATCGGGCAGATTCGCACAAGGCTGAGGATCTGGCCACGTGACTGTTTCCAGCTAAAATCACATTCTTCCCCCACCACACACTGGAAAATTAGAGACTGCAGATCTTTCTAAACATGCTTATGGATGTAGAAAACCCTTTCATAAGGCAGGGGAGGGGGGACGGTGTCTTCTGACAGGCAGCATAGGAAGGGATTGGGAGTGCCAGCACTTTTGCCCCCTCGTTGTCACATTCCTTTCCCAGGCCCGGCCGGTGTGGCAGTCTGCGAGCCGCGCTGGCTGGGAAGGATTGCATTGCTGAACGGGGACGGGAAAGGGAATGTGGTTTCCTGAAAGGTTTCCAGCAAGTACATGGGAATGGAGCTCTTGAAAGAGACATGGGGCTGGAAGCACTTCCCTTCTGAGAAACACTTCCAATCCGCTCCCTGGGCCAAATGTAATAACAGCTCTGACATTATTATTACAAAGGGGGAAAAAGTCATTCTTCCAGCTCGCTGCTGTGATTTCTCCATTTGGAAGCCACACCTTCTTTGAGACCTGGAAGTCACGTGGTTTAACATGAAAGCCTGCTCACAAGGGATGTTTCTTGGGCTCATCTCTACCAGCACTTATCACCAAGTCTTTCTGCAGGTGCCAGGAATGCTTTTGGCAATGAAAAAAAATAATGAAATAACCCTTGAAGATGTGTTTTTCTACTTGGGTCCCTCCTTCTACCTCTTTTGGCTTATGTGGAATATATTGCCACAAATAGTTTGCAGTATATGACAAGCTTTTTCCTACTGTCAGTCATGAGCCAATATCTAGATATGAGGGAAAAAACCCTGTGTGAAAACCAGCTATTTTGCCATTTGATGTGGTAAATTTTAAGTTTGGTAGGATCTTTCTACAGCTCTGCCTTTCCTCATTTAATACAATACACTGCACAATGAATTAAGAGAAATTTTTTGAAATGTCTCTCTAAACAAGCCTATCGGAGACTATGCAAAAAGGTCCTTACAAGTGAACACTAACGGAGCTGTGCTAAATATCCAGACTATCACTAGAAGCGTTAGGAAATAACGTATGAAGGAAGAAATGAAGAAGCAAAAGCAGCAAGGGACCCGGTTTCTGTTTTACCGTCCAGGAATATGCTGGAATATGCACAGAAGAGTTACAAAACAAGTGCTGTTGACAGTACAAAGGGGAAAATAAAGCCATTAGAAACAGCATAAATTGTACTGGCATGAATAATGTTTCTCCCCAGACTTTGTTCTAGAGAAAAAAAGAAAAAAAAAAAAAAGGGTGGCATTAATTCAGCAACCTCCATTTCTAAATAGGTTTAGTTAAATTGGTACAATTTTTGTTTAGATAAGGCCTCAGACTCACTGACTCTCTGGAACCCCCTCTTAGTCTTACCTCTAACCACTTTTTCCAGCCCATGGCAGGGAAAAATGTACCACAGGAGGCAGAGCCAGACACCAGTAGTATCGTAAGAGCCTCAACCAAGAGCGTCTCAGCAAACACAGGGCCAGAATCCACCCTCGCTCACAGTGAGCAATTCATTTGATTGGGACTACTTAAAGAAGCAACTTTTAAGCTGCCAGCTTACTGACACCTGACAGCCATCAGCCTGCCGTGCCTAAGCTGCTATAAAACATGAGTCAGTCAATGAATTATATGATTTTTGGAAAATAAGTCATTTAGAACATTCTATTCACATTTCTGTGTATGGATCATTTAACCTCGTGGGTGGGGATTTTTTTATTATTATTTTGTTTTAACTAAGCATATAAAAGGAACACACACTTACCAGTATCAGGAAAAAGTAAAAGAGTTATGTCCATATTCTAAGTAAGGGCAGGAAGTTCTTCTGAATTTTGAGAAAGTATAGCCTCAACTATACAACCCAAAACTGACAGCATAGTTTTCTTAAAATTCAAAGTGAAAGATTTTAAATAGTTGATGGCTAATTTTAGCTGATGTTAAAATTTCAGGTAACAATTGAGAGCTGTTTCTGTAGTATTTCTGGGTTTGTAGCTAACTTATCTTTACACTTCACAGCCTCATTGGCATAGAAACTTTTTTTTAGGAAATAAATACATTACACTTTGAATGAGTGTTTCTTCTTTCAGTTTGATTCTTTCAGCCAAATAGAAACAGACAAGAAGCCAAAGATTCTTAATGGGATACAGAAGATACCACTAAAAACACCAAGTAGCAACAAAACTCTCATAGGCCAAAGAAGTCCTAAACTGCAACCAATTTATGAAATAGGCTGTACAAATATGCCAGAGAACATGGGTTCTTATAGTCAGAGGCAGGTGATTATGAGGCACCTAAATCCAAAATAGTGACAAAAATGTCCCATCTAATCTTGAGGATGGTTAAAGTCACTGGAACCCTTCTTAATTGACTGAAATACACTAGGTTGCAGGAGATTACTTCTACAAAAGTGCAAGATTGACAGAATCTGGGTTGATAACCACCTTTACTCCTGAATACAGTCATGATTTAGAAACAAGGTGTCTCTCCATTTGCATCCTTCAAGGAAACAAATTTAACAGGTGCTTTCAGAACAAGCTCAGTATAAGCTGATAAACTGAGGCCTTCACAAAACGCCAGTTGTGAACACCATGTTTAAATGGAGCAGGAGGAGGAATTTGTGTCATTCAACTTCTCATTCAACACCAAGTTAATAATACACAGACATGGGCCTGGAAGTAGGATTTCTCCCTCCCAGTGGAGCTCCCTAAGCACTATGCAGCAGAGTCACGCTGCTTTGTTCTCACTCTGGTTCAACGAGTCTCATGGTCCTTGCAAGCAACTGACAGTGGCACAAGCAAGAATCTACTTCAAGTCATTCTGTCTCACACCTGGTACAAGGACAGTTTGGGGGGGGACCTAAGAAGAGAACTTGATTCCTTCTTCCCACTCCACACAGGCTAAGGAGAAGACAGAGCCCACATGTCCTTCATTCAGGCAAACATTCTAACCTGCAAGCTTTCCTTCTGGAAGAAGGAAAGAGCAGTTGATTGCTTGCTCTTGCACACTTCAAAAAGGTTGCTGGATTCTGGATCATGGCTTGATAGAGGAACCTTACCACAAACCCTGCTGAGGCTTGATGATGGATGTGACTTCAAGCACATCCCAGCTGAAGCTCAGTGTTCCCTCCTGGCTCACTCTAGACAGCTGGCTATTCAGTGTCAGGGTTTTCCGACTCATCCTTATGAATCACCACTTTCTGGTGTACAGTCTAATGTACTTATACTGATGGTTTCCCATCTGGTGAGGAGATTTCTGAGATCATCAGACATAGCATTAATTAACAATGCGACAGTTACAAACTCTTCTGGAGCCATAAGTGCCCTTTCATATTTGCCTTGCTTTCTGACTGACTTTTCCTGATGAAAAGGCACTGGAACGGCACATTATTAGCATCCTCTGTTTTATTAGTATGACGGTCGTCATGTACGTCAACAAGAGATTTACATGGCAGGCCAGCATGAGACTGACATTCTGAATCACCAGCAACTCCATCTGTTTTTTGCAGGGTCTCATAAAACCAGCATGTGTGCCCATAAACTCAGAAATGCCATCAGCACCATGGAGGAAGTTGCCACTCAGGCAGAGTTACCTTCATGTGATCTTCAGGGTTGCAAAGCCGAATGCAATTTTCATCAAACCAAGCTCAAAAATTCTGACAGTGCAGCCTATGTACGAACCAGAGGAGAGGAACCTAGAGGGCAAGCCATCAATAATCATAGAATGCAAGATTAAGTGACCAAGCAGCAACTAATTTAACAAAGTTTAGGAAATGAAGGTCGCCCACTTTGATCTTGTATTTGAATATTTCCTAACAACCTCTGTAGTCAGCTCCCATCATGCTTTTCAGCAAACAGTCCATAGAGGCCTCACTGTTCTTCATCCCTGTGCTTGACACTGTGCTCTGTGGTGAATTAATATGGCATCCCTGCTGGGCGTGCTGGGCCTGCCACTCCAATTAAAAGAAAAAGAACTGAGATAAGGCAGCCACCAAACCTAGCAGAAGTCTGTCTGAAATGATTCTCAAATGCTCCTGCCATTTACACTGCTCCCTGCCAAGTCTCCCCACCCTCCACTGTCATTTTCTCCTCTCTTTTGTAAGAGGAAATGGATGCTAAATCAGCAAGTTAGGTTTTCTCCTTAACATAACAATTACTAACAATACACCTTTTCCCCTTTGTTATAAATTACTTTAGTGTGTAATTCAGCCAAATGAGAAGACAGGCACCACTTATACACGCTGTCTCCATCCTTTTGTGTAAGGCCAAGACAAGTTGCATTCACCAGCCTAGAGATCTGCAAAAGAACAACTTTTTCCTTCCACTCTGAAGGCATCCATAGCTCTCCTTCTGCTACTACCTCTCTTCATCCCCAGGACAACAGGAGGCCAAGAAATGAAATGTTGCAGACAGAGGAAGGATGAGACTTCAGTCATTCAAGATGCTGAAGACTAGAGCTTAACCTCTAGTTATTCCACAGATTATACTCTTTTCTGTGAGGCTGACAAAAAAAAAAAATTAAAATATTTACACACCAAATTCTATTTATTTGAGTTAAAAGAATACATATCTTTGGAGACTGACCTTAGTTTCTTCAAGCTATATAAAGGTCACTCCTACAATGGTGGAGCCCACCATTGAACAATCACCTACAGCACCCTTAGGCATGGCATCAGTCCCACAAAACCCAGAGACATCCCTGATAACCCCTTTCTAGTGCTTTGCAGTACATCCATCCCATCTGCACCATGCCTGCCTCACGACCCTAACACACAGCACTGCCTGACTCATGCTGCTCTTTGCTAGCTCTGTAGCACAGGGGCACCCAGGGACCATGAAGGGAAAATGCGAATCTAGGAAAAGTGTGTGTCAGTCACCTTCCAGACTCCCACCCCAGCCTAATGATGCCCCTACCAGGCAGCTTATTAGGAGAGAGGAAGCAATTCCTGCCTCCATAGGCTCTATGTGCTCTAATGTCTGCATGGAAAAGGGCTATCCTTTCCCAAAGGCTCTGTAGTGGCTTCCACAAGCAGGCCCTATATGTATTTACCTCATTTCCTTAATATATTGACAAAGGCTTGGATGTCCTCTCCCTGTAAGGAGCCTACACTGCTAGATGGGATCAGGTGGACTAACCAACACCCATTGCACACGGCAAAGACCAGATGAAGAGCTTCCTCAGAGATTCTCAGAGTTGTCCCTAGTGGAGAACTTCCTCAGAGTATTATGTGTGTGTATGCACAGGGGATTGGGAGTGAAGGCCTTGCCTCCCAAAGTCTGGACAAAGGAGACAGCTTTCCAGCCCATCATGACCTGCTTACAGGGAGCTCACAGGGAGCTTAGTGTATGCTACCAAAATCCTGATATTGTCAGCTTTGCAAAAGACAGGAGACATCAAGAAAAGTCTCTTTGTCCATGGCTCTGCACAGATGTTTTGTCAAATCTCTGTCGCAGCTGCATTTGGCTCTAAGTCTTGCACAACCCTCTCAAAAAGGACACGTGCTCTCCATTCTTCACAGGCAATCTCCAAGCCAAAAGCAAGGCTCTTGGGCTTGATGACCTGGAGAGAATAGCACAAAGGTCCCCCTAATGCCCTTCCCTGGCAGAAGAGAAAGGAAAAAGGGACACCCTGCTCTGTCCTGCCTTGTGGGCACTCAATTGCTCCAATGCTTTGCACAGAGGAGCTACTGCAGTGGCTGTGGTGCTGCCTGCAGGACACAGAAGAAACCACAGAAGGGCTGTTGGGAATTTGGCACATGGATCAACTCTGATCTCTAGTTCCTGCCAGCTCTCCCAGGTGTTTCACTCCAAATCTGATCGTTTAAAACCCGTCGGCAGGCTGAAGAGGTGAATTTCACACAGCCTAGGGATACCAAGTGACATGGATGTGCTATTGTGTGCATAGTTTGCTATTGTGTGCAGTTAGGGCTCTAACTGACACCATGGTAATTGCCTATAAGAGCTAAACTACTATCTATAAAATTAGGAACATTTGGGGCATAATTTCCCACTTGGAAAAGATTGTGAGAGCAAGCTTTTCTGAGGACTCGTGTCTCGGGTGAATACACACACTGCAGACACTGTTGTCCCTGGTTTGTTCAGATCTCAGGTCGTATGCTTCAGATTCATTTCCAAATTTAGTCAAATTTAACAGCCATCGTTGTTTCCAGTTCATTTAAGAGAGCAAGCCTGAGGTTCACAGCCGACCACATTTTCTTTATGTGCATACAGTGTAATTTTAACTCCCTCTTGACTTGCTCTGTCACAGATTCAATTCTAAGAAATGAATGTACGTTTACAAGTGATTTATTACAATATTAAGCATTAAAGACCAGTTCCACAATTGATGTGATCAATGTAGCTCTGCTGTGATCCTTGAATGAATGCTATACCAGTGGGTAGTCTTGCATTATAGTATCAAGATTTTTAAAAAGCTTGGGTTTCTTTTTGTTTCTGTCCAGCTGAACTGCTGTGGGGAGGGATCAGTGTCATTGCTCTTTGGCAAGACTCTCTCAGCTTCATATCTGTTCTCGTGAAGCTTCTTTTTGCCAACTCAGACATTTAGTTACTGTGGTTTTAATACGCACCTCCGCCTATAGATGCTCAGCTGAAGAAACCACCAATTCCAATCCTCTGGTAGCTCACCTCTCCTCACTAGTGTAAACCAACCAGCCTTTCCTCCACCAGCAGCCTAAATTCCCTGAAGCGCTGTTTCCAGATGGGGAAACTGCCTTCACAGACACCTGTTACATCTCATAATATCAGATAAGCATAAGGTCTGTCTACCTCAGACTCATCCTACAACTTTGTGAGTCACACTACATGTTTCATGTACCCAGTGAACCAAAGCAAACAAACAGGAACTATTTGTATTCTTATTTATGCCAGGGCTTATAATAAACCCCTTTGGAAACACTTCCGAACAGGTAGCAGCCGGCACACAAGTTTTGCCAAGGGTTGAAACTAGTCATTACCTGTTGCAGCTGTTGGGAAATTTCGAGCTGTTGCTAGAAGCGTACTTGTACCTGCACGCTGGGATTGGGAGCACGAGCAGGTGTTTGCAAACCACAGTTACATCGCTAACCCTGCTTACTGTCTCCGACTCAATACTAATCATGCTAGCAACATCTGGTACCTGCAACATCTCGCTGCAAAGGTTCTCGTTCAATTAGTCTTACAACAGCGATCAGAACCGCTGGAAGCTACGAAAGCCTCTCCAGTTAATTTCTGTGTGCGGCGCGATGCTCCTTACCCCGAAGGCCCTTTAAGATTTGACCCCTCTCACTGTTTTTCCTGCTGTCAGCCAGGACAGCCAAAGAAGAGGTGGTATGCGAGCTGAAAAGCCTAGCAGTCCTCAATCAGCCCTTTGTCTTTCATGACCAGCTTTTTATCCAGGGGCAACAGTCTTTTTCCATTACCAGTAAAAATGAACCCCCCAGTAGGGGTGATGAAGAAACAATAAAACTAATCATTAAGCAGGCCTGCTGAGAAGTGAATTCCAGTCCCAGGTCAGATCTAATTGCATTCTGACACTGAAGCAATGGCCTGGTCATTTATATTAGCAATGTCATGTTTCTTTTTATTTATTTGTCTCCATTCTGCTCTCCGTCTCCATAAAGAAATAAATATAAATGTGTGGATGTACCTAGAGATCAAAATATACATACTGTCCTGTGTATGTATTTTGTTCAATACTTCTGAACATATACGGTTCAAAAACTTTGCAAGGTTTTGAAATATTCTCTTTTTAGCCAAGATCAATTGTGGAAAAAGTAAAAACAAATATAGCGTTTTGGAAAATGATGAGCAACTGTAAAAAAGGTGATTTAGTAAAAATTATGGTAGTGTCAAGGCCTATTACCAAGGAAAACCATGTACACAGGGGAGGAAAGACAAATTCAATCATGCATATAAGCACAGAAGATATATATGTGTAGCTGTGATTTTTGAAACTAAGGAGATTTAGCTACGGTACCTTTGAGCAGTTACAACAGAAATACACTATTTTTGGGTTCAAATACAGCACATGCACACACATGGCATACACACACATTCCATTCCTGAAAATATAACTATCTTTAGGTCCCTTTCCTTGCTTGCCACCTTCCTTTTACTCCTTTCACCATTAATGATTTTTTGCCCTGTTCTGCATCCTCCACCTCCTCCCCCTCTGTTTTTTGCCCAGACTCCTGGCCAGCCTTCCAGCCTGAGACTCTTCCTTCGAGAATCTAAACAAGATGCCTTTGCATCTGACTGAACACAATGGGCCTCTCTTCAAAGCCAAGCAACATTTTTCCTACCATTGTTTGCAGGGGAAGAGTCACTCTGCACTCTGCTCAGATATTACGGTCACACAAGCCTTGTTAGCTTAGGGGTAGATTTGCTGTCAGAAGAGGGTTCGTACAACTAAGGAGATTGCTTCACCCCTTCCTAGGTCCCTCAGCATTTGTAACAAGTTTTGTAATTGCTTTTTAAATAAAATGCCCTTGGAAACTCACTTGCAAGCCAGCTCAGTCCTCTGGCTTTTTTCCCTTCGTATAGCTTTTATGACCTCCCCTATCTGGATATCGAGCCCTTTCTCACAAGTATCTTACTTAGTCCAATCCTCTTGATGCTATCCAGAGCTAAAAGCCCTCAGCATGTGCTTTGGATCTGATCCCTACCTGGCTGCTGTGCTTAGAGGGGTGTTGATCAAATCTGGTAATGACAAATCAGGGCCCAGAAAATGTATTTCTAGAACCTGGAGCTGTTCCATCTAATTGCAAGCAGGCTTTCACAATTCATTTACTGAAGAAAACCTCCTTATCAGGTGAGGATGTGTCTAACTTCCACACAGATTTCATGTTGTGGTTCTTATCAAAAACACTTGAAAAGATTTTTTCCTTTATCCATGGAATCAGGTTTCAAAAATTGTTTTATTGAAAGCCACAGCATGGCATGGTGACAATTTTGCCTAGTGTTTGCCACATGCTACATGTTCTAGGGTTGGCTGAGCCGTGCCTACCCTGGTGGCACAGGAGGCTAGCATAAGTATGCCACAGTTAGTTTTTTTTATTAAGCTCCATGCCTCTGTTAATACAGTGCTACCAGTAGCTAGTTGAACAACTCATTTATTTTCCAAGTTTCCAATCTTGTGAACATTAATCGTTGTCAGGGCAGGCACACATTCCCTGTTGCATTTGTGTGCCTATACTGGCTTTTTTTAGTTACCTGTGGTGAATCTCTTAAAAGCCACCCACAGATGCCAGGCTGAAAACCTCTGTGCCACTCTAGGACACGCCAGCCCTCTCCGTGTAGACGTGCTGTAAGAGCCAGGCTGGAGCACCTGGGTTCTGCTTCCACCTCTGCTGTTGAATTGCTAGGCAGATCTTAACAAATCACATAACTTGTGCCTACATTTCAGGTTTTCATCTTATGTACATAGGGGAGTTCTCTACCTCTCTAGGGTATTCCGTGGCTTAATAAACACAGGGTGGGCTGGATCAATGTGTAACAAGGTGGAAAGGATGGGGACTTGCATCTAGAACTATTAACCTTCCAAGGATTTAAATCACAATAAAAGCTACAAGGATTTCATTCCCAAGAAGGTCAGTGTCTAAAACGTACGCAAAACATTACAGACATTACTGAAATGTAATTAAATAGTAAAAATTATTATAGTAATAACTTAGCACTTTGCTTTCCAAGACTGAAAAAACATTTTGGTAAACTCTAATTAAGACTCAACTCATGAAACACGGCCTCTTTGCAGTGGACGGCAGTATATATGTAATGGTGTGTAGCAACATGACCCAACAGATTAGAGCAGGAAAACAAGGAAAATACCACATCCAACCTGCAAGTACAGAGGGAATTAGGTAAACAGAAGGATCCCAGGTGGAACTGGTATTAGGGCAACCCAAAGTAAATTAACTCTACTGCCAGCGAAACGATTACAGAACACTTAAGACTAGCATTCGTGAAGAAGCTTTTTAATATCTTTTCTGAAAAATCCTACCCACCTCAGCAGTGTTCCCTACGCCCTGTCGAGACACCAGTACTGACTCAGGTGAGGATGTGCCACCTACAGAGGAGCTACTGCTGACTGGAGCACTTGAGGGCTGCAAGGACTACCCCGGCCCCACACAAGACGTCAGAGCGGCACCAGGCAGCAACAGCCTCTGGCACAAGGCCACAGGATTCTCTCTCTTCTCAACAACCAGTTACCCGAGACCTTCTTCTCTCATACCTCAAAATGTGCGCAAAGGCATTTCATTACAAACAGACTCCATTCCTCTTCTGTCCATAACTAATAACTGCTATCAAATTTTAGACCCTGAATAAGCAAACTACACTCATTTTCACCAACTCATTTCCCTTACTCTCCATGTCCTTCCCTAATCTTGATAAAAACATTTGAAACTTTAAATCCATTTCATTTTTCAGTATTTGTCATTAGCACCTTAAGGTGACTGGTTTTCCTGAAATTGTAAATTATATCTTAAACTCCTTTTCCTTTATACTTTTTAATTTTCTAAAAAAAAAAAGTTTTGAACCAGAAATCACTTGTTTTTATACTAAATACTTACTTAAAACTCTTACATATTATTTACCAGAAATAAATGAAAAACTGCCATTTCATTATTTTTATTAAGCATATAACACAGGGCAGGATTTGAAAATTTCAAACACCTTCAAACTCAAGACTTCTCTGCACTACTCAGATACTTCAAGCTAAGTCTGTCAAGTTTGGATTCAAAGCTCTTTGTACCCCAGCCAGGCAAAATTCAGCTCAAATTTTCAACTATTCTGTTGAAATCGGAGTGCTCTTACTTAGGTGGGCAGCACACTCTGTGGCTCCACTGCACAATCATTGTGGTCTAATTCAACAAAACAT
>JAOXNG010000012.1:115981434-115995625 GCA_028566535.1 Scolopax minor | reverse complement strand
GTTGATCAGACAACACTCAGACTTAGGTTGATGGTTGGACTAGATGATCTTAAAGGTCCCTTCCAACCCAGACAATTCTATGATTCTATGTTTCTAAGTTACTTTTGACTGAAGCTTGCAGACAAGAATAAATTTAAAATTTAATCTTTACTACGGTAGTAGTAATAAAGCAGTAGTATGATGCACTAAAGATTTGATTTTCCTTTATACCTTGTTTAAGAATATGCATAGGGCCCTCAAGGAAAATGAGAATCAAGTCTTCTAATTCGGAGAAATTAATGGGTATTCTCTGTCGTGATGGTTCTAGCTGAGTTTAATGGCTGCAGAGATCTGAGTCTGCAAACACTAATGCACAGAAATTACTTACCTGCATCAAGTTATTTTCATGATCAGAACCCAATAATGGCTCACTTGTACAGCAGTTAATATTAAACAACAAATCCAATAAAAAAATAAGTTAGAAAAAGCCTAAGCCGAACCTGAGGCAGTACATAAATCTGCTGAGACTGCAAAAGCAGCACCAATGGAGGAAGAAAGCCAAGGGAGGTAAACTAGGCTTCTATCTATGGAAGTTAATTAGCCCTATTTTTAGCTAGAAGGGGATTTCTGTTTAATATTCACCCAGGGTTTAGGTTACAATGATTTAAGATTACAGACTCAAAAGAAATGTACCTGGAAAATTTGGTTTAAGGTTTTAAACTAAAAAAGGAAAAAAAAGACTAGATAAAATACTAAGGCAGCCTTAAGGATGCACCCATATGCTCCTTCCGGCCATACTTGAAAAAATATTTCTCATGAGATTACAAACAAAGAGGGATTAATTAGTAAGAGATAATTCTCATGCATTGCACAATGCACCCATCTCCCTCAACTCAGCACATTTTACTGAATGATAATGTCAGCAGCATAGGTTCTCACTGGTCAAAATCACATATGCATAATACCTCTCAGTTTAAGACTGTAATCTTAAGGGTTTTGAATCTGTTCAAAGCAGAGGAGACGTCAGTAATGCAATACAGTTTCTAACATGGGTTCATTCCTGATCTGAACAGTTTATAGTTCAAAGTATTGATAATGAAGACAGCGGGATTTTCTTTCCCTTTTGTCAGCTTTGGGAGCAAGCCCATTGGAAATTTCACCAGTTAAAGCTGTGGGTGCACATCCCCTCTGAAGATAATAAGCCAGAAGAAAAGCTACGGTCCCTCTGAAGGCAACATGTTGTGAGAATTGTAGAAGGAATGTTCAGGTGCAATCTTTCACTAGGAAAAGCAAAACTTCTTCATAACTTTTAGGTGGTGCGAGATTGGTTCATGAGAGTGCTCTGCAATGCAGCTGCCTGCGACAGCAGAGGACTGTTGCCCTAGAGATTTCTTCCAATCTTGTATTCCTGCATTCACTGGAAAACACCCATTGGCATCACTGTAGCTGAGAGCTCTCCATGTCTCCTGGAAATCTAGCTCTTCAGATATTACGGTCCCATTTGAAAATACAGCTTTTAAATCTTCCACTTCTTTTGTCATGAAACAGGTACACCAAGACTAATATTTACAATTGAAAAATAAAAAATAAAAAAAAAAATCCACTAGTGTTAGGGACAGAAAAATGCTATGTCACTTTGCTGTGCTTAGACACGGTGACATTTGAACACAAAACAAAATACATAGCAAGGGAGGTTTGAGAAAGAGGAGCCAGTCCTAGCAGTAATTAACTGAACAGAAACCTCTGCCAACCTGTAGCTGGGATTGTCAGACAGCTCCAAGGCATCTTCATCATTGAGCAATTCAGCTGGAAGGCAGAAGAATACACTTGTGACTACCATCTCTCTAACCATCCCTGATAATTTGTCTTCACCCCTTTTCCCACTCTTGTTCTCTTTTTTTTTTTTTTTAAGTGACTACACCCTTTCACCTGCTTCACCCTCAGCCCTTGCCAGCTTCGGTGCTTAGAGCAATTCCGAGAGCCCTGCCAGCAGACCTCTGGCTCCACTCGCTGCTGCTCCGCTCCACCTCCTATCTGCTGCTCCACAGCCTCCTGGAGAGACAGGGATTGGCAAAGGGGCAGGTGAAACACGCTGAGAAGGCAGGCGGAGGGAAGCGGCGGGTTCCCAGCTGGTAGCAGACAGAATAGGACTTAACTTTTCTCCCACGAGACCTGAGGAACCCATAGCTAGATGGAGTTGCCCTCCAGTCACTATTCATTTTCCAGAGAACATCAAAGGTCTAGCATGCTACATTATGCGCTGCTTCTTCAAAAAAAAAAAGTGAGATGCTATTGAAAAAACTGGTAAAGGCACGGCATTTTCGTGATAAAAATTATAATTGCCAATGAAGCAGCATTTAACAATAAGAAAAGAAAAAGCTCTGAGGCATTCTAAGAAAAGAAATATAGGACTAAAAGTTCTTTTGTAATATAATGCAAAGTCCTCAATAATATGTTAATGAAATGTATTTAATTAATTAATGGAAGTTAATGAACATTTAAGCATACTGTGCCTTTGGCTATCATAGGGAAATATTCTGGTCAATGAATGTAATCGAATTACTTAAGGAACTGCAAAGAATTCCTTTTTTTAAACAAGCATGAAAGTTATCTATAAAAAATTATGCCTCGAATATGAAAAATAAACACCTTATATGTGTAGTGTTTGTGTCTGAGGTCACTCTTATTTAGAAGCTCGCTAGTTAATTGCAATTATAAATTAACAGCTTTTCAGTAACACTCTTATTTGTGGACGTAACTAATTGCATTGTAAAGCCAGAGAAAGTCCTGGCTCCAAACCAAAGTGGGGTACAGACAAGTGGTCCCTGAGATCATAGCAACTAGGTACAATACTATGCACGATATCTATGGTGGTAACAACAACTGCACACAACATTTCACGCTGAGTCACATTCACCTAAATTTGCTGGTGCACGAAAACACAGCAAGAATTTTTGTGATGTTCTTGAATTAGAAATGTATAGATATTTTTCCAAGTTTTATCTTCCAACTGACGTATTAGAAGAAAAAATACAACAAAGACTTACAATATCTGAAGGAAAACATAATGCCTATGGGTCTTGTAAGAAAAGTCTACCAACAGCATCAATTTTGCTAGAAATTTCAGGTAGGACAAACCTCCTAGCCTTTTGCTTGCAGCAAATAATAATCTCATCCAAAATCATACAACTTTCTGGAATGCCAAGTCACATGAAGAAAAATGAGATATGAATCATGTTTATTTAACTTTTATTTAAAGATAGCAATAACTCCTTTGCGCTCTTTGGCAGCCTAGGGCTGCTTACAAGTTACACCTGTAACTTCCATTAGGTTAATAAGATTATACCTACTCATTAACCCTCAGTGTATTAATGGCTAATTATGTGTCTTATTATTTAAAAGTGGATGCCCCCATGCAGGTTATGGGGGGTAATGGGAGGAGGAGGGATGACCCAATTAGAGAGAAAAAGTTTATGTGCATGTAATGAAAAGGGAATCTACAAAGGGTTCTTAGAGGTTAAATATTTCAGGTTAGGAGGATATTCATTATAGTATATTTAGATTAAATGAATGTGCAGGTGGAATAAAGACAAAGCACTGATATTGTAACTTGCAGCAGCCATTCACTTCAAAGATGCTCCTGATATCACAGTAAATTTCTTTAGTGCCAGTTTAATCTTCTCTCAAGAGCACTCTTATGTGCCCTGTAGCATGTAAAAGCACAAAATGTACCAAAAAAATCTATTCCCAGCTTGCCCTCTGAGACAGTATTAAATTCAGGTCGTTTCAACTGGGGTTACACAAAACTTGCAGCTACAGTCCCTTTTCAGAGTAGAGGTGTTGCAATATGCCATGTAATGTGCAGCTGTTTTACCTAATTATTTTGTGTGGAGGGAAGTTAAGGATATTTTAAAGCATTTCAACTATCAGTACAATTTAGCTCTTTAAGCATCTTAACAACGTTTCAATGTGAAGAATTTTGAATCCCTTGATTAAAGAAAACTTTATTTTTAAATTCTCTTGAAGTTATTTCTTAAATAGTTAAAAATCTTACTCAAAATCTTGTCTGACCCTTTTGCATTCAGTTTTTTTGAAACTGCTAGCAAGCCAAATAACCCATCCTTCACAAAGTCCATTCTCTTAAACACAGAACTTCTAAGACAGGGCTTAGCCTTCTGAACCCCATTTACTCACTACCACCAAAGCCCAGTTGTGGTGTCAGGCAAAAGATAATGTCACTGAGTCTCTAGGTATGAGAAAGATTATTTGTTTGACTTGATTTTTTTCCTCGTAGCACTGAGAAATCCCTTTGGGCGAGAACTTTTTTTTTTTTTTTTCTTGCTTTGTTTTAATTTTTCCTTAAGCAAAAAGGAGTGGGACTCATTTGTTAGGTGTGTGAGACTTTGCAGGTCTGGTTTTACAATACACCATTTAGTCTTTGGTGAGGCTTGTTAAACCCTGAAAGAAAAGTCATGCATTGACTGAGTGACGCCACCCTGAGGTTGATTCCCAAGGGAAAATAAAGACTTGGTCCTGCCTTAGAATCGTTAGGGTGACCGAGAACACCTTCTAGCAAGTGATAGTGTACCAAACCTTGGCAAGCTGCATAATAACATTAAATCCAGTGATCTAATTATTCACCTCTAATATAAAGGGCAGGGTTCCATGGGAAATCAGGAGCCGGGCTGAGAAATACACCCAGCAAATACATTTCACAATACAAACGGAGGCAGTTTGTCAAGACTCTAACCTGGGAAAATTAACTTATGAAGATGTCTTGTGCATCCACTCTGCCCAGCTCAGAATGATTTCATATTTACGCAGGGAGGATCTTTAAAGCACCAAATTATCAGCCTTGAACACCCTGTTTAAAATATCACTTTAATTTCTTGTAGCTCAGAGATCTTTAATTTTTTATTAATCATGGAGGTACATAAAATAAATATATAGATAAATATAGCATAAGAATTTAAACTAACCCCTATTGACCTGTGAACATAAGAGAAAGTTACAGGTGGAAAAGTATCTTTTCTATATGCCAATGAGAAAGTGAGCAGCACTCACTAAGGCATATAAGTCCTTTCTCCACTGTTATACTTCTTTATCATGATCACTCCTTCATTTTTTTATTCCATATACTCTAGTGTATTGCCATGAACCAAATTTTTGCTGTGTAAAGGTGTGAATTTCCAAATACATCCCTAAATGCACGCTGGAAATATTTGCATGTTCATTCATTTGTACACCTAAACCCTTGGATTTGTTTGCAAAGGAATAGCTACACATGCCAAAGAAGTAACTGTTCTATACCCTCTCTACACAGAAAAATAGATTTTTTCTGCAAGTATATTTCAAACTGTGGGATATTTGAACTGCAGCCCAAGTAATTACCTGAGCAGTCTACTGGGAATGTACATATTAGAACAAGTTGTAAAATAATCTCTTCCAAATAGCTATTAAAAACAAAATTACAGTTCCTGGGCCAGATCCTCAGCTGTTACAAATTGGTGGCTGTTACAAATCTCTTTGAATTCATATGTGCAAAATTTGAGCTCCAAGAGAAATTTTACAGTAAAACTACAAATTACTGAAAAATGAGGTTCAGAGTAGAAACACAGGTGGTATTCACACCATCTCCTTCAAACTCCTTTGGGCCTTTAGCTTGGCTGCTCTGAATCACACCTGCGTTCTCTGCATCAGCCTTATGAGGAATGAGGGTTCCTCCAAATTTCACCTGAACGGATGAGTAAAGTAGCCTCAGCCAGACAATGTAAATGCCCTGAATACCACAAAAAAAAAAATAAAAAATCACATCTTCTGTGAGTATAACTGAACTGGTAGAGAGACCCTGCTTTCAAGCCAAAAAAAAAGCATCAAGACATTTCATTGTAGAAGTTGTGGTTATTTTCAAAACCAAATCAGTTGTTGCACCAATTTCTGCATCACTTTCTAATTTCTTTGGGGTTCTTTTAATTAAAAAGTGTTCTGAATGATGTCTTACTGTCTGTAATAAGAAAGATTTGTATTTTCTTCTAATGATGGTCTAAATCCCATGTAGTAACCAACTGACTAACACAGGGAAATCCCAATCTTTCAGCTCCATTGTATAATTTATACAATATGTTCAACACTTTCCCACATAATAAACGTGGGAATCCCTTACAACCAGTCCAAGGTCTGAGGTTTTTTGTATGAATCATGTTCGCTGCATCCTGGCTTTACCACACCCCCAGCTACTTCTGCTGGGAGCCAAAGAGTTACTGCAATCACCCCTGGTAGGAGATACCATGTGCAAAGGCATTATTTACAGCAGGATGCAGTGAAGATGAGAGGCAGAGCCTGATAACTTGATCTCAGGGGTTACCTGGGAAAGACTCCTCTAGGTCTATTTAAAAGAGCCACTTTAAATAATGAATAAATTTAGAGATATTATCATCCGAATATTACTTCTTGCTATGACAAATCTTTCATGTAACCCTTAGCCAGGTTGTGTTTATTTAAGGTGATGCTCATTTGAATAGTTTGGGAAAGAAGTGCTTTCACTGTACCTGTTATTCAATTTGACAGCTCTTTGCAACACGGGAAAGAGTCATGTTTGAACTTGTACAGAGAAATGTCATTGTCTTGTCTTTAGAAAAGATATTCAAGATACCTCCGATAATGTTCACACGCATTCAGCCTCCCTCACTGGCAAATTTACCATCTGGCAGCAGGTTTTACCTATAGGGCGGGAGGGGCAAACAACAGCAGGTTGCTCCATTATTAATGCAAAACTGAAAAATTTAATCGGCCCTCAAAAACTAATATATACTTTCTGAGTTGTGCTCAGTGCAGGGAACAGAACCACAGGCTGCCTGTACATAGATCCACTATACATTTATTCCTGCTGCCTAGAGCCGTCATAGATGTGCAAGCATGGCATAGGGGTAATCGCCTCTTAATCGTTTCTCTCTCATCTGTGTTTCAGTTCTTTTATACTGTATTATCAGATGAGTCCCAGCTCCACCTATTGCAATAAGGGAACAAGAGTTTGTCAAGGCTTTAGGCACTCAGTCAGCCCAAACCTGAGCACCTGACTTCTGCTCTGAATCATCCTCTCTGGAAGAACCTCTTAGATACATACCTGTCTGTTGACTCCAGAGGGAACCAAATCTAAAGACTAGTGAGCTAACTTAGCCCCTTAAATCAGAATCCAGATTCTGACTGTTAAATAAACTGCTATGGGAAAAACAAGTTAAGAGCAGAAAAGACCTGTCCTACATCCATAAGAGCGAGATTTTAGAGCATTCACCCTTCATTACAGCTGTTTTTTGAAGGAGCAGGGAGAATTCCTAAAAGGAATTGCTTC
Organism: Scolopax minor; assembly: GCA_028566535.1. Taxonomy (NCBI): domain Eukaryota; kingdom Metazoa; phylum Chordata; class Aves; order Charadriiformes; family Scolopacidae; genus Scolopax; species Scolopax minor. The sequence continues at coordinate 115,988,298 of JAOXNG010000012.1, read as the reverse complement.
TGCACCATGATGCAAAGGTGCAGGAGCCACAATCCAAACACCTGTTAAGAGTTGGGAGTTTGCCTCGTCTGCATTTCCTGAACAAAGCAAGGGGGTCAGAAATAGGGATCCTGGGTTTGGTTCTTATCTGCATCACTGATTCAGTTTGTAATACTGAGCAAGTCAAGTGAGTGGTGTCAGCTAGGCATCGCAGATTTTCCCACATCACAGAAACGCCGTTTAGGCTGAATTAATTTATGCTTATGAAGCACTTAAACTCTTTTTGAGAAGCCAGTGTCGTAGTATGGAAGGGAGTTTCTCGTGGGTTGCAGACTGGCTGGGCCCCGTAACAGAGTGGCAATCAATCAGCGCTGCTACAGAGCGAGAGCACTGTGCCTCCCTGAAAGACAAGCATACACAAAAGTTAAGAAATTGTTTATTCCAGCCGTAATAGGAAACTTTTGTATATAATTTCCCTGCTTACTCAAAGGGGCTGTAACATCTGTCAGGCCAGGCCCAGCACTTAGCATGCAGATCTGAGGAGAGGAACACATGCCCCATTTCCTGAGGGCCGCTCACCCGCCACTGCTGCCAAGCTCAGTGACCACGCATGAGGCACCGAGCTCAGCTCCACCAGTGCCAGCTAGACTTCATGGACCAGACCCAAATTTGCACAGGTGTAAATGAGAGCCACCCGATCTGTTCGATGCATTTACTGAAATTTCAGCTTTGATTCCCGTGGCACTCTCTTCCTTTTAACCATTCAAGAATTGATAAGGACTAAAGCCAAAAAGCTTATTATCTTCCGTTCCCTGCTTCTTTGAGGCTCCCAGTGTTTTGATCAGCACTGTTCCCTCATGCATCAGAAGCTCTGAACTTCATTCCCCCCATCTCCCTGCCCATTCAGACACCTCTGCCAGGTCAAACAGCAGTCACTGCAACATTTAGAGCTGTTCAGGGCAAAGGTGTTCAAGGGGATCTACGTTTTTCTCTCGGACTCCTGATTTCAGTCAAAATCTATTCAAGCTCTGCAACAGAAAAAAACCTACAGCTTTAGCCCAAACACCACCAAACCACTCACTTGTATTTAGTCATAATTCCTGTCCATTGAGCTGTTCTCTTCTCCTGGGTTTATACACCTGTGCTCCTCTCCACTTTTACCCATAAACTCATAACCTTTGGGCATCTGGTAATGTTCAACGCTGCCAAGGTTACCTATAAGAGCAAGTGAGCTCAGAGTGCACGAGTGACAGTAATCACTGTAACAGACAATTTCAAACATTATAACTCCCTTTTGTACAACAGCGACACTCTTCCCAGCCTAACACAAAAAAACCACCAACCCTGAAAAATCTTAGAGCTATCTAAAAATATGTATTTTAAGCCAGTCTGGAAAACTATGCAATGGTTTTAATTTTTATTCTCTCAGTCATAATCTAGACTTTTTAGAAGGCATGTGATGCAAGACATCGCAACTGATTGCAATCTCTTTCTATCACCCAAAAACTTTGGAAACATAAGCAACGTTGTATTCCTTATCTGCTATATTTCCTTCTCTTTCTGTATTACAATACATTTTGCACCCTGACAGCGGATTAATCACCTGATGGGAATACCACAGACTGCAGAGATCTGTTGGGAAATATATTTCTGAATGACTTCACACTAGTCAGAAGTTCATGATGTCTATGATTTATTGTCTCTGGTGAATTTCTCGTTGCTGTTGAGAATTTAAACTAGTTCAGCTGCTCCTAGTGATGAGGCACAGAAGGCAAATACAAGGCCACAGTAACGTCTGTGAAGCTCAAATTTGGAAAGCAGCTTTTCCAAAATACGCAGAGAAATGATGAATTTAGACCTAAGGAGGAGAAAAGCAGCTTACTTTTCAGCTGTTTCCACATTCTTGTCCGGCTGTGCCATAAAGCCTTACATGTAGCAAAAAAGATAGAGGAACTGTGGCCAAAACCTGAAGTCCTCCTTCAGTTTTCATCACATTTTTTACACGGCAAACTACCTCTTAGCATACTTTCATGTAATGAGATACACACAGGGAAGAGCAGAGAAAAAAAACACCCAAGCCCAAGATGTCAGGACTGCTCTTTGGCATGTTCAGGAGATACCAAGTGGAAGCTGAAAAAGAGAGCAGCTCCGGTAACTGACACTGTTGGACAGATGGGGTTTATATACCCAGGAGCATAGAAAGGCTCAGCTGGATCAGTCAAAAGCAAAGGCAGACAGCAACATGATAGGAGTTCTACCTTCAATAAGGATTTCAGGTACAGCACCCTGAGCAGAAGGAGTGAATACAGCTCGGCTGACACCGCTCAATGTTTCAATTCATTTTTAAAGCACTGTGTATTTCTTAATATCTGCCTCATTGTTCAGTTTCGATGGTCAGTGCTATGCCTTCTCTTCAGCCTTGTATATGGTTAGTAATAAATGGAATCATGAAAAGCAGCGTTTATACAAAATAAGCACTTAGCATTTTGCAATCTCTAAATATACTTCAGTGAAATGTACAACATCTTTTTTAGCCCCAAAAGACTTTAAGGGCTGTCTTCACTCAGCGACGGTATAAAAGGGCTACCAGTATTCAAGATACTTGCAGTGGTTTAGGGGTTAAGAAACATTTGATCATTTGCAAATGAGCAAGGGCCTGACTCTTGACTGATTTGCCCCTGTGTAAAGGGACATCAACCCCTACCCTCCTGATGGGAGCAACCGAGAACGACAGACAACGCTAAGCCAAAGCACTAGAAAACTGAGGTTATTGAGCAACCAGCCACGCGAGTGAGTCAACCAGCTATTCCTCCACAGTCACATTTATATAAATGTGAGGGACTTATAAATTTGAGAGCACAACAAAAGCAGAGGGTTGACCCAAGACTTGACCTAGGAGAAAAGAAACAGGAAAGGGAAGCGCACTGGGAGATTAATAGGGTAGGCTTTCTTCCCTCTGTCATTCCCCTACAGCCTGGTTGTGGCCCGTCTTCCATTTTGAGAATTTATGTGTTCCCCTGCAATGACGAGAGGTTTTGTCTCCTTTCAGCTATCACATTCACCTCTTTCAGAAGGTTTGCTTTGCCCAAATTCTTTGACAAGGAGTGAGTGAAATCACAACCCCACTAAAGTCAGTGGGAAACTTGCCATTCACTATAATGGAGCCAGGATTTCACACAAAGTTTATATCCATAGAAGACTGGACTGAATCTAGTCCAGTGTTTGTGAAGTGCTTTGAAGTAAAGAGTGTTGCAGCACTGAAAGAATTGCTAGTATTATTATTGCTATTGAGTGCATGACAGAGAAGAAAGGTAGAAACCTCAGAATGAACTGGAAGGAAATACTGATTCTGCAGATCTTTCTGAAAGGTCAGTACATGACATTTTTCTAAACAGTTTCCTCTAAAAGTGTCTAGTAAAATTCTCTTTCAACCTAAGTACTTTCTTGGCATGTTAATCAGAAGCAGATCTTCCTACCAAGTACAGCCATCCTGACTGAAAACGTCCTGTCTTTTCCTCTGCGTACTTTTCCTAGAGCTTTATTATTGCTCTCTAAGGATTAACTGAAATACTCCACAGAAAGCTTAAAATGTTTTTAGAAATGCTGCAAAAGCCCAAGCAGGGAGGTAGAAACAATGGTTTTCTTTCAGCCTGTCTGTTCTTCCTCTGAACTACAGTGAGGCCTTTGCACTTCGCTGGCCCATGGAAACGAGAGCCTGGGATTCAGAACAAACGTTGGGGATGATAAGCTATTTCACTACTTGTGGCTGTCGCATAATACAACCACCAGACAAGAGAAGGGTTGATCATCAAGGAAAAAAAAACAACCCTCTCCCATGATCTCATTAACTAGTTTATTCTGCCACAGATTCATTCAAAATTCTTTTCAAGTTACATGGACGACACAGCAGTCAGGAAACGTATTAGCTGCTACCAAAGGAACTAGCTTTTGGGTTTTGGCTGTCGTTTTCCATCGGGCTGCAGCAGAGATCTCACCCCAGTATCCTCAGAACACAGTCCCTGCAGTTGCCCTGAACGTCTTGCTCATTAGAAAAGAACGCTCCCTGTAGGGTTCAGACGCCCAGGGACAGATCTTCAACTGGTGCAAAGTGTCAGTGGCTCGTTAACCTCAGGCAACCCAAGGCTTGAGGCTGCAGAGGATTTATCAGCAACTCGGCAGCTGTGAGAAGAACACAGCGTTAGGTCAGAGAGCGAACAGGCCAGCAACTGTGATTCAGACATTGGCACACTCAGCTCAGCTGAGAATTCCCAACCACAGCCTACAAAAGGGAGTTGTTACATCTTGATTAATTTCAAATTACACTGTCTCCTTCCAGTCTCTACCTTTTTTGGTTATCTCAGTGAGCAGCAGTGGTCCCAGTGGTTCAGATCCGCACAGTCGAGTTCTTGACTCTGATCTTAATCATGTGGCCTGTGATGGAAACAGTGACAAATCACTGCTATCAGTCAGCTACAAAGAAAGGACAAGCTTGTATTGTCTCCTAAATTTCATCCATGGCACTATAACCCAAATAAAGGCAGTGATAGGAAATATGCTATTAAATATTTCACTAAATAGTTAGAAAGTATAATTTACAGCTAGAAAGAAACATTAAATACCACAAGCTAAGAAGTTCCTGAAAACAGTTTCTGCATCTTCTGTTCTTGACCCAAGCGTCACTCAATAAGAAGCTATTGCTGCTAAGCACATGAGCTGTTAGCTGTGCTGGGGAGACTTGCCTGCATTTTGCTTCTCTAGTCAGCACATTTAATTCAGGACTGAGATCCGTATTTTTAAACACGTGAGACAAAGCTAGGTTCTCCAGTGCAGACATCTCAGTGTAGGTAGGCCTCGATGTAATATGAAGACAATTCTATAAAGACATACCTGTGTAGGCAATAATCACATCTTAAAGCTTCAATACAGCACTGCATCAACGCACCTGTACAATTTCTGGAATGGAGCTGGTTTTTCTGTGGACAACTCATGTTGCAGCAGAGCTGCTCACATCTATCTGCATGCAATCATGTCAACACCTCACTTGCTGATGCTCATACAATTATTTTTCAAGAAGTCTCTTAGTCTCTCAGTAATTTCACTTTGGAAAATGAGACCACTTCTTTGTAAGTTGAAACATGGATGTAAATGCTCAACTTCATACAGATATATTTTAAAACACTGGCAACAGTGACTATACTAATGAGAGCAAACCCAAAAATAAGCACCTATTTAAGTATTTCCTATAAAAATGTATATATTCCCTATTCAAGCTTACCAATACAAAATGCTAGGTTCAGACGTAACACTGCAACCAATAAACACATTCTTAAGGGAAGATGTGACATGCTTTTCTACCACTCATCACAATCTAATGCAACAGCTGCATGTGTTCAGGACAGTTCATATCACTCTTCTTGGTGATCCTTCTAGTGGCCAGTAACACCAAAAAAAATGGTAACTGGGCCCACTCTGCTTCCCAACACTACACAAAGCAGTTCTTCCCTCGCACAGCACTGCTCTTAGGCATCTCTGGGTGACTTCCAGAACATAAATGGGTTTTTCACTCCAACTAAACAAGCAAGGGGAGAATTTAGAAAAGGAGAAAGTCAGAGAGGTATCCATCCCTCTCTGTGCCCTCACAAGCCACACAAACTGCTTGTGCTAGAGAGACTTAGCAAAAAGGATGGGCAGTTTACAGTCAATAATGTAGTATTTTACCATTCTCTGAAATCAATTGTATCTTTCTTATGGATTTTAGTGGGGTCAGGATTTCACTCACTCTGGTTTCACCTGAGAGAAGAAGCCTAATCTTTTGCTAAATTAAGTTCTTAACGGAGCCACTTTTCCCTGTCCCTGACATTTGGGGCAGAGAAAGACCTAGTGCTGCTCACAGCCCTTTGATGTGCCAGGCTTCTACAGCTTCCAGGTCCATCCTGCCTTTGGGAGGTCACACCTGTTTGCAGCTCCAAAACCGAACATCACCTCTCAGCACGTCCTCCCTGCCTCCCCTACTGCTGGGAACACACAGGCATCCTCCAGAAATGCATCTCACCTTCTCAGCAGCTCCGAAGGCCTGTGGTGGGTCGGCTCCACTGATCAGCTGGAGATTTTGTTTAGAAGGCTTCTTTATGCTGTTTATGTTGCTGTCAAGCCTAGCTCACCACAGACCTAACACCGCCACCTCTTTGTTTACATACCTCCACTCCAGGACATTATAACCCTCCTCGACTAACACTGCCCAGTGTGTGAGGGTGCAGCTTCTCTTTTTTATTTTTATAAGGTTTGTCAACCACATTGCTATAAGATATTCATTCAAATTCCACCCAAATAGACCTCTTGCTGTCAGCATTTAATTATGCTTGCATTCCTATGTAAATAGAGCATTAGCCAAAATAGAGCCTATTATAGAAGATAAGGTCAGGCACATCTTTACAAGAAAAGGAAGCTTTGGAAGCTTCTGTACTTTTGACAAGAATAACTTTCTGAATGCAAGAAAAAAATGTGGAAAACTGAGCATGTTCTACTGTGGATAAATCATGCTATTGAAAGCAGTACTCAGCCTGTCCTTATGCATCTTTCTAAGGAAGTTTAAGGGGACATATTAAATAAGTGTATATAAAGCACATCCTCGTAAGACAACAAGGTCTTTTCAGACTTCCCTTGAAAAATAATATACACTTAAGGTCACTCATTTTAAAGATTCACAGCTCAGGAAAGATTTCAACCAAGGTTTTCTCCCAAGCTGGGTATCAAATTATTTGACAATCTTCTTCTGAGTTTGGCTCACATATGTAAACATCTGGAGAAACATTGTTCTAAGTTTAACCACAGATTTCATATCATAAGATAAGCATACACTTTAAATCCTCATTTAAATCTCAAAAT
>JAOXNG010000012.1:115889618-115902545 GCA_028566535.1 Scolopax minor | reverse complement strand
AATGTTAATGGGCACGGTCACATGATAGTTTCTTACCCCCCTCCCTGCTGAGCACTGTGATTCATCATCAAGTAATTAACCATTGGCAGTACAGAAAGTACCTGGTAGGCTGAAGTGTGAAAACACATCCAGTTCCCATTAGGTGTAGATGGAAGATTTCTAGTTTGAGTGACACCTGGGGAGCTGCCAAGTGACAAAAAGACAAAGTTAGCCATTGCCACAACTCCCCAAACATGCTCTGGTTTCTCTATGTAATGTCCTTTTCACTCTACTTTAGGGCCTGAAAGTGCAAAAAATCATTTGCTGAGTCAGTTAGTCATGGGGGGGTCTAGAGGTGGCAGTTTCTCATTTGTCTGTCTTACCAGGCTTGGATCCCTGCCTGCAGCGAATGGTTTGACCACAGGGCTTGTCTCTTGTTTCAGATTAATTTTTCCTTGTGCTGCATCCACAAGCTTATCTACTACTATGGTTTTGTGTCCTTGCATAGGATCCTGAGCCTTGTGTGGACAAGTGTTCTGTGCTAGCTCCCACCTGATGCTTACTGAGCTACAGAATCACAGTGGAGTGGAGTTGGAAGGAGACCTTTGGAGATCATCTAGTCCAACCCCCCTGCCAAAGCAGGTCCACCTAGAGCAGGTTGTACAGGAACTTGTCCAGGCAGGTTTTGAATGTCTCCAGAGAAGGAGTGAAGCGATCACACATGGGAGGATGCGCAACGTGGCAGCAAAGATGTCCCTGATGACCATGAGGTATCATCATCCTCCATGTCATATCCCGGCCATGTCCGCAACCAGGGAAAAGAAACAGCTTTCCTCCTCAAATCCTCCATGTCTTCTGTTTCTGCTGTGGTTTACATTATAAAACAACCTCTGGCAAAGAAGATGGAGCAGCAAAACACAAGTGATGATGTGTCTAATCTCTTCATCATGTCAACGAACCACTTCATTGCCCCACAATGGCCTTATACCAGTACATCGTAACATATGTGGAAGTGAAAAAAAAGAGCTCTTTTTCAGTTTTGGTCTCACAGAAATTGGGCAGAAGCATAACTCTATCTTTTCCCACTGGAGAAGGATCTGGAGCCACCGACTAGAGCAGCCAAGGCAAGACAGAGCCAGGGGACCTCCCAACAACTCCTCAATATGCATTTACAGCCTCACACAGTGTCTCTGGCAGAAACTTCCTGGGAAGGCAGGCAGTGGTCCTATCCTCAGGTCTCTCTGAAGAATGAGTTCCACCTAGCCAGGAGGGCATGCCATTTAGGGCATGACATTTACAGCTCTCAGCAGACTCTAACACATAAATAACAGCCCAACTCCCTTCCTCCAGGGGCAGACGGGGGAGGCATCTCAGCTGCAGCACAGAAGAATAGCTTGTTTTATTCCGATGTGCAAGTATCATCATTACTATGAGAGAAATGAAGTCAGTCCCTCAACCCTCTGCGTTGCACACAGTAAGTCAACGATCCCCTTCAATGCCGTGCATCGGGTCCATCAGCCACTCGTTCCTCAAGCCGAATTCTGCGAGGGTTTCCCAGGCATGCACAGAGCACTGCCTATGGCAAAGTGTCAAAAGTATTACTCTAAGGAGATCTTTGTTTTGGAAACTTGCTTCTCAGCTACAGTTTGCTTCCTCTTTAACAATTTTAAAGCCAAGGAGTTTTCTTTAGTAGTCGCTTTTGTTTTAGTCTCTACTGCTCACTCAACCGGGGAAGATAAAGGCTCCAGATTTAGGTCACCCATGTAAAAAAAGTGTTTGGCAATCTTACCTAGATCCCCAGTGGGTAACCATCCAGATCACAAAGATTAGGAGAGAAATCTGGCCCCATCAAGCAGATCTGGAAGATTTTAGAGTTTAGTATTTTTAGTTTGGGGTTTTTTTAAACAAAATTGGAATATCTGGGTGTTTGCTACAGGCCAGCACTGAGGTGCATTTGTAGGCCCATGCAAGTCCCGGCCAACATTGGCTGGTCACACTTCGTGCTTTTTTAAGAGCTAACTTTGACCTTTTCTCTTCAAAGGGTCAGAATCATTCATATGTATTACAAAACACACATAAAAACACCGTGTCCTTGTACAGCAGCTGTCATCGCTACAGTTTCCAAGTGCGGGTAGGTGCTGAATAACTTCAACATTCAGTCCAAATTTACGGCGTTTCATCCATGCTTATTTCATGAGAAAAAACAGTACAGAAACATGTATAAATGAGAAACATTATTTTAAAAGTATCAGCTGCTGCTGCCTTGATGCAAGCTTAATAGACAGTTTGCTTCTTTCCTTAGCTCATTTCCCCCCTTTTTAAAACATTTTTGTACTAGGAAAAAAAATAATAATCAAGAACAAATAATAATGCCCAAGGCAACTCTCAAGAAAAACATCATGGCAGTTATTCTTGCATCTTCCCCAATCCACTTTTTAAAAAAAACATGCCAGGCAAGCTACATATCCTCCACTTTAAGATTGTTGATGTATAAGACAATGATAAGCAACTTATCATTTTTCCACCTGTGGCCATGTCACCTCCATGTGGGATTGCATTGGAACTCATAGGGTTCTCACTCCTAAGAGGCTGAACAGCACCCTTCTCCTTTAAGGAGTTCACAGCATCTCCCAGCCTGGTCTTAACCGTTACGTGCTGCGAGAGCTGTAATTTTATGAGTGAGACGGAAAACCTGAATCCTAACTACTTATGGTTATGAATAGGCTGATTCCATGACACATCACATTTTTGGAGGCTTGTTTCAGAGGATGGCTGCAGAGCATTCCTTTCCTGCTGTTGGTGAGAAAAGCTGAACGGCAAAGTCACCTGTGGTGGTTCCCACTGGGGACAAGGCACACAGAACTCATCAGGCAAGGACTAGGGCTGCTGGGCACGCACTGGGGCAAGAAGGGTTGTTTTCAGAGGACCCCAGAATGCAATGCTTGCTCCCAGACAACCTCTCTGAACGGGTTTCACTGGAGTGAGAGACCCGCTGGCCAAAAAGAACAATTTGCTGCTGCTTTGTAAACCATTTAAAACATCGTTATCTCGATTTGACTCAAAACAGTCTAACAACAGCTCATTTATAATGAAAGTGACAGGGAAACAAACTTTTTCATTCATCCCTGTTAAGGCTCTAACATAATGTATCATAAAAGAGCTCTGGGGATTAAGCAAACCACAAACCTACCAGAATTGTCAGGGAGCATCAGCTTTTCTCCAAAGACGCCTCTTTTGGGGATATGCTAATGATCAGCCTTCTGTGCCCGCTTTTTCTTTGCTCTGCATTACAAAGCGCAACGATACTTGCATAAATTCAGCATCCCTGGATGCTCACTGCAAGGTGATTTGGTGAATTAATAAAGAAATGATGAATTTGGTAAATTATTAAGAAAATCGAATTTAAAAAGAACTTTGACCGTATCAGTTGTTAGGCAGCTTTCTACTTTTATTGCCTTGGACAGCTGAGAGCTAAAAGCACGCTAGTTTATGCTATATAATATCTTCAGATTGGCACACACTGCAGAATATCACTCAGAAAATAAGGTTTTAGTGTCTTAGCACACTTCTTATTATTATGATAGCATCACCATGAGCAAACAAGTGTACATATAATATACAAGTATATGATACTGCACTTATTGATGGCATTGCTCCTGCAGGTCACTGTGACCCTAATGATTTCCAATGTAGCATTCTCATTCCAAGCAGATATTTCTCTTCCTAAAAGGCTCATACAATCTGTTTCACTTGTCAATGAAGCAATTTCACAATTTTTATTAAACATTCACTCCCTTCCTGTCGTTGTACTCCAAAAGGGCAGCTGACCACATCGCTATGAGGTAAGTTCTTGTGATCCAGCTGCCAGCGGTTCATCCTTGAAAATTTGTTATAAAGCAGACAAGTCCTAACCAAATTTCCACTGATGATGCACAGATAACATTTTTCCCCACCCCAGATCAACAGAAGAAAATACTTTTATCCTTGTTTGATATGTCCTAATTGTCATGCAGTTAAGGCATTAATCCACTAGTGGATGAAAAAATTCTCTACAAGAAAAGATGTAAGAATGCTATGGTCATTCATGACAAGAGACACCATGCAAATTATGAAAGATGATGATATTACAATGCCAAGCTGGCCATGTGTTTGCATTACAGTTATTGGAAGCATAATTCATGGGGCTTGCTGAGTGAACTCCCATGCAGTAGGAGTTGCATATGTATCTTCTCCTTTCCTCTATGATACTCAAGGTGGAAATTAAGTCACTGTCTCTCCCACTCATGACCCACGATTCAAAGGGCAGTCTTAAGATACCTTCCTGAAAGGATGAATTCACTCTTGTAGTCGTATGAAATACAGTATCATAAATACTTCATTTATCAGGAGATTTTATATGCCTTTTGAGAGTCCTCTGTATGGCAAGTGTTCCTTTAGCCTAATTCTTGTTTACCCTAGCATGTTACTTCCAGTGACTTTGTTGCTTATCTCGCCTGTGATATGATTTATGTTAACTCATTTCCTCTAAAAGCACACACTAATAAAATGAAAAAAAATGGGAAGAAGAGCGGGCCAGCTTTGAATTGGCATGGGATGTTTCATGAGTAACTAGATTCAAATCCTTTTAAATTACTGTTCCACTGAATCTTTAAAGGTCTGAAGGGCAATTTTCCCTTTTTCTACAGTTCCCATAAGATCATTTCATTGGGGCTGTTTCAATAAAACCCTGATGCAATAGATAACGTTGTACTAGAAAAGACCTAGGTCCTTTCTTAAAAGGCCACCTGCTGTTCATGCTAAAGAAAGTAGGAACAAGTTCCATATCCATTCCAAATAATCTTCACAAACAGACACTTAAAGAAAAAAATAATCTGATAAACATCCAAAAACATCACATGACATCAATTTGATATCATTTTTACCTTGTAATAGTTCCCTGGAACACCTCTGCATGGTCTGGCTTGGGCCTGCAAACCACTGGGAATCCGCCATGGCTCGTACTTGCAAGAAGCTGAGCCAAGGAGGCAATGTTTTCCTTCAGGTGAAGGACTCTGACGCCAGGCTCCATAACATCCCTGGCAGAGAACAATTCCAGGTTCAACCTGAAAGACACAAAGCAGAGAGCCAAAGGATTATTTAGTAAACAGGAAATGAGGCACACTGTACCACGTTAGCGTTTGACGAGTTTATAATGTGTTAGTAAATTACTTCAAGATGGAAATCAATCTGCTTCATTTGCAAATGTAAAAAAAAAATAAAAATAAATGTAATTACCCAATAAAACTGCTTATCAAGCATTGCCTTTCTTTGTGTGAGATACATGATAAATTCAACCATATGCAGGGCATGGTCATCTTAGGCAGGATATCGCAAGACTCATTTATCAATTTTCATGACTTTTCACATTAAAAAAAGATTTTTAATCTGAGCTGAAATCCTCTGGAATTCTGACTGATATCAAATAGTTTAAAGTTAAGCACTGTGGAAAAATTCAGGCTTATGCTTATCATGGCAATAGGGTTTTTTTTGCAGCAGTAGCAGCTAGAAAGATAGCCTCTTCAAAGACAGCTTACAAATCATAAAATTATTTTCCAGTATTTTCTAACTGTTTTCAGGTTCTGTGTGTTTCAGGTCCTGTTTGTGTTTCAGGAAATACAAACATACAAAATTTAAAAATGTGTGTACCCACTATTTCTGACAGTAGGGTGAAATGAAAAATATACTTTCTGCAAAATTCAGGAATAACTTCTATGGAATTACAGTAGGCCAGATTCTTACAATGAAGTAAATTAACTGCTCTAGATTTAACCTTGTTTTATATCTTCTAGTTTAAAAAAAAAAAAAAAACCAACTTCATTATTCTGACTATCATCTGGATACACCATAAGCCAGAATCTCCTGTTCAGACAGAGACTGACACAAACCACAGACAGAGACAACTGGAGCATAAATTTGCCCACATCCTGTTTTACCAATGTACCTTTCATCCCTGTGGTAAAGCCAACTCTTACCATATGTTGTTAATTACTGTCCTGCCTCCTGAGAGGGACACAGGGTTATTTTTTCAAGCCAGTTATTCCAATGGTTTGTGATGTGACCCTCTGCCTAAGAGTAACTGAACTGAGATGACAATGCGCTTCATACATGGCACCTACACAGCTGTGAAACAAGTCTCTTCTTCTTCTAAAGTGGGGTGGATTTAAATAAATCCTGGAAAAGAGCAGTCTTATATGCGTCGAATCACGTCATACCCATCCCCAGTTATATGAAACAGACTGCAGGCAATGAAAATTTGGAACACCATCTTATTACGGATCCACATTTCAAGGGACCAGAACACCCACCAATTTATGGAAGAATGAACCACTCTGAACCACATTTTGCTTCTTAGTTAAAAGAAGCGGTAGTTTATCTTGTAAATCAAAATGACTGAGTGCAGAATTTAGTATCAACTAATGAAAACAAAACCTAAAAATCCCAGAGATGGATTTCTTCATTCTTAATCTCTCTGAGTGCTGCCAGTTGATTCAGTACAAGTGATGGAACTCGGTGGGAACCATAGATGCTGCTCAGGATGAGTTGCTGTGAGAACTGTGCCGCTGTGGCTGTTTGTTGGGTAAAACACTCCCCCAGAGGAATTTTATTTTTCCTAAATGAGTAGATTCCTGTTCATCCTCTGCCTCTTTTCCATCTCCATAGGCTAGATAAAATCTGTATTTGCCTGCCTTAAGCTTTGTCTAAAAATATTGTACACTGTATTATCTTTAAAAGCACTGGACCTAGCACAGTGGACACGATGTGAAAACATGATTAATGATAATAGCTAATTCCTGAATTGCATTAAATACGTACAAAGCTTGAATGAATTTTAAATAGGAGCAATGCGAATACAGTTACATTCCAGCAGTTTCTAGTGTGTATTTCTTATAGCTGTATGTAGGTTTTCCATCTTCACAGCTTTACCGTTATGCTCTATTGCACAGAAAGCAAATGTTCCAAATTATTGCAGAAGTCCATGAAACATCTTTAGGTTTTGTCAAATCAGTCATTTGTATAAAAGCGAAGGATAGTGCATTATACGGTTCTGTGATCTTGGTTTTGTCGGGGATTTATAAAGCATCTGTATTGTCTACAGGAACTATAGACCTTGAGTTATCATCAGTCAGCTTTTTCAGATGTAAGAACACACTAAGGACTGGTGCTGATTTGCTGTTCATTGTCAGGGATATTTCTTTCAATTAGTCTTTTGTCTGTTGCTGTAAAGAATAACCTTGCTTTGGGGGTGGAGAAGAAACACAGACGAAAGAGTTGTTATATTGAAGATTGTTACAAGGCCGAGGCATCTTTAATAATTGGCTAAGGAAAGCCTTTACCAATATATTGCGTCTCAGAAAAACACCAAGCCAAACTGCAGTTGTATCTATAGGATCATAAGAATCAAGGATTGTTCAAGTCAGAAGGAATCTCAGAGTTCTGTAGTCCAACCTCCTGCTGAAGCTAGACTCAGCTGTCAGTTCAAACCATGTGTTGGGCCCTTCTCCAGTCAGGTCTTAAAAACCTCCAAGGATGGAGGCTGCGCAAGCACCCTGGGCAGCCTTCATGGTGAAAAGGTATTTCCTCATATCCAGTATAAGCATCTCTTGTTTCAACTTGGGCCTATTTTTTCCCACCATGCACCATTGTGAAGACCATGGCTCCATCTTCTCCAATAGTTATGGGGCAAGAGCTGGGGAAGGAGGCACACCATTAGGTGCCTCCAAAGCCTCCTCATCTCCAAGCTGAACAGGCACAAATTCCGCAGCCTCACAGGGCAAGGGGTCTAGCCCTGACCATCCCAGTTTGGAAATATCTGCAAGTCTGATGAAAGTGCACTCTACTGTCTCCTCCACGACATTTATGAAAATGTTATACAGGCCACATCCAAGGATAGACTCTGCAGTTTGTTAGGCCTCCAGACAGTGTATCATCCTTTATATCACCCTCTCAGACCAACCACCCAACCAGTTCTTTTACCACCAGGTTGTTCAGGCTGGTTGTTACAGCCTCTGAACTGTAATACCTTATCTTGGACACAAGAACATGATGCAAGACAGTATCAAAAACCTTGCTAAAGTCAAGGTAAACAACATCTACTGCTCTCCCCTCATCCACAAAGCAAATTTCTGCATAGAAGGCAATAAATAAGTCAGTCAGTCATGGTTTACCTTTGTTCAATCCATGCTGACTGTTCCAAATATCCATATTCTCCTTCATGTGCTCAGAAACATGTTCCAAGAGGAACAGGTTATTGATTTTCCCTCACAGTGACTGTAGTGAGGCTGACTGACCTGTAGTTTTCCAGGCTGAACTTTTGGTCTTTTTGGAACACAGGTGCAATACTTGCCATTCTGCCATCATTGGGGATCTCCCCAAGTCTCTACAAGATTTCAAAGATAAAAGACAGCAGCACTCTCAGCATCCTTGGATGCAGCTTATCTGGTCTCATGGGATCTATGGCTCAAGTTCTCACAACTATTCCTTCACGTGTTCCTTAGCTATTGCTGGCAGCTCTCCTTCAATCCATAAATTAAATTCAGAGACCCGGGAGTCCTTGTTGCTAGACAGTGAAGCAAATAAGGCACTGAGTGTCTTACCTATGGCTGCTATCACTAAATCACATGTCCCCATCCATGTGCTACCAAAGCACTAAACCTATTCTGCAGTTGCAGACCTGAAAGCGGAGAAGGAATAAATTTCTTACTGCCAGGAGTCTCAGGTCTCCAGCCTTGCCATCATGGCAATCTCCATTTGCCACCCACAACCTACCATGCTCATGAGACTCATCCATCTGCAGCTGGGGGTTCAGGCATCACCTTTACCAGGATCAGCCTTCCCGGCAGCATCCAAGATCCAAAGGTGGCAATGGAGACT
This sequence comes from Scolopax minor, assembly GCA_028566535.1. Classification (NCBI taxonomy): domain Eukaryota; kingdom Metazoa; phylum Chordata; class Aves; order Charadriiformes; family Scolopacidae; genus Scolopax; species Scolopax minor. The sequence goes on along the minus strand of JAOXNG010000012.1, from coordinate 115,893,656 downwards.
TACAGAAGTGCCAGAAGGAGAGTACAAATAGTGAACAAGAGCCTAAAAACCATCCCAGGCAGCTACACATGCACTAGTCCAACAACAGCCATGCCAGCTGCCCAGGCCGTGCTCACAGCCCTCCGGGTAGCAGAATTGCCCACGGGCCAGTTAGACAGCAAATGTATGCCATGCCCAGGCATCAGCCCCTGGAGGCTGGGTCCCCCCGTTGGTGGGTCCCTTCTGCACAAGAGCCTTCCCAAATGTATCCCAAGGATGCTTTCCTTAGCTGGTGAGTGCCGTTCTGCTGCACACGCTTGTGTTTATGCAACACCACCCTCATTTTCACAATGCAGTTTCAAGTAAGGACATTTCATTTATCATTTTGAAAATGCCTTTTTTGTATGGAATAGCAAAAGTTACTTGCATTTGGATTTTATCAAGTAATCTTTCTCATATGTTTAGGTTTACCTCAAGGAAAGACACAGAGCCATAGCCACACTACTAAAATGGCTATAGCATAAATTTTTCTTTTATAGGACATGTGAGAACATTTTCTACCAAAATGTAATTCACTATATTAGCGTAACTTGTTAGAGCATTAAGGTTATTTCACCAAAGTTTTGATATGTAAGTTTCAGGTTCCTTTCAAAAGCACATCCATGAGACTGGATATAACATGGAACGAAGACAATCTGCCTTATGACCTAAATGAGACGGTCATTTGGTAAGAAGCCAATATCCCTGAATGGTAAACTGTCTTGAAATGATTCATGGAAATGCAGTTTGGGCCCTGTTGCTATTAAATCAAATAGAAGTTTTCCCACTGAAATAAATTGTTAAGGATCTAACCATAACAGATCTAATCATAACATGGAGGTTTCCTTAGACAACATGCAGTACAAGAGGACTTTTCTTCAGATGGGGTTTACTCTATATATTTTATGCAAGTTTCAAATGATTAAAAGGTCTTAACGGGGGGGGTGGGAGAGAAAGTAATCCTAACTCAAACACGCTCCCAGGACCAAGGTGCAAGAGAGCACAGGCAGTGCAGCTTGCATGGATTTATCCCAGACTTGCCCTCGTCTTTTTTAGCCATTGCTCCCGTCCTCCTCTTCCTGCGCTGAGAATGTTTACCCACCGACTCGCCACAGGCTGTCCTGCTCAGGACAGCTCTAGGTTTTATTTGGGCTTCTTGTAAACCATTGTTTTATTACCCAAATTGGTCACCGCATCTTGTATAAATACTTCTCAGGAGGTTGTTTTGGGTTTTGCTTCGTGCTCCTGGTGATTTTTAGTCTGAGCCTAGTCAGGACTCTAAACAACTGAGAGGGCGGGCTGGTTAGCTTAAGGGAACATTATCAGGTTGTAGGTAATTAAATTACTTACCTGTGTCATAAAAATTCCCAAGCATTAGAGCTATTCAGTTATAGTTTCTACTATTCGTGCATTTTCTGGGATGGGGTGTTCTTTTTTTTTTAAATATATTTTATTTGGCCAGAAAAACCGAACAGATTTGTTTCATAATTTTCATTTTAGTACAGAACCAGCCACACTGCTATGAAGGCCTTGTAGCTGCTACTACATTATTAATGCAGTTTATTCATATTAGCTTTCTTTTGCTCTATCATTTTTAAAGAAACTCCATTGTGAATAAACTGACAACACTGCAGGAAATTGCTTACATTTAAATCCTTTTTTTTTTTTTTCTTAAAAAGCTATTAAAAAAGATTTCTACATACTTGTCACAGGCCCACTAATTTTCTTTTCAACAAGACATTTGGTAAAAGCCAACTACGAAAAAGCTTATCCAAAAGTTACATGCCAATATTGATCTCACTATATAATAGAATAGTATATATATACACACACTACAGAAATGTTAATCATGTGCAGATGACTGAACTCGGTAGTTTTGCAAGTGAATTCTATGAAGAAAATGGTTCTCTAAGTATGCTTACAGAATACCACTGAGATCAATAAAAGGAAACAAAAAGCTCTATAAAACCTCCTTACACTGGAAAAGGACATGACTTAAATTAAATTATTTTTTAAATTGATTTGCTCCAGTTAGTGCTAACCCCCGAAACAGACACATTTAAACTGTTTTAAAGTTATATTAGATCAATAAAATCACTGTGTGCATTGAAGTAAGCACATGCATGCTAATGACGTGCTTTCATTTACTTAGACCTATTTAAAATCAGTTTTCAGTGGCACTTTGCACAGCAGACAAGGCCTATGACTCCTTGCTGGCTCTATTTTAGTTGAACCCTAAACTGAGTGAGAAATTCTTCTAGTTAAACCAGGAGCCAAAAGTTTGGCACAGTTCCCTCTCCTTTCAGCATATCTACAAATATTTATATTGACTTTAAGATGACAAGCTTCCCAGCATCCCCAGATCCTGGCACCCTCAATATCCTTAAACGAGGGGACATTTAGCCATTCAGCCTAAAGGCCCTTTGATAGTGCAGCACTTACTGTGAAATGTGTTGTTTGGGTTACTTGAACGTCTCTGCCACTTCTTTCCCAGAGAGGATTTGAAAGTTATATATGTTTAGAAACTACTGTATGCTAAAGACAAATGGATTTCCACATTATGGTCTCATAATCTGCTGGGAAACTGTCTCTCCCTAATGCTTGAAAAATTGCAGAACAAAAAAAAAAAGAAACAAAGGAAACAGATAAGAAAGCCTTTGTGTTTCAGAAAAGAGATGGGCTGGGGTGAAGGGGAGAGGGGCAGATGTGCATTGAATGTTTGGGGGGGTTCTGCCAAGAGCTGGCTTCTCTGTTCTTTTATCCTTCATGAAGTTTTTCCCACCAGCTCTGTCAGTATAAAAAACTACTAAGCTAGAAAAATAGCCACTCCTACCGACTTTGCATAGATGTAGCTGTTTATACACGGGCATTTGCTTTTAAAACAAAATTAATTAGGTTGTGCATGAGACCTGGGGGTAAGCAGGCAAAGGATCGCATGAGTGGATCCACATGCTAGAACTACTCAAACAGCAGCTTAAAAACTATGGACTCAGCACACCATAGGCAGAACCACAAGTTAAAATATAAAAGTCGTAGTTCTTGACTTAGTTTTGACCATGAAAGTCCAAAGACAAATTTACAAATTGTACCTGGCAGCCTACTTTACCCATGTCAGCATTAAGGGGAGTACAGACATCTAAACATGCAGAGCTATTGACAGTACCATTACTTCCACTCAAACCTGAAGGCATCTAAACTCACTGGGTGTTTCTATTCAGAACTGTGCATTTCCCCAGATGGTTACTAATGTGTGTGGAAATGTCTCAGCCCAAACAAGTAGCTGTCTGGCAAGCACCTGCTCTCAACCCTAACACGTGTATCAACAGCACTGTGAGTGTGTGGCCATGGAAGGGCAACTGACCTTGTGTCATGTCTTCCCTAAACCGCCAGTTGTCACTTTGAACTCAGCAAGGACGGAACCTCATCTTTAGAGAGACATGAGCCTTCCTTTCAAAAACAAACACCGTTAAAAAGGACAGTAGATCAGTTTGGGTTTGTTCACAAATAAAATTTTGTTTCTTGATTTTTTGATGTTTGTTTTTTTGTTGTGTTGTTTTTTGTTGGTTTTGGTGTTTTGGTTTCGGGGGATTTTTTTTTGCTTTCTTTTTATTTGTTAATTTCAGCTATTTCTGTAAAATTTGAAGTGCTCTGAAAATGTGCAGGGAACCGGATTCTCTTCTGAGAATAACGTGGGGTGGCACTGGAAGTTGGAGGAGCATTCCATATAAGTTTGTTTTCAGTGTTTCTGATAAAACAGCTCGGTGTGTGATGCCCAGTGTGTGCTAATTAATGCCCCAAGTATCTGCTAACTGTTCCGGGGTTCGTTGTATTTATTTACTGTTATAACTAACAACTATGGGAATATTTGATTTCCCATGAAGTCTCAGAAGTGTTGGTGGATGGACTTTTTTAAAAGTATTTTTAAAATTTTTTTACTTTTGTGGGGAAATGTGGAAGACACTGAACGTAGTGCAGGTGCTCTCGGGGCTGTGCGTGGGGTGGGGGCAGGATGCAGGGGTT
>JAOXNG010000012.1:115868868-115879715 GCA_028566535.1 Scolopax minor | reverse complement strand
TATGTCTTTCTTGTTCTGAGGACCCCAGAGCTGGATCTGGGTCTCATGAGACAGAGCATAGTAGAGGGGGAGAATCACCTTCCTCAACCTGCTGGTTGTGTTTCTTTTTATGTAGCCCAGGATACAACTGGCTTTCTGGGCTGCCATTATATGTTGCCAGCTCATATATAATTTTTCATCTACCAATATCTCTAAGACTTCCTCCACAGGGCTGCTCTCAATCCATTCATTACACTGTCTGTGCTGTTATTAGTGATCATCCCGACCCAGGTGCAACTTGCTTGAACTTCACAAAGTTTCAAATGGCCCAGTCCTCAAGCCTGTCAAAGGTCCCTCTGGATGGCATCCTTTCCCTGAACTGCACTACTCAGCTTGCAAACTTGCTGAGGGTGCAATCCCACTGTCTGTGTCATTAATAAAGACATTAATTGGTACTGGTACTAGGAGTACAGTACTTACAGAAGCCCAAGTAGATGACATCCAAAGTTCTTCCCTTGTCCACTGATTCAGTCACTCTATAGTACAAGGCTACTAGGTTAATCAGGTCATACTGCTGTCTTTAATCACCTCTCTGTCTTCCATATACCTTAACATAGCTTCCAGGAGGATCTGTTTTGTGATCTAACCAGGCAGAGAGGTGAGGCTGATTGCCAGGGTCCTCCTTTTTACCCTTTTTAAAAAACTGTTGTGATGTTTCCCTTTTTTCCAGTCACTGGGGACTTCACCTGACTGCCAAGACTTCCCAAATACAATGGAGAGCAACTTAGCAACTCTATCTGCCAGTTCAGATGTGTATCAGCCTATTCAGACTATGTCTAAGAGGATTTAGACTAAAACTTGGCAGCCTGTGAAGTGTCTAGCTATAAAATCTTTACCAACTTGTGACACTATGTATTTTGCTTTAGAGTATCAGTATATTCTGTGACCAATTTATCCAGATACTTCCTTTAATGTTCCTGGAGAGGAAAGGGAAACGAGTGGGAGGGAAATTAAATTTTATATATATATAAAAAAAATAATATATATATATAATAATATATATATATATTTGTCCTTCGAGTGAATAGGACCTCACTCTGAACCAGGAAAGTGGCTATATTTCTTACCATGGACTTGTCGTCTAAGTGGAATACCATGGGAAACTTTATGACTTCTTTCCCTCTGTTTTATCTGCCATGGTACATATAGAAGTCATCCATAATGTCACAGATTGTTTTTATTTCCTCCTACCACAGTGCTGGCTCTTTTTCCTCTCATGTCAAATGCAGTTAGATTATACCCAGCATTCAACGTGCCTGCTAAAACTTTCAGATATGGCTACATTTGGAAGAAAGTTATAAAGTGTGGACAGAACAAGTCACCAATATTTTATTCTTCTACAGGGTCACTTGAAACCCAGAGATTGTCCAGTAGACCTTAATACAAGGAGAAATGTCAGCTAATGTCCTGCAAATAACTTTAGTTGTGGATATATAGTACTCAAATATGCCAAAAGAAAACCAAAAAGTCTTTCTATAGTAAATAAATAAATATTTTTTCCTTTTATTTCTCACTACATTATCTAATTCATTCCTAGAGAATATCTCAAAGAATTGGCATTTCTTCTAATTACTTTCTAGAAGACAATAGTATAGAGTTTTCACTATCTACACATATATGTAGACCCAGCACTCACACTTCGGAGAGAGAACGGTTCTTATTACTGGTTGTAAATCCCCATGAACAGACTTAAGTTTTTGATACAGACTTACACACGGGAAGATACACAGGACAGGTTAGATTAATGTAAGTTTAAAAATAAACATTTTTCCAAGCTATTAATTTAATCCATAGTCAGTGGAGGCACTTCAGAAGACAATTCATCCTACCTGCCTTAAATTGCTATCCTTGGATGGCAGGAATCATTGCCTGAAAATGTACATCTTAAGGTACCAAACACACAAGAATCCTTGAGTAGTAACCTAGAAGTTGGATAAGTCAAACTCCAACATAAGGAACTCTGCATACTCTGTTGTTGTCCCTTTGCTCTATGGCATTTGCTCACAGGAAACAGTCACAACTGTCTCTGAAAACCTCTAGTAGACTCTCCATTGGACTGAATGGACCACTAATAAACAGCATCTAACTAGGCACTATAGAGCCCTTACTGATCTTGGGACTTTGTTGACTCTAGTAATTCAGATCCTACCATAAACTCAAGAAAAAGGCAGTCTCTTTTGTTGTAGCTGTACAGCACATTGCACCGTGGGAATGTTGTTCAGGATCAGGGTTTCCTTTTACTTCTTTGTCCCTCCAAGCTCCATATCTCAGAGAAGCCACACAGTCTCTGGGCAGAACTTAACAAAGAAAACTTACAAATCAGCAGCATAAGAGACCTCACCATTTTCTCCTGTGATGAACAAAAGGCTCCACATCCAAGTAGGGAATGAGTTTCAGCTTCAGGAGGGAACTGTACAGGGATGCATTGAACAAGTCACCAACCATCTTGGCCACCATGACAGCCAGCATTATCAGTAGCAAGGACTGGACATCATTTGTGATCTCTACCTAAGGAGAAAAGAGAACAAAGAACTTTCCATCTTTTCTTACACCTGGAGACAATGACAACAGACTGCATATTTCTTTCGCAATGGAACAGGAAACAATTCAGTCTGCTAAAAGTGGAAGGGTGCTCCCCCTCCTTTCCCAGGGATGGATAATCAATCAATACTTCCACCAGAGAGTCTTGGCTGATGCAGTGACAGCTCCCCCTCCCGTTTCTACCAGCTTGAGACACTGCACATACATTAAAACTCACATCTGATTCCCATATTTCAGGTGGCTTGTGATAATTTTGAAGTATCAGAGGAGGGTAAATAGAGATTGAGTAGCCAGATTGCTTAAAATAGCTTGGCATGGTGACAAATATTAAAAAATGCAAACAAATCCAAATATTTTTTCTTTCTTGCTGAGCTCAGGAGATATAAAATTGTTTTCCCATACTGCTGCTTCCTGACAGAACAAACTCCTTGTACAAACATTGCCTTGAAGGATGCCAGAAAGGGGAACAAGAAGCTTTCAGCAGAAGTCCAGCTCAGGAGATCAAGCAGCAGGAACATCACACAGTTACCCTGCTGAGAAACGTGCGGCAGTACGAGGCATGGTGCTGGTTGTAGAGAAACATACACACAAATTACGGTATCTCAGCTAAAATACCTTTTCTAAGGTGTTCCCCTTGCACTTTCTCCCTGTGTCGTGAGGGTATGGTCAGATGAGTGGCAAAACACATAGTGTGCTTTAATACTGTATCCCCCTCCAGCTATCTGGGTTTGCCTCCGCGGTTGGACACAGCCCCCATAACAGAACTGCACAAAGGTAGGATGATCTTGTTCTCTGGGCTGCAGATGTGTGACAGCTGTGGTGGCAGTGACTTTACAAAGCACACCATACCACTGCCTTTGAATAAAGGATTCGGAGCGAATCCTCGTACACAAAGTAAAAAGTAATGTGAGTGCACTTAATGCTCTTTATGCCCAACTCACTATAAAGCCAAATATTCTTTGTGGTGAAAATGACTGCACAGAAATGTTCTCGTTATGCTACCTTAATAAGACTTTTTAGTAAAAACTGCTACCTTCTTTCACTTCCCGCTGTTTTCCCTATCATTGCATCCTCTTAAAAAGGGATATTCACCAGCAATTGAATTAAATACGCAAACTTTCCTCAAAACACTTTTGCCCAGAAACTTCTCTGCAATTCGGACAAATTGAGTTGCATGTAATAGACCTCATTAACTGGAGATTGGCAAATACTCCAAGAATCTACATTCAAAGAATGCCAATAAACACATTTCTGCCTGATAAGCTGTAGCAAATTTATCCAGGCTGATACTTTCACCCTCCTTCTGTCTCTGTTCCGTGTTTGGAAAGATAACATCCAGGATGATTTACAGTATATCCCAACAAGGGACTCACACAGCACGGTCAGCTGCGTACAACAGGGTCCTGCAACTGTCCTGTCTGCTTGGACATAGCCAGGGATTTCTAATAACACCGCAGCATTCTTTGAATATCTCTTTAAACCTAGTGTTCAACTGTTTTATTTAAAAACACCAGGAACCTGTCAGTTGAAAGGAAAAGAGCAACTGTGGGATTTTAAGAATTGCTTCATCGTATCTGCTGCGGCTCATTCACACAGATGGAGACTCCTTTATTGTGGATTCCTTTTTGAGGGCTTTTTTTGTAATGTCTCTTGCTATGGGGAACTCTTCTGGAATAAAACAAGCATTAAAAATCAATATAAAAACGCTCTTAAAAAGCTATAAAAGCACTCTAAATTTAAAAACTCTTGAAACTCAAACTCTATAAAGAACACTCTCAAGTGATTGCTTTAACCTATAGAGAGTATCTCCAGAAGAGCCAGAGCCAGAACCAGAACCAGGGGCTCTCCATGTTTTCCCTCCTTGTTTTTCATCCCATTTTATCCCTTCCTCCTGCCCTCCCATCCTCTAGCAAGAACAATCAAGCCAGCCTGAGCCGGGGCCCTCATCCTTTGCTGTCGCAAACATTCAGCGGCATTTTACATCTGCTGTTGAGAAACTCTGGGGCTTGTGCTGATGTTCACCAGGCTCTGCAGCACCCTCCTGAGTGCTGGGGTCTTGAGGAGTGGGGGAGGAAGAGGGCGATGGCTCCTCTCTACAACGGGGCAATGAAGGCTCGGAGCAAGTGCCTCTGGGTTCAGCGTGGGACTTCACTTCCTCCAGGAGTTAACGCCTGGCGAGCAGAAACGCTGTTGATCTTTGGCAGGCTAGCATGGCTGAGGTCATTAAAGCAAGACATGTTAAAAGCATTTTGAGCAATATCTTTTGTATGTGAGTAAATTGAAGCTTTGGCCAAAAGAGAGCTGGTGGAGTTGTCCTGAGCTCTCACTGCAGAGGGAGACTGGAGAGGCAATTTTCGTGATATGAAATTTTCTTGGAAATAAGCAACACTAGAGGAAAAAACCGTAACAGCAAATCTGTAGATGACTTAGAAGTCGACAATACATATGAGGCACAAACATGAAAAACAGACAAGATAATTTATAAAATTTCAGGAAATAAAAAATCAACCCATTATGTGACCTTAAGGTAAGGTGAAGCTGTACACTAATTATTGATAAATTTATTCACAAAGCCCAGCCTAAACCAAAAGTTTTATTAAAAAATTGATGGGATTTCACATCCAAGTATTTGGAGAACTAGAGAAAACCTTATTTCCTTCTTACTGGCGGTCCTTAAGTTGTGGGAGAATATTTATTAACAATAAAATATATCAAACACGAAAAATAAATTCCAGAGATCAAATAAGAAATGCTGGGGAAAGGAATCGCAACAAAGAAAGATTCACACACAGAAGTCACTCATCTAGCAAAAAGCATGATGCTCTTAGTGCAGAAGAAAGTGGAAGAATTCATCAAAACCTGTAGCTAAATCATCCACTAACAACAAGGATGGTGGCAATGCAGGGGCAATGCTCTCCTTAGGGTATCTCAATATAAATCAAGGAAGCACAAGTTAATCCAAGAACTGCGACAGATTCAAGTCCTCTTGTATAAACAGATGGACACACATAAACCTACGCATGCACATATATGTGCTCTTTGTAAGGCTTTACTAGTATTCCCTCTTTAGAGAAGGGCCATCTGCTCCCTGCCGAGAGAGACAAAGTGCAGAGCCCCGGGACCTGGCTGCGTGTGGAAGTTAGGGCCGGGTGAGTCTGGGTGTGAATTTACTGTGTATTAGCTACTCCTCAGGAACTGCCCTCCTGGGGGGACCCTCAGTGTTTGAGAAGTGAAAAACAACATAATTCACCTTCCAAAAGGAGCCCGCCTAACTCACGGGACTCTTATGGCTAACCTGCCCAAAAAGCACTCGCAGTAGGTACTAGAAACATCTACCCAGGGGATTAGTGCCAAGTAACCAGTAGGCTGTAAATTCACACCGGAGCTCCCTGCATACCAGTTCTACCAGCAGACAGGCTCTTGTAAGCCCACAACACCATTAAGAGCCCAGGGCTGGAAGGTTAGCTCCTCCTCTAAAAATACCTACCTGTTCAAACCAGTTCCTAAAGACTCTAAGAAAGGAACAAATTACACAGAATATTACAGAGAGAGATATAAAATAAAGGTGACAAAAGCAGAGAAAGGAAGGGGGAAGTTGGGGGCAGCCACCAAACGCCTACAACTCCTCAGCCATTAAACATGACGTTTCATTTATTGATACTCATTCCAAGCCTCCTGCATTTTAAGGGCTGCCCTTTAGGATGCAATTTACTCTCTGTGCATATTGCCAGATTTTTTTTTTATTTTTTTTTTCCTTTTGATCCTACGGGTGAGCAGGCTGCGCCAAAAATGTCTTTGCCTAGGGCACCCGTCTGTGCAAAGCCAGCAGCGTTTATAGGCGCTGGAAGCACTCGGCGCTGACACTTCATACATCAGCAGCCGAGTAAATTGCACCTATTTTTTTTTTCCCCAATATTGTCTCTATATACAAAATCTTGAAAAATGTCATTTACACACATATGCACGCAGCCCACAATTAATTTATTAGCACAGTTATTCAAACCTCTTTAAATATCTTCTTCGTCACCGGAGGCACTTTTCAACAACCCCCATGGTCCTGAGTTTCTCAGGCCTCCACATCATTATAATCTATTAGGCACCTTCATGTTAGCTCTGTTTTATTATATAACACATAATTATGCATTTCATTAACAGCATCACCAGGCACGGTACATCAAAGCGAGAAAGGCAGCTGCCCAGGAAATTCAAAAAGATGCAGTTTACTTAAAGCTCACTGTTAAAAGCCCAACTCCACTTTTCAATCAAAATGTGGTTAACATGTTTCAAAGGTTTCACCCCAGCTCAGAGAACTGAGTCCAAACATCCTCATTAGATGCAAGGCTGCTGATAGAGTGAATATTCCCTAAACCCTTGATATTTCCAATAATGTCAAAGAAAAGATCTTCAGCCAGCTACATAGTACAAATCAATTTTCTTTCTTCTACTGAAAAACCATTTAGCAAGAGAGCTCCCTTGCTACTTACAGCCTACAATGGCAAATACAGAAGAGAGAGCCCATCAAAAAAAAAAAAGTGTTTTGCAGTGAAATTCATTTTTCAAGGTTTGTTCAAATAGAAGAGCTGCCTGGCAAACCGAACAAACAGAAGACAGAATCTTCTTCCTTCCCATGATATAAAGACCATCATCCTTGGGAGAAGCAAACTCTCCAAAAGAATTATTTTTTTCATTCTTTGCAAGGTTATACACTCTTAGCTGAAAAGCCTGGAACTTGGAAAATATTTGGGAAAAACCAAGCAGCTGCTGGACAAAGGTGCAAGACAATATGTCTGAGAGCGAGTTTTAAAAGGGAGTAGATGGAAAGGGACATGAAGTCTTGGTACTACCAGCCAAGTCCAACAGGTTTGGATTTGAGGCTGCAGCTGGCACAAAACACCAGTTCTGGCCATAGTTTCCTGGTTTCTATGCCACCAGATTTTGTGGAAGCGTACACAGTCCCCCAGGAAAGAACCTTCCATTTCTTTCACATACAAACAGAACTTCTCATTTAAAATTTTTGCTACTGTTGATTAAAGACACCAAGAACAAAATCGTTCACAGCGAACAGAACATTTTCAAAGGGTGGAAGGCTTGTAGCAAGAAGAAAACTTTGGATTATTCTTTTTCTTGGAGCAAATGCCAATAAGGTTGCAAGCTGATGACTTGATGTAAAGAAGGGGAGAACAATTCCCTATTCACAGCAGTAAAAGAGCTGTTTATGCAGCTTTCTTGAGAATAGGAGTTTATTGAATTTAGATCTCCAGGATTAAGTTATTTATATTGTCACAGCCATTTCATAAACAATACGGATCTGCATTTCAATTTCTTTAATCTCTGGATTATGATCTGCTGGCCCTTAGCAACCTATGCATTGAACATTTAAGTCACTTTACTTCCCACTTAATGATGTCCTGACAAACTATGACTTGATATGCTGCTATCACACAGTCCTCTGTTTTCATCTGGGATTATGCCAAAAGAGGCACCTTCTTCACATATCGATCCAACTGAATACTCCCTCCCTGAACTTCCATTAATCTCTCTCTTTAAAACTGAGTGAAAAACATTCCTTTCCTGTGCACTTCACCGATAAAGAAATCCTTTATAGTCCTAGGACTACATCCATTAACTCAAATCTCTTTACTGTATCTCCTTATCACTCATCACTATCATTGCTGGAAATTTTTGGAAAAGTGGGATGCTGCAATATATTAAATATAAATCTCCTAAGAAGACATGATTGTCATGCTGGCCCCGAAAAGTTATGCGTTCAAGTTCCCTCACACTGCTGAAAATGATTATTTCTTGCAGCCTCAGGCACACGAAGCCGTGCATCACGCTCTACAAAGGGAGGCACACCCAGCGTAGGTTCACTGTGAGGACATCCTGCCAAACCCCAGTGCCAGGAGGGTTGCACAATTAGTGGGATTTTTCCTCTTCCAGAGCTCAACCCCATTAACTATTCCAGGCCATTACAAGCAGCAGGCAGCCCCTAGCTCCCTAGAACTTAATTAATGCCAAGACAGAACACACAAAAAAAAAATATCTTAGAACAGGGTACGTACTTTTTCTCTTTAAGCAGTTTCTCTCTTAAATAGTTCTAATTAATTGCACTCATGCACTGCTTCTTAATTTACCTTAATTCATAATGTTCAGTGAGATCTCATCCCTGTTTTCTCTGATGTGGATTTAAATATTTGTGTGAGTTTTTCTGAAGCCAACCAGCATTTTGTTGATGAGTTAAACTCATCTTTCTTGTTAAAAGAGAGAGCAATTTTTTTCTAATTCCAAGACCTACTACGGCAGCAGGAGATTACTAATGACAACGTAGAAATACCCAATGCAGCTAAGAAATGCCTGGAAACATATCAATATCCTTTGAGCCTCAGTCCTTGGGAACTTGGATGGAAGATGCTATGCAAATGTTTGATTTCTTGTTTCAGTCCCTCAAGGCCTATAAATACATCTGTTTTGACATGTTGTGGCAATGAATGCAAGTGATATCGGAAACAGTATAGGCGATAGCAGTGACTCTTGCCAAGATCCCCTGGAAAGATATCTATAACTGAATTATTTATTTATTTTTAATCTGGCTCTTCATCTTATATACAGAGCAGACACCAAACCCTGCAAGGAGGTTTCAAAGCCACCTAAATCTGTGTCTCAGGAAGGTATCGCTGGTGCGTGTTGTGTCAAGTGAACCTTCCACTAATAAAAATAGCAGCATTGTGCATGCGTGTTGCTGAATATGCCTAAACATTCAGCAGCCTCACATATTAAATCTTTTCAAAACAAGCACTGTATTGTATAATTACCCAGCTAAGCAACCTTGTACTTTTTTAACCCATAGTATCGCAGATTTTTTTCAATTGTGATTCATAAGGATTTCTTTAAATAAGATCATGAGGATTTTTTAAAAATAAGATAGTCAACTCCAATGAATCTCTGTCATATTTAAGTGATGTCAAAACCAGCATCTTCAGAATGCCATGATTCTTATGACCCCAGGTCCTGAGATTTAGAAAAGGCTGGAGAAGAAAGAGCCCCATGGCTACAGACAGCTGCAGACTGGACAGTGGATTTGCCAAGGCTATGTGACAAACGCTCTACACCACGGGCTGCAAACCCCATTTCAGCTTTAACTTCAGTAAGAAATTAAACCTTAAATATCAGAATAGAAAACTTACAAAAGCCTGCTGTTCTCAAAATGAACATAGGTACTCATTCCCTGAGCCTCCAGTTTCTTAAAGAAGTGCATTATGAAATCTGAAGTCCTGAAACCGTTCCTGTCCTTCTCCCTGAGAGTAATGAAGTTTCACTTATTTCATTTTCCAGACAAGCTACTGCCAAAAAACACACAGTTCTCTCCCCCTAGTTGGGGCAAATTCAACAGAAAATAGTAGGATTTAATGTATTTAACAGTTTGCCGATTATGCATTGTTACTCCAATTATTTTGGGATTAATTTGAGTAAGAATAGGATCAGTGCAACACTACTCTGCATCTCCCCTTCTCTGTAAAAAGGTGACATCCCTTGCAATCCGGTTCCGAAATAAATATACCATTCAAACACACTGGGCTGCTCCTGACAGGCAGCGTAAGCGGAGCAAACGCTTCCCCTGGTAGGAATAACTGTAGGCTTGGAGATTCTCAACAAATGTTTTGACTAGCGTTTAAACTCTCCATTAGAAAAAGAAAAAAATCAGGCATCTTAGTAACAGAAAATTAGGCCCTGTCAAAACAATTCCTGTGAACCATCTCAGGTGTAATCAAAAACGTTAAGTGAGCCCTAAAGTATTTAAGTATGACGGGCTGATGCATTAAACAGCCTACCACTGGGAAGAACCTGCCAGATGAGTTTCCAAATAATTAAGCACTTCCTCTGCCTGCTTTGAAAGGAAACATGATGTGAAAAATCTTCAATACTACACATTTGTCCCAGCTTCTGCAAAAGATTGTCTTTTCCCCACCAAAATCAGGTGGAAAATCAACTACATGTCAGTCTCTCCTGGGAGAGAGTTAAAAGTGGGGAGTTAAAATGAAAGCTGTGGCCGTGCGGAGAATCCTGACCAAAGCTAAACTCGATGCTGAGTAACCCTCCTGAGTAACTCTGCTGACACAGATGTATTCATTTTTTACAGTCAATTATTTCATGGAATCACAGAATAGTTAGAGTTGGAAGAGACCTTAAAGATCACCCAGTTCCAACCCCCCTGCCGTGGGCAGGGACACCTCCCACTAGAGCAGGTTGCTCAAAGCCCCATCCAGCCT
>JAOXNG010000012.1:115482157-115493852 GCA_028566535.1 Scolopax minor | reverse complement strand
AAAAAAAAAAAAAAAAAAAAAAAAAAAAAAAACGGGGAGGGGGGAGACGCCACTTCACGTGTTCCATCTTGCAACCGTTCAGGGACAGAACCAGGTCTCCTCTCATGCAACTGTGCATTATCCCACGCAGTTGAGCTCTCATCTTGATAAGGATCCTCCAGATGATAGAGACCCAGGTTTTCAAATATAAATACCTGACTCTGATAGGGCACGCAGATAATTACATCATCTCACACAGCAGCCTCGACATTATGCACTAGAGTTTGGGCACAGGAGAAAATTGCAGTCAGCTTATAACACCACTTAAACAGGATTTAGTTCTTGACACAGAAATAGTTACTTTCATGTTTCCAAGGAACAGATGTTATCACATGGTTTGATAACCTACTTTCACATTCTTTGTTTATAGTTATTCACTCAGTTTCATTTATTAAAGTTAGTGGATTCAAGCCATGAAACCTCAGTTTTATTGTCTCTGCTTTAGGTGATGCTAAGGCAATTGTCCAGGTTAAGGCTTGGATGTAACAAGAGGACTCAACTGAAAGGCATGATTAAAAGCCAAATTATTATTTATGAGCTAAATCCTAAGGCACTTAGACTAAACACCTGCAGGATTCAGTAGGAACTGTTAAGGGAGGAAATACATTTCCATCTTCCAACAACTCCTTTGTTTTGTTCCAAGCCTTCACAGAGAACAAATACTTGTAATGAGAGGTAATATCTTTTATGAGACAAACTGTGGGAAAACAGACAAGCTTTCAGCACTTAGCCCTTCTAGAGGTCCAAAAAGTTTGTCAAGTTTTTTTACTCCAAACAGATCATTTGGTCTAAATAAATTAAATCTTTCCTTATAAAATTGCTTCTCTTGTATCTTTAACCTATATACTTATGAATAACAATCCTGCAAACTTCTTAAAAAAATATTTTTAAAATAGAAGCCATGACAAAATACCTCTCACAATGATGTCACTGTTTAGACCTAACAGGGAACAGTCAAAGACTTTAAAACATCTTTCGTATTACATATTATCCACTTTTTGAAAGTGCATAAGTGTAAGCACACTGTTCTTGAGATGAAAGGAAGTAATTCCAGAATAACTAACTAAATGAGAGACTGCACTCAGGTATTCAGTGAAGTACAAATTATGCCCACCAACTTCTCACCTTTGGTTGATCTGCCTGCAGCTGCCTGTGAAACCCTTTAGAAAACCACTTATCAAAAAAGGAATATAAAAAAGAAAATGAGAGAGAGAGGGGAAACACAACTGGCACAGTGCTGTATAACACACAAATGCAATACAGGCATCATTTCTGCAATAATGCTCAGCACTTAGTGGAAATTTTTTGTTCATAATTTCCACAGAAGTACACAGACATGTCTTGAACTTCAGACTCTGCTTCCAGCTCCAGCAGCGCCGGCCTTCACAGCTCCAGCACTGGCAGCTTAAGGAGACACCGGGCTGCCAGGCAGTGCAGTGCATTACATTCATTTTGTTTTACTCCCACTCACTCCACATTCTTCTCACTTGACTGTTCTCCCCTTTGCCCCATTTATTGCTTCACAGCGCCTGCCCCCAAAGCCGAAAATAGTAGCTTCATTTCTTCCCTCCTCTTCATTTCTAACTTCTTCCGACCCTTTCCCTCCTCTCCAGAAGTTCTTCCACAGCCTACCTTTTCTAGAACATTGTTGCATGGTTTTGCACTGTTAAAACTATTTTAAAGAGCAAACATTTCAGGGCAGGAAATGTCTTACCATGTCTGAAATACTGTGTTAGCAATGACAGTACGTGCACACATCCAAAAGCACCAACTTCACCCAAGCTGATTTTTAACAATGATGAGAGCACCTATATGTGGACTGAAGAAATGGAAGACCCACTTAATTGCTTTTCCAAGTAAGCTTAAGAGCACCAAACAAGAAAATTAGTTTAAAAAAATACATTAAAAGTACTCTGCTAAAATTAATTGTTTGGAGAAAGAACAAAGAAAAAGCAGCCCAATACTTAAGTGTACAGATTTTCTTTTAGATACTAAAAGTGCCTACCCTTTGGAGGAGCAGAAGGAAAAGAAAATAACCATCAATAGGATAAGGTACTGTAATTCAAAATCGTAATGTTGTTATAAATACACATTCTATAGAGACATTCAGAGGTGCAAACTGCCACAATACTCTCCTATGTTTGACACATTTGCACCATTTTGTCACAGTACATGAAAAGATTTCAAAGTGAAGACCAATTAAAACTCCTTTGAGATCTAAATTGGAATAAAAACATGTGTGCGCTATAATGTATGTGTGTTATGTAACATGCAGTGACACGATTGCCATAACATAGGTATAACATACATTACAGGACACACAAACACAGATATTTAAAACTTTTATTAGTAAATAAGGATACCAGATAAACATACCAGAAAAAAAACCACACTTGAAATGTCCCAGTAAGGCAGAAATCAAATATAATCCTTGAACAATTAAACTCAATCCACTGCAAATCTCTAAGAACTGGCTACCAACTGGCATGCAGAAACTGGAAAGAAAAGAGCCCTGAAATACAAACATCAGTAATTTGTACCAAGTAATTCCTTATAAGGATTATAAGGTTTGCATAAATAGGAAGATTAAAAAGAATTAAGATTATGCTTCTCAATTACAGGCAAAGAGAAAAAGAGCCTCAGTGCACATCTGCACACTTTAAAAAGTGATAGTTGACTGGTTTCCACAGCCGTCACCAATAACTTTTGGCTTTGTGCCTCCACTATCTTAAATCAGATCAAGTGATTGTAATGGCTCAATTTCACTTCCATTCTGAAGTCAATGCTTGCTTTAGTTCAGGAATGGGGGGAAGAAAAATCACATCGAACTGTCATCTTCTTGTCTATTAGGTTAGCATATGTCAATGTATATTTGCACTGCAACCTTGGCTAGATTCAGAGTGTGGTGTGTGTGTCCCTTTTCAATTTTTAAAATAGAAGAGCAGCTCAATGCTGACAAGATAATGCTAAAATAATACAAGTTAATTCAGCTTCTAGGAACTGCATTTAAAAATAAAATGTGTCCTTCAAGATACTATTAAGCATTCTCTGCTTATTTTCCCCATCCCAAAGTAAAAATACTTATGTGATATTTGTCCTTCACCCTGAACTCTGCAGCTCGCAGGATTTTTTTTAAAGTGTTGCAAATATTTTTTTTTAGGACCTTGTAAGTGACCTATTAGCATTCTGACCAAAAACTTACATGTTATGTATGAAGCAACTAAAAATAACGTGCAAGTTGCAATTTCCTGAAATAATTGGGCCACAAACCTGGCCCCAAAGTTTGTTCTAAAACTAAATAAAAGAAAAATCTTTTTTATTAAACAGTGATTAACTCTAAAATACCAGCAGTTGGAGGTCTCAACTCTGGGAACCATGCTCAGCACCGGGAAGGCTGGGGCAGGAGGAGAGGAAAAAGCCAGGTTGACAGAGGGACAATAACAGCAGCTTGGAAGAAAGTGCTCAAGCAGTTCTGGGCATCTGGCTGCACCACTTTTAGGAAGTGCCTGATACAGGCTGTTTACTGCCTAAATGCAGAAGTGCAAATGTTGCCATCCGCTGTATCTATTTTGTGCTCATCTTACTGGCAACTATTTTAAATGCATTTTTTTTTCCTTAGTGGTTAGACAGCAATGTATCATAAAGTCATATTACTTCAGTAGCAACAAATGGTTCCCCGAATTTATTTTAACTACCTAAAACTGCAACATTCTCTATTCCCCACTCCAAATCACCAAAGGGATATTTGTGCATACAGTAACCTAAACTGCTGTCTGGGTGATCTGCATTCCTCAGCTCACAACAACAGTAATTTCACTTTGGTCAGAAAGATAGGCGAGACACTGCAGAGAATTGGTTGGGGGAAAAAAAAAAACAAACCCACAACACCATAAATAAAAATCAGTTTTTTAAAATCCAAATAATTCCACATGCTTCAAGAGTCATTTTTCAGCGTACAATATAGGACAGGACTGCAAAGGTGCAAGATCATGCTTTCTACTTGCCAAAAGCACAAGAGCCCAATCTCTATTGTTGGTTTAATGATTTAAACTCCAATTCATACAGTATTTTCCTTTCAGTGCGAAGGACAGCAGCTACACAGACCTATCAATGTATTGTAACTCTTCTCAAATAAGGAGAGCCAAAGTTAAAGCAAGTTTTTAGACAGTGCCAGAATAGTAGGTACCATGGTTTTTTCTAAAGTTATGTATTCATTAGAAGCCAACTACACACTAATTATAAATGTTATTAAAATAAGACAAAGAATTCAGTCTGTTAAGAAAATTCAGAATAAAAACAAATGCAGCTGTGTCATATAATGGCAAGATGATTTAGTCTAGGCATAAAAGAGAATACAACTTCAGGATTCAGAAAAGAACTTGAATATTCTTGTAGAAAAGATTGTTTCTCAGTTTTAAACTACTCTGTCAAAGTAATGTAAAAATACACTCATAAGTGCATCATTTAAACTCTTGGTTTCCAAATGCTGACTTAAGATTTCCACTGGAGGTACTATAATTCAGAGCATTAATATAACACATACCAAGACTTCAGGATAAAAATCCTTTTGACATGTTTATTGACATCTACTACAGCCAAATTTACACTTGGAAATCTTAGACATTTTAAATGCATTTTCCCCCCAAATTGCCAAAAGCAAACAGATTCCGTTATGTACTAATCACTTAGGAAGAAGGTGGAGCTGAGTTTCTAGAGCAGAAGTTGACTATTCATGTCAATTTGTAGGAATACCATCAAACAAGTGAAATTTTTTTTTTTTACATAAGTCCTGAAAAACTGCATCATTACAGCCAAATATAAGTATCATTATTCCTGGAACGCACTTATAGAAGGAGTGCAAAGCCTACCCTATGCAAAATAGCAAAAGTGTACCATTACATTTATTCTACTTGATGAGACAACCACTTCTTAAGGAAAAAGCACTCATGAAACTGAAAATTCAATTTAACAAGTCACCCAGACTCTCAAACATCGCAGTGAAAAAAGTATATGTATATGCACACACCCCACTACAACCCAAGCAGAAGCATTTACTTTTCTTTGTTTATGTTTAAACAAACCTGTCATTTTCCATCTAGGAAACGTCACATACTTTTCTTCCCAGTTTTAGGTTTGTCTTTGTATTAATATACACCTAATGTGTTAACCTGTTAGCTTCTTCTGCCTGAACTATGAGGACTCTGGCCTGAATTAACTCTGTGTTTGCAGAATAGCAACTTCACTAATCTTCACTAACTTCTGTGTAAGCCTGTAATATTTCAACAAAAATTTTACTAAGCAGAAAGGGAAGAACAGCATAAGTAGAAAGGAAATGTGTGCACCTACACATCCACTTCTCCTTGCCCCAAAACTGAATTTCTATCTTAGTCTCTAACCCATTACACATACACACATACATACTCTAGCAATTGGCTTCAAACATAGAAAAATATTTGCAGGACTTTCATGGCAGCTAACTCTACATTTGAAGAGTTACAGAAACATACTGCACAAAAATAGGGAGCAAAAGCAG
Source organism: Scolopax minor (assembly GCA_028566535.1). Lineage (NCBI taxonomy): Eukaryota > Metazoa > Chordata > Aves > Charadriiformes > Scolopacidae > Scolopax > Scolopax minor. Next base: position 115,488,280 of record JAOXNG010000012.1, on the reverse strand, counting down.
TGATGCTTTCTTGTACTTAAAACTTAAGGCAAATACCCCAAGAGGTTCTATAGTTTCAAGTGATGCTATACTGATAAACTAGGACTTCGATGACATTAAACCAATGTCTTATTCCCATCCTGAACAGCAAGTATGCAAGTCCAGTAAAAAATGAGAGGGAGATCAGAAAAGCCCCTCTATTTTATTTGACAACCGTTTAAAAAGCACAGTGCAGGGAGAGGATCCAGAAAACATGTTGTAAATCAGGTTTTTCTATGAAAGCCACACCACTGGATTTATGTGCATGGGTTTTCTAGATATTATTATGTTACCACATATCATGGCCAAGACTGTGAAGGCTGAGTGCATCTCTGTGGATACAACCCTGGTAGCAAGAAGCTCAGGTGATGTCTAAAGTAGTTTGACAGACAATATCTAAAACCACTGCAGTGGAAGCAGAGGAACACTATTTGCTGTAGACAGCAAGTGCCACCAAAAGAGTTTGCTTGTGACTGATGATGTAAAAATGAAACAGAAGATTTCTAGGGAGAGAGCAAAACCCAGAACTTATAAGAAAAAAATTGCTCTAGGGAGAAATCTGGGGAATCCCCTGTTTCAGATACAGCTGAGGAAACCATAGCTGTAATAGGAACCCGAGGATCTGCTTTAAAACGCAGATAATGTCCACTGTCTGAACACATGAACCTTTACAATAAAATGTAATTTAGTGGTATAAGCATAGGACTGAGTCAGAAAACTTGACATTTAAGACTGGATCTAACATGAGTTCCTGTGATTTGGAGAGACACTGTTTCAGACAAAATTTTCTCAAGTGACTCTCGGTTGTATCTGGCAACTTGGCTCTCAAGCTTATTTTGCACCAGTGCTGGACACAAACTCCCATGTCAAAGTGCCAAGCACCACTAGGGCTTTGTGTCCAGGGGTGAGTGAAGAAGAATTGCAAAGAGTCTTATATTTGAATTTAGCATAAGCAGACATTGAAATTTAAGACTTTTGAAAGTCTTCACTTAATTGTTTAACTCTTCAAAATAGGAGACAATTGATCAATTTGATAATTTCAGGCAGACCATAAAAGAAAAAACTGTTAAAACTGTTCTATGCATGTAAATACATAGGGGTATCTTCAGCTATAAAAGCTTAGACTCAGTCTCCAAGAGGCACTTTGATGGCATTTAGACATCAACGTTCAAGAGGTCAGTCACAACCTCCATTGCTGTCCCCAAAGCCTCCTGAGAAACGCAGCTCTTTCAGTACCTAGTATTTCATGAGTTTCTTAAAGCACTCCTTCTGGACATGCCCAGATAGAATGCAACTCTACAGGCTTGTAGTTTATGTCACATTTAAGCCTGTGAGTACAAAGTTGGTACTTCTGTACCAAACCCTGTTTAGGGGCTTGATTCGTTTATGCTCTAAAAGATTTCCACTCACAGCATGCTGTATGCATCGCTGTAAACAGTAAACATAACACTTCTGTAACACTCTAGACTTTTCAGCCTAAGCAGCTAGAAACCCAAATTTTAGAAAGACAATCTTTAGCTTAAGAGACGTTAAACCCCTCCCTCTCAGGAAAGCACTCAACCTACCAAACAAAGCGACGAGGAGATCATTTCTACCTCTCTCTCAAAGGCTGTGCAAAAGACAACATGAGATTCAAAAGGTCTTTAGAGCCCCAGTCCCTGCCCCACATCAAACAGGAATTAGATAAAATGCAGGAACACCAGGGAGCTTAAGCGTTCCCTGGTTAGAAAGACAGTAGCTGGGAATCTTGGTATTTAGCACTTAAGCTCTTCTGCTCATTGTATACAGAACACAGGAATCTATATCTAAGTTTAATGGCTATTTTGCAGACCAGGACTTAGATTCCTATAGTTCTGGCCTGCACCAAGGATTGCAATGAGGATTGGCTGCACTGCAGAAATCGGCCCACTTCTGTATCTGCCACCAAATGCCTCAATTCTGCAGCATTTTTTGGAAATCCACACAACTCCCAAAAGGCAAATCCCCCAAGTCAATGCTGATCACAGCAAATACGCAACAATTCAATCCTCTTTAGCTGCCTAACCAGATTCCAATTACTGCAGTTTGGAATTTTACAGTGATACTGCATGACCAAAACCAATTTGATTGGATTTTATTTGTTAGACGAGTTCTTATCCACTTCTATACTTCCTCAATTCAGGCAGTGCAGAAATTAAAGCTCAGAAGACAACACTAGATTTTGCAATGCATTCAGGACTTAAAAAAAAAATGTCAAATACATCAAAGTGGTCAGATAAGTTAGTACTCAATAGGAAGTTGTTTCTCGAAAGGAAATTGCAAATTTCAGTCAAAGAGGAAGATGGAGAGGTAGAATTAACTAACTGTTCTAAAAGCTTCAAAAAGCAGGAAGGGCTTCTGAAGGTTGTATGAAGAAACTGCATGCAAGCACATAAACAAGCTCAGTTTAGGACCACATAAACATCTTAAAAATATGTCTCCAAATTAAAAAAAAAAAACCAAAAAACCAAACCAAAAGTATTCCATCAAGTTGCATATATTTCTGAAAGGACATATCTCTGCAGATCACATTCAGACCTATTTTTTTCATCCATTGGACAGGCTAGATGCAGAAGCTTAAAACTGGCTAATACAAACACGTTTATATTATGCACCTTCCCAGTTACAGAATATATAACACATGTATTTAAAACCAAAACACTTGCTATATTTTCTTGGAGTTTTCACTTTCTAACATTCAAATATCAAGTCTTCTCTAAAGATCAGGGATTATTTTAATGCAGAGTTGGCCAGCAGCAAAGCAACTGGTATTATGATATGGCCAATTAATCTATTTAGTTTAACCTACACTTATATCTAGTGTCCAAATTGTAGGTGTCTGACCACAAGCACAGATAGACACATCTTTGTTTTATCCTATATAGCTATTCTTACATTGTATCAGAGAATGTTCCTCCATGTGCATGGTGGAGGTGCAGTCATTTAATACAAGAGTTAGATTAAAAAAAAAGGGTACTAGGACTATATATTTGGCCAGCAAAAGAGACTTTGCCTTTCATGCCCCAAAACCCCCACTTCAAGCTGCAGCTCTACATATACAGCATTGGCAAAACTTCTCCCATTACCTTTCTACTGTTCCTAAATATAACTGGGAATGTGCCCAGTTCACAGACACTGTAATAACTTTTTGGTTGTAATACCATGATGGTGTAGGCTTGGCACAATTACATCATACACATTATCTTGGCAGTCATGCAGCAGCTGCTCCACCAACTGAGCTCAGTGCATCAACCGTTGTGCTGAATGCAGTTGTCTGCACATTCTTACAAAGGCTTTCCCATTTCTATGTTTGCTTTAATTTACTGCCCTTATCTTAGTGCTGGACCAGCATCCCTATGTAATGTTTGTATACCCAGTAAGTTGTGAGAAAACATGAAGTAACAGGCAACAAACTCTAACCTTGTCATGATTGTTTTGCAAATATGATGCTCAAAATTTTCCCCTCCTGATGGAGTAAAGTAGACTATGCTACATTATCAAGCCAGAAAATTCTGTCAGGTGCCTACAATTCTGTGATCTGTTCCCTTTTAATTCTGGGCCTTTCAGTGAGAGATCAGTTGCTACAGCAGAACTTTAAACTCTTTCTAGCCTTCTCAAATAGAATTATTAGATACATTCAATTCTTCTCCCAACAACATCTAACCTTTTAGCCGCAGACTAGACTACCTTAGTTTCAGAGGTGACAACAAAAATGAACTGTATGTGCCACCCTGTGAAATCCATGCATCTGGCTCTATTTGACAGAACTGCCATTCTGGAGTCTCTTCTTCACTATGTGAGATCTGCCCTTTCCTTTCCTCCTCTATTCATCCCCTTTGCAAAAAAATAGAAATAAATATTATGTAAAAGAATATTGGGCAAAACATGAAACAAATATTTGAAGTAACTGTATTTCAAACAAAAGAATTATTTTAAAAATAGCAGCTAGCATAATTAATGACTGCAAGAAACAGCACTTACTAGGCTTTATTAAAATTAGAGGATTAACACCAGAGGTGGAGCGTGTAAATTACAAAACTGACATGTTAGTTGTAGCAGTACCATTTTCTTATGTTGAGGATGAATCCCAATATACCAGAAATTAGAGACCCACATTTTAGCTTGCATAAAATATGACAGACAATGGCTGAGCTGGGTCTTTGAGGAGCTGTGAGGATAAGTTGACCTAAGTCATTGCTTAGGGGAAGAGAGGCTTTCTAGAGGCCATGCCTCTCAGCTGTATATTGAACAAGTTGCTTTCCACAAACATCAGCCTTTCAAAGGCTTCAGTAGCCCAGGTGGGCTAAAAACTTCTCCCCACATCTGCAGAGCCACATCTACCTTCAAACACAACACAACAGTAGAAGAAATCCATTCAAACGTTGGCAAAATGATGATCAGAGACAGTAAGAAGAGACACCCAACAGTGTCCTTGCAGATTAAGAGGCAGAAAAAGGAATTTACAGTAACATCTCTCTTCCCTAGCCTCACCANNNCCCCCAAAAGTAAATCACGCAGCCATGTACACTCCTGCACAGTGGCTTTAATATGCTGAATGATTAAAGGTGACGATGATGACTACAGGCCATACTATGCATCTTTAGAGGGTTTTCAATTCAACACTGAGGGGCCAAATGGGGCTACTGTGTATCTAAAATATTTTACTCTGATTAAAGGTATAATTATATAGTTAGTCATAATAGCTGCCATACTTTAAAAGAAACCCACCTTTCCTTCAGGGGAAGGGAAGGAAATTATGCTACTTTATTCATCCAAACACACTCTCAGTTAAATTCAAATACAACATGTGGACTAGATAAATACAGTGACACACAGCCACAAACACTTAGTAATCCAAGATAGAACAAGGAGATGAATCTTTTAACCTATAATCTTCGCAAAGGGAAACTAAATCTTATGATTAAGAGTTCTGTCATATCTATGCAGGTATCAGTGGAGGCTGTGTGTTTTCTTCTCAACTGTCTTAAGAAATTCATGCTGGTTTTAGGGCCTAAATAGGACCAAAGACACTGCAAACCTGGGGTCTGACACAGAGCTCAAGAGATTAACTTGTTTATATAGCTAGCACATAACTTCTGTGGATATACACATATGTGCTGCACAGAAAGATAGGCTGGCACTAAGAATCTTACTCAGTGTAAACAAAATAGAAATCTTTTCCTTCTCACTTTATTTTCAACCCCGCAACAGACTTGCTCCATTATTGTTACCTTCAGCAAATCATCACTTCAGGCCCACTGAAATAATGATTTTTGTCAAGGAGGGGTTTTATTGCCTTTAGTCACCTCATACAGGAATGTAGTTGATCTCAAATAGCTGCTACCGTTGATGTATAAGAAAAGATAAGAGAAAATAGTTTCTGTATGCTATACCTTTTAAACTGACACTTCTGGTTACACAGGAAAGAGGTCAAAAAAGAAAATGCACAATAGACAAGCTTTAGGTTTTTTACTTTTTTTTTTTACTGACACTCTAAAAGTCCATATTTAACACCACTAATAGAGAACCTTCCCCAGTGAGTGCTGCCTGGACACCCTCCAGGAGGTTGTCTCCTGAGAAGACGAACTCAGACACAACACAGATGTAGTTCACTTGAACCTCAGGGAGGGGAGGCAGAGTCTACCCTAACATCTTGATCCATAGCAACCCCAGCGCCCAAACCAAAGGACAGAACTAGGTTGGATAAAAGACAGGTCACATTTTAAGGGAAAGGGTGGGAGATACAGGAGAAGAAAGTCGTCATCATCCTTGCCAACAGTTTCCAGTTATCCGCACAAGCACTTGTACACTCTCTGGAAACTCTCCTTCTGGAATAAAATATTTAGAGCATTTGGTGTACATTCAGTAGTTCTGAGTTATTAAGTTTTACTGCTTAAACTTCCTCCTCTCCCCCTTTCATTTCTTTCAGCATTGGTGTTGGAATTTGGAAATATTTTGTAGTTCAACAACTGAACATGCATTCCCCATACTAATCACTTGACGAGGGAGACGGCTGATCAGGATGCAGCTGAGCACCACATTCCACATAATTCCTTAGATAACAGAAGTATAAATCATCTTTATACG
>JAOXNG010000012.1:115189303-115199516 GCA_028566535.1 Scolopax minor | reverse complement strand
GAGCATTACATTACCAGTGTGACGGATCCTTTTATCGTTTTGTGTTATAGTGCCACAGAGGATCCAGCTCAAAGTTAATCTGGTTTTGAAACAGGACAGGCTTTTTTTTTAAAAAAAAAAATCCCTCTTAACAAACAGCAGCTGTAAACGGTGAAGTATCAAGGATTTTATCATGGGATTGAACAGTACGCTCATTAAAGCAGAAGGTGGCTGTGGGTTTTAAAGGCTTTGTTGTATTCTGCAGACCTTTTTGTGCCCTGTATGTTTTGTAGGGGGAGATGTATACACATGTATAAGCGCATTGCACAGAAGTAGGTGGTAAAAAATGTTAGGAAACAAAGAAACATGCACAACATAAGGGGACTGAACAAAACCAGGTGCTCTGTGGATGCCTTACCGGTTTTTATTTTCAAGCTCTGCAATCAGCTGCCTTTGTTGCTTGTTTGCATCAATGGTGAAGGAGATGTCTGATGCCCCTCTCTGCTGACCCTGCTGCTGTTGTGAAACAAAGAGAAGGCTGCACTGAGGGAGGAATAGCCAGCGTGCACCCAGGCCTTCAATGCAGACCTGTTCTGTCAACTCTGCTTACAGAAAATGCAGTACCAGGCTTGCCTACACTAAAAAAAGAGCATCCATGTTGCGCTCATACCAGCATGGCTCCATTGCTAGTAAAAGCAGGGTAAGTGCTAGAGTAAATAAACCTCAGTGTTTACCATCCTGTCATTCATTGCTTCAAGGAGCTTCCTCTGCACCAATCGCAAAAGGCGATGGCACTGCTGCAGGCAGGGGCTGGAATATGGCTCTTAAGTTCCATCCCACAGACAAGAGGAACACACTGAAGCAAAAAACAGGGTTCCCCTACAAAAAGAAGAGGATGGTTTTCCAGTGCAGTGATGCTGCCTTCTTTTGAAGGTATGGTTTTACTTTCAGTCTGAAAGCTGTAATCAGTTTCCAGCCTGCCTGTGTGGCCCATTTGACCACGTTTCCTATACACTCATGATATATCAGGAAAGCTCTTTCTCCAGTCCTTCAGGTACAGCAGAACTTTTTTTCCCCAATAAAATTAAATGGTAATTAATCTATTTCCTACAAACTAGGCAGTGCTCATTACAGCTTCACTAGATCATGCTCTTTTTTAATGTTCATCAGCAATAACAAATACTGGTTTGTTTGTTCATATTCCTCTATTTCAGTATTGCAGAAATGACAACACAGAACAAGATATTTAAAGTTTCACAGCTATCAAAGACACCCATTTATTTCAAACTCCAACCTGAAAAAAACAGACATTAAAAAATATCTGCTGAGTTACTGCTGTGATCTATTTCCCTCTGTAAGAGTCCTGGGAAACCTCAACTCTGGAGCCCAATTTTATGTGATGCCAGGCACCTCCTCTTCCAGGAGGTGGCACCTTACAGGAATGGACCCTCAAAAAGGATAAAGACACATTTCAATGTTAACCTTTGTTAGCACTGTCTGTGGGGAAAGGACGATGCTTTCCCCACATGTAGCCATTTACCATTTTTTTCTGCTACGGGTGCATTTTCCCATTATTAACACTCCAACAATAGGGAAGCAGAGGACCACATAAAGCAGAAAAACTGATACACACTGGTAGATGTCACGACTGATACAGAGTGAACCGGGATCTTTGTCCTGAATGCCCAATGTTATTAATATATTTTGTTCCTTAAAAACCAGAATGACCATCAGCAAAACTTTAAAAAATTCCACTGTGTTCCTATTGTGGTGCCACTCCTTCCTTGGAAGGATTTCTGCATACAAAACCTTCTCTTTTCCTTCTGTCTCTTGTGTTCAAAGAGCACAGGTGGATGGCAATGACAAAATCAGTATTTTCCTTCAAACCAGCTCTATTTAAGAGCTAGACATTGTTTACCAATTTTTCCCTCATATCATGGACACGTTATATACAACTGATTTCTACCAGTTCCTACCCAGAGACATAATGGGAAGTCTGCCCAAGAAATTAGTGTCCTTCAGAAACAACACCATCACCTACAGGTTGCCTTAAATTTGAAAAACTGTGTGTCACACCTCTGGAAGGGATTGATTTGGGCTGGGCTGGCAGACCAGGAGCACCCCTCTCTCCCCCTGCAGCTGCAGGTGGTGTGAAACCTCCCACGACAGACGGCTGCACGGGGCGGCAAGTTCATCCTCACTGCCTTCACTCGGGATGAATGTGTCACGGCATTTTCACACCAGGAGTGGTGCCTGATTTCGCCCTTTCAATTGACCCCGCAGCATAAATCTCAGTGTGAAAATATGCTTCCCGGCACCTCCAGACCGGCTGCTTTTCACTTGACCATCATTTATGGTCCCTTGTTCTATCAGATGTGCTGAGATGGGGAAAAAAGTAACTAGGCTGACCTTATTTGTGCCATTTAGGATTTTATGCACTTTGATCAGGTTCCTGTTTCATTCTCTCTTATTCCTGAATATAGTTAGTGAGGTTTTAGCTTGTCATCACTTTCTATCTTGGGATACACAGAGCAGAATAATCATTGCTCTGAAATGAAAATGGGAGCCAGGGCTAACGCAGGGGGTCATTACAGTCATCTTGCTGAAGATCATTCTCTAAAATCCTCAGCACTTAGGGCCCCTGTAGATGTGATATTTGAACTAAAGAGTAAAATGGATTCACCACCCCATTTTTCCACAGCAGTAAACCATTAACCTTTAACCAAAGCTGGTCCAGACAATATTTCCTAGTCTTTCCTGAGTTCAAGATGTCAGATTCCCTTTGCTGTAATTGTTTAAATACCATTGCATTAGTATATAGATTATATGCATTAGTATGTGGATTCTTCAGCTTAAATGGACTGCATAGAAGTGTTATTACTAAAGCATAACAGTGTCTGACGAGAAGTATTGGAAAAAACAATCCATTAATCATTAAGACCGTACCTTCCTTTTAATTAAAACACTTACTGATGAAGAAGTTTCTGCTGCCAGCCTTGCTGCATACCTGGCGATCAGCTTATGCTCTTCATCCAGGCGACTCGCGCTGTCGAGGACACTGCGTGGGATTGGGGTGGAAGGAGGGGAGACATGTTAATACGTGGTGAAAAAGTCACACTGCCCATTCACACACCCTCATTACAGGATTTAGAAGCAAAATGTTGCCAAATTAATAACGGCAGATGTTAATTGCGCAAAGGGAAGAAGTGGAAGTGTAATTTCCCTGGAAGGATGAACTCTTGGGGCCCAACAGCATCTTCCCTTAGGGGGAAACAGCAGTGGTCTTCAATCCCAAGGCTATGCAAGATGCAACTCACAGACTATTCTGTCTAAATAGGGATGGGAGGTGGTCAGGGCCACCAGTCAGCATTTCTTTTTACTTCATAGCTTTGTCGTATCACCTAGAAAAGCAATGACTTTTTGGACAATGGATTAATGGGAACCTCAGTGTTTGCTGAGGTCAATTTTACAAGCTTTGTCAGATTTGCAACAGAAAACACTATTTAGGACAGTTTTGCAGGGCACTTACCAAGGCCTCATGGACTACAGGTTGGACCAACTGACCTAGGAATTTATAAGCAGACTCTTTCATTCTTGGTTTCTTGATAGGTAGGACTCAGATTTCAGAGACTCACATAATGCTGCACCACTGATCCCACACTTGGACTAACTTTAACCTAGAACCAGCTCCTGCTGCTGAGATGCTGCTGAGTCTACTAGCACCAACCACAAAGAGTGTCTGCTTTTGGTCTCCATAAAAATGACTCAGAAAGCTTAAAAGCTTACTGCAAATATGAATGTATTCAAAGTATGAATGTATTCAAAGTATGAATTCCTTTAAAATACTGCAACTTATTACTTTCTTTTTCTCTAACATTATCAAAGGAAAATATTTCTCTCAGGTTAATCCCTTGCCTGTGGTCCTGATTTTAAATGGAGGCTATTATTTAGTAAGATGAGCAGGAAAAAGGTAACATAGTGAGAACCTTTGCTATTTCTAAATATCTAGAAGTTTGCAGAGAACATCTAAAACTAATGAACTGACCAAAAATGAAATATGAAGAGGACTTAGTTGAGCCTGGAAAATACTGAGATTTAGAAACTTGTATTGCATTGCTATTAAAATATACAAGAGAAAAAAATGCATCCCCTAAGAAGAGGTGAGAAGAAGGCTTTGCTGTGTGGAATACATGACAGCCTGCAACCTATCCCAGGGATAAGTCTGAGCTCTTTCCTTATGCCTTGGCAACTCTCTGATGTTTTAGCTGAAGGGAGACATCCACATGCCTCCCCACTCATGGTCAATTCAGGGCACTCAACTGGTTGCTGGCAAACAAGCTTCATGTTTCAAAAGAGTGTGCAAAACAAGGGGTATTTTGGGCATGGACATCTTATTCTGATTTTTGCCAGAAATTATATCTTGAACTTGAAAAGCCTTCCAAGCAAAAATGACACTTGTGCAAACAGTTCTGCTACGGAAGAATTGGCATCTTTAAAAGGAAAAGGAAATATATCTCCAAAAATTCTCAGCGAGTTCCTATCCCCAGGTACATTGGGGAACAATAATGTGCATCTTTTGGTTGGCTTGATTAAGCCTGCTGGGATTTAGTAGTTATGTTTGAAAGATGAGTAGTGGTTGATATTCACTGATCATTAAACTAAAGCTGGGAGTCCTGTGGATTTGTTACAGCTTGCTGAGGTAAGGGAAAAGAGACAAGCACCATCTTTCTCTCATCTGACAATAACCTATGAGCCCACAAACCTGAAGTTTAGAAAAACAGTAAAGCTATGACAAGTCAGACCCAGAGGGGGTTCTGTGTAAACTAAGCTTGTGCGGCTTAAGATGTGCTGGTGGTAGATGAACACTGACTTTTTGGCTTTGGTTATGTTTAATTTATTTTGTTACATATAGAGCTTAATTCTATGCTTACTCAGATTCTTGTGGGATACCTGTTTTGTTTTCTGAAAAGACCCAAGCTAAAGGTATTTTTCTAAATTTATACAGTTCTGCTTCTTACATACTCATGCCTACTGTCCTGATATGTCATCCAGAGAAAGAAAGGGGCATGTGACTCTTACAGACACATAAAAACATGCAAACCAGGTAAAAAGGGCTACTTTCACGACAGTACAAATCATTTTTAATTTTTCCATAATGAGTAAAACATCACAACCTAACAGATGGCTGTGAAAACGGCAAGCATTCAGCATCAATTCTCCTTTTTACAGCAACATGCAACCACATTACCCATTCTGGAAAAACAATGGATTATGCTTCCTGTTGTTATTGTAACACAATCTGCAACATAGTTCTGAGATGTGAGTTAACCCCTGAGACAATGACTTTACTGAATGAACCAAGTCACTGCATCTTTTTCACTCTTGCTATCTAATGTGTTTCATATATATTTATGTGTAGGTGGATGTCATAAAACACTTGTAGGAGTGTGTCAAATTCTGTCTAAGAATGCCACAAATCACTGGCCCCAAAGCTTTGTAAATTAAATTTCAGTGTCTGAGATAAATTTAATCTGGAATGTACCTATTCTATGTGATCATTAAGCACAGAGGTATACACAGCAGGATTAGCCTCAACTGCCAAGACTTTTATATCTCAGAGTTTTGATTTCCCATAATTCAGTTCTGTTTTACATCAGCAACTTCACAGACAATGATGCAGTGAAATACACACAAGCTTTAAAATACTATGAACATGAGTGCAGAATTTGGGACCCATGAGAATGATTCAGGCATCCTTTTGAAAGAAAATGAACACTTTGCATACAAACATGCTGCTGCTGATTAAAAACAATGTTTTTAATACTGCTTCTCCATTAGTGACCCAATCTTTAAAGACTCTATCAGGAATTAATTGATCTGGCAGAATCCTTCAGATGTAAATATACAGTCTTATTGCCTGTAAAAGAGGACTTCTTTTTTAGGCTTTAGCTGATCTGTGTAATATTGCACAGTCTAAAGGACATCCATAAAAAAGGATCTCAAAAGTCCAGGTAAAGGAAGGAAAGTATGATAACCTGTGCACAGAGTAGTGACACTGAAGGATCTTTGCTATTTCTCATGCTTTAGATGTATCAAATCAGCCTGTTCTGCAGTAGGCACCCTGCAATAGGTAATATGGATGCCCCCTGATGGTTTTAAAATTATGTCACCAGTGGTTAGAAAAGTCTCAGAAATGCCAGTTTCTCATGACATTTTTACAATAGAAGTATCGGTGTGGTCTTCATGGTCTTATTCTACAAACCTTCACTTAATAAATAATTCACTATAGAAAATACTGACAAATTAAAGGGTAGGTTTCTAAGCCTCAGGGCTATAAGAATTATGTCCTAACAGCAATAGCAGCCTACCAAATGTATTCTGAGGACACTTTCAGCTGTGACACTTTCAAAATTGTCCTGGTTTTAAGGCACTTTAAACTGAGACACATCACCCGAGTCCTTTGCTATTGTTACTTTGCCATTTAGGTTAGAATCACCAAGATTTTACCATCATAATGTTAATATGACTTACATAGGGGTATAATCATAAAGACTAACTCCATTCAAGGGAGGCAAATATCTATACGTTTCCCTTGTAATCACTGTGTTCTGAATGTTTTTCCTTTTTCAAGGGAAGATTTAACCAACTAGAGTTAGTTGTTGTGCACACCCCCTTAATAAACATTTTTTAAAATAACATAGAATAGCATGGCACTTTTATACAGAAATATGAGTCCCCACAGTACTGTAGAGCATAACATAAAAAAAAATCAAAAAGTAATTTTCTGTGGAAGAAAAATAACCTATTTATAAAATATTTTATCTTATTTTCTTCTGCACCTGAAAATGAAAAGACTGAAATTGGTAGAATTAATATTCAAAACTAGGTAATGTGTCTAACTTACATGAACAAAAAGGAAAGCTATTTGCAGTTAAAAGTTCTTTTCTAGGATCAGACACTAAAGGTGAACTAAATGAAATATTGAGTAGTGGTTTTACATGTTGAAAGACGCTTTACAATTAGACTAATCAAAACAACTGGCTAAGGGATACTTTTGCTAGCCATACAGTTACTATAAATAATGAATTAAGTCTTTCTCTTGTTTCTTAATTTGCCCTGGAGTACTGGATTCTAAAAAACCCTCAAGTAGCTTATTAACCTGTGAGGGTTGGAAAGGAAAACCTGTACTTCTGGTTGTGGTATCAAATAACTGCAGATGAAAAATAAAGATAAGCAGTGAAAACTAATTAAATTAATTTTAAAAAAAGTCAAAATAGAAATACTAACTACACTTAAACCAGAAAAAAGGTATACTGGGGTACATTTGACTCATCATTCGCTACTATAAATTAGCCTGAGTCAATATGTAAAAAAAAACCCACCTCGTTTTACTTTGAAAAGTTACTATACAGCTCTCAAGATAATTTTATATATTACGCTCACAAAGTATTTCTGTAGGTTTTTCTTGCAGATGAAGGTCCAGCTACATTCATTCCTCTTTTAATCTTTGGTTGCCAGCAGCACTAGAAAGTATGTGATGGCATGTATGGGTATGTACACAGACACATCAACAGAGCTGGCTGCCCTGCAGCCTCCCCTAATCAGAAGCCACCTGACTGTGGTTAACTACACATTTTATGCAATTTACCAAATCTTGCTGAGCTGCAGGGTGAAATAACTTGAACTCAGCACCATCCTAACACAGCTGCGTGGGTTTTGAGCAAATTGCATCCAGCCACTTCAGGGTGTGGGCAGGAGGAGTTCGTGTTTCCCCAGGATGCCACCCCAGGCTATAGGAGACAGCATCTGAGCCTCCTGCAGAGACCTCGCCTCCCTCTGCTGGAAATTGGCTTCACACAGGATGCTTCAGGATGGAAATGTCATGTTTGTTCTTCTTGTCTTTACCAAAATATAACCATTCACTTCTCTACTACCAGTTTCATTGCCACAAAGCAGAAAATGGCAATGCAGTGTGATTTGATGCATGACTAAGACCAAGACCACTGTCCCTCTTGCTTACATTTCTGTCAAAATCTAATCAGTATCTTATATAAAAACTGAGATTGTTTCTCGTTGAGGATGCCTCAGGATCCCGCTGAGGATGCACCAATTTAATATCAGTAATCCGATGTTATGTACTACACTTTGCATTGGTTATTTAAACAACTAAGTCCATTATCAGTCACTCTCCATTCATCACTCAAAACCATTAAATGTGAAGGATGTTATGGCACATAATTTCTATATGCATATTTGGATACAGACATATTATGACTTGGCAAGGTTGGCTCAAAAGCTTGAAGGAACAGGTTGGAACGTACTGGATAAAATTTAGAGGATGAAGATGGTAAGCATGAGCCTAGGCACTCACAAGGGGATCTAACTGGTGGTCCTCACTGAAGCTAAATGAATCACCAACACAGCATCTGACATGCCATGCCTGGCAAACCAGCCTATACCAAAAATTACTCTAACTCATGTCCAATCTTCACTTGCTTTTTGAAGGACTGTTTCAAGTAAGTCACTTGTGGTAGGCAGGGCCACATCCCTTTGACCTGTCAAATGAGACTGAGAGGTAGTGTGCTCCTGTCCTCAGTCACAGATGGGCAATGACTGGCCTACACACATGCCCCCACCAGCCTGTTTTCACAGCCAAGGTGTAAGTATTACTCAATAAGCCAGGTTTCTGGAAGTGCTTCTCCAGGAATGAAATTAACCTTCAAAACTGTTTTTGTTTTGCACAACTGGTTTTCATTTCCCACACTGAAAATTAGTTTGCCTTTGTTTTCCCCATGGGCACATTCCAGTGGGCTACGGGGTAGGGAAGCAGATCCAAAACAATAGATGGGCAAACTTTTTTCCCCACTGGGCATGGCAAACTACTCCCATTTTCAACCAGAGCTACACACAGAAGTGAATTTTGTAAGACTGCTGAGAAGCATCGTACGCACCATCCCAAATGCACCATCCCCTTGTTGCCTTCCCCATGTAAGAGGAAACGGAAAGCTTCTCTTAACCTGGGAAATATTCTAAAACTGAAGGCTTCATTATGAGCAAAAGAAACCTCATGAGCACAGCTTTGTTGGAAACACTGTACAGCTTTCTGTTCAGTGCCACATTTTCTAGGGCCATATAGTACCCTGCTGGTACAGGGCTGCAGAGTCTAGAGTTTTGTTGCACTTGGAGAGGTGAGCCAGTGTTTCCCCTCCCTGGGATGGCTTTGTGGGATGCCAGAAGCTGCAACTGCTGGGGACAGCAGGTGGGTTTAGAAGACAAAGCTCCCTACTCACTCCATCAGAAATAATGAACTACGTCCAAGACAGCCCTGAAAAAAATTATCATACTTGAGTCCGAATGAAAGATAAGCACAAGTTTATATATAAGATTCGAACGATGCAGAGATCAGGCAGATTTAAAAACAATGCCTGATGTATGTAGAAATTGAAATGAACTTCTCCCTTCACTAGACCAATAAGCAAATTCTTATTATTACTGTTATCATTGTTTATATGCTATCACAACTTCTTACTTTCAAGGTAAGGTGAAGCTACAAATTATACACCACCTCAAAAATTATGACCTTGAAAACACGGACTTGTTGGTCATCGCTGTAGGAAGATTTCTCTACTATCACCAAGTCCTGTACTGTCTGGTAGCCCAAAGCATGGTATCCCAAATCAGTCCGTATGGCCATTCTTCACTACGCAATTATTTGCCATACCTTGCTACTTAGCAGAGCTGGAGAGAATAACAGCAATTGCCCCAGTCCACCAGCTTTGGTAGGACATACCCCATATCCATAACCCATTCCCTTTAGGTTAGTGCTCATAAAGAGCTCCTTCAAGCTTGTAGCCAGGAGGAGTGAGAGCATTTGGGCGACCAACGTTCCCTTTCCTGGGTTCCCCAAAGGTGCCAAACCTGCACTAACCGTGCGGGGTTGCTCTGGAGCATGTTGACATACAACCCGATGAGAACATGTTCATCGGCCAGCCTGTCTGCAACATCGAGGCTGTACTGTAACCTGGAACGGGGTCGGGGGGAGAGAGGGGGCAGTCCGGACAGACAGAGGGAAATAAACAGAGAAAGCAGGAGCAAGTGAGACTGTGAAATGGGAACTAGGAAGGAATACTTAAGCGTTCTTAGGGAAAAAAAAAAAAAATTAGTCCAGAAATTATTGTGTTATTATTACAGTTTTTATGTTAAGTACTTACTGGCTTGGGATGGTAGAATCCCA
>JAOXNG010000012.1:115102397-115112934 GCA_028566535.1 Scolopax minor | reverse complement strand
GGGAAGCTGTGGACACCCCAACCCTGGAAGTGTTCAAAGCCAGGCTGGATGGGGCTTTGAGCAACCTGCTCTAGTGGGAGGTGTAACCTCATTAGGCTTGAATTTTGACAAGAAAATGTATTTGAAGTGACTGTCACAGGTGAGAGGCACATTTACTCAGGTAATTACAACCAGCAGGCAGCTACAGACCACTTCCACCCTCAGGGGCACTGGCTATAACTAGCCTTCTGCTGAGCCAGCAGCCAGCTCTCTGGTGTGATGCTCCGACTGCACATCGAATGACCACTTTCAAAGCAGCAACCAGTCTACTTCAAAGAACAACAGAAACTGAAGCCACTGCCTTGACAAAACCATGTCCAATCTGAACCCTGCTGGCAGATGGAACCGGCCCTTAAATTGGTCCAGAGGCACCCAAATTGAAGTAGTTTAAACTGGTAATAAGCAGATTTTAATTAATCTGCCTAATGTTATTTGAAAATGGGAATAAGTGCATTTGCATCACAGGTGTCACTTGCTCAATTCTGAGACCATGTTTAATACTCTTCTGAGTATTTTTGATCAGCCTTATCAAGTGCACCACATCAGAGCAGGAAGCAAGAGGCCTTCTCCCTTCATTTGGCTCTGGTTCAGCCACGCTCAACTCCTACTGTCCGAGTCAGGCACCAAGTTGTCTGGGATCTATTGACAGAGCAGAAGGACTGAGGAGGAGAGATGGGGAAATAGTCAGAGGGTGGAGACCGGAGGGTCTGATTTCTGGGAAGAGAATTACATCAAATCTATACAGTTTTGTTAAATGCTGATGAGCCGGTAATAGCTATCTGCTATTCATATTGAGGAGAGAATTATTAGGTGTGATACAAAGGGTTTAATTAGGAATAACAGGAATGATAGTTAAACACAGGAAGTGTAAATGTCCAATCTTGACAGGGGAACTGTGAAGTGAAAGATGTATTGGGCTGTGAACAGTCTCTCAAGAGGTGTAGTGAATGCCTTACAGTCTGGTGTCCTTCTGATGTCAGGAGAAACAACAGCCAGCCTTGCTCTGCTGTCACCAGGTGCTGTTATGAGGTATTGGCTTTGAAGAGCTCGGGACCAAATTAGAGCCGGGTAGCCCAGACAAAACTGAGAATCAAGAACATAACAAAGCTAGGTCTGGGGGCAGACGTGGTCAGAGGTGGGGCTCTGCATTAGGAAACCAAGTGCATCTTGTTCAGCAGGATCCCAAGCAAGAGCAAGACAGAGCTACAGTGAAGTCAGCAGGGGAAGCAAAAGCATTTCAGCAGAGCAGAACCAGGTCTATGCAGAAAAGGGGCAGGACTAAGAAGTGAGGCAAATAAACAACACATAAGACACTGAGCAGCCAAGTAAAACCCATGAAATTATATGCGATAACTTCAGGCGGGCTAAGTGGCCAAGCCTTAGCTCCTCCCAAGCTGTCTGGCCTGTTCCATCAAGGATACAGCCCATTGCATGGCCATGGGTGTTAAAGAGGATCTGTCTCGGCTGACCAGGGCTTTTTGTTGTCCCTTGACCAAGTCGCTTTCAGGAAGACAGTGTCCTTCCAGTTGGGTAGGCTGCTACCGTGTTCTGCTGCTGATTTCCCACAGCAGAGCTTGTCTTCCTTCTTCACCTCTCCCACTTCTGCACGGGGCAGTGGCACCTCCCTATGTGCATTGCCTTCTCCCCAGGAGATACAACTTGGGAAGGGCTGGAGCTGACCTGGAGGGTGCAGGAAGGCTGACAACACAACAGAAAGTCCTTCTCAAGCACCACCTGGAGGACCTGAAATACTCCAGTCCAACTAGGCTTTTCAGCTCAAAAATTAACATTTCCAAACCCTGGAGAGCCAAAAGATCACTTTGTCTTCTCAATCCATTGCCTATTGACTCAGGTTATCAGTTACCTCAACTCTGTTTCAGATCTTCTAATACTTGCATTTCTCCACAGATGCCCAGAGGCAAAGGGTACTTAGGAATAAGAGGTGTGAATTCATTTCCAGAGGCACTGAAACAGATTTAACAAAATCTATTCGGTAAATATTTAGCTGCAGGCCTGGTTGTAAGCAAACCTGCATTAGTATGGTTTTACAACACAAATGAGTTGAAAAGGAAACTTGAAAGAGCCAGAGAGGCTTCTTCTCCAGTTGCTTACAATTTTGTTTTATTTATTTATTTGTTTGTTTCATTTACAGTTTTGCTACTCAATCCTATTTGTATAGCAGCCAGAGAGGACAAATACCTTTGCTTGGAACAGACTTATGTGCTGTAAAGTATTGAAATATTTGGCAAAGGCCGGCCTTTTGGTGGTGTTCCTTGTTTTTCCACAGCTGAGGAGAAGCACTGAAAGTCTCCATCTGCCCGGAGATTTGTTTGTATCGAGTGCCAGTCATTCCTCACGGTATCAGTAACAGGCTATTTAAGGTTGTATCATCTAACACACACCACCACAGAGATTTGGGTGAGGGAGAGGAATACTACAGGGTAGCACTTCTGAAGGTAAGCATTTGGATGCCACTCGTATGAGCTTCCCAAAGCAGAAGCCTCAAAGTGTCCATAAGAAGCCAGGGGGGGGAATAGAGCCTACTCAGAAGTAGCAGCAACCCTGGAAGGTTTTCAAATACGCAGTTTCTGATACAGTCAAGTCTGCCTGCGAAGATTTTATCATAGCTGTCATGGTGCTATTAATAACCTGAAGCATTAATAAGGTCAAAATAAAGAGGGCAGAACCACCCCTAACAGGATCCTTGCAAACTGTCATTTTCATCTAAAATCTTGAATTACAAAGAAAGCCAACACGGGCTTTTGAAAATCATGTTAGCTCTAAAAGGAAAATATACTCCAGATTGAGACATGAGTAGCTAAATTTTGTTTCTTCTGAAAAATGTGCTGAATTTGTTCTGCCTAAAATGGTCAGTACCTTGAGGCGGAGACTAGAAATCATTAAAAAACTTAAAATTTTCTAAGATTATCGATTTATAAAACTGTAAAACTACATACACATAAAAATGTTTAACACACTTTAAAAAGTTAGAGAATCAACTTTTTAAAGCCCCTGGAAGTTGCTGCATCTGCCAGCAACAGTTCATGGCCTCAGCTGCACTCTTGAACAGTGCCGAAAACTTGGATCCTAGAACAGTTTTATGTGAGCTACTCTGAAGGGGATCTGAGCACCAAATCCAATGCTTCATATATGAATGCTTTCTGTTCACTTCTCAAATTTCAACAGAAAAGCTAAGTACCAACATTTTTAAAAAACACACCTTTTCAGATTTGAATAATATATTTGCTGGGATCAAAAAGACACGTCACATAATCTTTGTCTTGACTGCTCAGTTTTTGATACTGTAAAATTTGAAAAACCCCTGAATACAGTACTGTCTTAAATGTCCAAGAAAAAGCTGTTCCCATTCTCCTCATGCACACCCAACAAACAGAGATCACATCTGCACACATTTGGTTACATTGGGATAAAAGTGAGTTTGCTTTCTCTTTGTATCCCTGGTATTGCAAACACTCACTATAAAACAGATAACACCTGAATATATATGGGATAGAAAACCTTTTCAAGATTAAGCCTTTTAAGCTTGCTGTGGGCAACAGCTACTCTGTATAATCTTTTCTGCTCTGTCTCTATCCATGAAAAAAGATTTCTGCACAGATTTCCTGTCCTTCCAGGCAAGATACAGCATCTGGACCATCTCTGTCCTGGTACAAAAGTGTCTTACTTGTTCTTGAAGTCATGGATCTACCTACAATAAATGCAAACTTCAGTATATGCATCAGTTTATGTTGATGCTTATGGGGGAAAATACAGATTGGGAAAGAAAGGGACTTTAGCTTACATTTTGCACACTTTTTACAGGGTGACTTTAAAAAAGGATATGATTTCTTTCTTTTTTTTTCAGTAATCAGTTCTCTTGTATTTGAGGCAGGTAATTGTGTGGGAAAGTAAATGTTTGTTCTTTGAAATAAAGGATTTAGGCTTTTTCAGGCCAAAGTTTTCTGCTGAAAGATGAAGAGCAGTCACTTACGAGATTTGTGTTTGAGGGCTCCTGGCCAGAGTTACCATGAGTACTGGAGCAAAATATTGTGGCAAATTTCTCTTGGCTGGAACAAATGCTGCAAATTTTATCTTGAAAACGTGGCATCCTGGTACAAACCCTGCTTCTTCCTTAAGGATGTCCACTGTAAGATGCAATAGCATTTGCTCCAATTCTTGCAGGGCCCCAGGCAACCTCCCTCAAGATCAACACCTGGAACAAAATGGATCTGACACTGGTCCCTGCTCCTCACGATTTCTGCCACACAGAGAGAGCAAAACAAACATCTGGCCGTGGAAACAAACACTTAAAAGTCAGAATTCATTTACTCTGAGTATGGTTATGGTGTAGCTTGCTGCAGACTTACTCCCTTGAGTTGATATCCAAGATATTAAGTTGCCATAACAATACACCTCCACAAATGCAGCCTGCACACCGACTTACAGAAAATGCCTTGCACTGAACTCGACAGCCTCAGTAAATATGTCTGAAATTTCTCCTTTTAACACCGGGGGTTGAAGCCCTTTGAAATCTACCAGGAGTTGTTTTTTTTCCTGCAGCCCTGTCAGGTAAAACAGCCTCCAGTTTGGCAACTCAGGGCACTGGCTGAGGTAGCAGCTTTAGTGCTTCCCCAGGGCTGGCCTGCCATCCGTTCCTAAAGGCTGGGAACTTTTAACCAGCTCTTTTCCAGCACAGTCCATTCAGGGCAGGAAGGGGAACAGGAAGGGTGCGTATGTCTGCGTGTAAAAGAAGAAAAAGCTCTTAATCTTCTATACAAAATAGTTTAATCCCAGTTCCACTTAAATCAATGGAAAGCCTTTCATTGACTTCAGCAAGAATGAAGTCAATTTTGCCAGGATTTTACCTGTGTTTAGTTTTAGCCATAACAGCTTGTGTTTTCAGAAGTAACCTGTGATCGAGGATACCTCTATTTCTGGATGCATTGTAAGATGTCCATTAGGTGTCTGCCTTTCATAAAGGAAGAGTTCTCATTCTCCCCCCAAAATTCAAGCTGGGCAATGAAAATAAACATCATCTTTTGCAAACAGAGCCTAGTCTGTATGCTTGTCTATTTTGTAGTGTTGCAGTGTTAAAATTAGAATGCTGCAAGGTTAAATTGCAAAGTGAACAGACTCACAATCAAGGGGGAGTCAAGAGAACACAACAACAACATCAGAAATAACAATTGATAAACGGTGAATGACGGCAATGTGTGGATCAACAGTCTTCTGTTCTTTAATTACTGCAGGATTCTCAATGAAAAAGATGGCATTTGCTAGAAACCACACAATTGTGTTCACTCTTTAAGTTGCAGTTGGGAAACACTGATGGGAGATTTTATGCATCATTATATCAGCTCATTTTCCCCACGTATTTATCCACTTTAGATAATTTTGGATTTAAAATTATATGCTGTTTTACAAAGATAGGAAATTAACCTAATGCCCTTGATGTAATAATTTCAGTCACTGATTCCAGAGAACATAATCTCTCCTTTAGCTCTTCAGAATTTTGATAGGAAAAGTGTAACTACCAAACAGTGAATATAGAAAAGAGAGGATGAAAAGGCACAGAGATTGAGTGGGACACTCCCAAAAGAGAGAGGTTTAAAATATTAGCTATTTTTATGCAATAAGTCTTCTTCCTGGCCTGCAGGTGTTTTTATATATCAAATTTTCATGTGACACAACAGGAATTTAAAGAGACAGGACTCTAATTAGCAATAGTTCAAGCAGTCCTGCCCTTTGCAAGCAGCTGCAAAAGGCATAGGGAGTAAGTTGAAGGTGGCAGAATCGTGGTCTGTTCTGCCTCCATCACACCAGTGGGACCTTTCTGGTCGCATCTGACCAGTCATAGTGGTAGGGAAGATGGATTAGTATTTTCCCAGGTAGAATGCAATTACAGCCCTGGCATTACTTCCCTAAAAGAGGAGAGTTTCAGAAACTGGAATGGGACTTCAGATTTTTACTATCCCTTTCCAACAGTTATGACTGCACAATAGCAATGTCCTGGGTTGACAATTGAGATCAGAAACACCATTATGAAGACATATTCTGTCATGTGGTAGCACTCAATTTAAAATACAATCTGTAGAGCATTTTATTTCTATAAGAAATTACAATTTACACATACAACTCTGGTTTTATGGACAAGGGCAGGGCATTTCAGGTAAATGGAAAATTTAATTCTTTTTTTTTTTTTCTTTTTACAAACTGTTGAGATCATTGCAACTTTGTCATTATTCTGTTTAGAATTATATTATCCTGCATCTTGGTCAGAATTCAAAATAGTGATGTGAGCTTAGTAAAAAAAGTAAAAGGGAGTAAAAGCACTTTCTGCTCCTAGTATCATCACTATTTTCAGTTTCGTAGCTGTTCTCTACCCTGCCAAGTCACACCCCAAACTGAGGAACATTTTCTGAGCTAATACCGACTACACTGGTGGACTGCTGACTAAACTCCTTCTTATTTCCTAGGCTTTAGAGAGCCAAATGGGAACAGAATGGCCCGGCTAAATTCTGATTTGGCTTTCTGGAAGGGTTTGGGTTTCTGGAAGTTTTGAACTTCACCCAAAACTTAAGGGCTTGCACGGTTCTGGTATTCAAAATCTATTTCTGAATGGCAAGATCTATTTCAGTACCTACCTGATACATACTCTGCCTTGCAAAAAAAAAAGACTCAGTAGCTTTAAATCACTGCTCTCTCTCCATGCAGCTCAGTTAAATGTGCTGAGATGTGCCCCCTGTTTAACTGAGAGGGAGCAGAGAGCAGGCTGGAAAAAAAAGCCCTGTAAAGAGCACGCTTCACTGGTGGCCATACACAGGCTGAGCACCTCAGGTAAATTCAGTACCAATTTATCCTGCAAGGAAGAGTCCCTTCTTCATCTTTTGACTTAGAACTCTTTATTTCTGTGCTAAAACATAGTGGCATAGTGTATAATCATCATAAACCCAGGCATTTAAAGAAAATGGAGGTGAATAATCTTTTTTCCCCTTACAGCTGGAAGGCTGTTATACTTACCCAGTCCTGCAACCACCCAGCCCCACAGCAAGTCGAAGCTGGTGATGTTCCAGCTCGTGGGACTCTGCCCAGCCCAGAGTGCTTGCTGCTTCAAAGGCACAAGGCTTCCTCTTGCAGCCAGCTCTGTTTGCTTTAAAATCATTAAAAGGTCCCTTGTGCCAGAATAATTATGCTTAGGCTCTTAAAAAATCAAAACCTGACCCAAAAAGAATAATTATTTCATTCTACTTTTAGTCTTTTAGGTTATTTGTGTGATTTACAGATTTTTACACTGCCACCTGGGAGAACCCCCCCCGCTAATGGCTAGCTTAAAACATCCTCCTTCTTCGGTTTCTAATCATGGCTCAGGATTACGTCATTTTCCTGCATTTAACGTATCCCTGTAATAAAATCACTCTAAAAAGGAGACTCAGCAGTGAGGTGCAGCAGCAGCATGAAAAAGAAGGCACAGCAGGAGCCGGTTTCATCTCCTTACACGTGGTGCAGCTGTAATGGGTTCCCTCTTCTGCAAGCACCTAGTCCGTCTCTGTGCTCACAACCCCCCACCATCACCGACTTTCCTGCCCCCACAGATTTTCCTTTCCAGAGATCATTGTTCAGTGTTCGAGGTGCAGAAACCAGGCTTGTTTCTCTGTTTCACAGTTCCCAAGTCTCTAGCACATAAGCATATTTTTTAGGGTATGGCTCTACCACCCTTTGACAGCCTTCCTGAGGCTGCCCTATGGAGAAGAGCCCAGGTACCTCCAGATGACACCTTTCAGAGGGGCTGAGAGCTCAAAACTCGCTTGGTGCCCCACGGGCTACCTGGAGAAGCCCAGCAGTGTACAGATCCACTGCAGGTGGCTCAAGGCACACGTTTTGCTCGCAGCCTCTCCTGAGAACAGCTTCTCTTCAGGAGAAGAATGACGTGAGCTTTGTTATGGAAGAGGTCTAGCAGAGGGGAAGCTCCTCGGTTGCAGTACTTTTCCCCTAAGTGCTGGGCTCTGGCAACGACTCATTTCAATCAGATACACCAAACGGGCTGTTTTATCCAATTAACAGCTCTGAGTAACATCGGCAGTTGGCCCTATAGGAAGTGTAAACACAATTGCCACAATGCTGATGACAATCAAACTCATCAATGATCATACAGTGCTTCATGAACACAGGAAAAACTTGCCACCGAAGACAGGACAGACAGAAGACGAGACATACAGAAACAACTAAAGTGAATGAAAAGGAGCAAGGATTATTGGTGCTGAGAGCTACAAGAAGAGATTCCTTCCATAAATGTTAAAGGATGGCTTTGAAGGAAGAGGATCTGGCCATTAGAATATGCAAGTTGGCTCTAAGGAACTGCACCACGGAGGCAAAAAAGGGCATATACGCAGTGAGGGTGGAGGAGGAATAGGACAGATGGGAAGGGAGTGGGAAGACAGTAAGGATACCAGAGGAGAAAGAGGAGAAGGGATGAACATACAGGCTGGAAGCTCAGGTGCACCTCTCAATGCCCTTCTCACTAAGGTGCTGGAAGTATTTTCCATGCCTGCTGTAGACACTGAATTGTACCTTTGTATACAGAGTTTTCAGAGGTCAGCAGTTAACGTTTCTAACATGGAACACACTAGGTTCACAGAATAAAAACCTAACAACAGGTATTTTTGGACATGAACAATGCAGCAATTTGGAGCAGCGCAGCAGAGAAGCATTTGGGCTCCTTGCACCTCCTGGGTGACCACCATCAAAAAAAAAAATCATCAAAATCAAACAGTAACTCTTTGGATAGGAGGCCAAAGGACTAGGCTTTGTTTCTGAAGCCACATTTAAGTTGCTCAGAACTGATGCAGTTAGTTATAGGGTGGGATAATACTCTTTGAGGAGAGCTATGGACACACTTCCAGCGAAACAGGAGCCTCCTGACCTTTGCGTCCACCTCATTGCCCACAACTACCTGCTGTCTCCTCTCCCACACTGCCTCTAAAATGCATAGACTCACAAAATCCTTTTGGGGGATAAAAGCACCCTCCCACTTGTCACACACCGGTGATTTTGGTACGATATTCTCCCAGCATGTCCACCTGTAGAACTGAGGGAGATGCTACGATGGGCAGAATACCTCGTAAATTGTGAAGAGAGGTTTGAACACCATAAAGCCAATGAGGTCTAACCCTCTACTTGCTGAAGATTAAAAATTACCATAGCTTCAAGACCTCAGTGCTTAAGTGTATTCCCTAAAGCCCGATGATGGAAATCCTGTCAGAAAACTAATACAGGGGATAAAGTAGAATTTAAAATAGGACATCTATTAGATATTGAAAAAAAAAAAATCCATTTGTGTTGCTATTTAGGGCCATAACATTTCTTTGAATAAGAAATAACACAATATCATTTTTATTAAGCTTGGATGTTTTCAAACATAAACTTCTTTAAAATAATCCAATTAAAGCACATTTTTCAACTTAAATGTATTCCAAATAACATGTGTTACTCCTTATTTTGGAACATACTGCTTGCTCTGTCTAAAAAACCATTTGTGTTCATACAGACATAATATAATTAGTTCAATTTTGGTGTTACTATTGCTGCTGAATTTGTCCCCTAGATTGGGAATACAGTTCTTCAAAAGGAAAAAAAATAAATCTTCATTTGACTGCACTGTTAAATTAGGCACCCTAGAAAAGCCAAGTAACTGAAATCTGATTTCTTCCAGGAAAGGCAGAATGTTTTCCTTTTCTGCCACCTGTTTGGACCTAACCCCTCTCCAAATGGAGAAAAGAAAAAGCAGACATATTTCTCACAAGGATCTTGCTGGTCAATCTCAAAAGCTCACAAAGAAGACAAGAGAATCATATATCTGGTCACCTTCTGTCAGGCAGAAGACCTTACCAGTGTTTCTGGGCCCAAGCATTTGCACAATGTAGGCTCTTGACACCTTTGAAGACAGAAACCTTTGGCTACAGAAAAAATGGTCTGTTTTTTGGAAGTATACTCTTACAGACTATTGATTAGCTATTACTAGCTCTTCACCTTCTGAATACAATTACATTTACTTTTTTTGTGTGTGGAAACACATGCAAAACTTTTTTTGCCTTGGTTCTGTAAATATTCAATTAAGCTAATAAACATTTTAACTGAAACAACTTAACTGTGCCAGTGCAATATTTCAGCTTCAATTAACCTTTTAATTTAAATGTTCATCTGCCTACTTTCTGTATAATTTAAAACTGGTAAAAATCCAAGAGATCTTCAATATGGGTGAAAGATAGCCTGACTGGAATGATAATAAATTCTTAGGTGGGATGTCAGCAGTGATTTCCCAAGCAAGCTGACAATAAGGAAGTGTGATGCATTTATGAAGCCTAGGGGTTATGAAAAGGAAAAAAAAAACCCACCTTTTTTTTCTGCTTTGCTCTGCTAACTTCAGCAGAATTAACAATCAAGATGTTCCCAGTTTTCCAGTATTAGCATTCTTCAGTGCACCCTCAGCTTCGCTGCCGTT
>JAOXNG010000012.1:115014080-115028296 GCA_028566535.1 Scolopax minor | reverse complement strand
AAACCCAAAAAAAAAAAAAAAAAAAAAAAAAAGCCTGCAATAAAAAATCAGCTCAGAAAGGTTTTGATGCTTTATGTGGGAGTTAGCTGTATGTAGAATTGAACTGTATTTTCTTGGTTTAGCTGAACTAAGCTGTACTGACAAGAGCATGCTGAATTAGATCCGGTTGTAACCTGAGGTGAACCTGCAGGATAAACCTTACGTCATTGTATTGCTGCAGTTCTCCCTTTTTTTTTTTTCCATGAGCAAATGTGGCTTGCTTCCCTCAGCCTCCGAAATGCCCTATCGGGTGTGCTGGCCATGGGGTAGAAGTCTAAATAGAGCATGTTTGGATTTATTCATTTCAAGCCTCTGGGAATGGAACTGAGCTACAGAAGAAAGACTACAAAGGCATGAGGGAGGCAAAATTGAAGATTTTTAAAAGATAACACAAAGTATTAAAATGTACCCTGTGTTGAAAGATATTCACCCCCCTTTGTGATTTGGACTTTTGGATGGTGCCTATCCAGGGTAATACCAGCCCCACGTTTCACCCCCACAGGGGCGTAGGGACATCTTGCCTCGCATCGCAGGGTAACTGCCACTAACTGGTGATGATGCCAAGCCCTTTGTGGCTACAATATGTTAAAAATACTTCATTTCTACTGCACCGTTCACAGGACTTTGTAGGATAAGATAGAACTCTCTTCCAAGAGACCGAAATTCCTCATCGTGAAGGACAGTGACGACATAGCCTAATCCCCTCTGCCAAGCTTCCATTACTGTGTCATTGCTTCAGAGACATCACTGAGCAGGTAATACCACTTCTTACATTCTACCTTACAGCCAGACCTACCAAACATGCTCTGTGTTCCTCCTTCAGGTGTGTTTCTGAGCAGAAATCTACTTTTTCTTTGCCTGAGTCAGCTGGAAGCCTCGATGGCACAAGGTAAATGGGCACATAACTCTATCACCTCAAGTCTCCCCTCTCTGTTGGGATTGTCACTGACTTTGTGTGGCATGGTTGACCACACAGGAACCCTCTCTGGGTTAATCTGTGTACTTAGAGGAAAAGCAACTCCATTTGTAGCTGCACTAGCTAGTTAACAGATAGCCCCCTGCTCTATCGCACAAGCTCTTTGCCCACAGGACCCTGGAAGGAGACCTCTCCCTGCTCAGTTGGAATGGAAGGACAGAAGAGAATTGATTCCATCCATAGGTTTGGAAAAGAGAGGAAGACAAAATGTTCAGTGGACACCACTGCTGACTGCAGAACCTGGATCACAATCCATGGGCTGATACACTGCCTGCCTTCATCATAAAACAAGTCAGCTGGAGAAGAGGGGAGGTACAGCAAGGACAAGGGATGCAGCCAGTCCCAGACAACCCTGCAGTCACCAAGTACACTTACAAATAATGACTGTCCCACAGAACTAGACATTCTCTTGCTCCAAATTGTTAAGGATGGTATCTCAGGCATTTTCTTTACTTTAAAAATGTTTGGATAAAATGTATAGATACATACAGTCTGTTTTGAGGACTTTCCACATTGTCAGGAATTACCTTGCTACTACAGGCTTCACCCTTTTAAGAGGTATAGTGCTCAACATTATTTTCCAACCCTGTCTAACCATTTGTTAAAAAAAAAATCAGGTATATAACCTTTATAATTATTTATCTCATGTATATTCAAGCTTATATACAATGGAGATGTTCTGGAGACACCATGATTTTGTTTAATAAAATTATAAATCTCTGTACAATTTCATCACTTCAGGTCTTGAATAACTGGAAATCCTCCTCCTACGTAATTTCTGATTATTTCCTCTGTATAAATTCAATGTAAGAAGTGCATAGCTAAATTATGCAGAAATAAAACTTACATAACTGTTTGTAAGATGGAAGAACACAAAAATAAAGCAGCTTTAATAATTAGGAATATAAGAGAAGTCCAACATAGAGCTAAGGAAAAAATGATTTATAATTTGTCCTTTAGGTGGACAGTTTTACTAGTATTTAATTAGTATAAATACAAATAAATGTGAGAATATACTGTCATTCCTTAAGACATATGGAAACCAAGCGCTGGCAGAACTAATTATGAAACAGCTATGTAAACAAACATAAACATAATATGTAAAAAGGTCAATTTACATTAAGAGATCACCTATATCTTGCCTTAGTTTGCCCTCTTGGAACAGCAGTGGATGGATCCGCATGGCTCACTGGTATCACTTACACTCAATCTATAGCATTAGGCATCCACAGCAAGCGTATGCAATTTCTTTCATTGCCTATCAGGAGGTTCCTCAATAATCCACTCTTTACACCTTTTGGTAGTTTTCATTCTCCTGCCTCTCTTGGCGTAGAGTCTCACATTACCCACGCTGCCTTCTCCTACTCTCAATGCAAAAATCAGATGGGAAATAAAAACCCATCAATTCTCTGCTTGCCTTATTAAATCTCCCTCACACTGCTCATCATTCCCCGTGGCCCTGCAATTGGAGCTCTTAGCTCTCTACTCGCAGGGCTCTTTAATCCTTTCACTTCCTAGCTGGATGGCTATGGGCAGATCCCAACCACATTCTGCCCAACCCCTGGGCTCTTTTTCTAGTCCCCGATAAGAATCTTTGCTCTCACTTCTGGTCTCTCCTACCTCTGCTGAGACAGCAACAAGCCTTTACAAGGTCACACCCTTAGATGGGTGTTCTTTGACTTGCAATGGAAAGGACAGGATAGCACAAATGAACCTCGGGTTCATGATGTAAGGCACTGTTGTTATAAATTATAATTAGATACAACAAGAAATGGGGATTAAAGTGGGTTCATTAGCAAACGTCAGCTTTTCAGCACACTCCACACACATGCATTTGGAAATTCTTGCTGTACCTCACGTGAATTACAGTTTGCAGCTCCTTGTGCTGTTCTCCCATTAGGTGTGTGAATGAAGCATAGAAACAATTTGTTTTATCGCCTCCACTCTCACAAAAGAATTAAATTAAAAATAGCAATAAGGCATCATATTTAACAGGGCAGTAAAACAGAACCGTAATGATCACAGGCTCCTTCCCTCCTATAGCAAATCCTGCAATGGGAGGGAGGCTGCAGCTCTGCTTGGGATCCTTCTACCAGATTTTACCCTGAGAAAAGGTTTACTGAGAGGGAAGTCACCGTGGGATAAGTGCCAAAACCCACGCCTGTGCTCAGGCCATTTGGTTGGAGAAGCTGATAACGTGCTTTGCTGCTCCATCTTGCTGGCAGCCCTTTTCCACAGTGATGGTCTTCCAGAAACACCTGCAAGAGCAGCGTCGTGGGGGTCCATTTTCTTAAGGAGGTTCCTTAATGTATAGAAGCTGTACTTTAAACTCAATAAAGGTTGTTATTTTTTAACTTTGGCTCTCCCATGGGTGGACAGTGGTTCCAATATGCACAGTCTGCCCATTCCTTTCCTACCATACAAGACATTGCAAGTCTGCACTTCAGGGCACTGAGGGACTAGCAAAATAGCAGGGGAGAACTTGCACTGCTGACATCTATTTGACACAACCCATTTTTTTTCAAAACCAATGGCAATGAATCAGGTCCCTGCAAGACTGCAAACATTAATCTGAGTTTAAAAAAAAAAAAAAAAAGGAACTAAAGATGCCATACGAACATTTCTGTGCAACAATTCCTTTTAAGCAACTGTTGCAGTATTCCTACTAGCAGAAGGAAAACCTTTGTGGTATTCAAAATACCCAGCTACTAAGACTCCTCTGTTGATGCCTACAATGCATGAACCTGTGCTCATGGTTGGATTTCCAAAATGCACAAAAATACTTATCTGCATGTTAAATCGCTGTCATATCTAAGGTGCAGGCAACTGGGGATAAAAAAAGTGAGGGGAGAAATGGTGACAATCTGGATAGGAACATGGTGTTTTGGCTGATTTAATTTGAACGCTTTATACTTCTATTTGGCCCCTGGTATTTAAGGGGTTTCTGTATAGAACACTCATATAAGAGTGGCAGTATATCTTACAAGAAATATATGTGTGCCATTCCCATCGATGCTGCAGGATTTATAGGTGAGGTGAGATTCACAATTCTGGCACAGAGGCCCTTTGCTTCCTGGAAGACAAGGAAAATGTGAAGGAAGATTGAGGACAGAGGAGCTACCCAGGGGGACTTCTCTGCAGTCCTTCACACAGCACTCAGAGATGTTTGCCAGCTGCAAAGAGGCTGCCATGTAGGAAGATTTGGGATCAGGCTAGGGGAAAGGAGCACGGGAGCACGGGTCCTGAGCTCACATCAGCAGCCAACCCCAACCCTGCAAAGCAGCAGTGGGAGATCCAGCTCCAAGTGTTAAACCCCTTCCAGCCCTTGGTGGGGTGATCTGCTCAGCCTTACTCTGCACACGTTTGTCACGCAGGACTGGTGACCCTCTAAACATTTTATGCTATGGGTAGGAAAAGCAGTTAACATACGTCCTATAGTTCTTTGCACAAATGCCTACAGCTCCTCCATCTAACGGATGCATAAATTACGCTTCAGTAACAGTGAATTTCATTACTGGAAAAAGAAAACATGAAACAATACAAGTTTTGGTAATGCAGAGTCAGACACAGAATGAGCACTGTTGTGAAAGCTGTGTGCTTGGGACGTGTTAATCGCCCGGTCCCAGGAGCATTTCCTTTAGCATACTCCACATCTTCCTATATGACAGCCTTTATGACAGTGTGATGAGAGTCACTGACCCGTATTTTGAAGGTAGATTATTGCAGTTTAAGTTTATAACATAATCATCAACTCTAAGGTCATTTCTTAATAAAATTCTGCTGTGACTTACTATGATTCTGCACTAGTAATAAATATTTACTTACCCTTAAGTTAGTCTGAAAATACTTTTTATAAGATCGAACCAGACCCTTTTCACTAGAAAACAACTATTTTTCACTGAAAAATAATGAAGATGGCAGTTAGAGGTTTATTGGTATGCTACATTCTGAAACCTTCTTTGCTGCCATTTATAAAAAAATATTTTGAATAAACCAAAGAACATTGCAAATTCAGCCCTTTAGTGCCCTGTTCTACATCTCTGTTGGACAAATGGCATCAGGAAACAAAAGCCATTGACCTCTTTGTTGAGGGTCATTGCATTTATGACATGGCAGAAGTACCAGCAGGAGGAGTCACATACACTTAATTGTATAGGCTATTTGCACATAAAATAACCAAATGGTCAAACTAAAATAGCCTGGCAAACTCTGTATCCATAGTCTATAGACTACCACACAAAGATCAAGAACTTGCAGGTTAACCTGTAAGAGTTGTAAGAGTTCAGAATAGTTTTCAAGCTCCTAGAAGTTCAGCAAAGGCCGATGAGTAGGCAATGAAAGTGGTTTTTCTATCTGAAAACATGACATTCATTAGTATGTGACAGAATTAATTTCTCCCTTTGCTAAAGAAGGCTTGTTTTTCTGTATACACCCAGGTTGGCAATTGCTTTTATTGTTCCACTAAACTGTTCTACAATATCTTAAGAATTTTCCTGGGGCAAACTAACAGAGCAAATTACTTTATAAGAATTTTTCCTTGAACTATTCTGTAGATAAACATGCTGTTCTCAACTTGAACCCTTCCCTTCCACCTCCAGTGATGTTATTGTCCTACATCTTCAGTTTTTACTGCTGTGAATCACAAATTTTTTATCACCAGACTTCACCACATGAGCTACCTGAGGATCATAACATGACATCAGAACACAACAACTATGTTCCATCTCAGCCCTGTGCACTACCTACAGTCCTACACACTCTTATTTAGATGTCTTTGTTGACTTCTTGATGTTTTCTCACAGCTAGTAATTTGGAGCCCCCAAAAATATTCATCTGCCAACAGA
The DNA here is from genome assembly GCA_028566535.1 of Scolopax minor. NCBI lineage: Eukaryota > Metazoa > Chordata > Aves > Charadriiformes > Scolopacidae > Scolopax > Scolopax minor. The sequence continues at coordinate 115,022,437 of JAOXNG010000012.1, read as the reverse complement.
AACATAGAGTTCATAATATGAATCTGCAAAGGCACTGTTTTCAGAGCATACATTCACAGACAAATTAATATAAATGCTTTACATAGCCAATTAAACCTGCATAGGAAAATACACTATATACCATAAGCGCAGTAGAATATGGTAGAACTTAAGCTGAATGTAAAGGCTGGGTAGGGCAGTAGTCCAGCCTACTCTCTACTGGGTTACTTCTTACCCTACGTCTTTCATTTTGATTTGGAAAGCAAATTGCTGCTTCTTGCCTTAGTTGATACAATCCCAAAAGTGAGATTCATCCCAACAAATGCATCCATTACGGTGCCTTAGAAAACTTACTTGGTCTCAACTAATCTTTGCTTTCCATGCAGAGCAGCTACTTCACATCTGGTATTTTCAAAGGCATTTAATCTGGACCTCACTCTTGGCACAAAGTTTACAGATCTGAACAAGGCAATGTTAAGGAAGGATTAAATACCCTCAAACACCCAATGACTATTTTTACTTTTTTAGCACGGACCCTGTTAAGGCTCTTAAGTATATGGAATTTCCATATATTCTGCTCACCCAGACTTCAATGAGAATAAAAGGGACAAAAGACATATTTGTCAGGGTTTAATTTACTACATGAATTTTATGCATGGTCAGTTATACTACATAAAACAATCCTGACGTTGTTTCATGCATTTTGCACAGTCAGCTTTATCAGATAAAGTCTGAAGATTCTATTAAAATTTTAAAAGAACAACTACCTTTTAAGAAACAGTTTTGAGTTAACAAAAGGGACAGTCTGATCACTCAGTGGCAATAAGATCATATTGTAGGTAAAAACAGCCTGATCAGCTAAGCTATGGAAAAGCCTGCTTTTACAGTTGATTGTAGTTTTTGTAATATATTCATGGAAACCTTAGCAATGCCAATTACAGCAAATATTGGGGCAAAACCCAAAAGACTAATTCAGTTTTGACTTTCATTTTATTCCATTTTACAGAGTAAAACAACACAGTGGCTCTTGAAAAGGAGCTAAGAAGAACATTACGATTTGTTATCTCAGAAGACAGTGTCTCCCTTCTACCTGGCAAAGACTGAAGAAGTTAGGATGCCCAGGTTTTCTTAACTGTATGATCTGTAGGATCTTCTTTTGTCATCTTGGCCTCATATGGCTTCCCTGGATATTTAGATAGGAACACTGAACACACCAAAACAACAGGAGATGTCAACTGCAGTCTTCTCATAGACTTCAAAGGATTGATAAACTGGCCATTTAAGATTAAAATATTTCAAGGAGTGAGAGATACTGTTGAGCAAAGGGCAGTCATGTTTGCCATCTTATTCCCTGCATTGCAGGTATTTATTTCATCCTCCATAAAGCAGACACTGCAACTACAGAACATATTCTGTAAAATCAAGTTCTATTTATGCCCTTGCCCACATTTAGCCTCAGTTAGAAAATATTTTTGAAATCCTTGAGTTCTACTATAACTGTTTCCTAGGGAAAAAGTATTATATAAAAGATAGTCATTTCCTGGGAAAATAATGACAGATCCTTAATAAAACTCATGAACTCTAAAGCTTTTAGAACAAGGTCTCTATTTTAGCCTGCTATACCTGGGTAAGATATCATGGATGAATCTTTGTCAAAAGCAGAAGAGAGAATGTTGTGAACTGGAATTATATAGGAAATTCAGCAGAAAGAGGGCTGGCAGTTCAGACAAAGTCAGCGAAAACCAGAACTTGTCCAATACCAGGAGAGAAGGAAAACAAGAGAGGGATTCAAGAAGCATGCAAGCCATCTGAAGGTTTTTCATGCAGTCTAAAGTTTGCAAGGAAATTCACAAAGGCGAACTTCAAAGATGGAGGGAAATGAGACTTGCTGTGTTCTGTTAAGTAGGGCCACTTAAGTACATACATATTTACAAGACATTGTAAACAGTTTAACTCAGATGTTAATCCTGCACACAGAATGCAGCTACTGTGAACCTGATATGGGTTATTTCCACTTAAGACTTATTTTTCTTTACTCAACTGACACCCATTGAAAATAGGTTTAAACTGTAGTCAAGTGAATGAGCATCTGATTTATTTTGACATATTTTATGCTAAGCTTCTGACCCTTATCTGAGGTAACAAAGTTCATCTGAATGCAGAGCAGAAAGGCATCTCTTAAACCACCATCTTGTACCATGCATTTGTGATGAGTAGCATGTGCTCTTCTTCCGTTTCAGGGCAGAAACAAGTAGCAGAAGCCAACATTGACTTTGATTTAAAGTAAAGTTTGCAGTGAAACGGCCTAGGGAAGCTCACACAGGAGCACATCTCCATTGGGAAACTGGAAATTTGTCAGCTGTCTGACATATCCTACCAATCCTCTAGATAAACTAGAAAGCTCAAATCAAAACCGATGTCTATGCAAGGTTTTACCTTACTTTAACTCCGTTTACATTCAGACAGCACAACCATCCTTTGTAAAAAGTGGCCTAAGAAATCAACTTTCTGCTCACATGAAATTTTTAACTGTTCTTTGCAATTACTTTTGGAGCTCTTGCAAAGATGTGTTGCTCCAAAATGAACCACTTAATATCAGTAGTTTTATTGCCTTACTCCTGCTAAACACAGGCCAATTTTAGAAGCCTGTAGAGGTCAACTTTTACCCTTTCATATTCCTGTACACAGTTGAAACATAAACAAGACACATTTGCAGGGTGCAAATACTAAGTTTTGAAGTGAGATCATAGGAAAATGCACAGAAAACCACAATGAAATGAATAAAGGAAAAAAATATCAGGAAATGAGTATATTTCTTGACAGTAGACCTATTATGCTCTGGAACATTTTCCTGAGGGAAGCGGTAAGAACTCCATTACTTCAATAATTTAAAATTAGACCAGCAAAAAAGTAGTAAATGCACAATATAGAATAACTCTCTATAGGAAAGACAATGAAGTAGATGACTAATAAGTCTTTCTTTCTAACATCTATGAATCATAGAAGCACAGTTGTGCCTTGACATTGGAGTTTCAGTGCATGGATGGTAATGCAGACAGACGGATCTCACAGGGTAGTACTTGGCAATGGTTGGGGGAACCAATTATTTGTATGCAATAAACTATAAATACACATGTTATTACAGTGTCTGCCTAAATGCTACAGAGACTTCATGAAATGATGCTTTACTCGGAATCTCCTCTCCCCCAAACAATGAAAGCAACGGTGGTTTCATTTTCATACGCACATTCATTTTGCTGGGACAGAAAACATCCTTAGCTGAGGAGAATACACTGAATCTAATTTATGAGCTGAGTGTTTTATGTGTAATGAGAGGTAAGAATTTTTGGTCACAGGTTACACCACGTTTTACTTGAGTTTAATTCATTCTGTGTTCAAAGGCATATTTAAGACAAACATTTGATCTTTGGAGTACAAGTTCAATATTTTCACATAGAAGTTGAGAAAAGAAAGGAACACAGACTTTTTATTTGACTCTTCTCTTTTCCAATATTTTCCCTACTACTGTAGATAGGCAAGTATTATTTGAGCTAATCCAGCCAGGCCAAGCTGCTTGACCCAGGCACTTTGTTGTAGCTCCGTGACATTCGGCCATTAGAGCAGTTGTGCCATAGCAGTGACACGCTACCCAGAGTACAGACCAGGGGTTAAACACTGGCCACTACAGCAGCAGTTTGCAAATCAAAAGAGGGCAGAAGGAACAGTTTAAACTATATACAGGATGGTGTCGTGGATAAGTCTGAACGTGATGTGACTTCATTTTGTTGAAAAGCAAGACTGGCTGAAACAAAGGCTACTGTAAAGGTCAAGGACCACAAGAAGAGAAACTTACTGTGGTGCGTATTTTGCTTTTTTATAATCACTTCCAACTACAAATTTGCAAACAACATACAAAGAACTAAGGCAGCAATTTTCCTCAAACTGTCTAGGAACTAGGGAGAGTAGGACAATATGTTCAAATATTTTTAAATCTTGCATTTCACCATTTTTGGAAGAAGTATGCTCACGGAAAAAAAAAATAAAAATCCTTGCTTCTTCACAGATACAGTCAGGCTGACATAAAACAGACTGAGCATGGTCCATCACACATGATGTCTTGACAGAAAGTAGCTTAACACTCAGGAGAAGAGGAGCAACAGGCACTGCTTGCTGCACTTCAGAAACAACCTGTTTCATTTGCAGGGAGGTTATTTTGTCTTTCAAAGTCTTCATGCAGAGCCTGAGCTCTCTGTGGGATGTTAGTCAGTTGAAGGACCATTTTTAACATTTGTGCACAGCATAGTCAATGAAATGATATATATTACTACTCTCTGAAAACAGTTTTATTTTCAGTGAAAGCTGTATGAATTGTTCCTATGTTTTCCAGCTTTCAAAATATTTGCCTTCAAAACATACTTCATGTTTTTTTATCTTTTTAACTACTGTGACTGAAGAAGGGCCAGAGTTAAAATACAGACAGACAGAAGACAAAACAAAAGGGAAAAATCTGGAAGGACATAAACTGAAAAATATCAAACACAACTCTTAATGTCCTATCCCCCCCAAGCAGGAACTGCTAAACTCTCAGAATAACTTTCATCACAGAAGAGAAGCTATGGCTGACTGGCAGTGACTGTTGCAGAGTGTGTTTTGTTGTTTTCCTGCAGCACAGGGAGCCAGGGCCCTGGGATGCTGAGTTGGTGACCAAATCCGTAGGGTAGTCCTGAAGGAAAATGAGGGGGAACACAAGATGGGGTAGGTGAAAAGGATGGTGAGGATGAGAAGGTGTGATCACTAGAGGCTGGTGGAGTCCTTAAAGGCCCACCTTCAGTTGAGCTGTGGACTTCTGCTGTACACATGAGCGTATCAGGACAACTTTACCCATGAAAGATGTTCCTTTGCCGTAGCAGGACCTGAAGATGCCTCACCATTTCCTGGTACTATCTGATGTCTTTATCATACTAAAGAAGAAAAGGAAATGTCGCATGTACCAACAATGTTGCTTAAAAAAATTAAGCCAGCACAAAGCAAAGAGAAAGCACAGCATGGGTGACAATGAGCGAAATCTCAGCCTGACCCAACTGGCACAACCCACTGACTTCAGCCAGCCACATAAATTGGGCACAAAAGCAGCAAAATGATGTTTAGTGATTAACACCACAAACTGTTTTATTAACCTTGCATATTTTGTCATTGTGAGCTGGAAAGCACAGGGAGCTCTCAGTACCTTTCTCATACTCGCCGCCTTTCTGTTTCTGATTATCTGGTCACAGCTTTTCCCTACGTGAACAACTCCCGAGGTGCTGGTTCCAGGATCACTCAAACTCACACCATTTTATCGACGTGAGTAATCCCATGATGTTCAGTGCAGTTATTACTGACATTAATAACGACACGCAACTCTTAAGTGATGGTAGGATCAGGGCCTTTGGGTGGTGAATAGTCATTGGCTTCTCTGACACTAACAGGTCATTGATAAACTACGGTTTCCTTCACATCTGACAGAGGGCTACTCAGGTACACATACATCACTGTCATTTTTCTGTTACAACTTTTTAAAATGCAGAATCAGATTTAAAAGGCAATCAATAGCAATCCAGTTGCCAGCACCTCTAATGAAGCGCAGCAGAAACAATTTGGTATTAGATTTTCACCTAAAAGGTCTTGGAAAAATCATTTCTCTGCGCCACTTCATCTGCCCAAAAAGAAGATCCAGCTGTTTATCCCAGACTCTGAGCCAGGGAGGATACACACATGCACTGAACCTCACACACAGCAAGAAACTCCACTGGTTTGCATAGCATAGCTTTTTGCATAAAGTTATTGATGCCATAGATTGTTTGTCAAACTCGCATCTATTCTTCAAGTATATATTTCTACTATTCTAGTTATTACAATTATTTGTAGTTGAAAGAACTATCAATTCTTAGAATTTTTTCCAAAAGCATTTAAAAACACATTTTTAAAAATTGAAAGCCTCTGCTAGGATACCCTGTCAATATATCTGTTGTATTTTTCACTCATGTTTGTGAAATTTGCTCTAAACTTGACCCATATCCCTGCTACCAATCTGTCAATACCACTCTGACCGTACGTGGCAGCTCTCCCTGTTCCCTGACTCCTAATCCATCCTCAGCAAAGTCTGGAAGTCACAGTAGATTTGTATTTTGTCAAATACAGAAAACCTTCATTAATTAGCTCTTTCTCCTGGTGCGGGAGCTAAAGATAAAGGCAAAATGAAACCTAGCACACCAGTTGACTGAGCCTGTTTTCAGCTTTTCTTTCTGGAATTAATTTTCCAAACACACTTGTATCATAACTGTGCAATTCAAACTGTTCTGTCCACAGCACAACCCAGAAGGAAGAGTTAGCGATGATTTTCATTTGCCTTCTAAAATGTGACTAGTACTTTTTGGTTTTAGATGCTCAGTGAACATCCAATGATGCTTGACAACCAAACCTGATTCCTATTTTCAGATACACAAGCTAGGAAAAAAGGAAGGAATAAAATAACACAATTAATTTCATCAATGAAAGCATAAAAAATACCAATAAGTCTATGCTGATGTAAATTGGCTCATATCTCCTACACCCCAACTGAAAATCCATTATCTTTGCTCATAAAGTAGATTTGTGCACTTGACTTTCACTTCCTAGAAACAATTAATTCAGATTAAGGGACACTGCTATATATGCAATGCTAATCCACACTGCTACTCCTAACTGGTAAAAATTACTTTATTAAGCCCTAGATTCAAACTAGTCTGTGGTATAGTAGTATTGAAATGCTCTGGATGAGCTACTTGTTTGGTGACTGATTCCAGATAAAAATATGTGTTTGATTCTAACTTTATTTTCAAAAGAAAATGGAGAATAACACCACAAATCAGCCCGAAATCACAATACTGGCTCAGAAATTTGTGGTTTTCAATTTTTAAGTTTTTCTAATATATTTTATTTCTAAGTTTTTCTGCAGCACTATAAAGGATAATATTGTTGGGTGGTAAACTCTAAAATGTCATTTTTCTCTGTTCACACAACCACCTGGCACTTCAGGCTCCTAGACTTGAAAATAAATAACATTTCCTGGTATCTGTGATAGCGAGAAATCAATTGAAGCCACAGATTTCTTTGGTCTTCTGTGTCTTTTTAAGAGTGAGTGATACCAGGCATTATCTCTTGCATTCACACGCCTGTATCTGCACCTCAGGGGAGGAGGCATGCTGTGTTGGTGGGGAAAGGATGAAGGAGGTCTCAGACACTGTACCACAGGGAAAGGGCACAGAGGCAGACAAGCAGGGCAAAATCCTAGGTGCAGCTGCAAAGCACCCAGGCATCAAAGCAAAGCATGTAGCTACCAATGCATGCACCCTCCTCATCAGCCATCCTGCTACTGAAGGCAAAGAGAGCACCAGAGGACCATGCTTCAGAAACAAGTCATCATATCCTGCTCTCACAGGATCACAGAATGATATGGGGTTGAAAAGAACCTCTGGAGATCATCTAGTCCAACCCCCCTGACAAAGCAGGTCCACCCAGAGCAGGTTGCACAGGAATTCGTCCAGGTGTGTTTTGGATGTCTCTAGACACGGAGACTCCACCACCTCTGGACAGCCTGTTCCAGTGCTCTGCCATCCTCAAAGTGAAGAAGTTCCTCCTCATGTTTAGATGGAGCTTCTTATGCTCAAGTCTGTGCCTGTTGCCTCTTGTCCTGTCACTGGGAACCACTGAAAAAAGACTGTCCCCATCCTCTTGACACCCAACCTTTAAGTATGATCAGGTTTTGATCAGATTCTCTCATTCTTCTCTTCTCCAAACTAAAAAGACCCAAGTCCCTCAGCCTTTCCTTGTGAGAGAGATGCTCCAGGCCTCTGATCATTTTTGTAGTCCTCTCCTCTTATTTGTATAGCCTGGACTAATCTGGGATCTTCGTGTTTCCCCACCACCTCCTCTTTTCTGGAAATGGCTTCTTCCCAGGTGCAAATGAGAATGAGCTGCCCTAACTGCACGGGATTTGAGGAGACAGGGGTGCCACCTCTCTCTGACAGGACTCACATGCCCCATTCCTCCTCAGGCACAGCTCCCAAGAGCGACATGCTTGGTCGGGGCTACAAACATGATAGGTGCATCAGTTTTCCAAGAGTTATTTATTCAGAGTGGAAAAGTGCTTTTGGTTGGAAGTCACCTGCCAGGGCATGAATCATGCACATGATTGTCCACTCTGCTCCCATTACGGGAGGGTTTTGTGATGTTTTCTTTGTGAGTGAACATAGTGCTCGGGCTCCAGATCCACCTGCAAACACAATACTAATGAGGCTCTTGCAGTGCCTTGGTTTGGGTTCCTGTCCCCCATTGCTGCTGCAGCCCCACTGCAAGAG
>JAOXNG010000012.1:114851187-114863483 GCA_028566535.1 Scolopax minor | reverse complement strand
CCGGGCACATGGGGGATCTTGGCAAACAAATTCCTACACAACGGATACACACATTCCATGGCATCCCAAGAAAACATGAGCATGCTCATTACATTTCCCAGAAGTCATTTCTATAGGATAAGGAGCTTTGGGGCATGCCTAGTCACACCTTCTGGTAGTCCTCCTCTTGAGAGAGGGTCCTTTCTTCATCAAGCTTCATCTTCTTCATCTGTCCCCTGGCTCACTTTTCATGTGGGCAAAACATTCTCACTGTTTAATTGCTCATTAATACTCATGATCTTCCTGCTGCCACCCGTTTGTCAGACAATGTCCATATTTATTTCATCCCGGCCTAGTAAGAATAAGGAATCCCATGAGGATACTTTTTAAAGCTTCATATTTGAACAAAGTATACTTATAGTTTTTTTTAAAGCAATCTCAGTGATCTTTGTCAATATGGTAAATCAGAACTGATTTTTCTTTCATTGATACAGGCATTTGCATGAGCAGTTTCTTGTAACTCATGCCAAAAATGTGCTGGTCTGCACTGTCACCGTGTGTATGTAAATAATGCAATACCTATAACTTCGTTTTTCTGACTTTGTTTTTCTTAAAATATAGAATGTACGAGTTTGGGGTTTTTTTTGGTGTGGAATTGAAAGAAACCAATATTCTTTTATTGCAGCATATCACTGAATGAGATGGTCTGGCTATATTTTTTGTTAGCTAATGGCCTTGAGAAAAGAGGTAGGAGCAGGGCTGCTGAAGGCAGTGAGAATATACAGCATCAGTGAGCACTGAGTCATTATTGCTTTCTTTCAGATAGAATAAAGGACAGAAACAGTTTTTCCTGATGAAGTCAGACCGTTGTCTATGGTATTTCTGTGTCGTTACTTAGAAAGTGTCATAGGACTCCAGGTTGTGCTCTGAAATACTTAACATGAGAAAGCAAGCTCCATGAACTACATCAGCCCAACCTTGTGCACAAGCTGGTAAACTCTACTGATGGGTAGAATACAGGATTTTGTATTCGGCCTTGTGCTAATTTGGTTAGAGAGCATCCTAGTTACAGCCAGTTTGGGCTCAGAGCATGGCCAGAGTGAGCAAGCGGTTATCTGCATCTTAAAAAGTAGAGGGGCCCTTCTTTAACGAGAGGCAAACAGGAATCTGCACAACTAGGGGCATGAGGTTTGTTTTTTTTAAGCCTGCTGGTATTGAAAATTGGAATGAGCTTTTTGTGCATATTTGAGCAGCAAGAATAAGGAAAGCTGTGCGTTATGTCCTTTACTTATCTCTTTTAATGTCATACCTATTGTGTTATGCCAATTTATACAGGTTGAAGTATTGGAATGTAAGTGATTGATTCAAATTACAAAGTAAACAAGGGAGGAAGTTGGTGAAAAGTGGTGTTATTTAGGGAAGGGCATCCTTAAAACTGTGTTGCAGTGGGAGGCTGGAGACACAAGCATCTGCCATGTGGACAAATTTAGTTCTAAGACGCGGTTCCCTTATAGTCAGTGGAGCATACTTATCAAATTGGGCCTTAGCTCACTTGCTTTCCATGGAGAATTTTCATCTTGTTTGAGCAGAACTGGAATTCTGACAGACATGCTTGATTAGAATAAATGGAGCATTCCTATCAAATACAGACAACTAATGAATCTATGGGTAAGCTCCATTAATTTCAATACAGTGCTAAATGTGTTAAATGTTAGGAGAAAGAGGTTGCTGAGTTATGTGCGTTTACCAATTTTCTTAGTGCTAAATTGTAGCTGATTTAAGTTCCTTTTTTAGATTACATAAAGCATGAGTTTAATCAATGTTTCTATATTTAGAAGGGTAAATAAGCATCTGTTCTGTGGTATAAAAAGGAAAAATAATCTGAAAATATTTTTTGGTGGGATCTCCCATTCAAAAGTGGCTTCATTTAGTGTCTTCATTTTCAGATAAATAGCTTCAGGCCCGGAGAAAGTCTTTGCCAAGTTTCATCACAGAACAAATTTTGCATTTATACTTATCCCCTTCTCCCCATCCCGTCCCCCTAAATAAGATTTCTGTTATATAAGAAAACAACAACAATAAACAGCCCAAACAGAAATACCAGAAGCAGGATGATATAATTTGTGTTCTTATTTTACAATGCATCATTTCCATGTATTTCCATTACTTGTGTAACATCAACAGACACTAATTTAAACACCACTTATTTTGCAAATTACTGTAACTGATAAATTTGGACCACGGAGTTTTAGGAAACGTGAGTTTCAACACAGGTTAAGCAGATGATGAGACAAGGAGAGTGTAAGAGTGAAAAATGTCCAATCCTCCTCCTCTTAGCATCCTTGTGAGGAGCACAAAGGATTTGCACAGTATGTTATCCCATTTACGTCCAGTTGAAGAAAGATATATTCTCCTTCTGTTATCTGCGTTTTCATACACCCCGCCTCCATCCTTCTGCACTTCCTACAGAGACTTCTATCAACATACTGCTTGATAGGAAATCAACTCCTCCTGTAGGTTGAACAATAAGGGGATACGAGCAGATGTTGGTTGACTCTTCTTTTAATCTCTGTTGCTGGCACTTTGTCTTTCTTTGTGGATTATCTCCATTGCAATATAATCATCTTGGTTGGGAAAAGAAGGGCTAGAGGTTCCTTATAACACTTGCACTATTATTCTGTGTACATACATCATCATATATAGTGAATCACAGAAAAGCCGTGGCTTTGCTTGGTGATGTCTTGAAAACATTGAAGTCCAGAGATTCTTCCACCCATCTGGAAAACCTGCTCCAGTACACTGGCCTCCTGGAGAAAGAGGTTTTTCCTGATGTCCAGTTTGAACATCCCAAGCTGCAGTTGGTGGCTGTTGTCCCTATTTATACCCTCTGAAGAGCTTCTTGCCATAGTTTTTGTATATGTCCCCATCAGGCAGTGTCAGGCTTCAATTAGATCTCTCCCTATCTCTTAGTGTACACTTTGTCACGTGAAACAAATCCAACCTCAATCCTAAGCCTTTCCTTCAAGACACCTGCTTTGGGGCCCAGCCACTGCAGTGGTCTTCCACAGAGCCCTGTCCTGCTTCTCAGCAGCCTTCTTGAACTGTAGAGGAACAAACCAAATACATCATTCCAGTTGTCTTACCAGCACTGCCTAGAGAGGGGTAATAACTTTGCTTGATTTTCTGGCCATACGCTTAATGTTAGCCAGTATGAGATCCACTTTGTGAACAGAGAGTATGCTGTTGGCTCATTTTCAGCTTGGCACCGACCATCGCCTCCAGGTCCTTTTCAGCAAGGCAAATAAGTCTATAAAGATAAATGCATCCTTGGAGGGGGGGTGAATTCGTTCTTTAAAACCAGCAGTAACTGCTTCCTTCTCTCCCTTTTCAAAAAGGAAAAAGATCCCTTTGACACCTGCTTGCAAGTATATGGTTGGAAAGAATGGTAATATTGAAGGGAGGAAACAACCCAAATCTGTTGTTTCAAGGTATCTCCAGCTGAAGCAGTCGGCAAAGTGCCTCCTCAATTCTCTAAGTTAGCAAAAATAACTTATTTACCCTATAGTATTAAATGGCAAGCTTTCCAAGAATGCTTTCCCAAAACATTCAAAGTTAAACTATCAAGGACACTGTCATCGCTGCTAATGCACCAAATCCTGTATTCATCTGTGTATTATTACAATAAAAACAAATAAAACACAAGTCAAGCATTGTGGTGGGTTTTTTTTGATACTGATTATAAGAAAAAGGTCGCTTTTCAATTTGTTTTAGAAACATCCCTCAGTGAGATACCTGTTACGTATGCATCTTTGTGCTGAAAGGAAATTGAAGAAAACCTGTCAACAGAAAATAAAACCCCTTCTGATATAAGTGAAATCTTGTTCAGTATCAACTATTATTAGCCATTATTTGATAAGTAGGCAGATTGGATAAATGTTTCTTGAAATCCTACATAGTATGCAGAACATGCTTTCATTGTGCTTCCTGGCCTTATAAGATATGTGCCTTATTTGAAAATATAATGTTAAATCATGTTCAATCAGCTTATACAATAACACCAATATTTTGTTATTCTTTTCAGATTTCAGAGACCTATGCCTTCCTACCGAGAGAAGCGGTGACACGATTTCTAATGAGCTGCTCAGAGTGCCAGAAAAGAATGCATTTAAACCCAGACGGAGCAGATCATAAAGGTAGGTTTAGTGTCAAATAGTGGGATGTAAAGTCATTTTATTCCTAATACCCATTTGTATTTTCCTAGCTTAAGTGAGGGTTCATAAAAATTTGGTACATTGGAACAGTTCAACAAGTCAGATCGTCTCTTTTACTTAAGCTGGAAGGTAGTGAATCTTCTGCTTTTGCTTAAGGTGGAGTGTAATACAATATGCACCCTCAATAGGAAGATGATTTTTATCTGGAGAAAATAATTTGTTTTGCTATGGAACTGTTTATATAGGGGTTTAAACATAAGGAATAAATAGATTGTGTGTGCTATAGTCATTAGAGTAGAAGAATTTACAACTTTTCAGGGTGGGAACTTGATTTTCATTTTCTTTGGGAGACTTTTATCTATACAGCCAACAAGCAAATGAAAATGCCAAAGTTAGAACTAAGTGACATAACTGTCTGACTTTGACTGCAGAGTAATTCCAGGTAGCCTCCACAATTAACATATAATGCATAATATATATTTTTATTGCAGATAATGGAAAACCTCCAACTTTGGTGACCAGTATGATTGATTACAACATGCCAATTACTATGGCTTATATGAAACACATGAAGCTGCAGCTACTAAATTCACAGCAAGATGAGGTAAAAACTGAAAACATTTAAGTTTGTCTTTCTGTTCTCCTGTGTTCTTTGCTTGTCTTTGTGGTAGGCAGGAAACTGAACTGAAGATGATCGTTGATCCCATCTTTATAATTTTGTTACTAAAAGAGTAAGTCTGAAACCAAACCAAAGCTGTTTGTAAGTTGAGAGAAATTGTCATGACTTACCACTCTTCCATGATTGGAGGTAATATGTTGTACTGCTTCAAATTACCTGAAGGTGCCCTTTTACTGTCTGGACCAGCAGGAAGGGTAACAGGGGCATATATTCACCTGAGACTTGTGCTGTGCTCAGAAGTGACTTTCATTGTCTACTTATAGAATGCAATACCATCAATAGCTGAAATGAATGGCCTGGTGTTCTCAAGGTTAGCAGGCAGGATACAACACATTTTAGTGAGATAGATGGAAGCCCTGGCAACATCAGTTGAAATCTTTAAGGCAAAAAGTTTGGTAAATAAGAGTAGGGATTCTTTTTGAAACTGAATAAAAGTAAAAAAAAAAAAAAAAAAACCAACAAAAAAACCCACCAGGAAAATAAAAAGGAAGAGAAGTAGTCTGAGAATTAAGAATCTTCAGAGTGAGTTGGAGTTCAACTGAATTCTATTTATTTCTTTATTTCAAAAATTATTTTCTTTCTGTGATTTATTCAAAACTTTTTCAGGTCTTAAGAAGTGCTTCGTCAATTGGATGGCAGCTACCAAATTATTTGTAATAAACTCATTTTGCTAAAAATGTGTTCATTTACCATTTGAGCTGCCAAATAGTTAGAAGCTCAGCTATGTGCTACCCAAAAAGCAGTCCTGCATGTGTCCTTCTGCCTGACTACAAGATATTTTTTAATAAAGAAACCCTTCAAAAACAGTATTAGCAGCTGGATTATATCAAAGACCCTGGCTGACTCCTGACTTCTGTAGAGTCAGTCAGATTTGGTTTCATAATAAGTAGATATGGGATGTTGGTGAAGGTTTATGAATTATTCAACACCCTATAGAATGAAGATTTCCTCACTCTTCTAGAAATATCAGGATCCTTGTTTCATTTTTGCTGCCTTCTAAATTGTGGAGGGTGTGGAGAGACATCCCTGACTCAAGAGTCCTTCATGCACAAATACAAACTGGTCATTTTTCCCTCCTTTTGAATTGCCTTTCTGTGTGTTGCCCCTTTTCATGAATCTGGCAGCAGGGTTTCAAGCAGCAGCAGAGAATAAGTTTTATTCCTGCAGTAGCCTTGAGAATTAAAAGACTCTTTGTTTTTTCTACTTCTTCCCTTTGAGAATTGCTCCTCCTACAACAGGGTTAATCCACTCATGGTGGATCAGGGCCACCTACCACATGCCATTAAACTCTGAATTTTTCAGGTGTAGTCTTTCTGGTCTGAAATGATGACTGAAATTTGCTTTCAACCAGTTCTTAATGTAGAGGAACCAGTGGAGATGATATAGTGGCAGGAGGAAGCATCATTGCTTGGTATCTGCCCAGCTTGGTTTTGTAGCTCTAATGTTACTGTGTATTAAATGTTTGCAGTGCTGGATTTATGAAGATGAAAGTCTTTTTTTTTGACATGTTTTAGTAATAATGTCTTTGTCAGGGCAGAGTGGGCACAAGGAAAGTTCTCAAGATAATATTTACATCTTTTCCCAGGGCAGAGTTTTGCTAAGAATTTGATTTTTTTTTTTCTTTTTTTTTTTTCCCCCCTTTGGGCTATACATCTGTTGCACTGTGAACAAAATAGCAATGAAAATGGTGTAGTACAAGGCAGGAAGATTTTTGGTGCCTACGTTCAAACTATTCAATGCACTTAAAAAATATGCTTGGGTTTGTAGGAAGGCTCTGTTTCCAAGGTTTCTTCAGTCGTGTCTGTATTCTTGTGGAGGGGTGGAATTCAGACAGGAGTAAACTTGGATCCTACCACTAGCACAGTGACTGAAAGCTTCTCAATTATCTCATCCTCAGTTGATCATTTTTAAGCAGAGGCCATCAAGAGGGAAACAGACTTCATCTAAGAGGAGAGCTCATCCCTGTGTGGGACTTTACAGCTATGCTGCAACTGATACAAAGATACCAGTAGCTCCCAGCACCTCTCCCCATGACTGTGTATCTGCACAGGTTCGGATAAACGTGTACCTGGTTTGGGGAGAGTTTGAGGTGGAGATGTTCCACGGTGTGCTGTAGGCAAACACAGGCTACCCATGTGTGTTATTTTATGCCTATGCACGTGTTGGATAGCTAGAGCTCCCCTTCTGGGAGCCCATACTGATTATTTAACCTCAGAATTGGAAAATGTTAGCTGCTGCTTGCTGGTTCCTGCAGGATTCAATGAGAGAACCACTGTGCCTTAACAGAGGCACAGCATTCCAGAAGGTCTGGAGGAGTC
Organism: Scolopax minor; assembly: GCA_028566535.1. Lineage (NCBI taxonomy): Eukaryota > Metazoa > Chordata > Aves > Charadriiformes > Scolopacidae > Scolopax > Scolopax minor. Next base: position 114,856,296 of record JAOXNG010000012.1, on the reverse strand, counting down.
TGTGTTCTGATCTTGCTCTTTGAATAAGCAGTGTGTTTTTTCCCTAAACCTCAGAAGCAGCTTGGCGTGTGCCTCAGCCGTGGCTGTCTGGGCAGGAGGCTACTGGCCACCACAGTTCTTGTGCGAGGGCAGTGCTTGGGTATTTGCTGCTACTGCAACTGGGGTGCTCCTGCCTTACCCGAGCAAGGCAGACAGGTACCCACTAGAAAACCTCTCGCTCTTCCATGTAGTTCTTTACAAAACTTTGAGAACAAGGTACCTTTGTTTCATTTTTTTTGTCGTTGTCCTGGTGTGACAATACAGCACAGCATTGCCTTGTGTGATGTCCCACTCTCACTCCTGAATGGCATTTGGCAGTCCCTCATCCCAGTTTAACAAGAATCGTGATTGCAGGGAACTTACCTTTTGAAAACCAGAGAAATGCCCATGCAAGCCAGAAACACCATTGAGGCCCAAGAGAGGAGTAGGTTTAAGCACCAAGCACTCAGAAGAAAGCTGCTATATTAGTATCTGTAGAAACCAGTTCATAACAAGTACACAGCAAATCCTATTCTAAAGATGACTGTTTTTCTAGGTCAATTCTGGTGAACAACCCAGAAAAATATTCAGATCCTGTCAGTTTGGGTTTTGTTAATAAAATAAATTATATTAATTGGAAACATGTTTTAAACTGTTCTTTTTGGGATACAAAATTATTTGCCATGTTATTCTCTCTGTTCTTTAAAATGCTTTTATTTATAACAGGAGTAATTATCTCAGAAGTTGTTACTGAAAATATCACTTTAGGCTTGGATGCTGCCTCAGCAGCTTACAGTGCAAGACTTGTGGGTGCTTAATTTTTAATCCATGAGTGGGCACGTGAACTTCTGTGGGACAAGTGATGTTAAACACATACATGAATGTTTGTGGACTAGGTCCAAAACTGTTTTGTTTTTATAAATGGGTATAAAATATTTGATTGGGACTTTTGCCCTCTGCTGTCATCCCTAGTAGATGCTATGTAATTAGACTTCATGGATTAATCATATTAAAGATATAGAAGGCAGAATAAATTTGAAGTGTTTCTCATGTGGTTATATTACTTTGGTTTGCCATTCACTGTCATTTGGGCTTTATAGTTTTCATAGCTGCTTCTTTAAGCACAGTAACAATGTAAGGGTGACATCATGTCAAGGGAATTTGGTTGTGGATTCTTATTAGGCCAAGTTGCCATTTGGAAATATCTTACTGTGAATGGTCATCATGGGTTTACCGACCTCACTTTGTAAAGGTAGAAGATTCAGGCAGGGAATGTGAAGAGCTCTCCTCAATCAAATTTGAATAACAAGGACTTGGCATGGGGTCTCCAGTTACTAGCCCTCTTTTGCAAACAGAGTGTGGTAATGGAGTATCCTCCATAACTGAACAAACGGCATTTGTCAGATTATTTTATCACATAAGCACCATATTTTTCTTGCTTTTCTTTGTGCTCTTCTTGTTTACTAATATACACAAAGGTTTAGCATGATTACACTCCCCACCAGGTGTGAGTGAAACAAATGGTAACAAGTGAATTGTACTTAATGTGAACAATGTACAATGTTTTCTGACATGTCTCTGAAACTTTGCATTTTCAGGATGAAAGCTCTATAGAAAGCGATGAGTTTGATATGAGTGACTCGACTAGGATGTCAGCTGTGAACTCTGACCTCAGCTCAAACCTGGAGGAGAGAATGCAAAGTCCTCAGAACCTCCAGGGGCAGCAGGATGGTAAGGCTCTCGTTTCCTACAGAAAATGCGGTATTGCCTTGTCTTTTTCCTGTTCTGTGCCTTCATTTAGTACCTGCTGTGTCCTTTTCTTCATATTGTGTTTCATTAGGTAATTTGAAATGTATGTTCCCTATGTCTCAGCACGAAGAGGATGAAGTTGGGGTTTTTTTGCAGGTTAATTTATTTGTTGCTTAGGCAACAGGTGAGTGCTTAGACCGCTACATGTCAAGTATTATTATTTTACTATTTTTATATATGTAGTGTGACCAGGCATAAAAAAAAAAAAAAACAACCAACCAAACCTCAAACCTTTCTCAGAAAATGTCTTTACTGGTCGAAATGAGGGAGAGGGGTGTGACAGAAGCGTGATTTAAGAGCTAGGAATTGGAGTGTGATATTCAGAAGAAAGGATGAAGACAAACTCTGATAGGGAAATAGATGTAAAAGTGGAGACGATAGAATGAGCAGTGTTGTAAATTTTCATGTTTCTTATTTCTAGGATAGTTACAACACAAAGCTTATTCATTGGTGAAAGAGAAGTTTTACTTTGTATAGAAGATACATCGGTGTATACTCCTTGTTTTCAGCCCTTGTTATAGAACAAGTTAGATAGGACTGGTTTGGAATGAACTTTCTCCTTGGCTATGGAGCTCACAAAAAGCCTGTTCACTGCAGACTGCCACAGTGGCTCACGAGTGGCACGTGGATGCGCAATGCCCAAAGTGGAGGTCAATTCTATCACCATTGGAAACAACATAGTGGTATTCTATATGTGTTACTCCATAATTTCCTGCTTCTATTTCTCCTGAACACTAAATATATGGCATTTGACAGTTAAGATGGATTCTTTCAATTTATGCATCATAGTCAATCTCTAGCTGGTTAGCTATTTAGGTGAGAATGGGTGTGCTGCGTAGTGGCTGATGGAAACAGGTGGTGGGTAGGACCTTGTTGGGTTGCACTCTGGACAACTAAAGGAAGAGGATGTCTATGATAACTTGGTAGGCCAGATTCTAATCACAGCTGCCTTTTGTTTGAGTGTCTTCAAGCTATCACAAAATTTTAGCAGCTTTTGACTTTTTCTATGTATGTATGTTTTGTAACAGTACAGTTCTGATGCACAAGCTGTAAGAAAAGCAAGTTCACTTTCCTATTGAAGTTTGACTTTTCAAGGATAATATATCAGAATAATACTGCTAAGTTAGAGATTTCAGAGATACTTTGGAAGGTGCTGTTTTTATGTATCTGGCTTTTAGTGCAAAACTGTGCTTTAGAGGTTTTTGCTTACCTATATACTCAATCTGTTTCGCATACACAGGAGACTTCTTAATAGTAATTGTGTGCATGTATATATATATATATGAGATAAAAATTAATAGCTCAGTTGAGTAAGCTATGAAGAAATGCATGTGATACATGTCTTGATACCTATTGTGACCAGATCCACGTGCCACATCTAATCATATTAAAACATAGGTATGAATGATAAAATGCTACAAATCTGTCACTTAATATTTAAAATATATGGGAAATAAATGCACTGTGGTCTTTGAACTGCAGGTAGTGTGATCTTACAGAATTGCTTTAAATCTCTGCTTTTTTTCCTTTCTTCCCAGATGGTACTTGCTCACCTTCCTAAGGCAATCCTATTTTTTGTTGTATCTTCTGGCTGAAGCATCTGCCCATAGATTTGAAATAGCAGCTCTTCCTGCCTCATAGCTGTTGTCAGGTAGCAAACCTGAGTGTGGCTAGTTATAGCAGCAACACTGCTTTTTTCAGATATGGGAGGGGAGGCTGAAGGAGGAACTGAAAGACATTATAGAAGGAGGACAGGAGAAAAGGAGATTGGAAGAAAATAATGAACACAGGGACAGAGGGATGGAAGTAGGAACAGGAAGGAGAGAAGAGAAAAGGGACCTTAAGTGGACTTAACAGTATGATCCTTTTTGCCATCACAGCCTTCACTGTAAAATTTAACAAATTTAATGCTTAATTATAGCACACACACACCAAAATCATAACCAAAGCATAAACATGTGTGTCTAAAGTGCTTCCTGCCCCTTCCCTCAAACATTCTATATGTCCATGTGAGTTTATGTCAACCACCACATTCAGTGTACAGATAAAGGCACTTGACATTTGGATCATCTGAAATGTCTTTGCTGCATTGTGGCAGGTGAAAACTTGCTGCTGCATAAGATTGCCTGTGCACACAGTTGGGAATGGTGTGTGGTGGAATGGAACAGCAGAGGTCTTCTGCTGCCCGAAGCATGCCCTCTTTGGGGGAATAAGTTGTTAATGGGAATCATTAATAAAACTGCTGCCTGGGGTGAACTAGTGACAGCTCCAGTGTACCTAAAGGTGATGTGTTCTAGCACTTTGCTTACCTGGCTTTCTATGTGAGGTGGCATGAGAGTATTAAACATCTATTGGGGTTTTGTTCCTTGGATTTCAACTGATTTGGTACTAGGATGTAAATGGAGTCCCGAGAGGAATGTAATAGTGAGCTGGGCCACACCACTGAAGGATAGATGGAGGCTTCTCTTCCAGTTCAGTTTATCAGAGCATAGTGGAATGCTGACACTATAAACATAAAAGGAATAAGATGTGTTCATACCCTCTTCCCTTGGGGCTGCATTATATTTAGACATGCATTTGCCTTTGGGACTCCACTGCAGAGCTCATACTGGAAAATTTGACCTGAGGTTTCTAAATGTCTTCCAGTCTAGTTCTCATGGTTTTGTTTCTCATGGTTAGGGTGTTTAAACCTAAATAGACTAAAGGTAAATATCAGAGCAACCCACATCATCAGCCAAAAGCAATAGACTTCTTCACCCAGAAATGTTGTGGTAGGTAGGAAAAATGGTGGGAAGGAGGGTACAGAGAGGGAAGGTGTGTGTGCACTCACAGTAGATGGGTGCTGGTACTGTGCAGAAGTCCTGAGCTCTGCAAATGTACCAAGGCTTCATAAGATTCCTCGTGTAAAGCGTATTAGGTTGGAGTGGCACATGCTGAAATGATAATTTACATTCTTTTCAGAAATCAAAAGAATTCCCACTGACAACATTATTAAGTTATAATTGCAGCGAAGAAAAAGGTTAATAGGAATTTGAGCCAAATATCTACTCTCCATTAAATGAGAACTTGACTGAACCTGTTCTCCCTTGATTTCGGTAGATTACTCTGGGCTTAACCAGGTCCGGGGTGGCTAATACACCTGTGCAAAGGGCTACTGCGAGGACAAATAGCCATGGACACATGGCCCTGTCCTGGAATAAGTCTTGCCTGACCCATGGCCAATTTGACAGCCAGGTAGGACTTCTCCTGGACTTCCAAAAGAAAGCTGCGGGGCACAGCTTA
>JAOXNG010000012.1:114838450-114851087 GCA_028566535.1 Scolopax minor | reverse complement strand
TTTCTCTTCTTTCATATGAAAGGCTACTGAAAACACTAGAGAATAAAAGAGGATGTCGTTAGTTGTCATACTGTGTCCCCTATTTTCTTGCTTCCCTGTGCATGCTGCAGCTCCCTTGTCCGAAGTGGGTTCTTGGGAGCAAGCCCTCTGTACCCCTCAAAGCTCCAGCTCAAGAGCTGTCTCTAATTCTTCTTTTTCCTAATAACACTCTAGAGACTCTGTTGCTGAATCAAACCTTTTTGCACTTATCTTAGACCACAGACAGCAGGCAAGGTTTGCAAACTGAGTTAGAAATGAAAGAAATTGTATTTTTTTTTTTTTTCAATTAGTACTTCAACCGTTACAAAAAAAAAAAAGGTAGTAAAAACTGACCTCTAGATAGGTCTGTCAGGTGCAACAAGGGCTTATACTCTGAGGGAAAATGGAATTCTTGTTGCCCTTGCCTGTTAGCTGGGGCCTTGTGCAGAACAGCTAAGTGTATTTGCTCCTTTACTGCAGTGGTTCATTAGTTACCAAGACATGAGAGGTGTGGGGGGATGCTTTGATTAGAGGAAATCAAGAACATGTACAACTCTACAAGTAACAAGAGTTAGGTATCAATTTCGTGTTGAATTTTTTCTTTGAATTTTCACTATGTGAGCTAACAAATAAAACTCAGGGATGAGACTATTTGACTAATTCAGTGTGAGATGCAGAATTAATTTATTTTCAGTATTTTGCACTGTATTGAGGTACACCAAAAGATATCATTGCTTTGTATGAATTTGGGTGGCAGGACTATGTTCTCTTCGATCTAGTTTTTAGAAAATGATAGCTACATGTATAGGACTCCCTCTCTCATACACTATATGGAGACTGTGCTTATAGCAGCTCGTTGTGACAATTCAACCTTTGACAGGGCTTGTGCTATTTTAGACATAGAGATTACTAATAAGCTTTTCCTGATTGTAGATATTATTTTTTTTTTTTTTTGCAATTTATAGAAAATTGAGCAATAGTACTGTAATGCAATGGAGGACTAAGCCTTCAAGTGGTTTGTGGCATTTGCATGGTGCCAGTTCTCCTTCTGTGGCATGTTGAAGTCTCCAGGCTTTCCACAACAGAAGTGTAGGAGATGTGGTTTTTCCCATTAACTGTTCTGACCTTTGGAGGTCCCTTCCGGTCCAGATCGTTCTGATTCCCTTTGCTCATTTGGTGTTTCTGATAGATACAAGTATTGGAGTCAGTCATCTAAATACTGTTTTTCTGCATCAAAGCTATAATCTTTACTCAGCAGCTTCTCCTGAAACAAGTAACATCAGCTAATTAAGTTGTCAAAATTGTGTGTCTGTGCAAGGGTGCAGATTGCTCTATCTGTGCTTGCCATTGGATTGATCTTTTGGAACTGAGTCCAAGCCAAGTGTTTAACCCATCTTCCCATTCTCAACCAGTTGCATTGTCATACTTCTTTCTGCATTTCTCTTTCTTCCACTTAAACCTGGATTCTCTGTCTTAAAATACTGACTTTCCTTTTTCCACAAAGTAATTTCAGTGAGATGTATGGGTCAAACTGCAGGTCAAAATGAAGACAGATCAGTGAAGGACCATATTGGAGTAAATGGTCTCTGCTGTTCTGCTGTTGCCTATGTTTTGGCCCTGCTCTTGATGTTGAGTAAAGTGAGTGGTTTTTTTTTAAAAAATAAAAAGGGAGAGAGAGAGCAGATGAATCCCAGCACTTAACCCGTAGCAATCATTTGCTGCCAATTAAGAATTTTCAGTGGAAATGTTTTCACGTTAATTTACAAAATTAATTTACATTGATGAATATTCTGCCTTTTAATTTCTGTTTGAATACTGAAAGATTTTACAAATATGCTTATTTGATATGAGGTCTAAGTCCTCTTGACTTCAGTAAAGACTCACTAAAGATTAGCTGAATTATTTGCAGAGCTTGGGTGTCTTTTACTTAAAAGCTCGACTTTGACTCGATGATCTCAAAGGTCCCTTCCAACCACAAAGATTCTGTGATTCTGTGTGATTCTGTGATTCTTTAGGTTTCAAAACAAAGCACCTGACATTTCTTTGGTATATGGGATGGAGTGAAATTACCACATAAAGTCATAAAGCTTTAACAACAGTATTAAAAGTAAAATAAAAAGCAGCCTGCTAGTTCCCTACATGCAACTTCCTATGCTTTTAGAAAGTCTTTTGATTTGGGTTTTTTTTCTGTGGCTTGACTGCCAAAAATTTTATTTGCAATTTGTAGATCTATACTAACACAGCTATAATACTGTAAAAGTTCCTTGTTATGCTTATACATTATACAAGACATTGGACACGAAAGTTAATAAGCATTGTACTCTAAAGCCAAAGGTGATTTTCACTTAATACTGAGAGTTTGGGCTGGTTAAGAATGAAGGAGGTAGCATTGTTAACTTATAAAGAGTACAGAAAAACAATTACTGCTTTACTTTTTTTTAATTTTTGTGAAATGGCAGAACATTATAATTACGTTCAAGCTAGGGTCAGAAGGGCTGACTGAATTTTGTGGTATATTCAGACCTTCCAGTCTTGCTTGAGCCAGTGAAACGTGTAACATTTTGGGCATTTAATCCGCAAAATCTGGCTTCTTATGACTAAGGGCAAAACAGTACAATAAATACTGTTTTTCTGAAAGAGACCTACAATACCTGCCTGTCTTGTGGTGGTGGAAAAGAAGAGACGAGTACAGTAACATCCAGGCAACGGAAGTTATACAGCACCTTATGCAGAGTCTTTTGTGATTTTTGTTCTAATTTCCCTGGAGAGGAAAGCCCATCTGTATGAACAGGTTTTTGCCTTCCACCTATTCTGGGAGAGAGGCTGAATGAGGGCAACAACCATGTCCTGAAGACAAGGGCTGAGACACATTGGCAAGAGAGGATGAGGAAGGTCTCTGCTTTAGCTGCACAGCAATATGTTTTGAGGATAAGCAAAGGTCTCCTGCCTTTGCAGCCGTTGATCTGTCACCTCTTGCAAGCACCAGCTTCATTACTAAATAAAGCAAAACACAGCAGAGCCACGTATGTGTATTTCTGAGTAAGTCTATGGCCTTCACTGAAGTGTTATTTATATGTCAAAATCACAATGGTCTCTTTAGAGGGCGGGTTAGTTAGTTATTGCTTTATCTGAGAAAATTAGTATCTCCTTCACCTAAACAGGGTTTAAGCGGACCTGAGAACCTGTCATATAGTACTAATATTTTGCTTCAGTGGAGCTATACCTGGGGTGATGTGCCCATCAGATTTGCTTTGTAGTAGTAGTAGTATTTGCACAAACCCATGCAGATGAGAAAGAGGAAAAAAAAATTACTAAAACAGGAACTGAAAGCCAGACAATTGCGGAAATCTAGTTCCACTGGTGTTTTAACAGCTTCTTTAGAGGTGATACCACATCAGTGCAAAAGGCACTAAGATGCTTGAGCAGTATTACAAAGTCAGTGATAATTCATTGTATTGACCCCGGGCAAGAGCTTGAAAAGTTAGTGCAGCAGCATTAGAAACTTTCAGTCCTTAGCATCATTAAGAAAAGCTGGGTGGAATTTTCAGCAAATCAAGTATTCTAATGTGCTGGCTGCTGACGAGGCAGCTGGTATGTGCATTGTCATCAGACTATGGAGCTGATATATGAGGCACTTCTATTGTACGGTAGATGCAAATCTTCCTTTAACTTTCTATACAACTCGAATTTGTAAGAATTAAGCAGCAGTGTCTCTTCATGGAAAGCATTCCTTCCTTCCTCCAGGTTACTGACATTAAGTGAAGGCATAGATGAGGCCAGCACTTCACTTTAGTGGCCCTGCCTAATCAGGCAAGGGTCTCAAAACAGGATTTGGACATGAGTGTCCCTCTCACTGAGGTGCAGCAAATGGGTTACTTTTACAGTTGTCTCTATTCATGTGTAGAGTTACTGTATTTTTCTTTGCTAGTTAAGAATCTTGTGAGTTGGCTGTGCTGAATATCTCCCCTCTGCTCCATTTTACTTCTGTGTGTCTTCTCACATCTTTTTATAACTTGGTGGGGTTTTTTTTGACATCTCTTTGTTTGTTTTTTATCTTATACTGTAATTTGCTTTAGAGACTAAAATATTATTAAACATGAATTATGCATTGAGCAGACTCTCTGCTAGAGTCTGACTGGTCTGTTGCAACCAGAGAACAATCCTGTTTCCCGCACCACCCTCCCAGCTGCACAACTGTCACTTTCTATTATGCTTGCCTTGAACAATTGAGTGTGGCTTGTAATGACAATAATTGCCTCAAAATTGTTTGTCATGTTTGCTTTGTTAGCAACAAACTACTAACTGTTGGTTACAATCAAGTTCTTAGCTATTATTCCATAATTACATCAGGGAATACTTGCAGCCAATAATAGCTGAGAATTTAGAATTCTCTTTTCAAAAGTAATGCTAAATGCTTGCAGACCATTCACTCTATTCACAGCCTTTCTTTTCTACATCAGCAATCTAGTAGTAAGTGAAGTCTACCCTGCTGTAAAAGGCTCACCACAGACCTTCCTTTTGCACCTTCAAAACAGGTCTGTGGTTGCATCCGTGTTGTACAGCTCCTCTATCAATAGATAGGTCACTTTGGCAATAATACTACCCAACCAAGCTATCTCTCCCTTACGCAGGGACAATTTGCTTTTGATTTCAGTATGCAAGCCCTCGTAACTAAGCTTAGCAGGATTTCTGAAAGTGTTGTTTTGATTGATTTTCTTTGTTGGTTTTCCTTATCTCAGGCTTTCCCCCCCCATTTCTTTGTATTATCAAAGTTAAGGAGGGGTATTCTGGTATAGGGATTTAGTTTGGGTTTCCAATGCAGACACTTCTCCCAGTTTATCCTGTTGTTTGCACTGGTTGATTTTAGCAGGGGCCATGTGCAAAGACTTCTTGATTTAATTTAATCTACTTCCTTACAGTATAGCAGTATAGGTAGAGTTTTTTCATAACTGCTGTTAAAATGTATGCTGGGCATTGACTCAACTTTTTTTTTTTCTATTATGTTTAATGTAGAATAATGTAATAGAGATTTTTTTTTTCAGTAAAAGGAATGTAAAACAATGTGCTTTAAAGAAAATTAAATTTAGCCATGAATTCTTCACTGTGTTATTTTAATTAAGAAAGCTATTAATTTTTTTCTGAACAGGAAATTCCCTGAAGACATTGGACTGTCTTGTGAAAAAGACTTTTTTAAAATAGAAATTTCTTTAAAGTGCTTCTTGTTTGATAAAATATTTGTAAGACTGAATGTTTAAAATTAGGAGTAATTTTTTAATGGAATACAAATACTTTGATTACAAAAAGAGTAGTACTTTTTCAGCGCTATAGAGTTTTGTAAGATTTTACATATAAGAAGTGGTTATGTATATTTTCCTGACATCTGTGAATCAGGGTTTTCCAATAGCTGAGGCAGAGGGACACACTGTCTCTGGCACTTCTTAAGAGGATGGAAGAAATGATATAATCATTCCGAAAGGTTCAGGATAGGCTGAATTCCAGTGATGTCCTCCAAGTATTCATGAATGCTGAGGGTCTGGTTATTGTGAGAAAGATGGAAGCGATAGTTTGCAGGTTGACTGGAGACTGAGAGATACAACGATTACATTTAGCATTAACAGATTAAAATGCAGCCAGTCTCTTTTGCAAGTTTATTTAGCACTTGGTGGCTGGTTAACAGCTTGCTGGAGGACGTGAGGCTCAAGCAGTCTCTCCACTGCTGCATGGCAGGTGGGCACTGACTGGTTGCTGAAGGAGCACCCTTCCAGACGGACAGAGAGACCTCTCTTAGCAGCTGCTCAAATCCACTCTAGGATGTGAAGGAGCACATCCTATTTTGTTGCCTTTGTGGGCTGTACTGGGTGTGATACTGAGAAACCAATCCAGAATCTCAGTTGTAAGGGTTGGTATTATCATTAGAATAAATTCAGATAAAAACTAACACAAAGGAAGAATCCAAATTTATATAAGATATATTTTTCAGGCTTATGTGCACAGAAATGAAGATAAATTGATGCCTTAGTTGTCATGAAATAGAGCTGGAATGTGGTTTTCCAGCAGAAATATTGTTCTGAGATCAGTATCTACTGCAAAGGTCCTCGTTATTGGGGCAGGTGCATCTTTGTATCTTATGTCATTCTTCAGTGCTGCATTTTAACTTCAGAGATTTTACAAGCCTGCTTTCTTGTGAAATGAGTCAAGGAATCAGCTTAATGACTGAGAGAACTAGTGATTGCTTCTACCAAACTTCTAGCAGTCCCGATGTCCCACGTGCTTTACTGGGTAGAGAGTTGTTCCCTAAGCAGAGAGTAGCATGACCCCTGTTAATTACCATCCTGGATCCCTGCTATAAACAGGTGGTTAGACTTGTGTAAAAGGAATAATTACTTCTGACTGGACGGTGGAGCTCAAACTTCTGTGTTTAGCTTTTCATAGTCTGAAACCTGGAGTTCACATAAGTGTAGACATTGGCATGGAGATTTAAATGATATCCTAAACCAAAATAAAGCATGTGTTTCACTAGCAGCTTTTAAATAAAGTAACAGTAATAGGTATTTTGGGGCAAGAATTGATTAGAAAACTTGATTTTGTGCTTTGAGAAACGTGATAAAACCATGATATCAACTGACTAGATTCTTAGGAGTAATAAATGCTATTACTGCTTTGATGGAAAAAAGATTAGAAGATACAGACAGGGAATAGATTTTTTTTTTTTTTTTCCTCTGCAAAGAAAACAAAATAGAGACATGATGTTTCAGTTACACAAAGTTCTCCAAGGAGAACCAAAATATGAAGTGTACTAAAATTTTAATGAGTTAATTGGCAAAGACATGCAGTGGGTTTGTTATGTCACGCTGCTTGTCTCGTAGATGGTTATTCTGAAGGGAGCTAATGTTACAGCCTGTCAAAGAGAGGATGAAGATGCAGAACTACAAGACTTGAGAACTTTTAATGTGAATTACCTGCAATGGGAGAAACAGGCCCTCTTAAAGAGAAAGTGGTACAAACAGTGAGAGCAGCCCAGGCTCTCTAGAGAGGCAGAGAGTAAATGGAAGCAAGCAGTAGTGTCAAATATCTTTTAAGAAGACTCCTTGGATGTGGATAAAGAATGGATAAATAGTGTTTGAATAGCCTTACAGGTCTGTATACATCTTCTGTACAAAAGAAAACTAGGATTTCTGTCTCTCTGAAAGCAATTGGTAACTTTTAAAAAATATTCCTCTAAATTAACTGTCCAATGACCATGTTTTTATGAAAAATTTGAGATTTATGGAGACTTGGCTTTTGGAAGTTGTATCCAGCATGATAAACATTTCTACAAACTCCAGTGGAGACAAGGTTTCATCCTTCATGTTTTCATAATAGGTCTGGGCAGTTGAACTGATCCTCAAGTAGTTAATGTGGGTACTGAAATTGCTACTGGTTCTTTAATTAAGCTATCAGTGCAGTTTATACAGAGATAAGCTTTAATTCAGTGAGTTAGCCAAGCTCTGTCTGTTTCCTGTATCTTCCTTTTTTTTCTTTCTGCTATATTTTTGTGATTCTGTACTAGTTATGTGTGCTCTTGAGGAACACATTTTACATTCCTGGATCAGATTATAATCCCTGGTTATTCTTGCACATCTGTAGTCACAGAGTTGCACTTGTTACATCTCCTGCAAATATCCTGTATTTTAATTAAAAGCATGGATATTGTAAAACCTGTTAGAAAGGACAAATATTTTTCTGTTCTCTGAATCAGCTACTCAGCAGCATACTTCCATTCAGTCCTTGGGGAAAAAAAGGGTGTAAAATGAATACTTACTCAAAAAAGTGGGGAAATGGTGGTGACAGCATTAAAAGGCATGTGGTATGGGTGGATTTTGAATAATAAGATGACAGCCTGGACAAGTTCTCCACAGTAATTTAAGAAAGAGCCTTCCATGGTAATTCTTGAACTTAATTCTCTCTGTTGCCATTGTAAAATGCTGATTTGAATAGAAGCTTACTTAAATACAGCTTTGCAAAGAAGAGGGTGGACATGAAAAATGATAATTTTTGTCTCGGAAACAACTGTTCATCACCTAGGAAACTGTGTATGCTTCTAGCCTTTTACAGGCAGCTCCACCACCACCATGGCCATTCAGTAGAACAGGTTCATTTCAGAAGAGCTTCTACTGCACAGTTAACTGACTTGGATGGCTAGTGGTAGCATATTAGTCTTTTTTGTTTCTTGGCCCCCCTTCCAGTATACTACCTGGTTTTGAGTAGTCCAGTTGGTGGTAGTCTGTGGGGTAGTTCTTTTCTATTTATGGTGGTTCTGTGGGGTTTTTTTAGTGGTTTTTTTTGTTTTTGTTTTTGTTTTTTTTTAGAATGGCTTTGACACCTTCTAGGGAATCTGCTGTTTTTTGTAGATGCTTCTGTGAAGAGGATGCTGTGATGTGGCAACAGGGGGGAGGCTACGTGGCCCACCAAAATAGTATATTGTAATAGAACAAAAGACCATTACTTCTTAGCTGAAATACGTTGTAGGTTGTAGGGCCTTGTCACCTGGGCATAAACAGACTGGCTAGTAAGACCTCAAACCTAACTGATCAACATGTGCACGTGTGATGGAGAGAGCAGCACCAATATCTATTTGTTTTTTTATATTTTTATTTTGTATACAGATAGAAAGGAAATAACTATTTGGTTTTTAAACTGTTCCTGCCCTGTTGAATTAATTTCTCTGAATAATAATGAGTTTCTTTAAAGATATTCCTGTCTTGTGGGTCAACAAGAAATCTAGTCTTCCATGCTGTCTGACTACCCCTTGGGAATACTCCAATTAGCTGCACTTTGAACCTGAATGAAAAGATGAGGAGAAAACCACTCTCCTGAATCTTTCATTATTCCTGCTCAGAGTGAAAACTGTCCCTTTTAAGCACCCTTCCGGGCAGGAAAATTTTACTTATGAGTACGTGGTGAATGCCTTACTATTTGTTTCTTTCTGGCTGTTCACACAGATGTGAACAGAAATCAGTTCTGAAGAAAAATACAGTGAGTAGAGGGTTAGAAGGCTGCTTAGGGACTAGCAGAGATTGATCTTGCCAGCTTGACAAGGTTATTTTTCCAGCAAAAATTATTAAAAATAGAGTTAGCATCGAGTTGTATGTTGGTCCTGTTTTATATTTCATTAAACAATATGGAACAAGCACAAAGCTAATTCAAGTGTACACAGAAGTATCTATTACTATGAATAGATTCTCTCTTTGTATGTTTTAAAACCACATTTCTATATTTCTATCTATATTTCTTTTATCACATATAAATCTCTTTCTGTAATCATCTATTTCGAAGTGAAATGGTCAATGAAGAGAGGTAGAGCTTTATGGTATGGGAATCTGTTATTAAGCAGATGATACATTTTTCTGAGCATTAATTAGAGACTCTCTCAGAGTTCAGAAATACCATGATCCTGAAGCTCTAAAAAGGCAATTCTCTGAAGCCTAAATCTAACCAAAACAGTATATATTTTGGTACCTCTTGAAGTGCCAAGGCTAAAAAGAGTTTGCATCTATTGCTTTCTTCTTGTTTTGGTGTGGGTAGAAAAGGTTTTGTTTGAATGTGTTTCAAACAAATCATAAGGTGTGTCCCATCTAAACTGGCTTTTGTCTTCCTGTTTAGTTGGAGCAACAGCAAGAAACAGTGGATAGCAGTGTCTGTAGCTCCTATCAGAATATTACAGGTTATATCTGATGGGGAGCAGTAGCTGCAACAGCTTAGCAGCATGATGTTCTTCCAGGGAAGAAACACAAAAAGTAAATTCAGATGTCTCTCTTGCAGAAGCAGGTTCCGTATATATGAACATTGAACTTTTGGTGAAACTCTTTCCATCCTTCATAGTTTTTTCCTTTGATACAGTACAGTACCTGTCTTAAGGGCTTCCTCCTAGAGCCATTTCCAGTGGTACTTTGTAGAGCGGGTCAGAGACTGAGTGAAGAACATAAGACTGGTGTGGACTTGACAGTTGGTGAGTAAATGGTCTCCTGAGGGCTCTTTAGATGATTTTATACTTAAGTACAATGATTGACCATGTCCGAAGAATTAAAGTCAATGTCTTAATGGCCAAGTGGAAACCAGTAACAAGTAGTGCCCCTCAAGGGTCCATACTGGGACTATTACTATTTTATATCTTCAATGACATAGTTTGCAGCTGACATCAAGCTAATTTGTGCAGTTGATTTACTAGAGATAAGGGGTGCCATCAAGAGGAATCTGGACAGGCTTGAGTAGTGGGCCTGTGCAAGCCTTATGAAGTACAACAAGATCAAGTGCAAGGTCATGTACCTGGCTCGAGACAGTTCCCAACATCAATACAGAATAGGGGACGAATGGAGAGTGGAGAAGGACTTGAGGTTACTGATGGATGAAAAATTGGATGTGAGTTGTCAACATGGGATGGCAGCCCAGAAAGCCATTTGTATCCTGGGCTGCATCAAATGAAGCAAGGCCAACAAGTTGAGGGAGGTCATTCTGCCCCTCTACTCTGCTCCCATGACAACCCACCTGGATGCTCAGTACTGCATCCAGCTATGGGGTCCCCAGTACAAAAAAGACATAAAGAACTGTTGGAGCAGCTCCAAAAGAGGGCCATGGTAGGAGATTGGACTAGATGACCTTTAAAGGTCCCTTGCAACCCAAACCACTCTAAAATTCTGTGACTGTGGTAATCAAAGTGAGAACTCACACTCTCCAGCTTATAAAGCCTACATCAAAATAATAAAGGAGATTTCTGGCTCATTACAGGAGGAAGATGATTTATTTTTGCTGGCCTAGCTGTTTGGGTAGTCAATAATGTAGCATCTTGAAGGGTCCCAAAACTGAAGAGTGGGTTGAGTAATTTAAAGCTGAATGTTCTTGTTACTAGAAGATGATCAGAAGGCACTTCCTTCCTCCTACCACCTTTCATTTGTCCGCCTTCATTGTTAAAGGTTTTTTTTTTTTTCTTGCTGTCATCTAAACATCAAGATGGCTGGAGGAAGAGGTGGATTGTGGAGTGAAAAGTTTTGTGCATTAATGTCAGGAACAGTTTTTTTTTTTCCTACAGGTCATGTAGTTACTGGGGAAGAACACTGAACCTTTTTTTGTCTCTAAGGTGTGGGTTTTGGCAGGACAGAAATACTTTTCATAAGAATCTTTAGGTCTAAGAACATCTGAAATATTTCTTCCCAATACTTCATATTTGGTTATTTGCCAGCTGAAACTATTTCATATCAAAGGAGAAAGAAAAGGAAAGGGTGCTGGTGGTTGAAAGGTATGTATTTCCATGAGAACAGACTGGAGTAGAGCAAATAAAAAGGTAAGCTATCTTCATGCTGCTTCCTGGCTTGGATTCTAAGTATAAGAAGAGAAAGACAGTTTTAGAAGCAAGAAAAACAGTTTTCCAAAGAGTTGCCTGATAGACAGGAAGAGAGGCAGCAGTGAGGGGCTTGGCAGAAGCATAAATGGTAGTTAGACCTCTAACTCCTGCAGGGAGGTAGCAGGAGAGAGAGCACTCTTCTGCCATTTGTGTCTTTGAAAGTGCTGCTCTTGGTGAAGGTTTGCAAGTTTTCTTCTAGTCACTCCACAAGAAGGTGTTTAAACGAATATTAGTTGCCAGTTGATGTGAAAGGAAAATGTCAATGCGGGCAAATTTAGATGTCTTGCATTGGATTCTCATTGGGCCTACGCTGGTTTATAGCAAATGAACCTCTGACCTTGTTTAAAAACGGCCATTATTTTCTGTCTGCGATATTGATTTCTAAAATAGCTGATAGTTGTCAGTGCATCCCTGAAAGTATGAAAAATATAATCTTAATTTCATTAATTATTAGGCACAATTTATAAGTCCAAAGTGCAGTGGTAATAAAGAAAATCTGCTGCCGTCCGCCCACTATCCATTCTCATCTTCACATAGTGAAGTAACCACATAGATGTTTGTGGTAAACGCCTGCCTGATTTCAGTACAACAAAATCTGTTCTGGAATACTGCGAGTCAGCGGCACAGCATAAGTGGCATGCTGTATTATGTTGTCTGCGTTCCAGAAGAGACGTTGTCACCTCTTCCACCCACCTTCTGCATGTGGAGTGTCTTTTCAAATCTGAGGGTGTTTGCCTGTGCATTTAAATTGAAGGCCCGATTCAGTAGTTTTATTGTTTTAAGTAGTAATACTAAAGGAAGCCTTTTCAATTGGGAGCAATCCTAAACACAAATACAGGCCGGGAATGGACTGAGAGCAGCCCTGGGGAGAAGGACTTGGGGTGTTGGTGGATGAGTCAATGTGAGCCAGCAATGTGTCTCAAAAAGCCAACCACATCCTGGGCTGCATCAAAAGAATTGTGGCCAGCAGGTCAACAGAGGTGATTCTGCCCCTCTACTCCACTCTGGTGAGACCCCACCTGGAGTACTGTGTCCAGCTCTGGTGCCCCCAACATAAGAAGGAGATGGATCTGTTGGAGCGAATCCAGTGGAGGACCATGAAGATGATCAGAGGGATGGAGCACCTCTCCTATGAGGACAGGCTGAGTGAGTTGGGATTGTTCTGCCTGAAGAATGGAAGGCTCTGGGGAGACCTTATAGCAGCCTTCCAGTACCTGAAGGAGACCTATAGGAGAGATGGGG
>JAOXNG010000012.1:114785379-114797075 GCA_028566535.1 Scolopax minor | reverse complement strand
GAGTAAAAAATTGTAATTGTCACCTGTCAAGTTTTACAGAGAATACAACACAGTGCTGCTGAGAGCCTGGCACGGGCCATGAAACCAGCCTTGCCCCTACAGCAGCCATGTGTGCTTGCAGGGCCCAGGAGAGGGGCAGCTTGACCCCCAGCCACGAGCAGAGCCAGAAGGTGCTGGGGCCATTACTGACCCTATCCGAGGGTGAACATGTCGTTTTTCTCTGGACATGTCTCTCCTCCTGCCTTTTTCCCCAAACCTGATTATTCCTGATGTGGTCTGATACCTCATAAACTCTTTAGCCTTATTCTTGGCAAGAACAGACTAGCTGCCCAAGGATGAGAAATGTACTAAACCTTGTAATTTAGTTACCTTGGAAACATCTGTAAAAAACTACCAGCGCAAAACCAGTACTTTTTCTTGATCTCTTTTATGGCAATACGTATTTATGTTTACATGGCAAAAGTGTGATTTATAACCACTGTAGCCATTCTCCTGAGCATTATCCTGACAGACAATAGTTCCTATTTCTAACAAGCAAGGTTCAATGACTGTAAAAGCAGATATTAATCTCAGTGCAAACTGAAATTTACCATCAAGTAACTAAGCATTTGCTAAGCAAAGACAAAATCATGTAAATACTGTGTTATTGTTTCCAAGTATTATAGTGCTTGATATCCAAGTATATCGGCACTTGATATAGTGCTGACATTTACTCAGCATAGGAATTTTTTCAATAGTTGTGGTTTAGAACAAGTAGAAAAGACTTTTTTTTTTTTTTTTAATTTGCATTGTAACATTCTCAGACAAGTGTAAGTTTTAGTTGTCAACCATTCATTGTACAGAGTGGGAAAAAAAAAAGCATTATTCCTATGATTGCATGCCAAAGTTAACAAACAGCCTTGCTTTGGACTTGGTTGTTCTTGGATCTGGCTCTAGGCCCAGCTCCCTTCCTTCTCCATCATTCCCATTTAGTCACCTATGTCCTGGTAGTGGCTCCTCTGCACTGCGCACCCGGGACACTTGGGTGCCGGCTCACAGAAGTCTGCTAGAGATCGGACTTGTGCTGGAGAGTAGGCAGTGCCCCCAGCTTCTATGTGGCTCTTTGCATCCTCTGGTTACTCATTTGTTTCTCTCTTTGCTCCCAACAGCAGGGAATTTTCTGAGCCCTTCAAAGGAAGGAGCGTCTCTCACTCAGTGACTGATTCAGTAATTGATTTAATTAATTTGGATCTAACTGTCACTTGTTAAACTGTTAATCAAGAAGCCAATTATCTGTTAACAGTCTTAAATATGAATCAGTGGTAACCAAAGTGTTTCTTTCTTAAATAAGACAATCTAGATTTCTCTATGATATTTTAGAGCTTTTAAAATGAATTGTAAATATGGCTATTTTCTTTAAAAATTAAAGACCCTGCACTCTTTACTGTGAGGGTGATGAGACACGGGAACAGGTTGCCCAGGGAAGTCATGGACGTGTTGTGGATCCCTGGAGGGGTTCCAAGCCAGGCTGGATGGGGCTTTGAGCAACCTGCTCTAGTAGGAGGTGTCCCTGCCCATGGCAGGGAGGTTGGAACTAGACTTTAGAACTTGGGACTCTAGAACTTGGAACTTTAAGGTCCCTTCTAACCCAAACCATTCTATGATTCTATTAGAAAGCCATTTTCTAGTCCACAATAATAAAATGGCATATGTATTTCGGAGACTGTGTTTAAAATGTTAACCTTTTTAATGTGTTATTCACTGTAAAACATAAGTCTAAAGGCATGATAGAGAGTTTATTAAAGATAAATCCTACTCACCTTATTCATTTATTTATCTGAAATCCTCCAGTAGTCCCACATTTTTAAATCAGAACATTTCCATTACTATGTTGCAAGTACACATTTGAAAGTCTTATTTTAGGAATGTTATGTTTTTTATTGTATATACATTTCTATTTGTAAGAGGTAATATAAAAGTGGTACATACCAAAACATAGCTTTAATTTTTATTGCAGCCATTAATTATAAAGCATTTGGTAAAACAAAAAAAAATGTTCTGAAGATAAGAGCATTTCAATTATGATTTTTATTATGTATTTTCATGAAACTAGAATTTTTTTTCAGGTTTACAAAACAAAGCAATGAAAAAAAAATATGTTCAGAATGTGTGGCCAGTCCTGTATGGTTTATGGCATAGAAGTATTGTATGAGTACAGCAAGCAAGCTGCTGATGTATGGTGCTTGTCTATGGCTTTCTAAGTACTTAATTGAATTAGATGATTACCCCTTTATGCAATATTTTATTCACTTCTTAAATTCCGATCTGAGAGCGGTGAATGGTTGTTTTTTACTGTATTAATGATGGAGAGTCAAGAATTTGATTAATTGTGTAGTTTCAAGCATCAATATTTCTGAGCACATCTTTTAAAGAATGTGTCCCGCTTTTTAAAAATTCTATGTGTATATAAATGTGTTTGTTTCTTTTCCATGGAAGTTGTTTAGAAGGACCTGAAAGCAGATGGTATAATAAGGTACTAATATATTAAGGTCCATCTCATCCTGTATCTCCAGTTTCTATCTTTACACATTTCTAGCTGCTAGCCTCCCCCCAGTTTTGTTTCCAGCTTCACTTTCTGTGATAAACACAGGCTTGTAGAGTCCTGTGCAGGTGTTTGCACCATTAGCAAAGCCATTTAAGCTGCCAAAAAAGAGGTTCTTTAGATAACAGGAAGTAAGTAAACTGAGGCCCAAATTCTGCTGCCATTTAATTCATTGCAGGATGATTTTTTTGGCCCAGTGGCCAAAAGGTTGTTTAGAAGTGAAGAAGTGCTGAGTAGTATCAAAGATGGCAAATTCCAGTGCTGACAAACACAGAATACACAAACCCATAAGCATGTGAAGACACATATTAATCGTACATTTCAGCTGTAAAATCTTAGGGGTGAACAACAACACATCCAGGCTTTTTAGATGTAACTTTCAGGTTGCTAATTTAATCCTTTATTAATCAGTATTTTAAAATATATTATGACACACAATGAATGAGCAAAGTGGATGAGCGCCTGAAGAAAATGAAAAGAGGATCATTGTTTCTGGAGTTAACTTTCCAAGTATAATCTCCACTGGCAGCAGTGAATACATCAGATGTATTTACATCGTATCTGTGCAAGAGGATGTTTATGGATATGACATATGTTGCTCTGCACCCTTAAAACCTGAGAACTAGATTCTCTCTCAGTACCATGTGCATCTCTGTTGATTTCAGAAATATGCAATATTGCAGTAATGAGCATGGTATAAGAATCTAAGTAGATCCATAGACATATGGACAGACAGATGGATTAAAGCAGACTTTGTCACTTTGTCCCTAAAAATCCTTTGTGATACTTATTTTTTTGTGTACACAGTGACACTCAGTTGTCAGCCCAGAAAATTTCCCTTAACTTAATAATATTTTATGGATTTACATAAAGTTTTTTACTTGAAAATACGGAGGAGCGCGTATGCACATTTTACAGAAATGTACTGGTGCTAGTAATATAGACTTTTTTCATTCTATTTTGAAAAACATTGTGAAGGTATAAATTATGTTTGAATTGGACACAGATGATGATGTGGCATGTGACTGAAAATATATATTTTTTAATAGATGATTCAGCCGCAGAGAGTTTTAATGGCAATGAGACCGTGGGACACAGTTCCAATGCTTCAGGGGGAACACACTGCAGGGAGATGGCAGAAACCAACAGTAATGGCAAAACAAATCTGGAGCAGGATGAGCAGCCTCTGAACCTGAGTGACAGTCCCCTCTCTGCTCAGCTGACTTCAGAATACAGACTAGATGATCACAGCAGTAATGGAAAGAACAAATACAAGACTCTCCTAATTTCTGATCTCAAGATGGAACGGGAGGCAAGAGAAAATGGAAGCAAGGTAAGATGCTTCCACATGCTCCAGATATGAAGTGTGTAGCTTAGAAAAGGAGAAGATTTGTGAGGCCAAACCAAAGGTTATTCCCAGCTAAGCACTTAATGCAATGTGTCTAATGTTTGTCACATCACTACTCAAATGCTATACATAGATTTGTATGCTCTGTTACACATATATATATGGTGCATACATACATTGCATATGTACATGGGTGAATACATATATAGGCTTATATATTCTGCTGCCACACTGACAAAAAACAGTGCAGTTCTCCATCAGGCATGAATTTTATCAGTCCATTTATTAAGAACTGTCTGCATTACCCATTTGAAATATATATATTAAAATATGTATATAAGGTAATATATATATGTATTTATACTGGGATACATATATGTATATTTATAGATGACCATCTCATTACATGTATTATGTATCTGTAGAATGAATCTGTATGAATGTTAAGTGTGTTTGCCCAAGCAAATTACTACATGTGAACGATCAACATCTGTAAGGAACTGATTTGGTTCCTTCCTGATTGTGTTACGCAGGCACCTAACCTGAATTAAAACTGACACGTTTGCTTTAAGAAGCTGTAATCCCCCTGAGGGCTTTTCTCTGTAGTTTCCACTATGTAAGGAGAAGCAAGGGTGGTTATATTGTAGATGAAGACATACATACCCTATAGATTAGAAAGGTAGCTTTTTAGTAAAGCGTTTGTCATAAGGCCATACTGTAAAGAGGGTGAAGAAATGGCCTGATCATAGAATTTATCTGTTGATCTTATTGATGACAAGATTCTGGTTTTTATACCACTTTAAGCAGCAATAGTATAGTAGGGTACTAGAACTGGATCCAATTACTTTAATGCTAGTCAGTAGCTTTCAGTAGTCCACTACAAAATAACCTGACAACATTGGTGTACTTTGACCATATTTTTTGCAGGACTTTGAAACAGGAGTGATGTGGAAAATCATTTTTTCTAGGTATATCCAGAAAGGGATTGTACATGACTGATGTCTAGAGGACAACATTTATTTATGCTAAAGTTTTAACACCTGCCTTCATTGCCTGTGGAGTAAAAATAAAAACTTGAAATATTTTTTAACTCAAGTTACTGGTTTTGGTGGGTAGAAGGATGGGAGCCCAAATGGGGGATTGTTAGTCTTTCTCTCTCTTGGCCATTACAGTTTAGCAGATTGTGTATCCCAAAACCTTCTCCGTAAAATCTTTATGAAAACCTGTTTATCTGCATGGCATATCCTTGTTCCTAGAAATATTCACTTTATTGAAAATGTTTCGAATAGCTTTAGTCTCAGAGTGTGTATACATTCCAGGGCTGGATTTACTCAGTACTTGACTGTTGCACAGTGAGTCCCAAATTGGCTTATAGGAATAGTATCTTCATTTTCTCCACGGTATGTTGTTCCATTGAACCTTTTATAAATCAGTCACCCAAATATTGATAGACAGACAGGCTCTTTTGCCTGAGGTACATTGCTGCTTCCGCCATTACTCTTGCAAATACACAAATAAGATTGGTGAAGACAGGGAGGAGTCTTAATGTGAAACTCATTTATAGCTAAGATAAGAACATAGCCCAGTGTTACATTTCCAATTTTAATCAGTTCTAAATCAGATGCCAAAAAAATGTATCAAAAAGTGTTAAAAATCTGTTTGTAATGAATTGAGATGACAATCAAAGCCATCTCATTCTTTGTTATTCTACAAATTTTAAGAGGCCTGAATCATCACCCACATAGATATATTCTTTCATCACTCACTGTCATTCTACCCACTCTATACTGCCAACAATATGCAGATTTGTCTCCCCTTATTGTCCCGGCAATACTCATGTTGATATTTACAATACATTTAAGTATATGATTTATTAGGTATGCAGTAAAGATTATTAAATGCGAAGACTTCAGGAAGAACACACTCCTGGGATAAACAATAAATTGTCAGAGATTTGTAAGCTGAAGTTAAAGAATGGGGTTTTTTTGTGGCCAATTTCATAATGTATAGATCAATTCTACTCTTACTTTTTAAATATAAAAAAAAGTTAAAGAATATTTTTAGAAGGAGCTAAACCCAACGATATATATAGAAGGGAATGGGACTGTGCAGCATCTCAGTTTTAAATGCATACATATACACTCATAAATCATTGCTACTGTTTTACCTGAAGTGATATCATACATGATAAAGAGTCGGAATGTTTTGCAAGCCCTAGAGCTGATCAAGTAAGTCCTTTTGCCTTCTCCTGGTGGTTCAGGTTACTGCCCCTCCAGAATAATGTTCTGGCCAAGATGATTAATCTTGAACATTGGAGAAGATCAAGCTCCTAGTTGTGTACAGTACCTACCGGGTGCACTTGGGTAAGGGTATCACAAGGAGATATCCAGAACTATAATTCTCTGCCAAAAAGAAAACATGAACAAGTAAGGTTAGCAAAGTACTTTTACTGGGAGCCACCTCTCACATATCCCTTTTACTCAGAATACACCGAGTATGTGAGTTGTTTTTGGAAGTCGTCTTGGAGTTCTCCCAGCACTCTCACAGCATCTAACCTCCAGCCATTCACAGTTATACAGTTATCAGACATGATTAAACCTGAATAATGGCATCATTGGTATTGATGGATAAGCAAATGTGTTTAGCGTAACCCCTAATCATGTTTTCATGAGATAAATCATCTGCATTGCTCACCAAATATCAAATTTATATACCATTTCTTATAGTGTAGTATGCTTATGGTATCTTTATGTGGCAAAGAATTGAGAAAAGTTATGTGAGACGTTAGCGAAGAAAATATCTGGATTCTAAATGAAAGGAAATATATTGTAATTATTGGGCTAGTATTGCATGAAATAATAAGTTTAAAGATAACATATCAAAGCTGAATCTAGGCACAAAAAGCCAAAAGATAACTTTTTTTGATTGATAATTTTCAATATATCATACCTCCTCCACCAAATCGCCTATTTTAAAGGGAGTATGCTTTTTCTGAAAACAAGCAGTTTTATTAAACTATATTATACATATTTGCCTGTACAACACTGCTTTCAAGACCGATAGTTCCTTCACTTGTGTAGTGGTGGGCTCCATCATTTGACAATGCAGTTCTGATTGAAAACTTTGTACATCCTGCAGAAACATGTTGAGAAGATGCAGTTGAGATAAAATGGTAGGTTTTTCATTATATTTTCTTTGCAAATCTGACAGCTAATAGGCAAATGTTTTTTGAAAAAGATTACTTCTTTGTGGAAGTTCAATTTTTAGAATATTTATCTTGTCAATATCTATTTGAAGCAATTATATGCTTATACTGTATGAAGAGTTTGCTAGATAGTGGATTATTGGATGTCAAAACAGGGATACTTAACATTTTCCTGTAGTTGGGCATATCCAGTGCACATAGAGGAAGTCACTAGTGATTTCTAAGGAATGTAGTTTTTTGGGAATAATAAATCAGATTTTCTAGTCTGAAAAGACTGATGAATAACTGGAGATAACCAGTTTAGATAACCCTGTGAACAAATTTTGATTTAACTTTTCAAACTACTAGTATATTATTTAAATAATGCTCTGTTCAGTCTCTTCAAAACATGACTTTTAAAACTGATGTTAATACCTCTTTTTAAACAAGAATGGACACATTGGACAGTGTGCATGGACATATTAAACACAGAAGACAGTGTAACTTTACTTTGAATCCTCAGTCAGTGAATATTTGTGGTAACCTCTTTGTGTAAAAAGACCACACGCTGAGTGTAGTGGAGAGAGTTGCCAACAACCTTAGAATCTGGTCCAAAATGGTTTGCCATTCACTGAACAAAATGTTATGCAAGGCACAAATGGGGTTTTCATAGTGTTAAATGTAAGTATATATACTTTCTATATATGCTTTTATTAAGCTGATATTTGGGAACTAGTCCACCAGTAAGACTCAAATGTTCATGGCAGTGGAAATTTCTACAACCACATAGGCTAAACTGAAGTCAGTAAAATTTTGTATAGCACCAAAGATATATACAGAAATTTACCTTAGCAGGATGGGGTCTTTGTACTACAAAAGTAGTCATCTGTAAATGCTCTGCAAATGCAGTTCTATGAATCCAAATATTTAAGTGCACATATAAATTGTTTTAGATCATTATATACTTATGTTTGAGACTGGTGGGTTTCTTTATGGCCATGATGAAGTTTTCGTAGCACTGAGATTTTTGATTTCTGATTCTTGTGTTGCTGTTTTTTCCTAGACCATATATTTTGTTTTGAAAACTCTTATATAGCTTTTTTTCTTCCACATCATTTATTTCATTAAGCACAGCAAGCTTAAGTCCTTTTAAATGATTTTTTCTTTTCTGCATTTGGATAACAAGGTTATTGTGATAGAGTATGGAAAAACAAGTTTTTTGAGCTGACCAGCCATACTTATCTTGTGTCATGTATTTTACTTGAATTAATGAGTAGTTCATTCTGTCTGTATTGCAAATGATATTCCTAATATGCAAAACTTCTCTTTGGGATTTCCCAGATAGAAACATGTGCTACTGATCATGAATGTCTAAAAGATGCATTAAAGTGAGGTAACAAGGAGGAAGCATACAGTGTTCCCATTTTGTCCGGATAGTTGCTAATTTCAGACAGTTGGTTAGCATCATATTTCTTTCTACCAGACAAAATTGCTGATAGAAAAATTGGACACCTCCAGGCCGTCTGGATGTATGGTAGGCTAAGTTAATATGCATTATGTTTAGCTTGAATGTGTAATTGGCTGCACAGAGAAGTGCACAAGATAAGTAATTTTTCTCTAAGTCTGAAAAAAACAGTTTTAAAGGAGAGAACAGTAAATAATGATTGCTGCTTACAGTGACCTTTAATTATAATACAGTATTCTAATGTGCATGTCATTATAGTTATAGTGGTTCACAACAAGGCAGAGCTTTCATGTAGTTTCTAAAAGGAAGATCTTACTTTCTGTCACTCCTTTAATGCCAGGCTTTTGAAGTGTTTCTCAAGCTTTTTTCTTCAGCCTGATGTAAAGAACAGAGTTATTGTCACGGGCCAATGCCAGGGGCTGTTTGCTCCCAACTATTGCGACTTCAAACTGGTGTTGTAATGGACGCATTTACACTGTGGCAGGTTTGCCTGGCAGGCTGTCCACTTTTAAGACAAGTCCCACTCTAAGAAAGTATGTAAAGACTGTAGGCTTGCATGGGATCTGAAAGCCAGAGCATATGTGACATCCTGGTGAAGAGTCATTTGAAGTTCCTGCCACCATAGTTAAGATTTCAGTTACCATTGGTAGTGAGTCCAGCTTTAGAATCTTGTAACACCTGCTCTGCTGAAGCTTGTCATTACTGAAGGAAACCAAGCACAACTACCCAACCAGCCTGACCTGAATGAACAAATATATGGAGAAGCTTGTTGTAATTTGATGGTGCACAAAAATTTAGCCACAGATAGGCACCATCTCTGAGGAGCAAGGTAGAGTTTCAATGTGTTTCTTTCTTGCTCTCCTTTTTAAAGATATGGTTGTTATCAGTAGAATATGAAAGGTCATTCCTAATATCCAATGAAGATCATCACATCTGACATCGTGTTTCTGATGCACGTGAAGTCGCTGTCTGTCTCGTTCCCCTCTGCCTGTATTTTTTGTCTGCAGGTTTGCTTGGGGAAACGCTCAGAAGATAAGAGAGCATATAGGTTTTTCAAATCACTTAAGTCCTCAGGAGTTTCAAATGACTTTTATATAGACCAATAGTAGCTTATTGAGTTACTTAGGAAGTAATTTATTAAAAATTTTTCTTAATGAAATGTGAAACGGGTGTGTTTCTATTTGATATTTGAAACAAGAGGTTAAGTGCAGACTGTGGGAATTTGGTATGTTGAAAAAGTGTTGGAGAGGTTTATTTCTTTTTTTTATTCTCGTTTCTTTTTTTCTTTTATCATAATTTATTATTTATATTTAAGTGGCATAGGTGAGTTTCATCTGAATTGGAGCATTGTCAAGTGGTGCTTATATGGTACAGTTACCTTAGGTCTAAGTAGGAAGGACAGCTAGAAATGGTAAGGTAGAAGTGTCTCCTCCTATTTTGAGGATGTCGTTCAATTTTGCATGTTGGCTTTTTTGGTAGAAAGAAAATACACTTTTGTCCTTTTATTTTGTGCTACCAAGTGCCCAGGTTACAGGTATTAAATCTGGATTAGGAGTTAGTTAAGCTTTTTGGAAAGGAGATACTGGCTCCAACTCATCTTCCTCTACAGAACTTCTCACTCATCTCTCTTGCATGAAGGTGGATCTCACTACCTGAGTATGGCATAAGAGGAAATATGACATAAGGGGATTTTGGTTTAATTGTTATATTTTACTTCATTTCCCTAGACAGAAAGTGTTAAAGCAATGCCATATTTTACTGACTGTTGTTTTATTAATGCAAATGTCTTAACAGTTTGCAGTCCAGGTGTTTGACAGCATTATTTTATGGCTTAATTGTTAAGACTAGCAAGAGACTTAGCTTGAAATTCTGTTTGCTTTTTAATGAATAGCTTTTGAGGAGGGAAGCAAAGTCTGGTGAAAGGTCTAGGCATGACATCTTACAACAGTTAGTGACATGCTAGATTTTGAGCAAACAACAAGATAAGAATTGGGTAGAATGCAAAGCCACCATGATATGCCCCTGCTGTGGAGAAGCAGGACATGCAGCTCCACAAGACTCCAGCCTGTTTCCACTGCTCCAAACACAACACCAAGGAGAGGACAGTGACTTCTTCCAGTTGTGCCTTAATTATTGTCCAATGGATTCCATCATTGCTGCTTTTCACTAAATCCTTGGAAGTAGTTTGTTGATATTCAAAAGTAAAAATGATAAAAGAAGTGAACTGACGGTGAAATCCACCCCTGCCATCATCATCTGTAGGTGGTAGAAAGCTACAGCATGTTTTGACTCACATCTCACATCTCTGGTGTGGGAAGGCAGGCTCAGATCTTCTGCTGAAATATGCATCTTTTTCTTTCTCTGCTGTGCTCAGGTTTGTGGTAAGGTAGGAGACGTGCCACTGCTCCTTGGGGGGTAGATACACTACAATGGAAGGAAATAGGCCCCTTCTCTTCTCCTGTGTGTGGAGAACATTCATAAAATGAGAATAAAAACTGTATGCAAGGAGTTTTGTGATCTCGTTTTTTCCTACCCGCACACCTACACAGAGTGAGACAAACTAACCTGTTTTGTCTTTCCCTATTGTTTCTATTTCATACATAAGGTTTTTACAGGTTGACCTCATTGTACAGGCTGAGTCCTTTATATTTTGCTTTACCGTTTTATCAAACACGTTGGCGTTACTTTCCCCTTCTTTTAGAAGATGAAAAAGCTGGGAACATCCCAATTTTCTAACACCAAGGGTCACTTTATTAGTTGGTTGGAGAAAGCAGAATGGTTCTATGAAGACAAAAAGATCTTATTTTTTTGCTGCTCTTTAATAAGAAACTTGTTATAGGCCACTGATAAGCTTTTTGGTACCAAAATATTTGATGTTAGTTTAATTGTTTAATAAGCCTTTTCCTTGGAAAAGAATTTGTATTTATAAAGCATTGTTTTTTCCAGTCTTGAGTCTTCTGATTTTAGGGGTTACATGTAATAAATGTCTAAACAGAATGTTGTTATGAAGAGAAACAACTACAGGTGCCTGAAAAAATCAGTCCAGTGTGTGTCAGGAAACATGAATGCTCTAATGTTCTCTAACAGTCACATTCATCACAGCCCTTTGTCTATGGTA
>JAOXNG010000012.1:114774451-114785279 GCA_028566535.1 Scolopax minor | reverse complement strand
TCATCACAGCCCTTTGTCTATGGTAACATCAGTTCTATGTCTAATTCCTCCCATTGGAAGTATATTTAGTAGCAGGTTTTCATGTTCAGTGAAAGCTCTTGAAAATGAAATTGGTTTCCTGCAGGGCATTCATTACAATGATGTAAATTCAGAACAATTAAACTGAAGTTGATGATGCTAGTCCAGATTTACATGTAATGGAGAGTACAGTCTGGTTCTGAGTGTATTAAATCCCAGCTAATGTAAAACTGGCATGGAGGATAGTAACTTTTATTATGACTTTTTATAAATTTTCTCAGAAGTTCTTTTTTTTCAAGGAGCAAGTGCACAGTGGTGCTGTTGATTCCAGATTGCATGTGTATTACTCACAGATCCAGCTCTCTATCCTCATTCACAATCGTCTTTGGAGTCATTGGTCCATCATATTGAAACAGAAGCAGTTGTACCCGAAGGGGATGCAGGACTTTGTCCAATTTTGTTTTAGTGGCTGGACATGTGTTCAGACAGGAGAGACAGTTATCAAGTACAACTGCAAACACTGAGGTAAGGTGTATGAAATTACTACTTCCCTCCCTGTTTACAGCCAAGAACTTTTTATAACTCAACAGCCTGGGAACCCAAGGCTGTACCTTTCAGGCAAATTTCTGTTGACTTCAACCAGAGTTTATTCCTGACAGATACCTTCAAGGCTTGGCCTTGTATACAGTGAATATCTTCAATCCCTAACTCTTGCTTTTGTGTTTGGATTTTTTTTTTCCCTTAGGAAGGAAATTTAATTTGTGTTGAAGTCATACCAGGTGAAATAGTTCGCTGCAGCTTTTTCTTCTTCTGTTACCTCCTCTACCAACTAGAAAAAGACTGAGAGTAAATCTTGCTCTTGAAAGATTAAATACTATTTGATGGTAAATTGAGCAAGATATAATGGGGCAGCAATAATTGCTACCTTTTGCAATTGTACTTAGTCTTAATATTATTTACACCTAATGAACTGGCTTTTTTTTTTTTTATTTTTCAGATGCAGAGGTTGAAGAGCTGATCCTCAAAACTGCTCTGTGATGAATGATTTAATAATTGGCCACTTCCTACACACATTACCCTTCTCCAAAACTGTATTGTTATTCAAGAAGTTGATAATCCTGAAATGTTACCACTGATATTTTATTCTGGTATTGAATTCTTTTCTATATAACAAGTCAGCTGCTCAAGAAAGGGAGGAAAGAAGTCAAAAATTTTTTTTCTTTTTTTCTTTAATGACTTTTATAACAACATATTTCTGAGGTTGTAAAATAAATATAGTTTTTATTAGTTGTCTTACAGACATCTCCCTTTCTAGTCTTGTTTTTTGTTGAATGAATGCCAGTAGTCAAAATTCTTGCTGAATACTTGATGCACCTTCAAACTGTGCTTTTGTGTGCTCTCCGTTTTCCTTCTATAGAAATTGCTGGGAATGTTAGGTACACTAAAACACTGAATGCTTTTTTGGGGTACTTACGTATTCATGTAACTGGATTTGCACAATGATGTGAGAGAAGTGAATAGGTCAATTTTTTAATAGAGGAAGGACGCAGAAGTAGAATTCAACTTTCAAACCATTTCACTATTTTGTTCTCTTTCATCTTTCTTTTTGTTGCTAGTCTCTTAACCCTTCCTTTGCTGCTCCAGCTTTTTCCAGTTAATTCTCCTCTGTTCTCCTCCATTTGCTACCAAAGACTCCTGGGAAGACCTAGATGAAAATTTGTTTTTAGGAATGAGATAGTAGATGTAGATAATAATGTCAATTACCAGAAAAAAGGACCGTAAGGAATCACCTGAATTACTGAGTCCAGTCCTCTGGAAGTGGCAGACTTGGTAACAGACGTTTACTCCAAGAGAATCTGCTCACTAAACATCATAATGTCCCTGAAGTTTTGATTAATACCTTCAGACTTATAGGAAATAATAATGGTGCAGCTGTAATTTACCACATGAAAAATGAAGTACTGGCATCATCGTTGATATCCTAGATTCCTGCAATAGCAAGGGATTTGCTAGGTGGATTTCCCATATGGTCTCTAGCAGTATCTTATTTCCCATAGAAGGAGGAGTGAAAAAGAGCAACTTCCAATAATCCCCATTAGTCTGCTTGAGGGTTCTTTTGCCATATGTTTTATCAAAACATCCTGCCTTAAATGTTGCCTCTAATAGTGACTGATTTTGAATACTTCAGAGAAATAATTAAAAAAGCAGAATCTATACTAATTACTGAGGCAGGGAGCGGATGATGCAGGTAAGCACTGAAAGCTGTGAAGTGTGTGCTATGTGTATTAAACACAGTAAAAAGACAGTGATCAAATAATTTTGCAAAATGCATAGTAATGAGTACATACAAATATTACAGAACAGTAATTCTTGTGCAAACAACAGAAGATCCTGGAAACTGGTATTTGAAAACTGTGTCAACAGTCAACATTTACTTTTCACTGGGCACTGATGAAAGAGTATGAAAACATGAACAAGTATGAAATTATGCAGCGAAAAGTAGGGGTCTGTAACTGGTGTGAGTTTTCATTCCACCCACGTAAGTGTAGCATTTCATGAAACATTTTAATACTGGATTAATTCCATGTGCATCTGTAGAGTTTTTACGAAGCTGCTGCTTCTTGGAGCTCACAGTGAAATACTACAGCTGTCACTTGGATCTTGGCATGGTACATCTGAATGTTTCCAATATAGATTCTTCTTCTCATCAGCTTCTTTGGTCACAGACTGTCATTCTCAACACCCCTTCACACCTATTTATTCTGTGTTTTCTTAATTCTTCTCATCATGAATGTGCCTTGAGCTACTCCACAGATCTGATGGGTAACAATACATGCCCTTCCCTTCATACACATATATGTGCATACACACACGCTTTTTTATATATATATGCATATATATTTATATTCTCATTTCTCCTTTTCTGATGAAAACAGTCCTATCCAGTGGCCATGACTCAAAGCTGATGGCATCATAGGATGAAGCCGGAGCATATGAAGAGCTCGTATCTCTTGTTGAGGTACCTGCAATGGCACACACCTAACTTTTATGTACAGGTGCTCCAGTAGACAAGAGCGTGTTCCACGTCTTGTCTCCCATGGGCATTTTAATTAATATCAAGAAGATATCTTGTATGTTGCTTCTGGCTGTATTTCATATATGGGTAGAGGTCATGAAGTAATATGTTTCCTCCTCTTGTGTTCCCGATGGCATTTGGGAATTGACTGACCCCATCAGGAAGATCCCTTGCAGAACTATTTAGAATTCCTGCCCTCTACTTTCTGCCGTTGAGCTCCTGGGCTGTGTGGTCTCAGGATGGATAAGTGAATCTGCATGAAAAACAGGGAAAGGTGAGTTGATTTCTTTAGGATTTACCACAAATGATCCCATATAGCCTGTCCCCAGTCCTCAACATTATACTATGAGCTCTATATCAGCTCTTAAAGAGACAATGGATATTCTTTTGGTCTTTTGTACTGCATTAGAAATATATAAGGTTTTTTTGACCCCTTCTGAACGCATGTTGTCTCACTTTCTACATTTAGTTATATGCTCTTAAAAAATATTTTGCAGATGGAACCCCGTGGGACCAGACCTGCATCAAAAACTGTATTAAATTACTAAAATAAAGGTTTTTAAAATTCCTGTTTCTCCTGTGTGTTGCTTAGAGGGGATAGCTTTGTTTAGTGAAAAAGAAAGTCTGATGAGTCTGTGGCACGTGTGCTACCTCGTAACCTCTTGGCTCAGCTGTGAGATGGAGGGAGGGAGGAATAAGATACAGGCACTTTTTTGAATATGCTTCTGTCAATTGTGTGTAAAGCCGACTGTCTCACAAGGTTGGCAGTTCTGTGGGGTTCATTTGATGCTTTTTTAAATCCACCTCTATTCCTAATCATGCAATTAAGTGTCCACCCTGCCTTCAGGAAACACATAATATAGAGGTTTATGTGATATTGGAATGCATAGTGCATTTGAGTAAGTGGCAAAACACCGAGAGGCTGAAAAACTTGCCACACAAATAGAGAATGATCTTGTTAGAGATAAAGCAGTGGTAACATCATCACAGATCTCACTGATTCTTACCAATTGCCTTTTATTTTAGAAGACAAGTTATTAAAAGATCCATCAGATGAAACAATTATTTTTAAAGTTAGATTGAAATTAAGAGAAAACATTTTTTCAATGATTATAACCAACCATTCATATGAAAGTAGTTAGTTATTACACAAAAATTGCTACATAAGGTAGTTGTTCTTTTTATCAATACTTGTTCTAATGCAAGTTATTTGACAGGATTGTGTTATTTAGGAAAATGGTGGCCACTATTCTCTCCTTTTCAAGAGTTACCAGGTGATGTTCTACAGTGTTCTACATTCTCTTCTGATCTTAACATCTATGGATCTGTACAAGTGTCTTGAATGCTTAACGAGCCAAAAAGGCTTTTAGGCTCTCAGACTGCCAGTTCCCTGGCATAAGCTTTTAAAAAACCTGACCTAGATGTCTATATTTCATAGTCTTTAGTACTTATCCCTGCATACATCTGGTTTGGGGTTTAAAACCCAGGACAGGATATCTATTTTTACTGCACTTGCTGTGCCAATTCAAGATCATTCTTAGTAGTATAAGAGGTAAGTAGTTTTTAAGACAATCTCTAAACTCTGTTGAGATCACTTTTTATCTTTCTTGGTTTTCCTTTTTTTTTTTTTTAAATAGGAAATTAGCAGGGATTATGCTGCTTTGCTTTTACTGTTTCTCTGTTTAGATTTTTATTTGATTTTCTTTGTATTTAATGCCAACTTTATTATGACGTTTGCAATACCAAGAACTTATATATAGGGCTATATATGTCGAATAGCAGATTAAAAAAAATGAATTTAGGCTCTGTGAATCTACTGTTCAGCTGTGAAACACTCAGTTAACTCTACTTGAAGTATTCTGCCCTTGTATGTTAGGCAGTATCAGTGGTGTCAGAATCCTCAGAACTTTTGCTCTGTCTTTTATTATCTTTTCCTAGCTGAGAGTTCGGTCCTTTAACTGTATATGATGCTGCGAGTTTACTTTTTAAATTAAGTTTAATTAAATTAATTTAAATTAAGTTAATTTAAGTTTTAGGATCTACTGTTTCTAATAAGATAATTCTGTGCATACTAACTTCATACAACACAAATGAGATATTTATACCTTTATGTATATACCTTTACCAATATGTTAATTGTCAGAGATTCCTATATCTTAATTCTATGGATTTACATAGCATGTCTGGAATTCTGAAAACATCAATAATAAGAACTCAGCTTAACATTGAATGAGTCCCATGAGGCAAGCATGTTTCATCTTTGTCTATTGATTAGTAAAGACGGGCATGGCATAATTCATTGACTTTCCAAAAGCCAAACAATCTGTCAGAAAGCTGGAGGAGTCATTTGTTTCCTGCATGCTATACCTGAACATTAATTGCAACGCTAATCCGTATCTCCAGACATTATTGAATAGCTGTTGGAAAGTTTCCTCTGGTTTTATTGGCATAGCTAAAATTCAAAGCAGATTTTAAAAGTGTTTGTTTTAATTTGTGCTTGGCTGGAACCATGAGTCAGCTGCCTTTCACCTGGTCATCCGATTCCCTTTCAGACTGTCTTGCACATCCTTACAGGCTCCTCTCTTGACAGTTGAGTAAGTTCAGAGTACTTTGGTACTCTGTTAATTCCACTTATATTGATGCTGTAGTCTTTTTTATATTCCTGAGGATAGGACGCCACCATTTGGCTTCTGAATTTCTTTAAATGTGTCTTAGAACGTGGCCCCGGCTTTGCAGAGTTGGAATGGGTACAGACATTAATTTGCTGATTACTTAGTTCAATCAATGAACCAATGAGAATGTAGCCAACGTTGAGAGAACTGTAGGATGATGAGACTGTAGAAGTGTCAGAATAATTATCTGAAGCTATAGAGCAGTATGATTTCTTCTGCTTAATTATGAAAAAAAGTCAAGATTGAAATAATAATTCAAATCACTGAAGCATTGGACTTTAAACATAGGATTTCAATTTATGTACAAAATATGGGTGTGGTGTGCATCAGTGTATGTGTATCAAGCAAGTTGTTTGACTTCCTCCTTAAATATTACTTCTTGCCATACAGCCCTTGTTTCACAGTGCTGGTATATATAGCTTGCTTGGCTGAGTGCTCTCCCGAGTGCTAAATTTATATCCTGCTTAATAAGCTTATGCACTTTCCATGTGGTTTTGGCAAGTGCTTTTGACAGTGTGCCTCTATACACAATTTTAAATTACAGAGTCTTTTTTTCCAGCAGCCCATTTCCTAAAACTTATATGCTCCAGGCAGCATTGCCATATAACTAATGTTGACACCAGTGGATCCCACAGTAGCTTATTACTGGTGTTACAGCAGCTGGGCACTATGTTTACAATTCACTGTTTTTTGGGAAAGTGCTAACTGAAAAAAGTAACATAGGAAACATTAAAAAATTAAAATATAAGAGCTTTTTTGATTTTAAATAGCAAGGAATATACAGAGCTGAGGGCAAAAATTACCATCTTCTAGTGTTCCATCTCTTGCAATCCTCTGCAAAGTTCTCCTGCTGCACGTCAGAAACTGAGTGTGCAAGAGCCTCCCTCTTCCTTCCTTCTGCTTTGAAATGGCTTTGTCACCTGGACATGATATTTCTGGTGCCATGCAGCCATTTTAGGCTCTTGCTTTATGTTCCTGTGCATCCTAATTGGCATAAATGTCCTTTTATTTTATTATCTTCTGTCTCCTGTATTGTTGGGAACTCTTCCTCAATCAGTCTTACTAGTTAATCCAAGTCAACTATGTTGTGATCTCCTACCAGATTGCACATTGGGAGAACTCAGCTCAAAAAGTGTACCCACTCTCTGTGGTGGTCTCTTCATACAGGATTATCCCAACAAATGATCTCATGGATTTTGATATCTCTTCCTAGGTTTGTGCCGCAGCAGAAGTTTCCCTTGTTGTTTCTGCTACTATATACAAAGGCAAAAGTCAATACAGGAGTCAGAAAAGCTGCCCATTCAAAACCCAGTTCACACTCTGAGTTTTATCTTATCACTTCCTTAGTTCAGTGACATTTTCTTGTCATTGTTCATTTCAGCAAAAAAGCCTCAGAAAGACAATTTATTGACTAAACCAAGTGGTGAGATTGGCAAGAACAGACAACATTCCGTTTGATCTCAGGAGCCCACATTTCAGGTCATTGCTTTACCTTTGATAGAGTATCAAAAGGAGTGAAAATTCTGAAACTGTGGAGGAAGCAGTGTAATATTATGGAGACTTTAATTTAGGAAATAGCATGCAAAATGAAATTAGTAGGGTTCTCACAGAGCAGATTTGCTGTAGATTTTTTTTACTCTTAATATGGGGCTGGCTTGGATGCAATAATACTTTTATATGGTTCTTTTGAAGAAGCTATTCCAAACGTTTTCCTAAGCAGAGGATAAGGAAGGAAATGATCTTGTGTGAAGCAGTTCAAAACAGAACTAGTTCTGCAAATGGCATGTCCATACTTAGAGCAGATTTGATCATCAGGATTGTCAGAAACCAGCAAGAGTGAGGCTCCTCCATAAGGGAAGACAATCAGGGAGCTGAGGGTGGCTGTGACCCAAGGACACTGCCCTCTCCGATGCAGGCATAGCTCCACAGCATCTCACAGCCTTCAGGGCAGGGCAGTAGCAGGTCCCACCAACAGCCCAGTGACCAGCAGGCAAGCAGGAGGGGATGGACAGGTCCCAGCTCAGTGCAGGAAGGGCAGGCAGCAAGCCATGAGCAGACTGGGACAGCACTGGCCCCCGCTTCCCCTTGGCACAGGTCAGCTTCAGTGGGGCTCTAGGGAAGCTAGAAGTCCCAAGAGATGTGGCCAGAAAAAATAAAGCCCAATGTTGCACTCAAGATCCTGGTGAGAGTATAGATTAATAACATAAAATGTAAGAGGGTTTTAAGTGGCTGTGGTAAAAAATGAAATGTTAGTTTCAGAGCCCATACCTATCTCACATGGGAGGCCTTGTTTTAACTCTGCAAAGGCAAATTTCCATGGGCTGTGCTCAGGCTACAGACAGATGTCTTACACAACAGAGATGTTTACTTCTGTCTTTGGTGAAAATGCAGAATCCAAGATATGGGAAAGCAAAAGGACGATATTTAATTTCAAAAATTAATGGGCCTCACTAATCCTACTCTAAAGCCTTTCATCCTTCCAGAAAAAAACACCGTGTTCTTACCTTGAATTAGTTAATTGAGGGCAGTGCCGTTTTCAGTGATCGGATCAAGTGAAGCGCTATCCAAGGTAAACCATTTTTGGTGTGCAAAATTAAGGCATAAAGAGTGTTTCCATAGTTCCAGTTACTTAAAGCCTGTGAAACATGAGCTCTGCAACACATATGGCAGCAAAACCATAAGTCTTATCCCATGATCCTCCTGTCAGCTTCAGAGAAGCGCCAAACCATGGATTTGCCAGTGGCCATTACACGTTCTCTGCACAGGGACCCTGCCGGCGTCAACCAGAGACGGACCGAGGAACCAAGACCCTGAGGTGGCACCCAAAAAGCACAGAGAGAGCTGCACGCCCTACCCACAACCGTCAGCAGCATGTTGTCCAGCAGCAGCGCGACGAACACCACCACCAGCACCAGGCTCCGGGACGCCCTGCCCGCTGCCAGCCAGCGCCAGGGTACACATTCAGCAGCTGGGGACATGGCCAAGAGGCTGGAGCTCAGCTGGGGTCCTCCTGGCTCCTAGTCTTCAGGGCAGAAGGTCTCCTATAATATTTAAAGAAAATACTCTGCGTTACAATCTCCCAGAGCTCATGGCTTCTCCCTTGAGACAGCACCTCCCGAGGTCACTTGGCGTCTGTGTCTTCCAAGAGCTTGGATGATCTTCCTGAGGACCCCAGTGTCCTTCAAGAGCTGGGTGCTCTTCCCGAGGAGCTGGGACCACAAACTTTGCTCTTCAAAGACTATAGTTTTATCGAGCTTGTATTTAAAGTTGCGGCTGGAGTGTGCTCTAACCCATTTCCACTCTCCTGAGACATCTTGTACCTGCTTCAAGGCATCATTTAAGTCTTCTTCCAAAGACTCAAAGCACAGATCAAGCTGGCAGCTTATCTGTGGTAATCTCTACATCTTTTATTCCATGTTTGTTCTTTGGAGATTAAATTCGGTCTCAAAGGAAATCCATTTACCTTGCATGTCTTTTCATTTGACCTAATTGAAATGTCATGGCAAGATACAAGACTTAAAAGCCTATAGCACATGATTAAGATCGGAGGTTCTGAGAGAAGATCACTCGCTCAGTCACACTGAAAATATCAATCAGAAAATTGCTCTAAACTAACCAAACAATTAGCCATTTTCGTTCTTGTAGCTCATAGGCACTTCAGAGACTAAGTGGCAAAATGGATGGAGCCGGGTCTGAACTATCACTCTTCCCAATACTCCCGTGGTTTCCTGAAATCCCAGCCAATGATATTTACCAAATTTTAATTAAAAAAAGGCAAACCATCCATACCCTCTCTCATCAAATATGAGCGCTACACAAGTCACTTAGTTGGAAAACAGGGATGGGTTCTCACTGTACCTTCAAATAATAGAATTAATGCAAGAAAAGATAGATAGATAGATAGATAGATAGATAGATAGATAGATAAGTAGATAAGAAAGAAATTATAGAGAGAGAATGAGTAAGTATAGACAATAAAGACACACAGACTGAGGTAGTCCTTACGTCTCAAGCCACAAACCCCATCCCCTTCTCAATGCAAACCTGTTGAGTGGAGCAGAGGAAAAAGAGCTCTTACCCTGGAGCCCATCTTGGTGTGAGGAGCGGCTGTGGCAGCGGGAGCGGTGTGGGCTGCGGCCGCTGCTCCTGGAGGATTTATCAGCACCTTTTATCAGAAGAGGATATGAGCATCCCTCTTTCCATGGAGATTTAATTGGAACCTCAAACAAGTTTCAGACAGCCCTGCAGCTCCCTCGGCGTCAGAGCAGGACGGTGAGGTGGGATGAGGGGGATGAGGAGGAGAGGAAGGAGTGTTTATCTGCAGCAGAGCCACCTGCTCTCTGGGCTTTCATCAACCTTATCTCTCTCTGAGCACCTTAACTCTTGCCTGGGTCTGAGCATCCTGAATGCACTGCCCTCTCCTCTGTGTGGGAAGCTGTTGGGTGGTTACGAGGGGCAGCAAATGGATCCATCACTGTGCGGGAAGGCTGGCACCATTAAATGGCCCTGGGAAATGCATTTATAAAATACATAAGGTCTTGGGCTACTGTCCAGAGACTGGCGGCCACCCTCCTGCTGCCAAAAGCTGCTTGTCCTTCAACTTCTCTCCTTCAGCTGTGACCCCAGGGTAAAACCAGGCAGATTTCACTGCTGGGACCTACAGCACCCTGGGGATTTTTGGTTAACCACAAAGCTCAGGAAGAACAATTTGATGAAAGAGAGATACTGATGTTTAACGATACGGTTTAGTGATGTCAGTTTTGTCAGTGTTGTGTTGATGGTTGGACTCGATGAGCTGGAAGGTCCCTTTCAACCTTGGCAATTCTATGATTCTAATTCTAGGATGCTATGATTCTGTGAAAGAGAGCTATCGCATCAGTCACTCTTCCCCTCTCCCTCTGTGCGTGTTTTTGCCTGGTCCACCACAAGCTGCCTTTGCCTAGGCCACAATGCAGATCAGCTCTCCCGGATTTCCAAATTTATAAGTGTGATGATAATCTCTTTATTTATCATTCAATATCTTTGAGGCCCAAATGCACTGGTCTGGCCCAAGATTTCTGAG
>JAOXNG010000012.1:114763314-114774351 GCA_028566535.1 Scolopax minor | reverse complement strand
GAGAAGCGCCAAACCATGGATTTGCCCGTGGCCATTAGGACTGGTCAGTGTTGCTTTTTTTAAGGATCAAAAAAATCATTAAAAAATACAAAAATACATTGCAGAAATGTTAGTCAAGAAGTGTCAGTCTGGAGACTAATTTATTTGCACATAAAGAATAGGAAAAAAAGAGAAGAGAATAGGCTTCAGGTTTATTTCAAGGCCTTTTATAAAACAGCTACTGAAATACTGACCTTGGAAATAGTGTAGTCCACAAAGCAAAACCAAGTAATGTAGTGTTCCCTCTTAAGAACAGAATTTTCCAGCATTTCAACAATTTTGGTTGTGTGTTCATAATTATACTATATTTGCTTAATTTTAACAAGATGATAAATAAGAGTTACATGCTTATTTAAGATATTAGCATGAACATATTAGAAAATGTTTTGGAAGTGATGAGAGGATAAATAATTCCTTGTAGTTAGTTTTCAATGAGAAGCCTTTGGTGAGGAGTAGTGAGGGATCAAAAGAGAATCTTCTCTGGGTCTCAATAAAAGTCTTGCAACTGGATGATTTTTCTCTGTCTTCTTTGCAAGGTGAGAATAGACCACTCAGGCCCCAGTGACAATTTT
The DNA here is from genome assembly GCA_028566535.1 of Scolopax minor. Classification (NCBI taxonomy): domain Eukaryota; kingdom Metazoa; phylum Chordata; class Aves; order Charadriiformes; family Scolopacidae; genus Scolopax; species Scolopax minor. The sequence goes on along the minus strand of JAOXNG010000012.1, from coordinate 114,773,740 downwards.
ATAATCCCACTTTTGGCAAAACATCATGAAAAGGAAGGTTGAAGAAAAAATAGCTTCCTTCATACCCTCTCTGGAGTTTGTCTGAGGGATGGCTTGCAGGGAGTTCTTTTGCAAATCAAGAATTCTGAGGTAATAAAAAGAGAGTTGTCTGGCAAAAAAAGGTTGTAAGCTTTTCTGTAGTTTTCTCACACTGCTAGCACTATTATGGAGAGTAGCTTGTGTATCTTCTTCCCTGACTTTTGAAAGACTGAACAGTAAATGGTAAGATTTTATACTTTCAGCTTATAAACTTGGGATTTTGTGGTTTTAAAGAGAGCTAGGGTTGTCCTGAAATTCATGTGTAACTTTGATTAGGTGTATAATGTAGAATTTATTAGCAATTAAAAACTGCTGGATGGTCCATTTGTCACAGATGATGTCCTAAGAGCCAGGCCTTGGAAGGCAGTGTGTTAAAAGGAATGTGGCTGTGCGCAGCCATATTCATTCATACTCTAGTTGACCTCTCATAGTTTTGTTAAATGCAAGCAGCTATTTGGAAAGTTGCATCTTTTTAAGAACATCACATTATCAAATAATTTTCATGAAAGTTATTTCATGCCTTCAACAGATTTTGTATAACCATCACTTCATATTTCTTGCCTTCAGAGGTTAAATTATATTCAATAAATACATAAAATATTATTGCCCAGCCTTACTCAGTATTGTGAAATACATAATAATGCCACAGAAAATTTTCATACTTGTACATATATCCAGAATAATAATAATCCACACTCAAGGTGCTATGGAAGTAGCTAGTAAATACAAGATTCTTCTCTTTATGGTTACCTCCCACACACCACTTTGAAATTCATTCTACCTAGAACATGAATTTGAAAGACACTTGTTAGAGCTTTTTAAAGCATGACTTCCCATAAAAATATGCTTAGATGCAAAGTGTTAGTTAGGATTTTATGCCAGACTATTCCTGCTTTATTCATGTACCAGTTAAGAAATGTTTTATAAAATCTTGGTTACATGGAAAGTTTTATCTAGAAAAAATAGAATTTGCTATCCATATGGTGCAGTTTAATCTGTCAGTGTGAAAAGATGTTAGATATGGTCCTGGTCACTGTCTTCATTTTGTTTCCTAAAGAAGTGTTTTATGCTGTCAGTTGTTCTGTCCCTGCCTAACCTTTGAAACTATTGACCAATTTCAATCTAATTTGATAAAGGAGGAATCTTGAGAGTGTTGAGTTGCTACAAGTTCTTTGAAAATCTGCGTTTGACTCAAGCAGAAAGACCTAGGCTACTGCCTCCATGGGGGCCTTTCATTTTGAGAGGCAGTGAGTGCTCTCCCAGCCCTCAACAAGCCCCCAGCTCTTGCCCTCTAAGAAGTGGGAGAGATGTGGAGTGAAATGCAGAAGGCACGCCGTAAGGACTTGGGGTTCTAGGACATAAGTCAGTAGGATGTCAGGTTTCTTCAGTTCTACTTTTTAAAGAGAAAACTATTTAATTATAGTATACTAGCTATTTCTGTATAGGAATCACTGAGGAGATATTAAGGGTACTCCTTTACAGGACTCATAGAAATGAACTATGACTGTCAGAGTGAGTCACATCCCTATGTTTTGTTTGTTGCTTATGGCACTGTTCAAACTACTTACTGCACAGAAAAAATCAATAGCTTGAATCTGTACCGTTGCATACATTTAAACAGTTCTACTGGAGTTGCAAAATTTCTTGATAAGACTGAAGAGGTCTTATTTAACAGAGAAAACCAATTGTTGTATATTTTCATTGCCTGTGTGGTGTTACTTTTTAAAAATGGAAAACAAAGCTATTAGTGTCCTATTCTACACGTGAACAAATCCTCGTGGTCTGGTGGGTCCTATAGATGGGTCCTACAATAGGGATTATAGGCCCAGGGTCCACAAAATTAAATCCTCTTGTATTTACTTTGTTGCCAGGTAGTTTAGCAAATGGAATGGAAAGCAAAATATACAAAGTAATATGACAGACTTCCTTACAGACAAGTAAACGTGGCTAGTTTTTAAATTCTGACACTGCAGGGCTTGATGGTGCACTAGTACACTTAAAAAATGCACTAGTAGATATGTTTCAGGAAGCCTTCTATGTGGGGACCATTTTTGGAGTCATAAAGTTTTCATCTGGATTTTATAAAATCTGCCTGTAACCCCTTTGCTACAAAATAAATACCCTGTAGCCTTTTCAGACCCCCTACAAATTCTTTGTGGTGAGATGAATCAGTTTCATTGAGCAACCTTCCATTTAGTGACTGATGGCTCCTCATGTCCTGTGCCTATCTAGATAACCAGCTGAGATGCTTCCTATATGCACATCACTGGATCTAAAAACTCTTCTGTGCAAAAACCAGTAAGACAAGAAGAGTAGATGAGTTTGTTTTCTGTTTTGTGCAGTTGCCTTTAAATTCACAGAATTTAGTCTGTACCCTAACCCTTAGCACACAGTGCTAACCTAGTCGATCATAAGGAACCAGTAAAGAACTTGGGATAAAAACTCTTGATTTTTTTCTTGGTACATAGGTCACAGTATGTGTGTGCTTTTTTGACTCCACATGACCTTCTTCTCTACATAATCAGCTCTGAGCTGTCCCCAATGTAGCTCCCTCTGCAGAAAACAAGTTTCATGGGGGAAGGTTGAGAGATGTGCAGGGATGCTGGTGCCAGCTGCTGATGCTAGATGCCTGCAGCAGGTCTGGCACTCTAAGGGAAGGACTGCACAGACAGTGCATGTGCAACAGAGATCATTAAATCTGGTTACTCACTAGGGAAGGGGAACTTTAGTAAAGTTATCCTTGCTTTCAGTTCTTAAAATTAATTCCTGCTCACTGGTTTCTTGATCTGTGGCCTGGCCACATGACAGATCAGAGCCAATGCCACTTCCAGTGACAATGACAGGGGCTGTTCGCACAAAACTCTTCTGTCCCTCAAATTGGGTGCATCTTGTATTTGGGTTTGGTAAAATACAACAGGTGAAGGTTACGTTCCCCATTTGCACTTCAAACCCGTTCTTAGCCTGTAGATCACAGAACTGCACGCCTTGAACTCAGGTAGAGCTCTGTGAAGGAGGAGAATGGGTGAGCATGCAGTGTAGGCAGTTGCACCATGAGAAGGGGAGCACTTTCTTAATCTAGACATATGGGTGACTTATTTTTTATTTTAAAAAATATATTCTATTTTGTTTTTCTCTTTCTTCTTTCACTTCCATCTATGAAGCTAAGGTTAAAGTATTAGTCATTTAACATAAGAAAGCAAATAGAAACAGACACAAACTTTTAAAGCTTTAGGACAGTTTAAATATGGATCTGATCTTTTCAGCTAATTTTCTTCATGTGATAAGCTAATATAGGATCAAATCCCATTTCCTTTAATGTGGTGGAGGGGAGATTAAATCATTTGGGTTGGAATGAGATACAAAGCAGGTTTTATAGCTGTTCACTGCTCCATAGTCAAGCATTGAGCTATACTATCAATGTAGGAGAATGTACTGCCTGCTATGACTTACACAATTTTTTCTGCTATATTTCTAGCTGGCTTTCCTACCAGAACTCTTACTCTACAATAATGTGGATTTAATGTGGTTTTTGGAGGAAGTGGCGTTTTGCCAAATAGGATTTTCTAGTCTGCTAGGGGAATTCTCCGTTACTGGATGGTGATAAGAATTGAGCTTTTGTACTGATTTAGTAAGCCAACGTGAATGCATGCAACAAAGTGGTCCCTAGAATTTACAACTGAAAATATTTTTATTGTAAATGAGTTTGAGTTTTTACAGATTAGGTCTATTACATCATCTAGGAAACTTCTGTGCTGCTTGATGGCTGCATGGTTTCCTTTAAGTACCAATGTGACAGAAACATTTTGCAGTAAATAAAGATTATGCAACTACAAGAAATCACAGAGAGTACTGGAGCTCAGAGTCACGTTTGGAAGTGCAGTTTCCTTTCTAAACAGCAGCTGTTCTGGGAGCTTATATTATGCCATGCTATCCCAGAGGAAGTAGGATGATTCTCTTCTCACAGGTCTGAGAGTTTAATAGGCTGCATATAAAATCCCAGGGCTCATTTATAACCTGTCCACCCAAAAGTTCTAGCTCACTTTTGTATCAAATATATACTAACATTTGTAAAATATAGAAAGTGCTGTACCATCCTGAGCAGGCAAACATAGGGGTTACAATGAGAGTTTCTGGTTTCTTCAGGATGGTACCATGAAAGCTGTTCTCTGAGAGAGATACTTAATGCTATTGACAGGGTTTTAGAAGGGTACTGTGATCTCTCCAGATCTTCTGGGGAAGAGCATTCATTTGCTTTTCAACGCAACTGTATTTTTTTTTGCTAGAATTAGTTTCTAGAATAGTTTGATCAGGAATTTTCTTTCCTTTTGAGAGTCATGTTAAATGCTTTTTATAATACTGTCCTCCATCCCCCACTCCCCAAATGTCAGCATGTGCCTTTAGCAGTAGCACAGCCAGCGTGGCTTTAGGACTGAAAGGTTCTTTCGTTGTTTCTGTTTCTTGGTGGTCTTTTTGCATCAATCCAAAAGACGTACTGGTCTGGAGGACTAATGGGTAGAAATTGCCTTTATGTGGAGTTCTCCTGCAATATTCTTATGGTTGCTGTCATGTGCTAACCTCAAGCAATACATCTGGCTTACTTATATAAAAAATGCTTTATTTCTCTTTCCCTAAACAAGGAGGGTCAAACTACAAGCATTTCTTACAAATCAATCTAAAGATTTATTTGTGGTAGATAAGTAGGGAATTAATCAGTAATTAATTCCAGAAGCTTCAGTTACAGCTGCTGTCATTCAGACTATCGCAAACCAGGAACAGCTCCTTCTCCCCTCCCCATGGCCCAGTTCAGGAGCACAGTCTTCATCTGTCCCCTCTTGTTTGGTTTTAAGTTCTAAATCTCCCCACCTGGCCCTTAAGCAATAATTAAGGCAATTAGCCTCTGTCTCCCAGGGCTAGTTGCTAACACAATCCAGCTGATTTACCTCCAGTGATATTTTATATAGCTCAGCAAAGAAAAAAAGGTTGCTGCTACAAGCAGATTGAGGCAACAGGCGGAAAGAAAAGCAAGAACAAGATAGTCCATTACTTTCTAGTTGTGCCATATACTTCTCTGTAAGCAATATGTTCCTCTTTTGCACATGCAACAAATTTGTGTGGTGCTCCTCTTGCATTCCTAGCTGTCCCGAAAAGAAATCTATCTTTAATATGTCATCATTATTGGGGTGAGTTGTAAATGGCTGTGTGGTACTGCACAGATTATTTTGGGTTACATGCCTGTCATTAATCTTTGGGCTTTTTGGCTTAGGTTTTCTGCATGACTCTGTCTCTCAATATGTTACCATTACTGTCTTTTTTCCTCTAATCTGTACTTCTGAAGATACAAATGGTTGGTCAGACTCTCATGATCAGAAAAGAAGGTGTGATAGGACTGTCTCCTCTCACCTGTTCTGGGATATGACTGTAGTGACTGAGCAACACAAGCTGAAGGAGGGAGAGCCTAAATTTGTCTCAAAAGATGGAGACAGTCCTCCACTGCTTCCACCAATTGTTTTATAATCTCCTTCCCAAACATTTGCACTTCTGCCATGCTCAGACTGGAAAGGAGAAGGGTGGGAGAACCTTTGAAACAAATGAAGTAGGACGAGGAAATCAGCATAGGCAAGAGCTCACAGTAAATTCAGAAAGTACACAGAGAAAGGTCCATTGTTAAACCATTTTCCTCTCTTGTCCCAGTCATCATTTTTAGTTCCTCATTATTTCCTACTTTTGGTCTGTGCGCTATGATCTTCTTACTCTTATGAGCCAGGGTAAAAATATGTTGCTCCTCCTTCCTTATTAGAAATACAGGTGCACAGCTAAGAATATAACTATGTGTTTAATAAGTCCAGTTGCTATATAGCCTTAGGCAGACTTTATAGGGAGTTGCTGAGTTCCTGGACCTCAAATAGAACTCTTTTGCCGAAGTCCTTGGAAGAATGGGGTAGAGGCATCCTTCATCATCTTTGCTTTCTTTCTCTTTACCTCCAAACAATGCTTCTCTCCTTTGCTGCTGCTGCTCTTGTGACACACAAACCCTGCAGTGCTGATACATTATTATCCTTACACCTGTCTCTGCTATTACTCTCTGGAAGTTTCTTTTGAGACTTTGTACAACCTGGAAGCCTCTTACTGTAGCTTCCATCTCCAGCTTTTCTGGGATACACAGAAACAGTGGAGCAGGGTGAAAGTGAGTGTCAAAAAGTAAAATAGTTAATATCTCCTGACTTCCCGCTATAACTGGAACTCTTATGCCTGTGAACTTGTTTACCCCTTTGGAGTGCTGCTCTCCAGATAGAAAAACTTGCGTGTACCCGAGCTGCTGTGGAGGAATAGGAAACTGTCGCTGCAAAGAGAGAGGAAGAAAATGGCCATGGAGTGAAGGGGCAGGTGCAAAGTCTTTAGATTCTCTGTGGTTGTAGTTCTCTTAGCAAGGGCTTCACCTGTAGCTGACACTTGTAGATTCAAGAGAGGTTGTTCACAAATAAGCACATAATTTCCCAGTGTAGATTCACATTTTGAGACTTGAGAAAATAGCCTTATGTTTCATGTTTGTAATTGAAGAAGAAAACAGGTTATTGAACCCTTTTGGAGTCACGGCTTAAATTTATGGCAAGAGGGAGCAGAGAGAAATTTAGGGAGAAAGATGTGAAGGAAATAGTATGAGAGTCTAGAGAACAATGCAAGAGGAGAATGAAGCAATAAGAACTAAAGGCATAATGAATTCAAATATAAAGAAAAGAATGAAATGATTTTAGGAGAAAACAGCTTGGGAAAAAATGGTTTAAATAGAACCGAGGGGCATGTAAGAAGGAATAGCAAAGGAGAAGAAAAGGGAATAAAGATTGTAGCAGTTTTCTAGTTCACTGTATATGTTTTACAAGTGGCCCATCACTAAACCAGTAATTTGCATATGATTTGTATTCCCTGGTTTGTACTGCTTACTGCTAAAGTGAGGAAGGGGATTCTTCTACTTTGGATTTCTAGCAGCAATATGCTCAAGATTAAAATGGAGCATCCGATGATGCCATGTTGACAAGAAACTGTGCTTTTCTGTACTTATGATAACATTATTTCCTCGCATGCAAATACCCCTAAGAAATGAAAATCCCAGAAATGAAACAATAGGCTTAGGACATTTAAACTGCTACTCAAGAAATACTTGCACTCCTGCATCTCGAGTCCTGCTTTTGCTGACAATAACTTCATACCTAAGTCAGACTTCAGAGGTCATGACTGCTGTTGTGGTATTCAGCAAATACTTTTCTTTTGAAAGCTAGCAGCTGTTTGGGATATTTTCTATCAATAGGGATAGCACATGTTATCCAGTAAGTGGACTTTTTGAAAAATAGGTTGGGTTTTGTGAGGGATTCTGCTGTCTCCTTGCAGGAGAGTTCCTGTGTAACTCAACTGTTTTATCTCTGCTGATGTGTTCAGTTACGTCTTACTCTAGTGAGACTTGGGCAAGGACAGGCTGCAAGGAAAGGAGAGAGAGTCTTGAGGCTTGCATTGTGATTGTCATTGTGATATTCGGGTCTGTACAGGTCTTCTCCATCTTAGCTATTTCCTAAATGTGTTGCTTACGTTAGAGGTTTCATGCTCAATTTAAATAGAACAAGAAGAAATTAGTAGCAGAGTGTTTCTGTAAAGTAGCTGTTAACAGCCAGTTGTCTAACAATTGTCCAAAGAACTGGTGGTCAAAAATGCTTGCTACCTGCCTGTAATGTGAACCTCAATAGTCACTGAAGTATATTTCATAAGAAAAATGTTCCCTAATATTTCAGGAGAAAAAAGTTCCCAGATCCCCATATAAACTGTCGCTATTTCATTTAAATAAAGAAAATAAAGAAGAAGAAAACGAAGGCTGTGTAATCTGGGTTGAATCTGTAAAGGTTCTTGGCAAAAGGTAAAAATTTCACCAATAATTAGAAAAGGTAGTTTTCCAATAGAAGTTTTTAATTGGTGCATTTTGACAAAAGCACAAGAACTTCATGGGACGTTCCCATGCTCTTGGCTTCACAGAGCTATGGTAGTACCTAGCAGGTATGCTAATGCTGTCCTAAAAACCACTCAAGAAGTTTCCTGAGCTTTGAAAATAAGATAGAATATTTTTTTGTAAAGTAGGCTCTTACAAGAGTGTAACATCTTCCTTCAGATCTTCCTGTATGATTTTGGATGTACTTTAGGAAATGGTTAAATCCTCTTTTGGCTCTCATGGTTTTCACAAATCCAGAGGTTTGTGATGGAACTTTCCTATGTGGCAGTCTCAGTTTCTCAAATTCACAGAAAGTCTATCAGATCCTTTCAAAGCTTCAAAATAGCTGTGTATGATGCCAAAAATAATTTAGGCTTTTATTTGAGTCTGTCACCCTTTAGCTGTGGCTTTTCAAATCCCACAAAGGACATTGTATTTTTCCCAAAACCACAGCAGCACATTTTGCAATATGGCCAGTTACTGGGGCCTATATAACTAGGGTTTTTTAATATTTGGTTGAAAATACCTGTCTTCCTACATCAGTGACAGGAATTCTAGAAGTGATTAACAAAACAACTTTGTAAAATAAAACCTGTGAGAAGTAGGAAGGTCTCCTGCTCTGCTAAATTGGCTCTGCCCTGGTACTTCTGACACTGGTGGGCCAGGGAGGTTTGGACACGCTTCTTTGGATCCTCAAGAATGGCAGGAGAAGGAGCAGCTTCCTGAAGGTGCTGAATCAGATAATAAGAGATTGGTAGTGGACCATTTAGAAAGAAGCTCATTAAACTATCGCCTCTAAATATACTTTATTCTTCTACTTGACTGAGAATTCTCTGTTGGATCTCTGTTTTTATTCTTTACCTAATTTCTGAGGTTATTTCTATTAAAGTGTTGTATTTCAATAATGTCAGTCAATACTAGTGGGGATAGACCTAGGATAGTCTATATTTTACCTAAAAGGAGAAAATATACCCCAGGAAGATCTTTGTTTCAGGACATCTTTCAATTATTTCTTATCTTTCAATTATCCAAACTTCTATCTGTCCAGATAAATCCTGCAGAAATGAAAGTGTCTGCGTAATTTACAGCTTACTCTACTTACTGCTAATAAATGTGCTTCTGTTGAGAGGAATATTATAAGCAAACAGGTAATATAATATTGACTGGCTAATTACTGAGAAAGAAGGAGTAGGTAGTCTTTGGAACAAGTCACCGTTCTTTCAGTGACTACTGTAAAAATAATGACTCTGGAGGAAAAAAAACATGTCAAAGATAATTCAGGAGAAAAGACTTTATATTTCTTAGTTCATGTTGTAAATAACTGGACAGTTGTCTTTCTGGAGCTCACACTGTTCACACAGAGCAAACAGAAAAGATCTTTTCACATTTTGGTGTAATACAAGTTTTGCGTAAAAATGTCTTACACAATCAACTCCACAATACTTTATATGTTAGATAACACTTTTATGGAGTCAGACCTATGAAACACTAGACTTCATCTCTCTTTTCTTCCAGTAAAAATGCTGTTGTTCTCATGCTCCAAATGGCAGAATCATGTACAATGACTCCTGTCCATTATCAAGGATGAAATTTTATGAAGGAGCTGGAGAGGTCAATTGTGGTGTAAAAAGGGGAGCAAACTGGTCATAGTCAGATGCAAAGATATGGGTAGGATGAGCAAATGTGTGACAAGTTTATAAAAATGAGGTTAATTGGATCTTGAAATAAATGGTGAGATGCTGGAATTGTATTTGAGACTTCACAGTCTTTTCGGTAATGAGAAAAAATGATGGGCAGTAAAGTGACTCACAGTATGAAAGTTTAAAGGGACTATGGAAAAAGGATAAACCAGTAGTTTCTGGAAGAGAGAAAGGCATGCAATTTAAGAGGGACTGTGGTAAAAAAAAGGCTTTTAAATGAAAAATAATAGAGAGCTGGACTTCTACCTATAAAAAATGAAAGAGAATTTCTTAGGTTAATAGCTCAACCTTAGTTTTCTGGTTATCCCACTTTACTGTTTGAATTAAGAAAAAGATAGGAACATTTGAATCCATAGTTTCATCTCTTTTAATACCAAAAGGGCACGTATGTGCCAAATGAATTCTATAAAATGTAATTTGTATTTTCTAATGTGTTATTTATATGACATATGTTATGTATTTAATTTTAAAAAAACTACCACTACTTCCTGCAGGCAAGTTTTGTGCAATATGGAAAACTCAGTTTGTACTGGAAAGCAAGTGGAACTCTGAGTTTTGAATATGATCCAGCAGGATGCCCAGGTGGCCAAGAAAGCCAATGGCATCCTGGCTTGTATTAGGAATAGTGTGACCAGGCAGAAGTAGGGGAGTGATTGTCCCCCTGTACTCAGCACTGGGG
>JAOXNG010000012.1:114718455-114730440 GCA_028566535.1 Scolopax minor | reverse complement strand
CCAAGAGAGGAAGCACATTAACATTACATACCATTACAATTTAGAGAAATAACTAAAACTCTGGATTTAGACATAACCGCATCTAAAATCACTTCCCCACGGGACAATTTTACTAAAGCAGATATGTTAAGAAATCTGCTACATCTTAGATGAACTGTATTCTTTAAGGAATGATTTACCAATGCAGTTTTTATCGTTTTAATCCAATTTAAGCTTCTTTTTTGAGATTATATATATATATGTATATCTCCCCCGCCAATCTGGGTCCACCCGTAAGACCACATCCCTCAGGGCCTCAGCCTCTTCCCATCCCCATGGAAGTTCCTGATGCCTGGAGCTGGGACTGCCCCAGTGTCTTCTGGCTGCCCTACTCCTGGCTGTGGTGGTGGTATGGCTTCTGGCTGCCAAGCCTTGCCCTGATGGGCCATAGGATTCACCATTGAGTCCCTGATCTTCACTGTGCCCTTATATAAATACAGTTCACTAATAGAAACAAGAGATCTAGAAGTGTGTCAAGTTAGCAAAAATCACCTGTCATACATTTACTTATATCCATATATCTGTGTTTTAGGAGTTCATCACTGGATGGACAGTTTTAAACTGACCATGTTCTTTTTGACATCTAAGGACAGAGTATGTGTTTTGGCTAAGAAATAGTACTGGATTTAGAATCCTTCTGGTGCATCAAGTATGTTGTGAAAACTTTTCATAGAATTTGGAATCCAGTTACCAATTATTAAAGTGTCTACATGATTGCAGATCTAGGTATATACTATGTCTTAGGACTTCATGGAACTGCTCATCTTTAGCTTGAAAGCTGTGAAGGCATCTCCTCAGTTTATGCTAAATATTTCTTCAGAAGAGGCTGACTAGTTAAAAAACTACAGAAAAGTACTAAATGCTGACTTTGCTACCTTCATCTCATATAAACTGCCTGTGTTGCCTTTTCTGAAAAAGACTGCATCCATCTCCTTAAAAAGTTTTAGAAATGGAAAGAATTGTGCTTTTTCCTCTACTGAAAGGCATTATGTAGTTCATGGTTACCTCATATGAGAACTTTTTTTGATTTAAAGTCCCATGAATTTTAGGTCACTGCCAACTGAGTCTTCAGTCATCATGTGTTAATTTCATAAGCAGAACACAGATATTATAATCCCCAACTAAGCATCAGTAATTCTTCAGTGTCTCTATTTAAATTTAGAAACAGAAAGTAGGTGCTAAGTTGAAGTGCATATAAAGACTTCTGGCTCAGGTTTCTACCTTGGAAAAGGCTGTTTCTTGCCTAATGGGATTTAACATGATTTAAAGTACAAGCCTTCCCTTAGAAATATGCAAATTTCTTCCCTAGATCCAATTTTTTTTAAATGAAGTCCTAGCATTTTATTTAGAATTCTTACCAAAAAAAATCCACATCACCAACAAACAAACAAACCCCCCAAGCCACCTACATCCCTGCCACACCCCCCCCAACAAAAAGGAAAACAGGAAAATACCTAGGTATTTGAATACCTTTTTGGAAAGCAGAATGTGACAGTTCAAAACCTTCTAAGAACAATTATGACTGTAGAAGCATACAACAGGCTATAATATTTTTAAAGTGTACAAGTTTTTTGTGTAGATAAAAAAATCTCCGAAATTACTGAAATAAGAATCTTATTCCCTATCTCTTCCAGTTGTCTTGTTGTGGCATGTTCTTCTCTTAAAGGGTTTATACCTTTCAGAATGGCTTTCAAAGTAAATATATGATAGATATCTTTGTCAAAAAAAGCAGCTTGATTCCGTGTTCCAGTTACTATAGGTCAGCATCTATGGTCCCTAGATCCCTGGAACCATAAGGGCTTTCTCAGCAGTCCCAGGGAACAGATTGGCTATATAAACAGCACCAAAACAGCACAAGCAGAAAAAGAGAAACCCTGCTGCTTCATTATTTTTCCTGCAGCTGTATGGGCTGTCTCGTTCTCACTTATAGTTTTATAGGGAGTAATCATATTGAGAACACCTGGGGTGACATGTAATTACAGCATGATTGTGTGGAAAAATGTGGGTCTATTCAAATTTCTCAGGGGCTATAGACAGCTGGTTCCTTTTAATTCTTACAACAGCATGTGTTCTGTAACAGCTGGAGATGTGTTTTTCTATTCAGTCTCATTTGATGGATTGATCATGGGGCAGGTGATCAGCAATTTCTAAACTGTAATCCAAACTTTGCTACTAAGTTGCTGTTAGCCTTGGGCAAACAACTAAGGGTCAGATGCAGTTAAAGTATCTAAACACCTAAATAATTACCTATGTAGAATATAGAATATATAGAATATATGTCCGGAGCTGCAATTTTGAGATCCAAGTTAATCCTGTCTAGCTGCAGAAACATCCCAGTACAGGGGGATTGTTGTTTTGTTATATTTCTGTACTAAAATTCTGGAGATAATTATTCATAGTTTGTCTACAATCTTTGCTTCTTTCCTCATATTTAAGGATGATAGCAGAAAAAGAAATAATTGCTGGACTTGCTGAGATATCAATCCCATTGAACTCTTGAATTCTAAAACTCCAACAGAAAAAAAAAATGCTCGAGAAATGATATAATTGGTTTCTTTTGAAATATGACTACAGGAGAAACCTATTTAAAACCATTTTTATCCATAATCGGTTCTCTTTTCTGCCTGGGGGAATAGAGTTGCATATCTTCCTTTGCTTTCCCTTCTGTCTCCCCTTCGTAAAAACTAAAGGTGTGCCCTAGCCATCAGATTATAGGCTTACTGAAAATAATTCAAGATTTTCCAATCCACAGAGCAAGAAAAATTGAATATTATTAGAATGTAATAGTTTTTCTTTTTAATGAGAATCCCAGACTCTCCTCTTTGACACAAAAAATTGCGTATTTATCTTATTCAATGACTACTTAGTATCAAAAGCCTGAATATAGTTATCAAAACCTAATAGCTCTTCTTCCCCCCTCTCCTCTGGTATTCTTCTGCAAAGGAAGAAAATGGTGCTCCTGAAGACTCTTCTGCTCTTTGCATGGCACCTTTGTCCCTTTGTCTGAATTTAAATCACTTTCTCTGTGGGAAATATCACATGTATTTTGTGAAATATGCCATGAGCACATAGGAGTTTTGCCAAAACTTAAAGGCATTGTCACAATTCACGTGTTCAAACTGGGTCCAGTTCTGCCTCTTACGCACCTTTAGCTGTCTGTAAACTGGTGCTGGCCATTGTTGGACACATTATTTAAAATTGCACTGAGGAAGTCATTGCTGTGCATACACTGCAGTGCATTATGCAGCCTTGCACTCTGCACCTGCCTTGTATGTTGAGACAACCTTCAATTAATAGTGGTGAAATCATTGGCTAACTACATTTTTTCTTAAGTTAAAATTCTCTTGAAAAATAAAGAGCATGACCATGTCCAATATAACTTATGAAATAGCTTATGAAGGGTGATAATGGTAACCTAAGACAAGAACAGCAGGAGCTATAGAGAAAGTTAACTTGCAGGACACTTTCCAGCATTAGTCCACCTGGAATATGGTTGCTCCACTGAATTGCACTTTTTAACATTCCTTTGTCCCTCATGGAGAAAAGCACGCCAGGGAAAGCACATTCAAAAATCAACTATCTAGAACTTCACTAAAGAGCAGTAAGTTTATCTCAAGCATCACAGCAAAAAACAGATGGTATCCTTTTCCATTTGGACTTAGAAGAACTCAGTTTCTCTTTCCCCATTGACTTTGCATGACAGTTATCTAAGCTGTAGGAATAGCTCATTCATGTGTCCATGCTGGTGACCTCTGAAAGCTCCCATTGCTCTTCTGCTATCACAGTGGATAGTGAGCTGGCTGAAGCTGACAAGCTATGAAAAATGATCAATCTGCTTTCCTATTGCTCCAAGAAAAGTGATTCTCCGACAACTGCTTGCAACAACCATAAAAGTACCTCTTCCAAAAAAGTTTTCTGTTCTGCAGGTGAAGTTGAAGTACTGAAGAAATGAGACTCAAACACACTGCAATGTAAAAACACTAACCCTTTATTTAAGGTTAACATACTCATTCCAGTCTGTAAATAATGTGGCATTCTATCAGAAACGTAAAAGACTGAGGTTCGTTTTTCTCTCTTCTACACAGTAGCACCTTTTTATTTTGATCTTCTTTTACCATGTCAGTCTTGTGCTCTCATTTCTTGTTGACCGCTGGCTCATGTCATGCCTGGTGACAGCACTGATGCTGGCAGTTCATTTCAGTGTTAATAACTTGAAAGCAAAAGGAACCTACCACCCTTCTAATCTGAAACTGAAGCATGGTGCTTTCTTTTCTCGGCTGTGTACCCTGTGGCAAGATATTTCAGAGGTCCTTGAGCTTTTGGAAGCTAACAACATTTTGACAGACACTCTTTGAGTTCCCACGTCACCGTTGGCATTATAGGGAGTTTAGAAGCCTAACTGGACTCTGTATTACTTCTTATTTAACTCAATTAGACAATACTCCCTCACCATCAAAAAATTATTTTTATATTTGTTTTATCTAAAATATGACAGCCATTTTGATACTGGACTTCACAATCATCATTACTACCTAGACTTTTGTCAATAAGAGTCACGTCTGCGTGCTAGGATCATTTTTTTATATAAAGTTACATCTGTGCCAGAAAACTCTATGCTGAGACTGATGTGCTCTCCCTGTAGTGATGAGATCACAGACAGAAGAAAGGAGGATGGGATGCAGGGTATGCACCACTGGGTGACAGGCAAGGGAAAGGCAGCAATCTCTGGGTATTTAAGAAGGGAACGTCTTCGAGACCCTGTAATGAGGACCAAGAATCCCATGGCTCATCTTCCTTTAAACACCCTGCTCTGTGCAGATGGTGATGGCCCCTTACCCTGGCAGCTGCTTCTTTGGGCAGGAGCCAGAAAACTCTGAGCTGAGACTGATGTCTCTCCATGTAATAATGAGATGATAGACTCACAGCCAAAGCGTGAATGTTCAGCCTAGCTGGAATACCCAGCTCCAACTGAGCTACAAATTGAGTAGTACACAAGAGCAGGTTTCCTCATTTTTTAACATACTTGATTTAAGTAAAGTGAAGAAAATAACGCAGAGTGGTAGAGAAGAATGATGGTCTAGATTTGATAAGAGAGGGTGTGAAATAGAAAGCTGTGCAGTCTCCCAGCTCTTCCTTACAAGAGGAGAAATAGTGTGCATGCCTGAGGACAGCAGTTACAGCCCTCTCCATTTTACTGGTAAATCCACCCCTAAATTATTAAAACACTTCCCAATCTAAACAGCATCTAGCATGAGTTCTGTGATATTATTTGAACTTTGTGATTTATTTTAGCCAGTTTGCTCACATTTACTCTCTGGGCAAACCTCAGGGGTCTTTCTGTTGGTTGTGCATACACCTCACCCATAATTCTGGTGCCTTAAACCCCTTGATGAAGACCTAGAATGCTGTTTATGAAAGACAACTAACCTTAAAGGGAAAGGAATCTGCCCAGAGGTGCAATTATTTTTTAATCTGTCTTCCCTGATGATTTTGGACAACAGGTTATGGGAATGTCAGTGGGTGTGTGGTTTTAAAGAATACTGTGACTACCCTGAGAGGTGGAGAAATACCCAAGTATAGAGATAAATAAATAAATAGATAGATATGTGTCTTGGAAAGTTATCAGAGAATAACGTTGCCCCCTCAGATAGAATATATCTCTGGTATGTTTTTAATATTTTCCTAAACAGACTATAAAGATTCTAGCAATTCAATTTTCAGCTTTCAGCTATGGATCTGATGTGATGAGTTGAAATGGCAGGTAGATGTTATTTTTGGATTAATAATCCCTCAATATAGGGACTGGAAATTTTGCAGAACTTCATTCAAAATAGTTTTGAAATTAAATAGTTTTCAACTGAAAATGTGGCTTTTACTTATTTTGTTGTACAAGAAATAAGGTTTTCTGGGGAAGGTAGTATCTTTTATCAGATCAGCTTTGGGGCACAGAAGTTCTCCTGGCCTAGGAAAAGCTATTACCTTTTTCTACAAACCTTACCTTGCCTCCATGTTTAGATGACAGCTGCGAGAGTGCCTCCTACAATATTAAAAGATGTTGTCCTTCTAAAGGACTATAAATACTCAGTTCTTTAAATATGAAGGTCAGCCAATGCAAAGGACTACTGTGAAGCTTCATTTGGATTTCAAACTCAGTGAATTATGTAGGTGTATTTAATTTTGTTCAGGACTCCCTAGTCTTTAACAGGTTTTATTTAGTGAGTACTAAACCCAACACAAACCTTAGCAACAGGAGAGGGGAAAAAGAATGTGCAATGGAAACCAACGCTAAAGTGAAAACTCACATCCATCATTTACCTTTTCCATCATTTCTAAACACACTAAGTTAACAGCCTTACTGCAGTGTTAAAGGAAAATTTAGCCTACTGTGATGTGCCAAAATAATGTTTAGCTGTCTAGGCTTCCAGGATATTGGTCATAAAATTAAAAGCTGGGTCAAACACTAGAGAATTAATTTAATGTAATTAAAGCTAATAAAAGATACAGCATTATGTCAGAACAATGTGCATCATCCAAGCAGTTAGTACTATCATCACTTATTAAGATTACCTGACACTTCCTACTATAATATTATGTATGCAGTTTGGTGAGAACTTCATGACCCTCAGCCCCCAGGATTAGTTATACTCTTCTGTATGTCTTCCATCTGTTGAACTCTTTCAGAGGAAACTTCAGCCATTTTCAAGAACGAGGAAAATTTTGTCCTTTAAGGGTAGTTTGATGTATTTACCATGCCTTTAAACCATGCCTGATTAAATATAAATTAGGAAATGAAAAGACTTGATTTGTTGAGGTTGCTCAGATATCATGGAGCAAGAGACTTGTCTGGATAGGAGAGATTAGGATTTGCTAGGCAAGAAGATGGAAACTGAGTTGGAGGGTAGAAGATTAATAAAGAGAATGGGATGAGGAGCCAGGAATTCGGAAAAGGCAATGTGAAATAAATTTGAAGAGACAGAGCATAAGATACACATTATCAGGTCATGGACAGGGAAACGGCAGTGATCTCTGAGCATCTAAGGAGGGATCACTTTCTGGACCCTGCAATGGGAAACAGGAATCCTGTGGTTTATCCTCCTTGAAACTCCATGCTCTGTGCAGAGGATGATGGCCACTTATCTGAGAACCTGCTTCTCTGTGCAGGAGCTGACATGTGCAGAGAGCTCCCAGCCCCACAGTCCTCTGCAGATTCAGTGGGGTGGCCCATGATGGAACTTCTGAGTTTCTTCCTATTATTTTAAAAATTAAGTTATACAAGGATAAACCTGTTATGTTGTTATGGTTGCAGAACTCAAATGCTTTACGTATTAGGTAATGCTAGCTTAAGGTTGCCTTTGTTGCCAGAATCTCGTCATCTGAAAAGTAGTGATAAAAGTCCTATCTAACAGGAATATTGTGAGGATTAATTTGGTACACTTGGAAAAGTTCTGCATGGTTTTATCATGTGTTTCTCTTTGTTTTACTTTAGATTCAAAAATCATAGAAATAAATTGGTGGGTTCCAAATGGGAAAAATATACAAAACATTATCTCCTTTCTTCCAAAGCCATACTACAACCTATTGAGGCTAAAAAAAAATATATTAAAGCACATGAAAGCATGATTTGTTTTTTCATGTGAATGATTTTTTTTCCTATGCTGAAAAAATGGAAAAAAATTTCCTATGCTGGCTTGCCTATCTATTTGAAGACTAATCTGCATTTGAGTTTTCCTAACCTCAAAGTACTATTCTAAAAGAAGTGTTTATTGACAGGAACAACAAGAAATCCACATTTTCCAGCAACTTATTTACAAAGAAACTATCAAGAAACATGAAGCAAAAATATGTTTGCCCTTTTGTCTCTTTTCTAATTGAGTGGGAAAAAAATCACCTTGACATCGGGGCAGTTAAAAGCTGGCATTCTCAGAGCTGTTAAGGTGTTAGTCTGGTAGAGATTGCATTCCACGAAAGCAGTAAATGCATGTCCCCGTCTTTGCCATTTTTGGAACATTACCATTTATGTTCTTGTTCCAGAAGTGAGCATTGCCCGTGTGAGTTGCTCTGCATACACACTCCCTTTCGGGATTTGCATTTACATGCTAGCAATGCCTGTGGCTAACAGTAGAGGCAAGGCAATAGCACTGCTCTCTTTTAATAGGAATAAACAGAATTTCTGACACTTAAGTATATATGGGATCAAAACTCAATGTAGCACAGAATTGCCAGGACTTTTTTCTTTTTTTTTTAACAAGCTATCACTTCTTTTGTGTTGTTTTGCTGGTCGTGAAGGAGACAGGGGACAGAAAGAAGCAATAGCATTGCTAGATTTGTTTCCACAAAGGCCAGACTTTTTGAAAGTAAATGTGTGTGCTGTGCCTCCCCTGGCAGGGGGAAGAGGAGGCTGGGACGGTGCTGGTGATCCTCCTTCTTCGTGCCACAGTTGTGACTGTGGTGCTGTGGATGGCATTTCCTTTTAAACTATTCATTAGCCGCCTAGAATATTAGTCAGAGCAGAGCAGGGTTTCTTCAATACACGGGTTATGCAATAGTTGATGAAATCTTTTCTTAGTATGTACTGTCCTTAGAGGGTTACTAAATTGCTTCCATGATTAAAAATAAAATAAAATAAATTGCATCTGCTCTTTTAAGGAAAAAGATTGTGTCTAATACTGACATAAAACTGAGATATAGATATCTCTGATATATATGAAGTTGAGAATCACAGTACGTACTTCATGCTTCCACTTTTTTAAGTGAATAGATAACTTTGTATTTTAGCATGCTTTTGTACCTAAAAGGTCTTTTTGCATTTCTGTGATTTCCATCATTTTCCAGAATATATGACTTAAATTACTTCTCCAAATTAAATTCAGAAGAGAAATATTGCTGTGGATATATTGGGTATATTATGGATATAGTATTAAGGATGATTTATTTCCATTGCCATATACAAAATGAAGATGGTATAAGTCAAATTCTAGATAGAAAATATTTTATCTGCATCTTGTTCTTACTTCTTATTAAAGGTAAATTATAAACAGTTTAAAATGGTTAGTTAATACTGGGCAGGCTTTTATAAATTTTTTTATAAAAACAGCAGTTTTTTTCCAGGTAGTTAGATCAAATATATTAATAAATGGTGAGTTATTTGTTACTGATTATTACAAAATTATTGGTTTTTTTAAAAAAATAAGATTTTAAATAAATTATGAAGCCTTTCCAGTGCAAACATAATATAGGGAGAAAGAAGAACTGCTGAACAACTTAGACAGAATATTAAAAAAAAAAATCTCAGTTCTGAAGCAACACTATGTTTGTTTAATTTATACATTAATTTAAAAGCAAAGGCAATTAAGATGAAAAGAAAGAAGAGAATGAATCTGTGCAGAATAAGTCCCAGGTATGCAAAAATGAATATGATATTCATGCTCTCTCTCCAAGAAAAAGAGAGCCTGGCTTCTTTATCCTCAGTTTGTCTGTAAGAATAAAGGGCACAGTTTTGCCTTATGAAGTACAAAACATTTCTGAAAAATGCTTAAATCACAGGGGAATGTATGAGAGGTATCACCTAGCCCCCTGAGACTGGGCTAATGGTTCATAATCCTACCAGTAGGGCTGACACGTGATCCTGCTCAGAAAATGTTCTCCAAAAATCTTGCCCTGCTTCTGCCTTTAGTCATCCTGAAGCACTGAGCTAAGCACTTAAAAGAGGCCCAGATTTCAGCTCTGAAATATTTGGCAACTTATTCATAATTTAGGAACAGGTGATCGGTCTGCTCTTGAAAAATATATGCAGTATTTAGAGGAAGCCACCTTTTGTGTGGTTGCCAAGAGATTAGAGCTCAACCCCTTTCGCCCCTCCGAGGAGTGCCTTCCCCACCGGGACACCCCACGATCGCACACCCCACGGCGTCGCACAGGGCTGTGGTTATTTTGATGCCAAGATCCCCTACAGACAGCGCAGCCCCAGCCTCGGATTCCCAACTGCAGCACAGATTCTGAATTTTGCTGGTATTTTGGGAGTAGCTGGAAAGGAGCAGGGCTGGAAGCCTCCCAGGGTAGCACTTCTCTGAAAGGGAACTGAGTCATGCCTCCCTTTCTGTTTGCTATCTCTGTAGCCCTATGAATTGCGCATTTCTCTCCACACACTGGCACAGCTTCAGCTATGACTCCCACCACATTGTTGCTTTGAGCCTAGTTGCTAGGAGATGGCAGCTCTGAGTTCAGGTCACCTCCTCACCACAACTCTAGCAAAGACCCCTCATCCCAAATTTTCCACCTCTTTGATGTGTGTTGCAACAAGAAGCCAGAAATCAGTCTCCCACTTCTTGGCCACATGCTCGTAACGTGTGGGGTGGTATGCACCAAGGTGCACCAAGAACCTTTGCTGTGCCCCCTGGCCAGGCTCTGCTAGAAGATCAGTGCATCAGCTCAGCAAGAAAATCACTGTTAGAATTTCAGTGCACTGACTTGGGGGGCTCTGGAGGACATGTACATCTGATCAGGGGCAGCAAGCTCGTGGGTTCCAGTCAAACCAGATAAGGAGCCTGCCCTTGAGATACTCTGCTCAGCTATAGAAGTTAGTCCCCTTTGCATTGCACCCCTTGAACACAGTCCAGGCCTTGATAAATTTGCAGAAGATCCCTTACTGATCTTTGTGAGAATAGTATGAGGCTCTAAGCGAGCTTCTATGGCAGGAAGTATCATCTAGTTTTAGACATAAGGATGCAGAAGATCTCAGCCTTGACAGTGTTAAAGATTTGGCTGATGATTTGAGCTTTGCTGCCAAGATAGAACTTTACTGTATAGCTCATGAATATTTTTTCATAGGAAATAGTACCTTTTATTTTGTAAGAGACAGCAATGACCTTTGGAGATAAAAGGTAAGTGATATTAAAGTTGAATTCCTGGCAAAAATACATTGCAATTTTGGCTCTTTGTTTAAGTCTAGTATTATTTAAGAAAATGCATAGGAGACCACTTTAGCCAACTCTCTTAAAAATGCAAAGCTTTGCCTCAGCTCATATTAGTGCCCAAGAGGCCTCATTCTGACTGTTTATGGAATTAATTATCTGATGGTTCAGTGTTCTGTATTAAATATTAAAAATTTTGTTAATAATATATATTCCTTCTCCTGAGTCATCTCAGTTGTGCCCAAGTCTCTTTCACCAACAAATGTCGATGATACAGGGTTATCTTCATCTCAGAAAAGCTGTTAGTGTCTTATTTGAGAGGTGGAACTGACAACTGCTCCTAATGCAAACAGGAAAGCTCCTTCAGAACCCTTTTTGTTTCAACAGAGAGACTTCCCACTGTTTGAACTACTTGAACTACTACCCTCTGTGATGGTATATACATTATTTTTTTTTAAGTTAACATTGTAAAAAAGGTTTGAGATATTTTATTGTATTCTTAATAAGGTTGGTATGTTTAGCATATAAACCATAAATGGGTTGTGCAGAAGAGAGAGGCATAAAATGGACAAAATCTTACACAAAGGGGAGATAATTCTAACAGATCATTTTTTAGTTAACTATGCTGAAAAAGGGCTGCAAACATTATCATCTCTATTTTTTTTTAAATACTGATCTTCCATAGATCCATTTGTTTTAAATCGCTGAAATATATTTTCATAAGATAAGAGTGTAAAATCAGGCCCATAAAAAGGTCTACAAGTTAAAAGAAGCAAAGAAAAAATTCAAATACATTTGCAGACTTAATCAGAAATTCTAGCACTCGGGTCCCTGTGGTGGACTGAGCAGTCGACACACTGATAGTTTTCCTTGTTTCCAGCTACTAAAATGCATTAAATCTCACCATGCTTTCCCTGTTTTTTTCACCTGTGTCATTATTTAAGTTGCCCCAGGGGCATTCTGTGATCATGAGTGGAGGTGAGGTGCTCTAAGCAGTAGCTATGGTAAGTGCAGATGGGGAAAAATACACGTTAGA
>JAOXNG010000012.1:114654992-114666098 GCA_028566535.1 Scolopax minor | reverse complement strand
CTTTCAGGTAGTTGTAGAGAGCAAGAAGGTCTCCCCTCAGTCTCCTCTTCCCCAGATTGAACAACCCCAGCTCCCTCCTCATAAGGCTTGTGCTCCAGACCCCTCGCCAGCTTCGTTGCCCTTCTCTGGACCTCCCTGGTTCCCTCAAAATGTCAGCAGCCAACAAGTGTTGAGGAATTAAACTCTGAGGAAGCAAAAGAATTAGAGGAAAAGCAGCAGATGGAGGAAACACAGAACCGCTGGACAAATCAGAGCAGTGAATGATAAGGAAAGAATATATGGAGGAGACACTGTCAGAGGATTAGAAGAGGAACTGGAGAAAAGTTACATTTGTGAAATAGGGTAGAGAGAATGAAAAACATAGTGTTTACACAATGAATGTTCTTACCTGGGGAAAAATCCAATACTGAGATTTTGCAGAAGACAATAAAAAATTCAAAATGTCTCATAAATACTTGAGAAAGGAATTCTTTTCTCTATTAGACCTCTCCATTTTCTTTCCACCTTCTATGCAGAAAATTCTGGCTTTCAGTAGTACAGTTGACTAACGTAGTAATTCAGAGAGAAGAAAAGAACCAAATTATACTGGTATAAAGTTCAGGTGATAGATGCATAATGCTGAGGCCAATAGTATAAGCAAGCTACACTGTATTTCCCTCTTGAGAACGTAAGAGTAATAAGCTGCCGAATAAGAAAAATTACTGGGAAAAACAAGAATAAGGAGATAATTAATAAAATCTGCAACTATGTTAACCATACAATTACAGCTCACAGTGGCAAATGACAGAAGCAGGTGTACATCTTTAAGATCAAAAGGCTAAAAAAAAAAATCTTTGCACAGACTCAACCCCACTCTGAGGGTTAGCATATTATGGCCAGAGATTTTCAGGCTAAAAACATGTCTGCAGTACACATGCAGCAAGTCTGCAATGTCCAGGATACATAAAATTTGCTGATGACCGAAGTGTGACTGTAAACGTGACACATGTCAAACTCTTTGTATGCTTGTGCCTTCACAAATCATCTATGCCACTCATGCATCCATGAAATAAATCCTATACATCTTGACAGACACCTTGGCGGCGTATGCAAGTGTAAATTAAGAAGCATGCAGGACCTTTGCCAGAACTTAAACATGATCAAGCCTACTAATATGCTTTAGGAGCATCCTCTGCTGAGGTTTTGGCCTGTGCCAAAAAGCACCATTCTAGGAAAGTCCCGAAGCTGGCTCTGCTGGTTGGCTTGAGAGCTCACAAGCATTCCCGGGCCCAGACAATTTCGGAGCTTAGATAGAGCCCGTGTGACCTGCTGGACAGCAAGACATTTTGGGCATGACCCACCTATCTACTAGGGTGGAAAAGAGAACTTTGTCCAGCAGATATGCTCTGTAATTAGGATGTAACTTTTATGCATAACATACCCAAATAGATATGTAGTTTAGAAGTGATGGTGATTAGTAGTGCCCACCTACTTTGGGACAGTCTATCTGAAGTAAAAGGTAATAGGACAAGAGGAAATGGCCTCAAATTGTGCCAGGGGAGATTTAGATTAGATATTAGGAAAAATTTTTACACTGAAATTGTTAAAAAGCATTGGAAGAGGCCACCCAGGGAAGTGGTGGAATCACAATCCCTGGAAGTATTTGAAAGACAAGTAGATGTAATACTTAGCGACATTGTTTAGTGAAGGTTTTTGTCAGTGTTGGATTGATTGTTGGACTTGATGATCTGAAAGACCCCTTGCAACTTAGACAATTCTATGATTCTATGTGCTTGTGTTGTGTAACACAGCTGCATTCCCAGTTACTTGAGTGTGAATATTGAGAATTCATGCACCTTTCAAGAGAGGATGAGCATAAAGTATTTTAATAACTTTGAGGGTGTAAGCAGGCAGACAACTAAATAGTAATAATTTAAAAAGACAAGACTATTGTGTAAAACAAAAAACTTTATTAAAAAAAAACCTGTCATTTAAGCAATAGTAAACCTACTTCTCAGTAGCCATCAGTCTTCAATATAAGAAAATCCATGTTTCTAAACCCCATACTTTTTAAGAACATTTTTTATCAACCAGCAGAAAGATTACTTTTGAGGCACAAACAAGGAGTGTTTACTTTTTCTAAATGTCTGATTAGCATTTTTTTCTTGTACATTGCTGCATCTCCCGAAGCTGAGACCTGTCCTGCTTGGTAGAATGACAGAGAATTTATTTATTTTCCGCAACAGCCGCTCCTTGGCAAAGTGACAGGGGGGCATTACTGCACCGGGCTGATAGCAGCAGCCACAGCGTGGGTTTTGCTGCACTTTGGCTGGATGTTCAAATCTGGGGTTCTTCTGCATATGCATGATGGTTCCAAACAAATCTCAATCTATTCTAAAGGAAAAAGAGTCAAAACATAAATAATGATGGTGTGTTTCTTTCTTTTTTGGGTATGTCCTTTGAATACAACTGTCCCCCTACCAAGAGTTTTCATTTCATGCAATGAAATGCTTGTAACCATATATTAAGGTTAGAGGAAATAGTTTCTTGCTTCTTGACAAGTGGCAGACATCTTTATGCAGGTAAAACAAATATTAAATTGGTACCCATTTACACTTTTTAAATAGCCATTTACACTGGTCCAAATAACTACAAGCTGTATAAAATACTAAATTCTGCAAAATGTGTACAAAGTAAGAAAATGTGGCTAATTTTAATTCACTGCTTATGACAGGTGAACAGGTCCTTTGAAATGTATATGTTTGTACAGTGTCTAAAAGGGATTTAATCTCCTAGGTTCTCCGTTTTTTTAAAATTTATGGATATTCTGCACATTACTACTTTATTGTTTTACTATAGTTAATATTTCAGTTCATTTTCTGACATTCAGTATGGACCTTTCTTTTTGTTTCAGGACTTGCTTTAGCTTGATAAAGACACAAGCTATGTCAAAGTACTGCTTTCTTCATAATGTGTCTTTAGGATCTTTATGTTGTAGTTCACTTCTTGTATATTATTGATCTGGAAGACCTTGAAATCCATTTGATCTTTTAACTTTTAGAACTACTGCAGAGATTTTTCTCGTGTTTCTTTGTCAGCTCAACCAAAGTTCTGAAGAAGCAAGCATTTTTACTGCAAAGAAGAGACAAATATAGCCAGAGGACAATTTTTAATGGCATTCCCTCTTCATGAGCGCTTCTTTCCTTGAAGAAAGGTAGTGCATAGAAAATGGCAGCCCATAGTAAAAGCATGCAAGTATGAAATCAAAAAGGCCAAGCACAAAGGACATTAAAACCAACACAGAAGTCACTTTTGAAATACACCAGCAGTGAGAGGAACATCAAGGTAGCAGTTGGTCAGTCACTCAATAGAGAGGGAAAGGCATCCTTAAAAAAGTTGACTGTAATTAACATAATTGGTACCAGAGACAAAAGGGTAATACCTCTGCCTTGTGTAGGTTAGAAAGCACTTGTAAGAGCCATAAATTTTAAAATTATGTGGGTGTAATGGATGTCATTGGAAAGGTCTTGAAGGGGCGGCTGATTCAGTCAGAAGGCTGTCAGGAGTTATCTCCCAGAACTTGTGAAAAGTAGTGGTGTCAGGAAAACTGTGGAAAGGCAAATACAATAACTGCCTAGATTTCAAAAGAGAAGTGAAGGGAATTAGCATAAAGTCATAGAATGGTTTACGTTGGAAGGGACCTTACAGGCCATGTAGTACTAACCCCTCTGCCATGGGCAGGGACACCTTCCACTAGATCAAGTTGCTCAAAGCCCTGTTTAGCCTGGCCTTGAATATTTCCAGGGAAGGGGCACCCACAGCTTCTCTGGGCAACCTGTTCCAGTGTCTCAGCACCCTCACTGTATCATCAGCTTCATTTCACTCTCTGGAAAAATGCTAGCAGAAGTTAATAGATTATAAGCACCCTCAGAGATAAAAAGTAAACCAGCAATGGTCAACATGATTTTGTCAAGAAGAAGCTGGGTCAATCCAGTCTAACTTCTTTCTATGACTGAGTAACAGGCACTGTGGACCAAGGAGCAGTAGATGTCACATCTCGATTTCATTAAAGGTTTTAGTGCTACTTCCAAGACATTTTCATAAGTAAACTGGAAAAATAAGGTCTAGGCAAAGCTGTTACCCAGTTAGTCAACAGTGGGTGGAAAACCATTCTCACACAGTCGTAGTGGCAACCATAGCAGAGTCAGTTTTGGAATAGCTCCAGTTCCTTCCAGCATTCTAGTTAAGAAGATGGGTGACGGGGCAGCAAGTTCCAAGTGGGAGGCTGGGTTCTATGTCCAACTGAGGATCCTTCCAACAGGAATTATCCTGTGAGGCTGTAATCCTGTTTATTGAACTTGCAGATGATACCTAGGTGGGAAAAACTGTTTGCTTGTTGGTGGATAAGATCATAACTTGATATGATCTTAACAAGCTCAAGTTATGATTTAAAATCTTAGGATGATATTAAGTATCAATGAATAGAATATTCTACACGTAGAAGTATTCAAATACAGGATGGGGAAGAAGCAGCTAGAAGCAGTGTTACTGGGAAAGATGCAGGGGTTACTGGGACCAACCTGAGATTGAGTCAAATAGGCTGTGGACAAACCAAACACTGTTCTGGGACACAGGAGCATAATTTCAGCCTCTAAGGCATGCAAACCAATCCTACCTCTCTGCATGGCCTCAGCTGAGATAAGATATTCACTCTCAGGAAACGAACAGCAAAAAGGATTTGAACTAACTGGGGAGAGTCCACAGGAGATCAATGAAAATGATAAGAAGTTGGAAAACATGACCTATAAAGAAAGGATGAATATTAGGATTGTTTAGTTTAAACAATGGAAAATCAAGAGAGACAAATTAACTGTCTAACTATCTAATAGACTGCTGGAAAGAGGATTGGAAAAAGTTATTTTCTGTGTCTGTAAAGTGTAGATAAGACTGAATGGGCTTAAACAGCAGCGAGGAAAATTTGGGTTAAATATTAGAATAAGCTCTCAAATTGCAAGAAGAGTGAAGCACTGAAACAAACCGTCTCCGTGACGGGAGGCCCTGCAGCGCGGGGGAGGCTCCTCAGCCCCAGCAGCAGCCCGAGCTTGCTGGGGGACAGCAGGGTCAAGTTGGCCTTCAGGTATCTGGCAATCCTAGGTTTCAGATTCTGTAATATATGTATAAAATCAGCCTTTTTTTTTTTGCAGCGCCAAGAATATCCTAATATTTAATCCTGTCTTAAGCATACTTCATACCCTTAATGCCTTACTCTCCTTTGGTAGTCCTTAAATACAGTATTTTTTTTAAACACATCACAATCATCAGAGGCCAGAAAGATGAACCCCTTGTGACTGACAACTCAGACATATTTGTTTCTATTCCTCCAAAGCATTATTTCATTTTCTGCCTAAATCTCTGTAAATCCTTTTTTATTAAATATTCAAGTACCATTGGCAGTAGTGTACATATGATTCCTCTTTACTGTCATCGACACACCTCATAAAGATCTTGATATTATTGCTCTGAAAATTTAGAAGATGCAGAATGGAGAAAGTCTGTTCCTCAAGTCCAGTAACACTCTACAAAGTCCCTTGAATCACACGGCTGTTTTCACTGCCTTTTCATTTGATTATAAAGGAATCTAAAAGACAAATGCCTATTTTTCCACACAGATTAATTCTGTTCTAGGTAGCATGACATACTTAGCAGAAATAGATGTCACAGAACATATTTCTAGATTACTTTTTGAACGATCTTACACAGAGAAGAAGATAAATCAGACTTGTCTGTCAGTGCAAGAAAAGACTTTTAGAATCAGGAAACTGAAGTAAGGCTCCTAAATTCCTATTTTAGGAAATCAAAACAAAGATCCTTAATTCAAAAAATGCTGAATATACAGTAACTTTTACATTTACTAACCAGAAATACTGTAAAATATATTCAAACAGCTATTTCTAAGAACCTAGCCATCAAGCTTTGAAATTTTATATTACCAACTAGGTGTTGGTAATGATAGGATATGTTTTTCCTTGAATATTTAGATTTCTTTCCCAATTTAGAACTATGAGAGATGTTCTTAATAGTTGCAATTCTATATAGATGCTAACATTTTAAAACAGTTGGCAGGATCAGTTGTTCCAAAAATATAACTAAACTTCTGTTACACTAGTCTCATGCTGACTCTCTCCTTATTTGTGCTTCTCTTCAGTGACAGACTATCTGTGTTGGCCATGTCTTCCTAATGCTCTGAGGACATTTATTTGGACTCGTTGAACTGTAAATGCTCACTTCTGGATGGAACCCAGGACTACGGTCTCTTCTGGCTGTTATGGGTCAGCTCCTGCTCACACTCATTAAAAAATCAAAGGCTTGGACTTTTACACTCAATAACCTAAAGGAAGTCAAGGAACCTGTTAGGATTATTGCATTTTCAAACTTATTTATTCTTTTCCTCAAAGACTACATACCAAGCTGCACAATGCATAAGTAAATGAGTGAAGGGTGAGGCACCGCGTACAAGTGTTCCCACCATCCTCCAGTTTTACTCCTTAAAAACCCAGGAACACATACATCACTAGCAAAGATTCTGTAGGATGGATGCTGGGCTGAGAGTTCATAATCAGGGAGCATGAAAACATGATTTGCAGGATGGATCTGATGGATCTGTTGGGAAAGGATCAGGAGCAAATAAGAGCAGTTACAGCAAGGCCCAACATCTTGTAAAAAATAGAAGGGTCTTCTCCTTTATATTAATCTCAATAGTAATTTATTTACTCAGCATACCAAGTTTTCTTATTAATAGCAGTCAATTATCCAATATATTCAGCTTATTTTCAGATGTGCTTTTTCTATCTGGGATCTTAAAGTGTACTCTGCCCTGGTGGTATATGCATGAAGATGCTCAGAGATATTGGAAGAAAACTCTCATCTTTTTGTTAGAAAGACATGGAGAGAATATTCCAAAGATTATGCGGCAAGGACAAAGAACACAAACCAAAAGGACTTTAGAAAGGTAACACAGAAATTCACATTTATCAATGGTGTCATTGGCTTCCATAAAGTACACTCCAGGTATTTTCCCCCCATGGCGTCTGAGATAACTGTTGATTTCATTACTGCTGGTGAGTCAATAGGCACCTCAGGCTGAGCGCATGAACTTTCAGTTCCTAAACAATTGTCATTTTAATGGGATATCACCAAATCCTCTGATCAATGTCTGCTGTGTACCTGTAGAGTACCAGTGTCCAGGTGTCTGAATTATCTCAACAAATGCTGCTTTCTACCTATGTCTAGCCCAGTTTCCATAAAGAAAGAGCCGTACTAATAACGTACTCTGTCTCCACAAGCAGGTATCTGTGCCTGTGACTCCATCTACCTTCCTTACTGTGAAAAGCTGTCTCCAAGGTGGTGGTGCACAAAGGTATTGCTACGTGGTGGCTCTCCAACTGCAAGCCGTGTCACCCATCCAGCAAAGGCCAGGCTTGATAACTGCACACCCTCCCCACACCGAGCAGTGACGATGCTTTCTTATGTGTATGTGAAGCACCTGGATACCAAGAGCTCTGTTGCTGTCTCTCTTTATCCACAAGTGGCAAAGGAAAGAGCAAGGAAAAAAAAAAATTAAAAAAAATGCCCTGGCTCTGGCCTGGGGAAGAAATTTTTTCCAGCGTATCGGCACTTCACATCCAAAGAGTGCACAACTCAGACAGTGCTTTCAAAGTTTGCCAAAATTGCCAAATGCAGGAAAGATGATGTGAGCTCCAGGACACCATTTCTATGGAAAGCCAGGTTCCAGGACTGAGGGAGAAGGAGGGCTTGTTTCCACTACAGCTCAGGCTCTGTGCTGAATCAAGAAAAGCGTGTTCGTGCTTGTTTTTCTCTGCGCTCTGTGCTTTTGCTGAGGGACAGGAAAACTGAAGAGAGAGAGACCACAGCAGCGTGTTTTCTCCTGATGCCATCTGCTGGCTGAACTGCTTGGGTAAGGCTGGGCTGACCCAAGGACAGCACAGGGCCTTAAAAAAAAATGGACGAGGCCTAATTTCCCAGTACTTACAAGGTGCTTAGCAAACACGCACAGAAAAGCCAAATATTTGTTTTTAAGATCGAATAAAAACGTGCAGAAATATTTTACAGGTTTTAAAAAGAAAAAAGAGGGAATAGGACAAAAGTTAATATTTAGCTAGTACAGGTTTAACAAATCAATTTGAATTCTATTGCTTAGATGAAAACCTGAAGAAAAAATATTGGCTTGAAAAGCTATTGCTGCCAGAAGCAGAGCTGGTCGCTGATTTTGTACAGCTCTGTGCAAAGAGAAATATTTAAGCAGAATTTAACAAGTTAAATAATCTGCATGACAGTACTGGCTGAGGGAGTTTGCCAAGTGGGTCCCGGATATGAAAAAAGAGGTCATTGGATTATAAACTACCTAGGGTGGCACTGTATTCTTTCTGGATTTGGACAGATTTTGGCAGAAGGGGCTGCCATTTGCTGCTAACAAGACCCTCAGATGGTTCCACATCTGAAATAATAACAATGACAGGAGGCTGGACAAAAAGACAGTGTTTAGGATGTGTTGTTCTGATATTTCTGGGCAGGTCTGTGAAAAAGCTATTTTTTGCCCTCCCTCTAACACTCACACTCCAAACACCAGTACTCAAAGTTCTCTTTGCAGGCTAAAATGATGAAAACTTTTTATTTTTCAATTTTTAATATAGTGGCTACTGAATTTCCATTTCAGGAAGGCCTTCCAGACTTCTAAAGATAATGAATTTGAGGAATCTAACTCAGACTGGTTGTCTTTCACGTCCCATGGACATTTAATTTCTTCTGCTGTGGGGATGAGAAATAAAGGATGTGTACCCCTGGACTGTTGTTGTTGTTAAGCACGTTCTGGACGGGGTTGTGGACGGAGGCAAAGTACTAAAATACACCCGGCATTAACTTCCAAAAGCAACTTTCATCCACAAACTATTCTACTTACAACAAATTATTATACAACACCTAGCTTTATTTTACTAGTATAAGATGATTAATATTTGAGTTACATCAGAAGTCATTCAGACTATGTCTTACATCATTGTCATTTAAAAATCCTTTACAAAGGAGCAATTTTTCTCACATTTCTATTTCACCAACCTGTACATACAATGGATGTGCACAAGCAGGATCCCCTGCCTAAGGCACTGAACGTAAAATAAATAAACCAATGACAAATATTATTTCATCTCTTTATTTTTTTTTTCAGAATATTTTAATATTGAAGTCCAAGTTGTTATTTTCAAGGGATAGGGAAGGGGAAAAGGAAAGGGAGAAGAGAGGAGTTATGAAGACAAATTATTTTATTTAATTTATGGTTTTGTGAATGGTCATTTCTGTAGGCAACGAAATGTTGTTTTCTTAAAAAAAACAAACAAAACAAACAGCACCATTAAAGAAAGCATGATCCCTGAATTCTAAACAAAACACTGTCTCGAAACAAAAAAATTGCTAAAATGCTTGTTTTACCCAGTCCTGTCTGGTGGGGTAACAAAGCAAAGCATAACAGCATTAAACTGTAGCAATCCCGCTGAAACCAACTACACCCCCTTCTGAAGATTCAGAGAACCACTTTCTGAGCTTGTCCTGTGGGAATAATATTTTCTTTGGTAGAGGACTGAAGGAGGGTATTTACTTCACTGAATGCGGATAGAAAAAAATATCTATGCACGTTAGGGGTCTCCCCAATAAATCTGTATTTCTCATGCATGTTAGGTATGAGTGGATTTCACATTGCTGTTATACTGCAGGAGTAATACTGCCCTATAAAGGCATAGAATGGCTAATGTCAAACAGATGTAAACATTCAGAATACTGACAAAAAAAAAAAAAAATTACATACACACAAAAAACCCTGTACTGAAAATGTGAATTGAGTAAAGCAGAAAAAAAATATTTTACAGCAGTACAAGAGAATTATGGCAACAAAGTAAAGCACTTTTCTTGTAACATTCATGAACAGTACAAATACAACAAAGTTATTCTACGGACTAAATTATTCTTTAACTATCAAATATAGTACAAAGCGAAATATTATGTGCTATAAAAGAAGCAGCTCCTTAAATTAGACTAAAAAATGCTTTTTTCTTTTTGTTGGTTTTACAGTGACAAAGCATGATGACCGAAGACAACAGGATTTCATAGATTCAGAAACATTTAGCTACACAGGTCCATGATAAATCCACTGAATATTTCGTTGCTTGCCCCCCAGTGTTCTGCAGAGCCACAGGAGAGGAAGCGCTGCGCTGCTGCCAGGGGACTGCAGAAGTCATTCAGTGTTCAGAGCAGGGCCCTTCACGTGTGTCAGCTAAAATGATCCCTTTGGGTGACACTTCTCAGCTCGTCTTGAGTGTTTATCCTGGTACTTCACCACACCTTGGAGAAACTGCTAAACCAGAGGCTACAATACCGATTCTGAAATTGTGCGTGTGTTTATAAGGGGAAGGGGGGTGCAGCATAAGGTAATTTTACTTCAGAAATTGCATTATAAAGCACCATATGCACCAGCTTAAAAACTGGTGCGAGGAATTGCAGGGCCCTGAAAAACCATCTGCACGTTCTGTAGCTTACCCTGACAACATGCACCACCCTCGAGAAGAAAGTCTATAGTACAGAGAATACACATTTTGCTTTATGGCTCAACCTTGACTTTTGTCTTTAAACACTATTTCGCGTGCTAGACCTCAGCAGATAAATAAAATGCAAATAGGGAGCATCCAGTTCACCATTTCTTAATTATTCCTTTTTTAACATTATTTCAAAGGGAATTTCTGCTTGGAAAATCACTTCAGAACAGAAACACACAAACACACACACTGCAAATGCCCTAACGTTATCTGCATATCTCACAGGTATGCAATTTAAACAATAAAGAGGGAGGAAAGAAAAAAAAGAGTGTTTCTCCCTCTCACCCAAAAGTGCTGCTCCAGGGGTAGGAGTAGGGGAACAATTTTGGAGTTTTCTTTTTTTTTTTTTTTAAAAAAAAAAAGGTAAATTATACATGCTGGACATTGGGACACATACGTACGTACACGCAAACACAGAGCAGTGTGTTTTTAAGCAATTCTTTCACCACCTTTCAGTGCATAAACTATT
>JAOXNG010000012.1:114617303-114629138 GCA_028566535.1 Scolopax minor | reverse complement strand
TGTGTTATTCTTAGTTGTAGTAAAACCTCAAAAATTCTAAAATGTACAGAGGGAAAACTCATAAGCTTTTTTGGTATGGTTCAAGAAAGGAAATTTAACAGCAAGCCATTTCAATCAGAACATTAGACACATGAGGGATAACACAGATATTTAATACTAGTAGATTTAAAAGAGTATCTCTATGTTTTTAGTTTAGGATTCCCTTTTTCTTCCTTTTAGGAGGAATCCCTAAGAAGTATTTTTGATTATAGACATTTACTATTCAGTATGCTAGAAACATCTAGCACTTTTAATAATCTGACTCTGTATTTTGGCACGCGCATCACCATGTCAACTATGTTTCTATTTACTTGCAAAAAGATGTGATAGCAATCCCCCTAACTGGGTGGCTGCCACCTCCTCATGCTTTTGAGGATTATCCTTGTGAGACATGTGATAAAAGTACGACAGAGTTTCACAAAAGATGTTTGGGATGGTAGGAAGAAGGTGGAAGAAGAAGCACTGCAAAATTGTCCTTGTAAAACAAAAATGGAGGAGAAAGCACCCATCTTTGGTGCTAGATTTAAAATAAAAGGGATGTTTTTTCTTTAATATAAGACTAAATTCTAAAACTGATTCCCACAAAGGGGTTTATGAGGTCTAAAGTCTAAATGGGCCAGATCATGGAAGAGGTAGGACCTTCTGAATGTGGTCCACGTGCAGCTTCTGGTTGAGAAGTCCCATGGTGGAAGGCATACTGGGAATAATTACTTTGTGCTTGCATTTCTTGTACCATTTCCCAAAACACTTGTTATTAGCAGCTCTCAAATGTAGAGCTCTCTGCTAGGGGGGCTTTTTGTTTTCCCAAATGTGGTGTTTCTTACAGAAAGTAACTGTCATCTTCTGTTACCAGACTGTTAATTGTGTTAAAGGAAGTTAAGGTTGTACAGCATAGGAGTCAGTAGTTAGGAAATGTTGGGCTTCTTCATGAGCTTCTGCAATCTGAATTTGTATCCTGTGTAAGTAGTCATTATCACATGGTCTTTTAAATAGTTGATTGGATACGTTCTGCTTTCTACAAGACCCCAGCCTTTGCAGAGTTATTTAGTGATAGTTTAATTCCTTGTGTTGTTAAGTAGGATTCAGTGCTGCAACTGTCCTCAGACACATCTTGGAGACCTGCAGTATTTGTGCTGATGTCTTTCAGTATACCGTTGCAGTTTTAAGATCACCAAAGAAGATATTTTTCAAGTTTTCTTGGACCAAATTCCCCAAAATTGAGGCTTAAAT
Source organism: Scolopax minor (assembly GCA_028566535.1). Classification (NCBI taxonomy): domain Eukaryota; kingdom Metazoa; phylum Chordata; class Aves; order Charadriiformes; family Scolopacidae; genus Scolopax; species Scolopax minor. The sequence continues at coordinate 114,627,869 of JAOXNG010000012.1, read as the reverse complement.
TGTAGTTACCACTTTAGATCTCCTGTGTGTGACATTTTACATCTGAGATTGAGCCTAGATACTCGAAGTTACCTTGTCTGAGTACACTGCCCACTGGGACCTATGACTTGATATTACTGGGGGAGCCAGATTGTCTTCCCCATTTTAAGAAGAGGGTAAGAAAATCTATTTGTTATAATTAGGGGTGCATTTAATTTAAAATCTTACCAAAATTGAACTTTGACTATCTGATTGCAGCTGGCAGGGGGATTTATTGTGTATCTTTTAGTCTCACATTTTTAAAGATCTGCCAAGTTATTTCATTTCAAATGACTGAAAATCAGATTAACTTTAAAATGGTACTGCTTTCTCTTAGACAGGGTTTCCTTAGACTACACTGTAGATCTTCGAAGAACCTGAGAAATAGGATTTTCAGCATTTCTAATTCCATTAACACAAGGATATTGCATTAATATAAATATTACCAGTGCTGAATCTGTGTGGAACATTGTTGTTTAATAATGACTTTAGCAAATGAACTAAACTTGAGGTCAAAGCATAACAAAGGAATAAAGTTCAGATGTCTCAGTTTTAGTAAATCCTTTGTGTGCAGTTGAATTTGATTATAGGATATATCTACACCTTCAGAAATCACTTAGTAGACATTTGTTCTGTAAGCAAACTTTGAGAGTTTTTAACGTACACAATGCATGAGGTGAAGGGTTTTTCTCTTGAGTAGTTCTTTCTTATAGCATTGGATGCACTGATACTAGTATTTTGAGTCGACCCTTTTCTCCAGTCAGTCAACCGCTCCCTCCAGCTTGGTGTTACCTACAGTCTCAGTGAGGGTGGAGTTCCTCCCATTGTCTAGCTTGTTGGTGATGGTACCAACCACATGGCCAGCTGTAGTATCAGCTTTTTGGTTGTGCCTGGCTGCTAGTCAGGCTTCAAACCACTGACAATTCCCCTTCAAGCTTGACCTTCCAGACAGCGTTTTATCCTCCTTGTCATCACTCCAGCTCATGCATTCATCAGTTTGGCTGCAAGGATGCCATGGAGGACCATGTTGCAAGCCTTGTTAAAGTCAAGTTATACAACATCTGCTCCTCTCCCATGACCTGTAGAGCCAGTTGTCTCAACATAGAAGGCAAGCAAGTTGGCCAAGTGTTATTTGCCCTTGCTCATCCATACTGGATGTTCTTAGCCCCCTTGTCCCTCATGTGCTTAGACACATCTCCCAGGATACTTTGCTCTGTATTTTTGCCAGGCTATGGGCAGCCTGCAGTTCCCCAGATCCTCCACCTTTTGAAGACATGTGTAACATTTGTCTTTTTTCCAGTCATCAGCAACATCCTGATGCCTCCAGTTGCCACGGCCTTTCAAAGATGGGAGAGAGCAGCCTTATAGTGGTATTGGCCATCTCCCTTGGAGTAGTTGTTGAATAACCTATAAATGGCTTCCTGGAATAGTTTTTAACTTAATACTCTTTCTCTGAGGCAGCACCTCTCACTCAAGGCCCTAATCCTGAGCAGAGAGACATAAGAGGCCTGGCAACAGACCTTGCCAGGGGAGATAAAGAAAACACCAAGTGCCCCAGTCGCTTCCATGTCCTTTGTCAATAATTCCCTGCCCTATTCAGCAGTGGGTAAATGTTCTTCTTAGTCTTTCTTTTGCTTCCAGTTTGCCCATAGACATTGCCCTGGTATTCCTGGCAATTCATTTCTGCTCCAGCTGGTAACATGGCATTTTAATGTTATAATCTGATTATGGTTTTGTTAGAAGTGATTGTAGTTGTCACTCTTTTGGTTTGTGATGTAAATTATTTTTCATTTGAGATTTGAATTCCCCTTTTGGATCAACATTTTGTCCATATGAGTCTGAGACAGTGGTATTAAGATTTTTTAGAATATTTATTTACATCTGATTTGAAATATAAACCTTATTGTTACATGCTAACATTCTTTAAGCTTCTGTTCTAAAGCTTGGTACAACATTTATTAAGGAAGTATTAAGGAAACTTTCTTATTTTACTTATCCTATTTTACTATTTGAAATTACTTCAAATACTTATTCTTTCCAGACAAAAAAATGCAGACTTAAAAAATAAATCATGCATGAATGAAGAATATTAAAAGGTCAAAGAGCCAGAATGCTACCAGAAGAGATTGAAAGCAATGTTGCAGTGCTAAAGGAAATGTAAGCTCTTGTTTATCAAGAAATATATAATTTGGATGAAAAACGTAGTCAATAGAGATGAATGTGTTAGAATCTCTCCTTTAAAGCTTTCTGGTTTGTCTCAGGAATTTTAACGTATGTGTCCTGTTACTTTGAATTCCTGTTGCTTGCAACTGGAATACCTAATTATCGCAATTAGTGTTCCCTTGGATTTCACACAGATGCATAATGAATCAGCTGAGTCCTCACATTGCAAGGCTCTTCACCTCTCAGCTCTGTGCACAAAAGTTCAGGTTCTTTGCATTGTTATGCATAGTATGGAAAAAGTGCATGGCACAAAGCCCAAAATAGTTTGGGCAAAATGTCTTGAGCTGAACCTGTGTATGTTAGCAAGATACTTGGCTCATCATCCCACAACATTTAGCAGAAAATAATGGTGATTTTAGGGAACTGAGAAAAAAGAGTTGTAATGGTGCAATTAAATTTCTGCACTCCTTAGACAAAAATGGTGATGCTCATCTATATCTTTTCCTCTCAAAGAAGAAAGAGCTTGAGATGGATGTGAAAAGCCATGTCAGCCTTAGCTGTTGTGATCATGAAACAGTGGGGTCTCACCTCCCAAGGTGCAGATGCCAGAGCTCAGAGGAGCAGACTTTGACCAAGTCTTGTGACTTTGAGTGGGGGACCCATGTGAGCAGCAGAGAAGGGCAGCAGAGCTCAGTCCAGCTGGTCTACAAGGACAGACTATCAAATACGAGAGTGTGGTCACACCAATCGTCACAACAATAAGCAGAGGCATCAGGAGAGAAGCTGTGGGAAATATGAAGCTCAGAGGGAAGATCCATAGGAAAGAGATCATGCAAGATGTGGATGCAATGATCAAAACCAAAGGAGGAATTCAGAAACACAGTTGGATTTATGAACGCCAGAGCTCTCACCAAGTAAGATCTCTTAAGGGAGAATTCAAGGGCACAGGGATGAGCTATAACAACACCTGAGAGGGAGATCAAGGGTACCAGGATGAGCTGTTCCTACTACTGAAACAGCTAAAGAAGAAACAAAGAGGCTGTGTGGACACTGCTGAATTTACTGAAAGTAGGTGTGGGTAGGGCTCAGGTACTCTTGTTTTTATCTTCACCAGCAAGGTCTCCCAGTTCCATGTGCCTCAGAGGTAGAACACCATGTGAAATCCAGCAGGGCAGGTCAACCCTTCCTTGACCATTGCAGCAGACAGGATGAATCCCAGGATTTTGAGATCCCAGGCTGATGTCAGAGCAGGGCTGCTCTGATCCCTTTGGGAAGGTCATCATGAGTGGAGAAAGCCAAATTAAACCTCGCATAGACCTTCTCAAAAGTCCCACCCTGTACACCCTCAAAAGTACAGCACACCCTGCCCAAGGACAGTGAGACAAGGGCAAACAGGAACCAGCTCACAGAAGAGCCACGCAGGTGGTAATCCTCCCATTATCCTGCAAGAGTTTCTGTGATTTCCCTAAGTATAACAGTATCTACAACAACAAAAAAACCCTGGGGGTGCACAAGAAGCTGGGAGGGGACACCTCTGGGACAGCTGATCCCAACTGACCAAATATTCCACACCATACGACATCATGCTCAGCGATAAAAAGCTGGGGGAAGAAGAAAGAAAGGGTTGAGGTTCAGAGTTAACGGTGCTTGTCTTCCCAAGTAACATGATGAGGCCCTGCTTTCCTGGAGAAGGCTGAACACCTGCTGGCTGATGGGAAGCAGTGAATGAATTCCTTGGTTTGTTTTGCTTGCTTGTGTGGCTTTTGCTTTACCTATTAAACTGTCTTTAGCTCAACTTTTACCCTTCCAGTTCCCTCCCCCATCCCACCTGGGAGGAGCGAGTGAGTGGCTGTGTGGTGCTTAGTTGCCAGATGGGGTTGAACCAGGCCATCAATTCACAAAGCAAGTCCCCAGGTGATACTATCAAATATCTGTGTACATCACCAAAACTGGATGCTTGCCACCTGTGCTCAGTGGCTTCAGGCCACTATTTAAAGTGCTTTGGGGATTTTTTGAGGGGGTTAATAGAAAGGGCGACTAATAACAATCATAACAAAAACAATATCCAAACTCATACTTTACAAATTGTCATTAGATGAAAAAGATTAAAATTTGCTATTAATGATTTCTGTAGTGTTAGTGTCCAAGGTATAAAAGCCTAGAACCCTACACATCTATACATATGTAACTTAGAACGTAATGGAGGGTGGTGGCATTCCTGGCTGGAGTTCAGTTTAAAATTAAAAAAAACTAATGGACATGTCTGGACATGGTCTAGGTTTCCAATCTCCTATTACAGTCAATGGAAGTCTAGCCAATGTTGTCAATGGAGCCTAGAGGACTATTCAGCTCACCAGCAACGTGGCATCTACTTTACAGTGAGACAAATAGCTCTTAAGTCTCTTTGTTCATGTATTGACTCCATATGCATCATCTGTAATGGGAGTTTAGACACTTAACACACTTGCAGACAGATGAATTTAGATGTCTTCATTTGGAGATGAATCCTACCCTCCTCTGTGTCAAACAGCTCAGAAACTGGATACAGGAAAGCTGCAAAGAGGTAACACACTGCAACAACAAAAATGTGTAACAAGAAAAGCACTGACCAAATTCCCGTTAATCTTTATAAAGTACAACATAAAAAAAGAGGCAATTTCTGAAGGCCATCTATCTTGTCATAACTACTGAAAACTTAAAGACATCCATTGTCACACAGAACAGAACCAGATACAAGCTCTGCTGATACCTTTGGACAAAATGTTCCAGGCATAAGCAGTCACAAACATGCTCTTGAACACTGAGACAACAGACTATAAACCAACATCTGCTGCACTGGTCACCAAAGACTACATTCCTATTCCTCTTGAAACAGCATGTTTAGAACAGGCAGATGTAAATTTAAGTAGGCAGTCTCATTGTGTTTATTGTGTGTGATTGTTTGGCAAGTTTGAAATTCAGATAGAGCAGCACAATGCGCCCAAGCACACCATCAGACAATAAAATCTCCGCATGCTAAATCTTCAAACCTTCATATGAACTTTATATACAGAGAAAGGTAATCCCAAAATTTGAAACTGTTCTGGAAAAAGAGAGGAACCAATCCTAAAAACAGTTTAAGAAAAGCCAGTTCTCTCAGAGTCCAAGAGGTTCATCACCTCCAAAGGGGATTAATCACCTTCCAAAGGGGAGAATGAATGGGAATGAGGACAATGGAGACCACACGATGAACCTCATGAAGGTCTCAGTATGTATGATGCCTGCAAAATCTACCAGTTTCACTGGTTATTAAACTTTGATGTCCACCTACCTTCACTCTAAGAATGCAGCCAGAAATGAGATTGAGTGGATCAGAAGTGAAAAAGAGACTGTAGGATTCACCATGGAACTTAGGAGCCTGTTAATATTTTTATCAGCAGTGATAGACCTATACTGGTAATGAAGTCATGGTTTAATAGTTGCTACAGGCACAACAGCTTTGTCATCTTCACCCAAGGGGTAGTGCCCCAAGAAGGTTTAGAGATATAGCAATAGGTAAGCAAAGTTGGAAAACAGCCCTGAGAGAGGATAGGAATATCCTGTAAAAACAGGTATGCTAATTTCTCCCAAATTTGAATTTTGTATTTACATATGTGGCCCAATAGTATGGTCAAATCAAATTAAATAAAATAGTGTTCTGTGTACCACTGCTAAAACAAGTTTATTTATAAAAGGAGGAGTTAAAGAAGGGGCCAATGTGATGTACGTTTATCTCAGTCTTTAATGGTTGAACACCAATGCAAGAACTATAAATGGTATGAAGGAAGTCTTGGAAGATTTAGTGGACAATCAAAACTTTGCCTTAAAATGCATTTTGCAAAATGGAGATCTGATAATTCATGTGACTGATAGTAATATAAAAGACTAAAGGCTACTTGGGGAGGGGGGGGGAGAGAAATTACAACAGAATAAATAAAAAAAAGTGTTCCAAGTAGGAATACTTTCACAAATATAAAATTAGTTGGGAGAACCCCTGAGAATGTGGTGCTAGTGAAAAAGGAGTTAAAGAAACCTCCCAGTTCTTTAAATAAACAATACTGACCACATGGAGTGCAAAGCCTCCTGCAAAGGAATAACAGGGATTGTACAATAAGACCACATTGTCTTAGTTAGGACCTCACTGTTGATCTCACAGCATGCAGGGAATGGAAATGAGGTCAACTTACTAAGGAAGAATACCATAGCATAACATGGTAAAATGGGTCAAAATAAGACACATTTGGCAAGGGACACATCAAACTCTGGAAGAAATAATTCCATAAGTACATTAGGAGCAAGAAGAGGATGAAAGAATTAGTCCACTGTGCAACATGGGGAAAACTAGAGGGTTACAGAGACAAAACTAATGCTCATACTGCTTTTTTTGCATCCATTTTCACCGCAAATCTCCTGCATCGACGTGCACAATACAATTAATATCAGCAACAAAAGGCAAAAGTGTAAGATCTCAATCTTGAATGAGCAAGGAAATTGATAAATATTACTTAAATGCTTTCAAATGATTTGGGCTTGATAGACTAGCCTGTTAGATTAATAACTGGGCATTTATTTCAGAACTGTTAAAAGACAGATTGCAGTGCAATGAAGAGGACAATTGCAAAATTATACATGCTAGCTCTATGTATACAGCACATACGTAACACCCGTATCTAGAGAAGGGGATAAGCACAGCTAAGGACTTACAGACTAATCCAGCTTCAGAAGAACTCTACAGCCTACACGCAGACAACCAATTCTTTTTTGGATGCCCTAGGGTGTCCCAAGATAGTCATATGGACACATTCTGGGCAGATACAAACTATTGTTCCTTTATTATCAACTGGGAGGCTGCATTTCAGAGGTGATAAAAAAAAAGGAAGGAATTTGCAAACAACATCAGTCAGAGAGGGACTGAGCACACTGAAATCTTCAACTGAAATTCTGATTTCTCTAATGGACTTGAGAATTACTGGGGAAACAATAGGGATAAGTAGGGCATTGCAATAGTGTCAAATGTGAAGTTTCAGACTCTTGTAGTAATAATTAACTTGGGAAATACAAAATGAGGAAATTGTCTATACAATACTTCTGGAGAAAAGCATTTGTGGCTTATGAACACAACACTGGAAGTTATAAATGGGAGTACCGTGTAAAAACACAGAAATCAGTTTTGCTCTCCTTGGTGTTACTTATCATTTGAGCTGGAGTAAAATGTTTAGTTTTGGTTGTTGCAATCGGTACAAAGTCCAAAGGAGAGAAATGAGGCTGAGCACAGACTTATGGTCCTAGATCCACAAAAATCTGCATTAGTAAGGGCTGCTTCTCAAGAACAAGAAATGGGGAGATGGGGAATGGGTTCTTGCCTTCATATTTGAGTGTTATTGTAAAATATACACAGTAATCTCCATGCTGTCCACGTAGAGGCTGCCCTGAGCAAAGAATAATAGGGAGATCTGCAGCTAGAGAGATTTGATTTAGACACTGACTGAAAAAACTTCCTAACAGTGAAACAATGAAGCACTAGACTTATTTGGAGGGGGTCTGAATTCTCTGACCTGAACAGCCAAAAAACCTTTTAGACAGTATATATCAAGAAAAGTAGACGTTGTTGAATCTGCCTTAGTTTAGAGAAGACTAGATAAATTGTCCTTTCTTTGCATATTTTCTATGTCAAGACATAAAAGAGGCCAAAGAAGCTTAAAAATAAATTAGTAACAGAGTGTTTCACAGTTTAGAAAGCTAAGAGATGGTATATCAAAGTCCCACCTAGTACACTATCATTAAAAAGAAAAATAAGAAGCACTTTTGCGTGCATTTCTCTTCTGATCAATTGCCAAGCTACATTTTTTACGGAAAGGTGCTTAAGTCAGTCCTTCCATTCTGTCTTCAAGGTCTCAAGCCTCTTAATGCCCTTCCAATGGAGTCTATACAACCTAATGTAACTGACCACAACTCATGATTCATATCTGGAAACAACCACTCATTTGGACAGAATGACCTTCAGAAACACTGTGATTTCATAAGATAATGGCTTAGCTTTGCCTGCATGTGATTTAAAACTTAGATTGCAATTAGTTCAAACATATCTTAAATGGATGTCATAGCATGGAGCATTGCAGTGTCTTCTGGCTCTGCTTGTATTCAGGACACAATCTCACACTTTCTGGAGCTGCCTTTCTCAAACACAAACACATCATATCACAATTATGCTTCTGAAGGCTGAAAGGAGCCTTCTTGACTCAACACCCTTTGCTACCAGTCGATAGCTTGAGGCATATTAAAAGCCAAGTTAAATACTTTCTGTTCTTCAGGCTAAATGTGGCATCCCTGTAGAATAAACTTCTCATTAAGCCCAAGAGCCAGAAATTATTGTTGGGAAATACAGAATAGATGTTGAAAGTAGTATTATAGGGCAATATGCCTTGTCTATACCAGTGTTCTCTAGAAAAAAATGTTATAATTGCAGAATGGACAAAGCACTAAAAAGCGAGATGGAACTTATTATTATATGTGCTCTTCTCAGTCCCTGGACTGTTTAATTTCTGACTGACACATTCTTTAGAAACTCTAACAAGATCTGCTCACACCTATATAAGCCTAAATTCTATATAGTAATGCAAAACAATGACTCTCCTCTTCATTACCTTGGCTAATAATTTGGGAACCAATTATGTCAGGGAGTTCTCCACATCTAGAGCTCTCACTGTCAAGTAATAGTTGGCAATTATAAAACTTAACTTTTATCCATCTGAAAAATACTTTTAAATGAACTTGCATATATTTCTACTATGAAAATAATTGAGGAAGCTTCTCCATTTCCTAGAGAATACTGCTGACTGTTTAAGTATGCCATTACCTATCCAAAAGTCATTTTTCCACTTATACAACTACCATTCAAAGAGATTGTGATAAATGGAACCAGACTAAAAGGATTCTCTAACAGTTGGCAAGTCTATAATAGAGAATGAGTGTGAATGCGCTTGGGTAAGAAAAGGAAAAGCAGCTGTAGTTGTCACAGAAAATCTCTAAGTTCTGTTAAACAATGGCTGCATTCCTGATGATAGTGTTTCTGCTATACAACTCAATATCAAGCAAAGATATTATATTTTTCAGCAGTCAGTAATATGTGAGTGGTACCATATGGTAACAATATCAGATAAAATCCGAGGTTGAACTAACCCTTGAAAATTGCAAGGAACAGGTCACATAGATAAAGCTTGTGAAAGATCACATAATAGCCAATTACTAGGAAAGCTGTCAAATAAAAGATTTCTATTTCTATTTAGCTTAGCTGGCATAAGACTGAAAAAGGGGGTTTTTATTTTCCATAAATATTTCAGTCCATTTGGTGTAACTGTGGCTACTACTCATACATCTGCGTCCACCATCTTCTATTTATATCAGTTAAACTCTGCCAGCAATCGATGCTAACTTTTAGTATGCAAAAGGGTTAGATGTCTATTGTATGATACACAGCACTTGATTGTTATTAAGGTTGCTGCTCTTTACATTTAATTTGGTTCTGGTAGATTAAAATACCCAATTTGAGTAGATATATTTTTTTTTATGGCTCATGTAAACTTTGATGCCCTTCTCTGGATTCTTTCCACAGCTTCTGAAGTGAACTGATCATGCTGAACATTCCAGATGATGACTTAATGCTATTTATTTAACAAAAGAGTATTTTCTTTAGTGCCTCCTTGTTGCTGTTGCTTCAAGGGACTGAACAGATGTTTCTTCTGAGCTGTCTATAATCATGACCATATCTTCTTTCAAAATCTGATTTAGAAACTAGCAATGGAATCACCCACATAATTATTTCCAGTGCAAAATGGTGTATGCCTTCCCACTCTAAAGCCCCACTGCCACCATTAAGCTTCAATGTCTATCTTAGACTGCCTTACTATAAAACTCCTCAATAGTTTTATAGTGGATTGCCTCTGAACTTTTGGGTGAACCTCATATTGTAAGAGAAATGGCCATGAAAAGACAGAGCTTAGGAGTCCACAGGAAGTACCTGCAGGCATGATAGACAATTCATATTTCCCTCAGAATTGGTGGGGAAGCAAAGTTTGTTCTTGTTCCAGAAAAAGGAACAATATGGGGATAAACCAGTGGCACTACCAGGCCCTGGAAAAAAACTGTATGAGGGCCCCCAACAGGAAATTTGGGAACAGCAAAAAAACCCCACATAGTGAACAGCAAAATAAAAACTCAGGACTTCAAGAAATTATTGGATTAGTAGCTGCACAGGCTCGATTCAAGAAATTAAGAATTATGTAAATTCTTTACAGAAATGATGCTAAGGCAAAATATACCCTTACAAATTATGTCACTGCAGGTAAAAAAAAAAAAAACAAAACCAAA
>JAOXNG010000012.1:114489979-114502118 GCA_028566535.1 Scolopax minor | reverse complement strand
TGTTACTCACGATGAGCATTTGAAAGAAAAAAATACTGCAAAGAAAAAGCCAATTTATTCAACACAAAAGGATGAGAATTTATCAAGCACAGCTTTTTACTTCTTAGCTTCTGAGTTAAAAACACTTTAAAGTAGACATTTGTTCAGAACAACATAGAGTCCAACAGTAACAGCAAATACTTGGTTTTCCTCCCCAAACACCTATTACTTATCCTTTGATGTTGATATTATGCTGCAGAATAGCATTAGCTGCGATATTTACATTATGAAAACTGTACTATCAGATACACTGTAATTTTGAGTGACAATCACTTCATTTTAAAATTGCTTATAAAAAAAGTCTAGATGAAATGAAAGAAATTAACAGTGTGATGTATTGAAATTAAGGAATGAAGCAGAATTTAAGTTACCTACCACTTTCAAACACTATTTTTCAGAGCATCTTCAGCTACTTCTAGATCAAAAGGCAACAGAGACACTAACATTTCTCTAGTCATTTTTAAGTCATCGTGTAAAGCTTACTAATTCTGTAAGGTTACGTTATGAGGTTACACTGTATTGAGTATGTGATATTACTAGGGTAATCTGGCAACAAAAAAGAGGATTAAAAGAGGACACAAGATTACCAGAGCAAGATACAGAATTCGAACTGAAGGCTGACATTTCTCCTCAAAAATTACTTATTTGGAATTTCTACCATAAAGGAAATAGTGTCTTCTGTAAATACAAGAAAAATACGAAAGACAGATAGCTCACAAGATAGATTTACTTCTATGCTCTGATTTTCATGACAGAAAAAAATATTACAATTTAATATCCTTCATTTTAACTTTCTGCAGAATATCAGTGCAATAATTGTTCTGAGCATTTATTATGTTACCGACAACACAAAGCTGTCATAAAACTTTTAAGCACATTTTTGAAAAAGGACAAATCAGTTCAGCTGAATGATGTGGCAGGAAACAGCACCACCAAACTACGTGCCTCAGCTCCACTAACTACAGTCAGAGCAAGCTGGCACTGCGGCAATCCTGCCTCTCCCAATCCCTGTGAGGCTCTTTTGCCTCTGCCCACACAGATGTGCTCTGCAGCCCTAAGCTGAACTGAAAAGGGAAGCTAATTTGCTTTAAAGGTAAGTAAATTTCTTGTCAGGCAATTTTTCAGCTTGATAAAACTTTCTGAGCCAGTTCACTATAATTACAGAATCACAGAATCATCGTGGTTGGAAGGGACCTCTGAGATTATCAAGTCCAACCACACACAAAAAGATACACATAAATGGCCATAATAGAGAATTGCATGAGACTAGGACAAGAAGGAACACAACTGTCATGAGCACCACTTGCTCAAATTATAGCCTCAGTCTCCCCCCTTTTCTCTAAATTTAAATTAGTTATAGTGGTGCTTAGATTAGGCATAAACTAAAGTGATCTATGAATGTGAATACAGACAGGCAAGTGGGTTGCTAACTGCCACCAAAAGGGAAGTTTTAATAGTCCCCAATGCCCTCCTTCATCCCCATTCACATCAGAGCTATTAAGCATTTAACCACACAGTGAGTGATCAGTTCAGAAAAGTTCAGAAAAGACAGAAAACTAACTCAAATACATGCAAAAATAAGTGCTTCTCAGCTGTTTTATACTTTGAAGTAACTAGGTCTATTTATCAGAGTTCTAACAGTTACTTGATTTTGCTTTTATTGCCCAGCATACAGGGAAGAAATACGGTGGACAGTGCAGAAGCCTTTAGGGCTTGGGAAGGGCTGCTGGGCTTTGCCCCATTGGCAGAGGTGGCCAGAGGTGGCCATGGTTCCCACAACAGCAAAGCACAGGGCTCCACGGAAAGGATCACCCACCCTCTACTAACAAGGAGAAGCAGAGAGGAAAAATAAATATAAATAAAATAAATAAATAAATAAATAAAAATAAAACAAACAAACAAAACCCCATAACCCAAAGAAAAGTTATCACAGAACAGTCACAAAGTATTTCTGGGTTTTATCTTAACTTAAGCCCCTAATCTTCTATTTGATTATTCAAAGGAAAAGGGGCATAAGACTGATAGCAAGATGTAGCTGTGCTGGTATTAGCAGCAGCTCAACCAGAACCATGACAGAGCTCTGCTTCAGGCAAACTCCCTCATTTTAGTCCCATTTTGTCAAACCTGCAGAGGCTGAAAATGCAGGAAGGAGAGGGCACGTCAGGACACATGGCAGTCTCCAGTCTAAAGAATCAGAAGCGAGTTACAACAGTAATTCATAGGTAATTGTTCAATGGTATAAAGGAAACAGGAATAAAAACTACTTATAATCTCATCTGCAGTTTTTAGAAGAATGTTTCTTGCTAAGTATCAGTTTAAAAACTGAAAAAGCACAAGCAATTAAAATAATCTTACAATTTTTCTACATTCATCCTGTTAGAATTTATGGAAAAGGAAAGAAAATAGTTGTGCACAATTACTGAAAATGGTCACCAAAGAATAATATGTTGCATGCCCAGCATCTACCTTGCCTTTATAAAGGCCAGACATTTATATACACGTGGGAGAAGTAACTGAAAATAAGACTTTTTTATAGAAAAAGGAGAAATTGCCTTTCTTGATTTGATTTAAAAGATCTAAATTGGTTATTTATAAATAACCAGGTAACTAGTACAAGGAATGTGTTATAAGAGTTTTTCAGAGCATACAACAATGTTCTAATAAGCATTGTGGGACTGAAAACATCACTTACACCTATGCAGATATAATCATATTTCAGGTAGATAAATAGGAGTGTTACAGCTCAGCAGCGAAAGGCCTACTGTAAACCTTGCTTAAACAAAACACTACATATGCTGGCTAAATTCTTAGATGGCAATTTGCCATTGAGCAAGGGGCCAGCTCGCAACCTATACATCACTTACATGGTGTGCTGCGTGGCAGTATACGCTAGCTATTATGCAATAAAAACCTATAGCAAAAATAAAAATATGTGTTTTTAATCTACCACCTGACAGAGATTACTGGTATTTTTCAGACGATCAGTACTTGCTAAGCAGCACAACCACATACATTGCAGCTGCATCCAGTTCCAGGTCTATTCAGCCTATAATTAAATGTATCTTTACAATTTCAAAGAAAAATTGTGCATTTTCATGTTTCCAAAATCAGGCATAGACTAACAAGTATACAATGCTGTTCCTCTAATTAGCTCTTTTGAAGACCTGTTCTGTAAACATTTACATGGAGAATTCATTTCATGCAACTATGAGGTGATCACATGAAATATTTCTCAAACTTACAGGCCAAAAAGAAGCTAAGATGCTTAAATCAGACTCAGCCAGAAATGACTTAATCCGAAGTCAGGAACCCCAAAGCTTTTCCCCAAGATTTTTCTTGCCTGGAAATGCTGGGAAAGTCCCTAGGAACCTGCCTGTTGTGCTACCCAATCCATGCGTTCTTGCTCCCACAGTGCTTCTGAGCGTGCCTCCTGTGAGCAGTCGGGCAAGGCACCTAAAACTCTACCTTAAAGGGAGTAAATAGTATGCAGTGGGACTCCTGCTTACATTTAGCGATGTACTGAAAGAAAACGATCTACTTATAATCAAAGAATTTAGCAAGGTGCCTAGTACTCCTTCTCTACTACTGAAAAATAGGAAGGTATGTCTTATTTAGTTACTGCAATGTTGTGGTTATACTTTTAAAAGAGTGAATAAGCTAGCTAGAATATAAAGATTTTCTTTGATAAGATCAAGTTACACTTAAAATTACTCTAGCTTTAGTCTTGTGGTTATCCATACATTATTAAAGCATTTTTTTCTTTTGGCATTTCCTCTTGCGGGGAAGAGACTGGAACAAGAGTTTCAAGTTCCAAAATAAATGGAGGATGGTTATTCTGGTCTGAACAAGAAAAACTGTGGTCGTGGTAGTCAGGATTGCAAAACAGATTTGGTTTACAAAAAAAAAATCATATGTGAAATCCCACAAGGCATGCAAGAAGGATAATGTTCAAATTGAGATGCTGCACCATTGCAGAAATTGTACACTCACATCCTGGCTCCGCTCCCTCTTTGAATCCCTGAGAGTCAGTTGCTTTTTCTCTAGCACAGTTCTCTGTCTCTAACTAGAGATATTAATATTTCATTTCTTCCCCCATTTGTCTTCCTTGCTTATTCAAATTGAAAGCTTGTCAGAACAGGGACTGAAAATCTCTTGGTATGTATACATCATGAAATAAAGTGGAAACCTGATCTTGGTTTGGTCTCTCAAGCTGCCATATGAAAGAATTTATATATATATTTGTATATATATTAAGGTAAATGTCAGTTGTACAATATTTGAAAAATACATTTTTCCCAGCATAAAATTATTTCTCACCTTTTTTTTTTTTTTCTATATAGATATCTAGGGAAAGCTGTATGTTGAAATGTGGCATGTGAATAGTCCACTCTGTCAGATTGAGTGGGAGAAAATTGTCAACTGGCCAATGACAGCAGCTTTCTGGACATTCTGCACAACTGGAACATTGCAAAGACATGAACCAGTGATAATTTTATCACACTGCAAAACTGACTGAATTTGGCAATTCTGCACAAAGGAGTTTTCAGCACAGATGCAAACATAAGTTATAAATTATTGTATTAGTGGCTGTGTATCCTGTCTAAGGAGAATTCTCTTCCTCTATTTTAAATAAGAGATATTCATCATATGGCTGGATTTTTTCGTTTCTAAAATTCCATTTTCTGAGGAGTTCAAGACTCTGAGAACAGTGAGGTAAATTGTCATCCCTCTGTTCAGTTTCAAAGGGCCCCTTAAACTCAAATCTTCTATCACAATTTTGTGACTGAAAACCACAAAACCAAACATTGTTAAATATAGTCTAAAAGTTTAAATCCTGAAGCTGGTCAGGTTTAACTTGAAGAAAATTACTCTTCAAAAAGGTTGCAATATGAGATGCTGAAGAGAAATTCAGCCCTAGATTTAGTCATACTTTCATTACCAGAAACTGTGGAGCCAACATGGTTTGCCCTTACTTATATAACTCCTGTACTTCTGCTTTCCAATATTAAGACCACACAAGCTGATTTCAAAGTCTCGAGGTAACAAATAGGTCTACATTATTTTTATATGATTCCAGGGCAAGGAACACAACACTCTTTATTCAAATAAATACATTCCATTTTATATGCAATGAGGTGGATTTTTTTCATCAGCAGTAAGAGGGAAAGAGGTAAAAGGACACTTATGAAGAAATATTTTTTGTGATGAAAAAAGGAGGAATAAAAATGTAAAATGTGATGTAGTGACTCTTGTAGCTGCCATTACTCCATTTTTTTCCCAGTTTGTTATGCTTTTAACATTCAACTTCTCAGTATTCTTTGAGTACTTGCTGTACTGTTCCATCCTTTACTTTTAGGGGTTTCGGCTTTCAGAATATTATTCCATCTAGAACTTACAGGTTTTGACCTCTTTTCCTAACGGCCAGATTTCAACAGCTTTTTGGCATTCAATAATCCACATGGTATATTTCTTCCATATTTAAATAGTCTCAGTGTATTCCACAACTGGTTGATTAAAAATGTAAAAAGGATGAGATGCAGAACAGTTTGCATTTGTGCACCTATGATATTTATACTTCAAATAGTTCCCTGACATTTTATTTGGAAACTGATAAGTTCTTCTTCCAAATAAATAATTCAGATAACGTATTACATTTTTGTAACTCAGGAATGAAAGTCAATAGTATTCATAGGGCTGTTGACATGCCTTCTAGTAATTTATGGAATAATTATGACCATATTTGGGATATGTCTATTCCCTACATTTCTGATTTGTCCTCCTCCAATATGTCTCGAGAATGTTGTTGTAATTCATTTATATTGTACATACTGAATATATTTAAGGACAGACTATTCAATCCAGACAAACATTAAAAATATAACACAGCTGTTTGGAGTTCACTTTCTCCACGAGATCTCTACAGTAGACATTTGAATAGTAATGAAGGAATTCTGCAATTCTACCCTTTAATGTTAGTCCATGAGACCATGAACGACAATTTGTACTGAATTACCTAAATCTGTTTAAGCCTCTACATAATTCAGATGATACATATATGAAGTGCTTTATTTCAGGAAGTGGGTGCTGGGCAGCATTTGACATGTATGGAAATAATTCTTTAATAGCTTAGCCAAACTTAATACAAACATCTAGCCTTACTTATCATCATTTTCTCAGATTTTAATTTTCTCACTTAAAAGAACTGCACAAATGTATAAATTTATTTCCTCCTTAGTGTTCTTAATGCTTCTTCTTATGACTATATTTTACAAGTGTTTTAATCTAAAAAAAAAAGTGTGATTCATGTTGAAAGAGAGACAATATTTCAAAGAACAACACAGAGAACTTTCAATGGATGTTAATGCAAATTCAAAAATGGGGAATTAGACTCAAGGGAAGAAAATTGGTGGCAATTTTGCCATTGAATTTATGAGGTCACGATTTTTTCCAGCCCCACTATATAACCTGAGAATGTCAATTTTGCACATCTTGTTGAAATTCATGTTGCCATAGTACATAGCTCATGGCTATCAGTCTATGAGCTTTAGAGTTTGGAAGGACAGCAGTATTAACAAGGAAAAAGCACAACTAATACTTGTCAACACATGCAACATTTTATAAATCTACATGCACATTGTGATTCATTATCATCTAAAAGCAGAGTTCCATCAGAAGTGACATGGCTATTCACTTAGTGAAAACAGCTAGTTTTAAAAATTTCATTAGAAAGTAACAGATTTGTCATGTTCTCTGAACTGAGTAACTGAAAATATAATTGAAATATCCTTATTGGGTTTATTGAGAGTAATAAATTTAATTAACAGATTGTTTTTTGTTTAAATTGACAGTTTTCTTTAGGAAACCACTGATAATTTATTTAAACTAATTCCTCATGAAAATTAAGTATTAATTATGAAATTATGATTTTATAATGATACCATAAAAATGCAGATCAGATGCAGATAAAGATTGACATTTTTAATTCTTTTTGTGTGCTACTAATTTTCTTTCATCATAAATGAACACTGGATTACTTTCAGTGACTAACAAGAATTTTCCGATAATATTAGAGCATTTAAAAACCTTGACTATTGCTAAAGAGTATCTTGTTACAGTTACCTGATTATTCACAGAATTAAGAGAATAATCAGTATCTGAATGTTGATCAAAAATTCATCCCAGACAAAACATATATAAAAGAATCAGAAGTAGACTGTTGTCTACTAATCACATACCATTTAGTAAGCAGAACTGTTATTAAATCTGGAGTGGCAGAACAGAGGATTTTAACTAATGTTATTGTAATTATTTAACATAGTTTTTATATGGTAGGAATTGTTCCTATTTCTCTTTCTCTCTGGTCAGAAATTTTCCTGTAGAAAGCCATAAAAGAGACTCTTTGGTTTGGGAGGATGCTCATTATTTAAATGTAACAGAAATACAGGCACTACAGAAATATATCTGCACTCAATGCACCAAATATATAAATATATAAAGTTCCTGTACCAGTGAATGTTTTAGATTATTTCCACACATATATAACAGCTCTAAAAATTACCAGGGACAGTGTTATTATGGGAACAAAAGCCTTTTTTAGAAACAAACTGCAAAATGATTGCAAATAAATTATGAGACCCACAAATGAAGATATGATAGGTAATGTATTTCTCTATGAATGTCCACATAACCAACAAAAATTGTGTAGATTTTGTGTTTGTAGACTGTGAAGTCATTACAGAAGAGCTATTCAGACAAATTAAAAGACAAATTTTGAACTGAAGATTTTTGCATTTTGAAAATATCATTTTGGTGTCAAAACAAAAGAGGTCTACATCCTCAGCAGAAAAAGAATTTACTTTATTAAAGGAGAAGGTTTCAATTTGATGCCATACCTATTTTTAAATACAATATTGCTGGAAATATGAACACTGCATTTGTAGATTCTGATTTAGAGTGGCATTCCTCCCCCTTTAATTTACATTTTATTTTAAAAAAAATTTCAAATTCCAGATGCATGTGCTTTCACATTTTATTTCAGATAACTCCTTCATCAGCCAAGCACCTCTTCCCAAGACTCTACTGTGCTTCCAGTAGACTCAATCTTTAGAATGCCTCCGGGTTCTCACTTGTGCTCCAACAAAGTAGTAAAAATCCAGATGATAAAATAGTGAATCTTAATGGAATTAAAATTCTAGTTAGACCACTACAGTGCTTATGGAAAACTATTTACACTGTTAATGTCCAAGTAATGTTAGCCCTTTATGAAAACTCTCGATGTTATATCAGTTAGTTCTATTTTACTCAATATATAACAGCTTTTATTTAATCTGTATCTTCTGCTGTAATTTTAAAATTAAAGTTCCTATTGGGGTCTTCCTATAGAACCTTTTTATCCAGAAAAGGAATTCTGTTTGAAATATGGGCATACTAAAAGCCAGAGCAATGATATATCCAAACTACTAAGTGCAAACTACCAAGTGCATTTTTAATTGCTGTAAACAAATGAAACATTTCTTTAAAACATAATAAGTTCTGTCTTGACAAGTTCACATGGTTTCACTTTCACCTTTAAAAAAAACATCTTTTATTGCTTCTGAATGTATTTAACAAGTTTAGCAAGTATGAAAAGCAAGATAGATAAGTAATTGGAACAGCCTGCCCAGGGAGGTGGTGGAGTCACCATCCCTGGAGGTATTTAAGAAATGTGTAGATGTGGCTCTTCAGGGCACGCTCTAGTGCCCAAGTTTATTGGGGTGTGGTGGGGTGTTGTGTTTGGTGTTGTTGCACAGGTCAGAATAAACAGGGAATCCATTTTTCCCTTTCTCTTTCCATCTTTTATTACATATACTTCTAAGCAATTTAGATAGTGAGTACTCATGAGCACAGCAGTCAAAATAAATCAAAGAAAATTCTGCTAATTGTTTCACACATTTTGCCACAATGTAACAAAACCCTCTAGAATGCTTTCTCAGAATGTGACATATATATTATTTAGTTTTACACTCTCACCAGATACTGTACCATTAAAATATACTGCAAATAGAAAAACATCATCTTATTGTTCTGTAATATCCATGGTGATAATGATGTGAAATAAGAATGTCACTCTCTCCAACTGAAACAGACTTTATCAGGTGACATGTATTTTAGACTTATCTGAAATGTTCATTAGATTAAAAATTCATTCCATTCATTATAGAGATTTCTAAAATTCAGATAAAAACTTCTTTCATTATTGGATTCTTTCAAACTTCTCCTATGAGAAGCTATTTTAATAAGAGTTCAAACTATAAACTATAATTAAGGGCATAGGAGCATCATTGCTGTGATTACTTGGGCTATTGTCAGTCTGCATGACTTGAAGTCTTTGCATTATCTAGGAAACATGCTGATAGTTAGAAAATACAATTGCTTTCTCACAAGTCACTAAAGTGTAAGATATTTAATCTTTTTTCTTCTTGAAAGCCAATCAAAACTATGCAATTTTAAGACCTTAGACCTGTGACAAAAATTTTGAATGACAGTTGAGACAGGGGAGATGTTTATGTGAATATATCAGTTGCAGTCTGAAAAAACAGAAGAATGTTATGAAAACAATTATTCTTTTTATCTATCTTTAAGTATTTTCCTGAAGTTTCATTTAAGCTACATAATAAATAATTAAAAATATTATAGCTTGCCATATGTGAGAGATAAGATTAAATTATTGGCAAGACTTCAGCTTTTAGACAGCTTCTAAGTTATTAAATACTTTTTGTTGCCAGGAGTACACTTTGGAAGGTATTTACATTGGCTGTTTTCCTCATTGTTAAGTTTATTGTATATTCTATCAAAAAAACCAACTGAAAATGCACCTCGAGTTCACACAAACGCTTTCTGCAGTTGCTAATACTATATTTGTGTATAAATGTATTGGGAATCCAATATATGCTCAGATGTCTGTTCTGGTTCCAGATCATCTCATAGGAATGCTTAAGTAAGAAGGAATCTTAGGGAATATGGAAATAATATGTGTGGGTTTTCTGCATTAATTGTAATAAAGTTTTCTAGGTTAAAATTTTGTTTAAATGAGATATGTTCTTTTATGTGTGAAGGTGTGTATACATTAATTCACACATTAGTCTCAACTAAAGCCTTTAGAAGGTTTGTCTTTGTCCTCTGTGGACTTTGTATGCCCTTTTGGATAAAGATTCATGATACTACATTGTTGCAAAGTAAGAATTTCAAAAAGGGAAGTAATGACACTGAATCAATGAAACGGCAACTGGTAGTGGTTTTGCTAATGGGTAATTTCTAGTTAAATGCGCTGACAATCATGTATTAATGTACATATTTCTGGATTATGTAGAAACACAGATCTGTATTTTAATATGTCTTGTACAAAGATTTATGTCTTGGGAAGAAACAGAGATCCAAGTCCTGAGGTGGTTTAAATTAATGTTTTTCTTTTGCTTATTTTACTAAAATTGATTATTATGTTATTTTTAACTGGTGGGTTCAGAATTTTCCAATCCATAACTTACCTTTAAATGAATGTAAAGTCAACCATAGTTTCACAAATGGTATTATGTTTTTCCACACAGTGATGCATTTCCATATCTATTATTAATGCCTTGGTTGCTACTGTCTACTTTAAATTACTTTGTGTATATTATGCCTGTAGCATGTGTTTGTGTGCATTATCTTCACATGCCTCATCTTGTTTTCCTGCTCTGATCTGAGTGGGGAACTTTTCTATTTGAATTCATGGCAGCAGCTTCTGAGTTATTAACAACTCTGTCACAAGAATTTGCATCTCTCACCTCACAATGGCCAGAAGACAATATCTGTCTCCCTGTGCCATGTATTTTGACACCAGATATGATCTTTATCAGTTGTTTAATACAAACGAACTCGACTCAAGTGAGAAACTCTGATCCTTTACTGACGGCTTCTTTTGACTTACAGGAATCAACAAAAAGTGGTTTGATAGAAAGAGGTATATGAATATCATGCAGAATTCCACTTAGAGTTAAAGGATGCAACAGAGGTGGCATTTATATACATAGACAAGCTAACCATGTAAAAAAGTCACTGTTCATCACAAAACATACATTTCAGCACATGAAATGCTACAGTTTTGTGAAAGACCGTGATAACTGTCACGTGCAAGGGTATTAGCTTAGGCAGCCCAGACACCATTTCTAAGCATAATATTTGGCTTTCCAGCATTGTCATAGCTGCAGTCTGTTCTAAAGAGAGTTGCATGAATAATTAAATATTTGCCTTCTCAGCCAAAGTGAAAAATATATGTGGTGGGAATGAGTCATAAAGAACCAAATTTGTGGCTTTTCACACTAGAAAAACAAAACAAAACAAAACAAAAAACAACAAAAAGTTTTATGCTAAATTTAACACACTCTTTGTTCTGTAACACAATTTTTATTTTCAAGTACTTGAAAGAAAAGCGAAGCTTATAGATATTAGCATATACCAAACTGCTTCTATTCAGTAACCCAGGACTGAAGCAGCTAACCCAAATGCAATATGCCCATATCTAGAGTTTCTTTCTACCTTGGGGAGCTCTAACTCACATTTTCAATTCCTTGAGGGATTAAAACTATGCCTCATCAAATCTGACTCAAATACTTTAGCATCTCATACAGAATCACACAATAATTGAGGCTGGAAGGGACCTCTGGAGGTCATCTGGTCCAATCCCCTCTTAAGCAGGACTAAATAGAGCATTTTTGAGGCCATAATAAAAATTGTGATATTTATAACCTGCTGGAAAATCCTCTTCCTCCAGTTTTCATACAAAGGTCTTCTCCATTGCTAGAGTAATGCTCTGAAGTGGCTTGTTTTGATTGCATTTGACTATAGTCATTTTCAGTTATTAATGTAATTTGAATAATTACAGCACACCATTATAAAATTGACAAATATATTTCATAGAATAGTCTATAAGATTCAATAAAAATATCCTTCAAAAAAAATTCTCTCTTTTGTGTCCTTCCATAAACTTCTATAAAACACTTCTGCTGTTAAGTGCTCTTCCCAATGATATAGCTGCTTTGGGGTGTTATTCTTGCTTTGCCCTGAAATGTAATTTACAACATGG
>JAOXNG010000012.1:114472606-114486665 GCA_028566535.1 Scolopax minor | reverse complement strand
AAAATAGGCATTTCAGGTATTCAAGAAAACAAGCAGAAGTAGTGGAAATTTTTTAATGGTCTGGATAGATATCACACCCCTGTAAGTTTTACCAGGATCTTTGCTGTTAATCTGAGGTCAGAACTTTGCTATCGGGCTGTATTTAATTGTAGAGTAACCTGGGAAGGAGACCCATTGATGGTGATGTTTTACGTAGTCAGAGAAGTAAAAAAAGAGTCCATAAGTGTTCACAGAAATCCCAAAGATCAAAATATCAGAGTGTCTAGTGTCTTTTGGATGATTAACTCACTGGCAGATTCACCTGTAGATGCATCTGGAAGAATCGTTAAGAGCTTTGTTAGGTACAGAGCAGCCAGTCAAGCATCCTTGTGTTTAAAACTGACATTAAAAAATATCCAGATATTGAACGATGTTGCTATCTACAAGGTGGATTTTAAAGGGAAAACTTCTGCTTTCATTAAAAGCATTATCAGCTGGAAGACCAAGTAATTTAGATCAAAGCTGTTAAAGTTCCGGGTTTTTGTCAGTGTTGGACATCGACTTGGACCTGATGATCTGAAAGGTCCCTTCCAACCTAGATGGTCCTATGATTTTAAGTGCTCTGAAGTTGTATTTTATTATCCTCCAAGCTGCTGGCTGGGCCCTAGACTGGTGTGGGAGGTGGGCCAGGAGCCATAGTTGCCCATGGGATCTGCTGATATGGAGGGTGTGCAGGACTCCAGCCTTTGCTCCTTTGGATTTTGGCTGGTGACTACAAAGGGCTCCTGGCCCAAGTCTGGGGCAGTGTGTGGCACATTCCATTCTTCCTCCTTCACTGCAGTGACATGGCAGAATAAGCCAAAGTAGTGGTCTTTGTATTCAGGAGGTTGCAGCTTTGGAGGTGTCTGACTGAAGACACCTGGGAAAGACTCCTGAATCACTGGGAAAGTGATTAAGTGGAGGGTACATCTCCTGCTGCAGAAGAAGCATTCTGGTATCTCTGCTCTGGGGAAGAGGTTCCGTTAGAATGGCTTTTTGGGGCATCCGGAATTAATCCCCTTTTCGTCTTGAAATGCTTGATGCAGCAGCTAAAGCATCTTTGAGAGATCCAATTTTTCAACTTATATGTCTAAATAGACTCTACCCTCTTATTCCGGAGTTCTTAACAGATTTAAAGAATATAATGAACTTTCGATATATAATTTAAAAGAATTTTAAGCTTTCCTTTTCCAAGCTTGAAAAGCATAACAAACATTTTGCACAGGGTCATGGATGAGTCACTAGTGAAGAGGAGACTGATTAAAAGTTAGATTTTTTTCCCTGAATAGTGTGTAGTAATTATTCTGTCTCTTAGGTTTTTCTCTCCTTAAAAAGCATAATGCATAAGGCTAGAAAACATGGAAGGACTTGTTATGGGAGTTATTTCAGAATTTTATTACTTTGCAAAAACTCTTGGGTTGTATTTTACAGAGTGGAATGTCTTACTTTTGCTCTATAATAATACCATGCTGAAGTATAATAGACTTTGAGGAAGATATTTTGAAAACCTTATGGAAGGAAGAGGTGACTGCTATTACAGTAATGATGATTGACCTCTAATTTCTGTGTCTTGTCATTTCTTCAGGAAAATAATTAATGAGGGATGGGGGAATTAATGACAGAGAATGTTTAGTGGACTTGTTCTAACTAAAGCTGATAGGGTTGTAAAGTCTTGGTCATACTCTGTTTATAGACCCTAGGTGAATACATTGAGGAAATATGTAAAAAAAAAAAAGTCAGTGTTCTGTAGGCTTGACTGTTGTGCTTCATCAGAATATACGCAGCAACTCCTTGTTTTTCTGTATTGATCATATTGAGATGTATATTGGCAGCTGAGGGATTGGTTATGACCCCAAATAAAAATCCAGTGTATGATCATTTTGGGACTGATCATGTATTTTTGAATTGCCCCGACTGGAAAGCTGAATAATTTTGCTAACACAATGAGATCCTTTTGGAAATTCAGAGATTTGTTAAGGTTTTGAAGGTGTTTGATTTGCAATCCTTTAAGATAATTCTTCATGGAGATACAGCATGGCTATCTCTAGTGAGATAGTGCCACTATTATTTAAAGAAATACAGAAAATGGATATCTATGTCTCTTAAGCTTTTTTTCCTACTGAAGGGCTCTACACTTTTGTAAATGCTCTCATTTTTTCAGAGGACACAGCACATGTGAGATTAGAGTTTTATGCTGGTAAAATATCTGACTTTAAGACCTGGTATTATGATGTAGGCATGGTCTGCTTTGTAGGTAACCTTCTGTAAGCCTTTCTGTAAAGAGCTCTCAGATGGAGTTAAATGAAAAGAGGACACAGTAGCAGTAACTGCACTCTAGATAATTGTTTCAGGTTTGATACCTTGTGTAACAGGACAGGTAGGTCTGGAGCTGTTGACATGAAGAGAGAATGAGGGAAAGCATCCCCTTTTGGAGGGTGATGTTAGAATTTTTATTTCAATTTGGACATGAGACAGAGAAATTTCCTATTTCTCTTTCAGTACTTGATGCAGTTTTGGATGAAATTATTATTTGGAAGATTGCTATCCACACTAACATCAAAAAGTAATACTGCAATGGTGGCCCAAAATATTTGCTATCATATTTTAAAGTCACATAGAGTGACTTCACTTCCAGTGAAGTCAGTCTAAATGACAGTAAAATTATTTTATGTGGTATTTGCAAGATGGCTACTGATGCATTGTACATGACGTTAAAAGAGAGTTTGGAGTAGAAATAGAAATTGAATGATTATAAGTGTTCATTATTTGCAAAGTGATAAAATTTCCTAATATAGAGCAGTCTACTTATCCATTCCAGCTTTTTGAGGCGTTCCTGATCTTGTATAGCTGCAGCATGTAACCATTGAGTTTAGATAGTATGTAGGCAAAATAATTTTAAATTCCGATTTTGAATTCTATATCTCAAAGTTGGGCATGAAATAACTCACAGATTTTTTTTCTGGTTTTCTGAATCAGTTGCCTTCTCAGTGTAAATGTGAAACAGCTTAACAGAATACTGAGAAAATCTGGATGGTTTAGGCTCTTCCTATTTAACTTCAATGGACTTGTCTATACGTAGAACTTGTGCCATGAACTGTCATGAGGCAGATAATGCATTACAGTAATTTTCCTAATATTAGACTAACTACATGCATCTAAAAGGGCTTTCTACTGGCATAGTTGATCACTGCCATTAAAGGGAATAAAGACACTAAGGATTATGCCAGTCTGTGCATATGGGTAAGAAATTAAACTGTCTTGCAAAAAGTGGGTGTTTCTATGACCTTTGAACTGTGTACATGGTGTGAACTGTCATGTGTTGAGGTCTCTGGTGAAGCAGAAATTCAGAGACAGAGTAAATTCAGCAAAAAATCCCCCTTCCTGCATTCTTTTTGCTCAAGTATGTAATAAAAGCTCATATAAAGTTTTTTCTTAAAACTTATTTATTAATTTTACTGTGTGCTTTTGGCTGTGTTTGAAAACCAAAGTTGAATTACTGAATCATGGAGCACAAACAGCAAGTAAAACCAATGGTCACATTTCCTAGATAAAATTTTTATGATTTAGCATGTCTCACTTTGGAAGGTAAACGGTGAGAAAGAACTGGCTTGAATGGGCAGCCTCTCCAGCCAGCTTGGCGATATTGTTGGTTTTGTAATTATCATTACCTTTTTAGCCTTTGTCTGTTTTTTATTTTCCTGTTAAGCAGAGCTTTGTCTCAGAGCTGTCATCTTCTAAGATTATATTGCAGGACAGGAACAATAATGTACTCTTAATGTAGCTATATTGAATTGTATAAATCAGTCTTCCCTTTAATGTTATATCCTTATAAAAAACAGTCTGAGACTGTATAATTTAAAAAATATTTTTCTATTAATTTTCTTTTTAAACAAGACTTTTATATAGCAGCGAGAATTAATTAACTGCGAAGATCTGAGCAGTGCCACAAAATACATCTTAGTCCAACTGAACAAGAATGTGTTTATAGTTACTTAGCACTCCATTTGGAATTTGGCAAGATCTTTTCTTCAAACTAGAAAACACACAGATGCAATTTCATATTATTTAGTAGTGTGTTGTGTTCCCTTTTTTATTTTAAATAGATTGTATGATCCTGCCAAATTTTCAACTCATTTTGTTTCTGTAATCTTTGCAACTGAACTATTTATATAATATACATAATGGCTAAAATTACTGTTTAACCTCAAGTCCCTCTGGAAAATAAAGTAATAAAATACATACAGCTCAAAATGGGAAATCAAATAGAGATGGATCAGCATTTTAAAATGTTTATTTCTCCATTTTTTCTTTTTGAAATAGCGTAGTATTGTCATGTAAAGCACAAACTCTGTCTTATACGTAGCAGTGTATAACAATGGAGATACTCTGAATAATACTGACAGCAAGGGCTTACTGCATGATTCTTTCTCAATTTGGACACCATGTCTTTCTGGAGGAGCCGCAAGAGAATTATCCTGGAGAACAGGATAATTTGGAATTTGAAATGATCTTGAGAAGTCAGAGAATAGAATGTGAATCATTAAGAACAAGTACAAAGTACTATCCATAAGCAGAAGTGGCCTCACCAGGGCAGAGTGGAGGGAGAGGATGACCTCCCTCGATGTGCTGGGCACACTCTTTTTAATGCACTAGAAGGTTATTCTTTTACAGATCCTATGTCATTTTTATTTATATTGCCATTCTATATTTCCTAGCTGCCATCCCAGTCTTGGCAGCTAGGCTTTGTCAGTCTGTTGGGTTTATTGTCTCCTGTAGCTCTCATATACTTTGTCATCTTTGTATCTTTTTACTAATTCCCTTTCCTTACTGTGTAAGTTTTCCAGATTTGCCTTGCAAGCACCTTTCATTCCCTGAATGCCCTATCCCTCCTGTTTTTCTCTACCATTGTCAGCACCCTCATGCTTTGTTCTTTGACTTGTTTTTGTCTTTTTCCTATGTTGTTCTTTATTTTTTTAGCATATAAAATATGTCATCTTTTTCTCCTTTATCTACATTACTTTTAAAATAGTGATGTTTAAGATCTCTACAAGACATAGTTTGATGGAAAGATCAGGAAATAAATGAAGGCAGTCACTCCAATTAAAGTTTTTTTTTTAATATATCTAAGAAAACAAAGTGTACATTGTCACTGTATATGATCTACCAGTGCCTGTCCTCCAGTAGGTTTTGTCTATTCCAATCAGATTTGACAGATGACAGTCTCAAAGATGTTAAGTTCCTCCAAGTTTCATAAAAACTGGCAGCTAAGTAACGGGAAGAAAGACTCAAATTATTTCCTTATCTGAAAGAAAGGAGTTATAAATTTACATATTCTGTAGAGTAGCAGTCAGCTGACTAATCAAATTGTGTCTTTGTTAGCCAGCCAAGCTCCAAACTAAGTCCTATGCATTTGCCCAGAAAGGAATACCAAGGAAGCCGTGTTTATCATTCTCAGTGACACTGAGGGGAGCTGGACTTCTGTGAGGGAAATTTACACAAAACCCTATGGAAAACCAGACTTTACTGATTCTAATGTCCTGGGAATACTGGGGTGGGGCTTTTTGGGTGTAGAATGTCCTTAGCGTTTTTTTCTCTGTTGCTTGGAACATCAGTGAGATCATCACTTAATAAATAGCAATTATTTAAAATAATCATATGATTTTTCATTCATCCATTATTGCCGTTTTATCTTCATTTTTTTGGAGAACCTTTTATATCCTTCAAAATTTGGGTAGATCAGTTCTACAAGTTCATTAAGACTGTGATCTGTTCCTGCCAGGAAGGACTGAAGAGATAAGGTGAACTGAAAATTATATTGTTGGTACTTCAAGCTAGGAGCATTATACTGTGTGCTAAACAAATTCTTGGACTTTTACTTTGCATTTCTTTGTTGCAGAGTATTGGCTGATTACAGATTTTTCTGAAATGTATGACAGCTTAAGAAAAGAAACTTCTAAGTTTCCAAGATGTAAAGCTTTTCAAGTAGAGATGATGTCTCTGAGTTGTTTTTAACTACTATTTATTTGTCTATTTGTCAGTTCAGTATTGCCAAACTCTGAAATTCTCTTTGTTTGTATTTCTGAATATTAAAATGAAAGGTACTGATGGTCTTTGGAAGTGTAAGGTAGCTCTGAAACAACCAAATCAGAACTAAATTATTGAGCAAACAAAGCTAGAGAAGGGAAAGGATGAAAGAATTCTGGTGTTGAAGTAAAAGCATAGAAATCCAACTACCCTACTGTTCATCTGACCTGTAGGTTTGTTTTGGGGTTGTGGGTTTTTTTTAAGATGTTTAAGACTCATTCTGGGAGCTGATAAGGAAGTGGAGAGGAGTCTGTAGCTAATTCATGGGCTGGTTGAATTGAGTTAATTTGTTCCTGCTGAATGCGTGTTTTTTAATGCTGCTGAGAAAATTATGCTGTTGTAAGATGGAGTGTCAGCATGCCTAGAGCGCTTTTTCCTTTTCTACTATTTCTCGAAACTACAGAAGCAAATAAATTTATCCTTATTCAATGTGAGCCTCTTTGCAAGTGAAAAAAGAAGTTTGTCAGGCTGTAGGGGGTGTTTATTTTTGCTGAAGTTTCTGTAGCCATTTCTGGGTCTTTGACTCGAAATGTATTTATTATTCCAAAATAGTATTTTGAATTTAATGACAAAACCAAAACTGCCTAATTATCAATAAGTAAAAAGATAGCTTAAACAGTGTTTAACTAAATTGTTTAATAAAATACAAGAAAATATGCTCTAATTATAAAAGTGATTGAGTGAATTAAACAAGAATATGTTGTGTTATCTCTATAAATACTCGATCTAATCTTTTTGTTTCTCATTACTTTATTTTTAAAAAAAAGAGATCAAAAGTGTCTTCATTTCTAATTTGCAGAATAAGAGATGTGATTTGTATGAACATATGCAGCAATTATGCCAAAACTAAATTTCTTCAGTTCTGTGGTTACTATGGTAACCAATATTCACTGTATTTCATTTAGACATATACAACAGAATGGAAGATGGTAGGTTTAAGATTTGATAATCTTTGCAAAAATATTGTGCTCTAGTACATGATATTTTAATTATGTGTAAGGGGACAGATAAATAACATGCTTAGTAGCATGAACATTGGTAATAGTAATTTTAAAAATGTATTTCCATGATTCTTGTGGTAATAGAATTTTGGGTGTTCATTTCTGAGAATGTAACTGAATTAGTTTTTTGCTTGAGCAGCGAGATTGTGCCTACTACTGTCAGGTCTCTCTGACCTCCCAGGAATAAGGAAGAGAATAGTGGATCTCCAGTTGGATTGTTTCTGGCCTTGAAATGTGTTTGGAGGAACACTGAAATAGTAGATTAGGCAGCACTTTTAGTCAGAGTTATGTTTTATGTGAACCAATGTTGCAGAATGAGAGCAACTCTTAAGTTATTTATTTTTTCAATACTACTTTTGTAGAAATATAATTCCTATTTTCTGATTCATGTCAAAAAGGTGGAACTCAAGTATATATATAGAGACAAAGTGCATCATTCATGACTGTGGCACAGAGTAACTCCCTTGCCTGTTACAGATTTCCAGTGTCTTTGTTTTTCATCCTGTTTAACTGTGTGTGGATTTGTTTGTTAATTTGTTTAGAGTTCATATTTGCAGTTCATATAAGGTCAGTGGAAAAAGAGTAGAGGTTAAATTTATTTTAGTTGCAGAATAGCTGGAAGGAACCATAAGGATAGTGGATTACTGGAAAAGATCAAATTGATTTTGAAACGGAAGTATTTCAGGTATTTATATGATAGTAAGATCTCAGCTATGGTATTTTTAGTTTGGGAATACCATTGGAAATTTGTGAGAGAATTATTTGTTCTTAATTCCCTACTTAAAGCTCAAAGTAGCTGGTATAAGAGACTAGTTCTTGGGATCTTTTTCCTGTGAAAGGAATAAAATATAAGAAAGAACCTAAGGAATTTATCCCATCTTTTATTGCTTTAAATGGTAATTCTGAAGTTTGTATTAGAGTTGGTGGTTCATATTAGCCAGTCTATAAAATTCTACATGGACCCTTGTTTTCAAGTGTAAGACCTGGCTATCACTGTAACACATTTTAATGCAGCAAACCGCTATTTAAACAACATCTACACAAATTGTAGCTTGAGGGACCAGAGCTGCATTTCTGTGTTTAAAAGGATTCACTGCACCACTTGAGAACAGGCAGAAATTGTGCAAGAAATTCCCAAATGGTAAAATACTGTATTTGCAGAAAGTTAGCACTTGGAGGTCAGAAAAGTGTAGAATAAAATTAAGATTGTTCATGGAATGTTAGTTCCTTTTAACTATGAATTAGTTTATAATTTTTATTTATGTTTACTGCATTTTGGGGAAGGTGGAAGAATTCCAACACAAATGGAAGTGAAACAGGAATCAATGACAATATTTGAAACAAAATTATTCTATGATTTGACCATATCTTTTGTGCTTATGTGGCAACTGAGACAATCTCATTTTATATTTAGTTTACTTAATAAGAGTTTTGGTGAAGAGGTAAGTATGGGAATTGATGAGAAAAAAGGTTCTTATAGACTAAGCTTTTCATGAGGCATATTTAGAAATATCGCAATACTTTGTCTGGGGAATGGCATTTATGATAAGAAATAGTAGTACTAGCTTATGTTACATGGATAGAAATTATAACATCTGGATTCTGATCTCTTCCATTGAAAAAATTTTATCAAGGATTTTTCTTTTAATAAAATTTTGCTAGTTCCTCATCCTTCTCTTTGAGATGTTGGTAGTAGAAATTTATTTTTAGCAGCTGACAAATTATTTCTTTTATAGTAAAATATGAAGAAAGTAGTTAAAATGTGTGCATTTTTTAGCTTTAGTCATATTTAATAATATATACAATGTAAATATATTTTTATAAATATGTATATATGTACCTGATGAAAGATTCACAGTGCTTTTTTTTCTCTTTCTTTAGGAAGTAGCATACAGTGACTTTTAAAAGGCATACTGCAGTAACGTGACTAACGTAGTGGTTATTTTTGTCAGACTGAAAATTGAATTCTGTAAAATGGTTTGTGCAGAATAACACTTTCTGAAGGTCAAAGGTATATGTTAGAGAATTTTGAGTGCTAACTCACTGGACTTCGCTTATTTTTTTCTGGATAGGACAATGGAAATTTTTTAATTTGTATTTTGATAGCTACAGCTGTGAATATAAATAGTCCAATATTTATATATATTGAGGCTAAGATTTTCAACAGAGACTAAATGAAGTATGTACTATTTTTTTTTTCCAAGCCTCAGTTTGAAATAATACTTTTGTCATCAACTGCGGATTTGTCCAGTATTGTTTTGGTTTTTTTTCAATGTGATGTTATGTACAATGGAATGTGTCTTTGTGTTGAGTACATGGCTCCTTATCCAGCAAGTCATATTCTCACCTTCATCTTAACACATGCTTATGTATCAGGTAGTCTGTTAATACCTTGTTCCAAATATATTGCACAACAAATTGAAACTCTTTCCTAAGGTTTTTCCCTGGACTTCATCCTTTCATATGTGGTATTTTTCTGCTTTAAATCCTTTCTCAAGAACTATTGTCTGTCAATATTTATTGTCTTTGACTTACTGTGAGTTTCAGATTCTTTTATACTCCTTGTTGGAGCTAATATGGTCCATCTGGTTTGACTGTCAGGATGAGCCTGTAGGAGAGTAGAATATCACTTTGCAGAGTCCAAGAAGCTGACATCCTGTCAGAGGTATACTTAAAAATTCCTGCTTGCCAAATCAGCCTATTTCCTTGAGCAACATCATGTCCTGGCATTTACAATAACTGTTTCAGGAAATTGAAAAAGCCACCAAACTTGGGGGAAAAAAAAAAAAAGGTATTAACATGCAAATGACATGCAAGAATGGCTCGTGTAATGTAATTTCCATACATTACCTAGGGAGAGTTGCATAGTTGTAAATGTGGTGACTTGAAACTTAGTTATGTATTTTATGAACTTTATTTAATATAAAAAAAATCTTTTCCAGATCTTTAGTTTGAAAGGTTTTGTTGATACTATTCAGAGTTTCCAAGTCATTTGGATTGTTATGGTAACAGAGCAATAATGCTGTCTGCATTGCAGTGCATGGAGGTTCATGTAGAAAATCAGCTGTGGGTTTTGGCAAGCTTAGTGCCCTTATGTTCTTCTAACATCTCTTTGGAACAGACTGGAGTTTGGTGGATCAATAATCTGAGGTGTGGAGAGCGTGAAGAGCATATTTTGGTCTTGCTCTTTATTTTCTCTCTCTGTCCACCCAGTTGGACTCTCAGGCAACTATTTTCCATTTCAGAGGATTTGAAATAAACTATTTTTAGGGTTTGTTTCTTTTTTTCAATAGTACTACTTACAAGAATATGGAATGTTAAATCTATGATCTATGCGATATTTGTTTCCAATTGAAACAAATATTTTATATTGATGAAGACTGTAGGTGTTGGTTTTTTTTTTTTTTTTCTTTTTTACTAGTCAGTTTTTGTAGGTTGATAGTTGGAAGCCTCAATTTACTGTGGACTTCTAATATGCTAATTGCACAACTGGGGAGGGGATAGGGCAAAGGAGGTGTACACCTGGATCTCTGTATGGCAATATGATTACTAGTCAAATGTATGAATTTTAAGGGTAATAAAATATTTGGTAAATTACCTGAGCTTGATGTCCTGAGGCTTAAACACTTAAGTTTCCAGCCTGAATTATGTAAATTATAAATAAATATGAATTTCTGAATTCTATAAATTATAAAAAAAAATAATATTGGTTTTGTTTATTGAAGTAAATCTGAGTTACAAGTTTGTATGCAGAGGTAGATTATTTTCCTCTCATATGTGTTTTCTGTTCATGGAGACAACAGTGTTTACAGATTTATGGACCTCACTTCCATTGACAATTTCTTAATTAAAATTAATCTCACGGGTTATTCATTTTGTTTTTAACATTTATCTAGTTATTATTGTTTACCATTTTCATGATAACCTCCAAAATAATCTGTATAATTTAAGAAGCCAGGCCACATATGTTGAAATTTGGCAGTCTTGTTTTTCATTTACTTTCTAACTGTAATTTTATTATTAAATAGGATCCACTGTGTGATTTGTACTGCCATCAACTCTTTAATTGCTACTTTTCCCTTAGTAGGAAAAGTGAAAATGAATTTGCTAACCTGTAAAAATACTGTAGATATATCACTGATGGAATACATTTGCTTGCTGCTGAAAATAAGAGTTTTTAAAATGTGGATATATGTATGTACATATATATATCTATTGTAATTATTATTTTTCTAATCATTAGGCTGAAAAGTACTACCAGCAATAATGTTTGAAACACAGTCATTTTCCTGTTGTTCTAAGGAAAGTAATGAGCCATGTCAAGGTACGTCAGATAAGTCTTCTATTACACAGTTTTCAAATAGTTCAATGAAGGGCTTAAATTTAAGATATAAGAAATTATTTTATATTTTGTATTTGCAATATTTGTTATATCATACTCATCTTCTTTTTTGGTTCTTATATCACACTGCTTGAAAAATCTTCATAAAAATGATGCATTTGTAGTCTTTGAGTGTCAGTGATAACCTTACTGGTGTCGCTCCATCCTCTAATGATAGTTCAGTTTTCTATCTGAAAACAAGATTGTCTGTATTTAATTTAAATTTAATTTTTAGATATTAAGGAAATGGTAAAGAATTCCACTTTCTCACTGAGCTGTATTTCTAGCTTGCTTCTGCAATGGGATTAGAAGACTTACATATATAAACATTTACATTTACCAAGAAGACCAAAGCAGTAAGAGAGTAATCTTTTTTTATTAAAGCTGTTAAAAAAAATTAATATATTTTTAATGGTGATATACTTAGTTCCATTAGTGACGTAGAAGAAAATAAGCATAATTTTTAAAACAACATTAATGTTAATGTAGCAAAATGTAAGAACAATAACAGTAGAAGAAACTAGGGTAAATTAATATTGGCTTCAAAATCTGAAAAAGATACAAAGTCTGTATATACTTTGTTAGGATTATGCTGTGCATCCTGTGGAGGTTTCTGGCTCCAGGAAAAGGACAGAACAAGATCTTGTGAAATAGGTTTTGTTATTCATTTCAGTGGGCTCTTTTTCAAAAAAATCTTGCAAACCATTGTTTCTTTTCCAGTAAGTCTGTTTATGATAAACTAAAGTAAAAGATCCTTGCATAACCTACAAACTTTTGTTTTGGGCTCACAGTTTAATTAAGACATTAAAAAATAATAATTTAAAAAAAAAAACAACCCAAACACCTCAAATCCACAGCCTCGATATGAAGGTTATCTGGTTCTATTTTACAGTTTAATCCCTATTACTGTTATTGTTATTTTTGGTTCATCTCCAAGGCACGTTAAAGCACTGTATCGCCCTGAAGGTAATTAGATTAATGTTTCATGTTTGTAGGACAGCTTCTTAGACTTTTTAATAGCTCTACTACAAAGTTTCATTGTCTTGTTCTCGTTCCTGACACCTTTCATTAGTGACCTCCGCAGTCAGATTCCCATTCTGTGTATTCATTAAGTAGTTAATGTTCAGCAGTGTGCCGTGGTATCATTTATTTATATGACTATAAGGCTAAGAGAGTTTAGAGAAAACATAATTGTGAGATCTGCACGTTCTCGTAAAACAGTTCATTTATGTCATGTAGCTTTAAATTCCCAGCATGGGAACTACTGTTCTGGAACTTCATCCCTTCAATAAGGCTGAAGCAAACGTTTGCTGGAACTAAGTATTGTACACACAAGAGTAGTCTAAGGCTGCCTCTAAGGCCTTGTGACTTTTTCTGTTTTGCTCTGGGCGTTTCTGTAGTAGCTTTTGGGGTTCTGATAATTGTTTTATTGTTGGCACAAAATCACTGCAGAGGACTAGCATATAATTATCAAACTCGATTAATTACGTACAATTAGTTATGGCAAGTTGTATTTTGAGCCTAGCCCACTTTATCATGTCTTTCTTTATTACTTCATATTCTTCAAACATTTTTTGAATCTCCCTCCTTGTATTTGAGATGATTGTGTTCAAAAAGGAATAACATTTTGTGCACGAAGTGGATATAGTAATAGATGTAGCTGTTCCTTAGTGTACATTCCCTTAGTCAATTTCAAGATCAAAAATTACCAGGTTCCAAATTAAAAGAAGAAAATCAGGTACAAGAAGATTTTACACATGGTTCTATTCTCTTTCAAACCAGGACACCTAGACCTGAAGTTTAGCAATCTTCTGTATTCTCTTTCTCTCTCCAGATAAGAACAAGTGCATTGCCACAAGGAGACATAGCTGTGCTTTTGTAAATACTCCATCTCCCTGTGTTAACAAAGCTATTCATCGCATTCAAGAGTTAGAATTAAAGGTGGAGAAATTCTTTCAAAAGGTACATTTATGGTTGAAAATGACTTAGTGCATTTTTATCTTTATAGGAACAAGTATTTTTTTTAATGCAATATTATTTTGATTTTTATAAAAACTTAACTTCATGTCATATGTACTCTCCAAAATAGTGCCCAGCAGTTTCATTTACTAGTCACAATGTGTTTTTCACCTACTTAACAGTTTTGGCAAATCAAACTATCTTTTTAAAATAATGTAATGCCAATATATCATAAAGGTTAGTAAATTAATTTGTGAAGATTCAGAAACATACACAGTCAAATGGCTTCAATCATATCAATTGTCTGAAAAACAGTTCTCGATATTAGTGTTGAGTAGATAGGAAATGGCACATAGCTGAATTTTACTGTCGTTTATAGTAAACAATGTTTTTTTTCCTGAGTAGTTAACCTTGATTCCTTGATTTAAAAATTTCTTTACTCTCATACTAAGGAACATGAATCTGAAAATGTTATGGTTCTTTCTCTAGCAGTACACAATATTTTCCTAACCTATATAGATTCTGGGTGAATAGAAACAAGAATAATGGGAAGCTAAAAAGGCAGGTAGGTAGATGAAGAAATAATGCAGTTTATTCCATTTTAAGTAAAATCTTC
>JAOXNG010000012.1:114421234-114432929 GCA_028566535.1 Scolopax minor | reverse complement strand
GAGGAAGTCTGAACCATTTTTATTTGCTTCTGAACAATCTCCATATCACTTTTGTTACAAAGCTTCTCTTCTATTCTGTGACTTTGAGCTGTGAAGGAGCTCAATGGCAGAATCTAGTATCTACATCTCCCTTTTCTAGAAGGACAAGCCCTAAGAGGGATCTTGCAGTTCCTGTTTGACCCAGACATTAGCGGAAAATGTGGAATGTTCCATTTCTAGTCCAGGTGGTGCACAAGGCCCCCATTGCACACATTTGTGGTTGATGCATAACTACCCTCTGATTCTCAGGCTTTTCTCCAGAGAAGGCTGAAGGAAACTTTTCTGGGCCTGACTGCCACAGCTTGGCAGGTTTGATTTGGTGCTTCCAAACATCTTCCTCCCTTTTGAGTATTCACTTTGGATAATCCTTTTTGATTATTCATAAAAATCTTCTTTCTTTCTCTTGATTCTTTGTAAAGATCCTCAGTGTCAGCCCTAGTCTACTTCTTTCTTTTTACAGATAGATAGAAACAAAAGAATGCTTTCCTAATGGGAAGTAAACACTGTGCTCAGAACTCCTTTTCTCATTGTAGTTCATGTTTTTTTCAGGAAGAGAGATTCTTGAGATGCATCTTTTACTACTTGTGAGGTAGTTTTAAAGTTCTGTTTCAACTAAACATATTTTTCTTATTTTTCTTCCAAAGCCTCATTTCTCTGGATTAGACAACCTTTGTATCCTTGCTGTCAAAAGGTTTTTTCTTACAAATAGGACTTATTTGTAAGTCTTTAATTAAAGTAATTTGTAAAACTTACTGATGATGTCAAAGGAAAGTACGAAAGCTATCATTAGCCACTGACTGCCAAAGTACATAGCAGTTTAGATGAGACCCTGTTCTGAGATCAGGGAATCTCCTCATGCCTCCTGAGTATAAAGTAACAGAGATCCACCAATGTAAATTGTTTTCTGGGAAGCTTGTCCATTTTACCTACCAACCATGTTGTCACTTGAAATATTATCCATAACTTTATCTAATTTTGTGCCATTCTATAGGAATTCAGATTACACTGCATTTCCTACTTGAAACATTCCTAGTAAGGATAACTCTGTCTTATAGACTTTGATTTAAAACTAGAAAAAGGGGTTATTTGCCACCTAGTATTGTACTTTGAAAAGACTGAGTCACATGTATGGTCATTTCTTTCCCTCATTTCCCTCTTTCCCACAATCTTCTTGGTTTATTTCACTCTGCTTCTAAAGTTGAAAGGAATTAAAAATGTTTGTAGCTGCATTCCACTTTAAATGTATATAGACTTACGTGTGTCTGTGTGTATATATATATATATATATATATATATCAATATCAGATGTTAGGTATTCACTCTTTGCTGCACAGATAAATAAGTATTTGAGTTCAAATGATGGTCAATTTTGGGTATTAAAAATTATAAGTGTGTGTAAGTCCCACCCATTCTGAAGGACACAGCTGCTGGTAGACAGTATTTCTATTTGCTTAAATAGGACTGTAAATTAATTGTCTGGTTCAGTGTCATTTTTACATTTCCTAATATTGTTTGCTGATATTTGTGCTGTATTTATGTTTGCCAGTTCTTCTGTCTATTCAGCTTTTCCTGTTCAAAGGTTTCTAACAGTATACTGACTTAATGGTCAACTTTTCCTTCATCTTAAACACATTATTAATCACTTTATGACGTATTTGTTAACTTTTGGTCTATTCGTGGTATTTACTTAAGAGTATAAATGTTCTTTGAATTACTGGAAGCTAATTCTATATATATTTTAATAAGCAGGACAGGATTAAAGTAATACATGATGAACTACAAGAAAAGCGAAAGAAGAAACTCAAGATAAGAAAGGAAGACACGGAAAGGATAGAAGAGATCGAAAGACAAGTACCTGATTTAGAAACAAAATTAAAAAGAAATAAAGATCTCTTTAAAGAAAAACATGAGGTAAAAGTAATAGGTTCTGGACCAATCACTAGCATATTTTTTGTCATTATTAGAAAAAAATAAGAGGAAACAGATGACTTGGATTTTGCAGCTGTGCAGTTGTGCTGTGATACAATATAACAAGACATAATTCCAGCCTTATTTTTGACCTTTCTTGCTATCTGTATTGGAAAAATTTTTCTGTCTCTTTTAACTTCTGTGATCTACTTGCTTGTTTCCTTTATATTATTTTTGTTGCTTACAAGCTGATGAGAACATCCCATGGCATGCTGGGGACCTATTTGGCCTCCCTGCTTTATGGATGACGCTGGTAAAATATTTTTCCTTCCTCTCATGAAAGGTTTGCTTTATATAATAAGAAAAAGAAACATAAGATTTTTGTTTAAAAAACAGTTCCTCAACCTACTTGAATTGACCTAATTTGGTACACTCTTCTCTTCCAAGCATTTATTTTGCTTCTAGTAGAATATTCCTACTGTCATAGTGTGTGACATGTTTTGGTTGGTCTCCCTATCATCTTGAAAGTATGGCCAAAGAACCATTTTCCTCCAGTTGTGCAGTGATGAACTAGTAGCCTATTCTCTGTATTTTGCAGGGTATACTAGTGGTGTTAACCTTCCCTCACCTTAAAACTTTGGGAAAATTTTCAGAGAAATAACCTTTTTGTCCAGACCTGCCCAAAAGAGTAATGAATCTTGGCTAAACTTGTATGACTGAGAAATATTTATTTCATTATTAAACTTAACTATATTAGAGCTGGTGGTATTTTAGATCTTTGAAATCTTTGGTTATGTGGAGTGCTACAACAGTTGTTATAGAGAGCCCAGGGCAAAGTGGAAAATGTTATCTAAACAAATTACTGTTTGAAAACAAGGGTGTTACAATGATGGATGCATTTGAAAAACATGGATGAGTTGACTAGTAGTCCTAAAAACATGAGACCTTAGTTAGGGAGACGATCATTTCCTTAGTTGCATGTCCCCCTGCCACATCAATGAACATCTCTAGAAGCAGACCTTATTCTAAACTGATGTGGAAGTATTTGAAATCTGAGCCATAATTTAGTGCAAGATGTGATTTCTGTAGTTCATGTTGAAATAAAACCCTCAAGCAAAACCTTTCAGACTTTTGCACAAGTATTTAGAATAAAATTTATTCACAGATATATTTTTTTTTTAATTAAGAGCATTTCCATGCCTTTGCTTTATCCTTTTTGGATGACTCTTCCTTGAACAGGTGCTTATTCCTTTTCTTATTTTGGGAAATGGCTCTGAAAACAACTGGAATCCTGGGAAAAATTTCAGTTGTTTTCAGTTTTCTGTCGTGAGTGACATAAAGTTTGGCTTTCACGTTGGTAGTTGTACAAATTGGCAATACTAAAATTGGGGTCTGTCCTTCTATCATTATGCTTAAATTAAGCTTTGCATACTACTCAAAGCTTTTGCTCTGTATTCTACCATGAAATACAGGCAAATCCTTCCAAATGTGAGCTGCCCCACAACATATGAATAGGTGGGTGTGCACTGTTCACTGTAACAAACAGTCTTATGGTCTAGGGAAGGTATTTGAAGCTTCCCAATTTTTAGCAAAGGAAATAAGTGTCTTAGAGACCAGAATTGAAAATACAGTAATCACTGTGAAAAAAGCAATTATTTCTTAAGTGTATGAAAGAGGAGGGCATTTTCACTGGACTTTGCTGCCAGAAGAGAAAAAGGTAAATTCCTTCATTTTTGCTTCCAAATCAATAGGGTACAAAAACTAGCTATTGATGATTTATGTCCAGAGTTAAGGCAAGATATCAATAAGACATATACTTGTTATGGAACATTCTCACAATTGGCTCAATATTTCTTGCCCCTATTCAGTTTAGATACTGGAGTTTTTATTTTTGCTCAAAGCCCAGATAGAAGAAATTCTATTGCCTCAGCAGGAAATTTTTTGTTGCAGAATCAGTCTGTAGTTCATGGTTCTGTTATCTAATCTAACTACTAGTAAATAGCTTGTCATGGGGGATTGTCTTCCCCAGGTTTTTAGTGTTACTCTATTTGAAGGGTTCCTGACACAGTCTTCATGTAGCAACACTTCACCATTTTTGGAGGAGAGATGGAGGGAGGATGTTGAATAGTTAGAGTTCTGATAATGGATTGTGTGATAGTTTGTTTTTAATGCAGGTTTAATAAGTCAAATTGAAAAATTAAAAAGGAAAAAAAAGGATTCCTCTAATAGCTAATAGTATTTTCAAAACAACGCATTAATGTCAGTGACTAATGTTGTTAGCCCTTCCCCAACTAAAACTATGTAGAAACAGTGTGACAAAGATCACATCATTAGTTTCCTGGAAACCTAGAGAGGTGTGGTGTAAGTTATACATCATGCTCTATAGCTGTGGGTTTGCTTCTGTTTTATAAGCTTGGAAACAGAATTTGCACAAGCAGATGTGTATATGAACAATATGCAAAAGATATTGGTAATTTCAAAGAACAACTTTCTCATTGTTTTAAGGTGTAAATGATTGTTTCGGGTTGGAAATATTAATACCTATTTTACTATTATTTGCTATATAGTCTAAATGGAATTTAAAACTTTGAATAATATGCCCATTATGCAGTTTGTATAAGAATATTCAGTAATGAAAATTTTCCTTATTACATATGTTTATAATAATTTTTGTCAATAATATTTATTGCTCACAATAATGATGCAAATTAAATTATTACAATAGACAAGAACGCTTTTTTCTTGAGGTGCTAATTAATAGTAGAATGAATTAATGAAAAATATAAAAAAAATATATTTTATTTTCTTTCTTCTTCCACCTCTTGTTAGCTGTCCTTCGTTGTATTTTTCATGAGTTAACGATAATAAGTAATAAACATTTATTTTGCCCTTTAGACAAATTCCATGGATATTTTGATTTCAGAACTCTATTTGTAACTTCCTTGGCAGAAAGAAAGCAAAGTAGCATGGGGAGCAGAATAAGCAGTGATATTTTTCTGTATAAGGATAAACAAAGAACAGTTTTTAATTCAAAATGTAGAGTATATAAACCTACATGATGAAAAAATGGGTATGGAAGGGAAAACAAAAATAAGCTTAGGAACAGTAACTGCTAAAGTATTTAATGAGTACTATATTTTCTGATTTCTGCAGAATGTAGGGCAATAAGTTTTGAATACTAACATGTCTGTTTATGCATAAACTCTCCAGAAACTCTCCTGTTTGCATCAGAGAGTACAAGATCTAGATAAACAGCAGAAGCAAACTGAACAACAACTGGAACAAAAAAGAAGTATTATGCAGCATCAATTAAATGATATACAGGTGAATATTTAGTGCTTGTATGTCTTTTTTGAAGTATGTTTAATCTCAAAGTTTAGGCTGTCATTTCTACGCAGTTGCCTTGGAACTATATTCATACATACAGTGTATGTACTATTTTCTGTCTCTTGCTTGAACTAACCTATGAGGTCCATAGCCTTGAGACAGTGTAAAGTACAAAGCAAAATTGATATTGGGGTCATTGAGAAGTCCTTTGCTTTCTTCATTTGCTACGCTGGCTCAAATTGCTCGAGGGGCTTCAGAAATGCAGTGGAGAAAATCAATAAAGGATGAAAAAGATTCTAGTATAATAGGAAGTGCCTGCTGATTGCATGTTTGCTCAGCAGATGGCATCTTTTTGTAAATGATGGCTTATATCTGCTGTATCAGTTACTAAACTGTATAATCCACTAAAGGGAATTATTGAATTTCATATTATATACTTTATAAACATGGTTATAAGCATTAGAAGAAACAAGCATTTTCTTTCTAAGATTCTGTTAATTTTTATTATTCTTTAATTTACATACTGTATAGGCTTAAGTTAGATATTACAGCATCAATGATGAGTCATACAGATTTAAAAAAAAAAAAAAAGAAAAAAGAAAAGCTGGTAATTTCTATTGAAAATCTCTGATGCTTCCTATATTTGAAAAAATCTTAAATTGATCACTGGAAAATTAATTGATTCACACAGATTTCTAGATTCTTCTTTCTGACAGGAAAGACAGAGTTTATACATCCTTTCAGTTAAATATTCTGCTCTACCAAACCACAGGTTTACTAATAGATCTCAGAACATATGGAAATTGACTCAAAAGTCAGCATAAAGATAATAAGTCATACAATCTTTTTCAGTGCATTTATCTCCTATACTAGTTTATTATTATTTTTAATGCTGCCTTTCCTAATAACTGTAAATAACTGTATCCATTGGATATTTGAGCAATATTTGAGTTGCTGTTCTGGAAGAGTATGAGAGGAGCTTTCTGCATCCATGGAGTAAAACAACATACAAAGTCTGTTTTACAGAGATCTGTAGAGCTCTGAACTCACAACAGTACTTGAATACCTTAAAAGTTGTGCTCTTAGAGCCTAATACAGATCCTTGATAATTTGAAATTTTCTAAAAGGGGGCTTTATAAAAGGGTCTGTCTTATTTTCAGTAATATTTCTGGCTGTGCAGGGTCACACTACATGATTCTGTTAATCATGTTATATTATTTTTAAGGAAAAGTTATTAAAAGTTATATTCAGAGATTTTAGTGCTCTCCCATGATTAATACTTTGGCTTGTTTAAAGCTTGCCCAGTGTGTAGCTTAAATGGTGTTATGGAAGAAATGGCTGTGATTCCATAGTATTCTTTGTACAGGAGTAATACAGAGTTTCCAGCTTCCAACTGAGCAAACAGTTCACCCAATCCTTCATAGTTTACCTGTTTTAGGACAAGATGGATCACACCCTGGAGGCTTTTACATCTCACCATTGAATTTGAGGTGACTTAGTTTAAATGTCTGCTGACATTTAAATGTCTAAAAGTCAGATACCTGGATAAAAGCATATGAATTCTACCTCATAATACAACAGTAGCAACAGTTCAGCAAATGAGAAGAATGAAGAATGAAGGATTTATTCAGCTTAGGCAGGATACTGGACTGTTACCGACAAATATTCAGTCTATTGATATTTGAATCACAGAATGTAGAGTATCTCACCATTTTTGTTTGTTTGTTCTAAAACCCGATTGCAAATTCACAGTCTTTTATAATAGGTACCAGATTGCACTGGCTGGTATTCCATGTGCTTGGAAGCCAACAGGTTTTATCTGCCTTGGTCAAAAAGTCCTGAAAAAAGTGCAGGGAGTCAGAGACAAAATTCTTCTTAATTGGAAATTTAGTTTTAACACAGCTCATACATGAACCTGACTTATAAAAAAACTTCTTATGGCTTCCTTGTGTACATATTTATATCTGGTTCTGATATATTAATCATCTCAGATTTTATTATTTCTGAAGTTTAAGGCCAGGACAGATCATACAGTTGTCCTGTGTATCACGGACTGTCACATTTTCCCAAGATGTCCTCGTTCTGAGCCTAAAACTAATATGATTTTTCTTCAGAGGTTTGAGATTCTCTATGGGCGGTTCAGTTGCATAGGGATTTGCATTAATTACCATATCTTCATTTTCTTCCTAATGATTCTATGTTCCTGCAAGAAACCAGAAATTTCCATCTAATCCTATACAGATACATATTACACTTTTACAAAATTCAGAAGCAAAGGTCAAATTCTTATGGTACCTTCCAGAGCTTCATATCTATACTAATATCTTTTACAAAAGCTTTGATTCCTCATTTTTTACAGCTGCCTTTTAAGTATACTTCTAAGCAGCACTTTTTTCATAAGGAAAAAGATCATTACACTATGCGCCAGCCTACTGCTGCAGAAAAATGGGTCAGTATTCTAAAGAAGAAATTTTTTAAAATACTAATCTTTATTTAAATGCTGTGATGCATTCTTTACCTACTGAATTGTGAATTGAAATTTGGTATTTATACATGTGCGCACTTAAATAATATGTGTATATATATGCATAATCAAAAGGCTTTTTCCTCCCTCTTAATTTAACCTATTTACATAGCTGCTTAAAGCCCATTAGTGTGGGTTACAAAATCTAATGCAGCAAGACCACTTTAGAAGTATCACCCAAATAGAAGACTCCCACCTTTTTATTACTATTGAACTGCTACAGTGCTTTATGTTCGCCCTGTTCATTGTGGGGAAGCTGCAGCTTTGTTTATCAGATACTGTTGCTCTTGAAAGTAGAGTTTGCTTCTGTCACGATTCTTTACATTTTTTGGGTCCT
Organism: Scolopax minor; assembly: GCA_028566535.1. Taxonomy (NCBI): domain Eukaryota; kingdom Metazoa; phylum Chordata; class Aves; order Charadriiformes; family Scolopacidae; genus Scolopax; species Scolopax minor. The sequence goes on along the minus strand of JAOXNG010000012.1, from coordinate 114,424,794 downwards.
GTCACTGTCAGTCACTTTTGGCATGAAAAAGACATTTCAATTTAATCCCTCTTCTGTAGAATAGGAAGTTTAGCGAACATAATTTTAAATTTAAAGGTTTTCAGCAGGTTAACATCAGCGTCTCTTGGAGTTGTGTACTTGTAGCTGAGGGAGGCAGGCAGGAGTTCAGGAGTCATTCTCTGTGCATTAATCCTCCACTGTCTGGAGTACAGGACAACTGTGTTATGAAGAGCTTGATATCTAAATAGAACAATTCTCTATTTAGGCAACTAAGTGAAAAATGGCGGTTTTCAGAGATAATGAGTAAGACATATTCTCCCATTGAGTAGCAACTAAAAAAACCTGTTTTTTCCTGAAAGTCAAGATTTTTAGGTACCTGCCTAAAACAATATTACATTTTGTAATGGTCTAACAATAAAAGCTGCCAATTAAGCGGCTGACTCTGCAGACACTGAAATAAATAGGCTCAGACTTAGATCATATACAGAAATTGTTACTTCATCATCAATAAAATTTTTGTTGTGCAAGCCAGTGCTTATTTGCACAACTTCTATGTATGAGAGCAAAAATAAAAGAGAATATGTATTTTATGAAGATGGTAGCCTACAAAATATGCAAACATCCATATGCAGCATAGGCAAAGGCAAAAATATACTTGCCATAATAAATTTTGTGGATATATAGCAGAAGAATTGTGCAACAAGTTGTTCTTATAGAAACACAATTCTTCCTACTGCTCCCTCTGAAAGAAGTTCCCTTTTTTTTGGGTATAGTTTCATGGATTCTTGCCCATAATTATGACTTAAAATACAGTATTTGGAAATCTAGATTTGCCTAATTTACATGCTATGGTGTTTTTTTTTAATTCACAGGAAAAAATTTCATTTGTTTCCAGTGAAATTGCTGAAAACTCTCACAAAATGGAAAATTTAAAAAATGAAATTAAAGAATTAAATGAGTTATGGAACATAAAGCAGATAGAGATGGAAAATACAGAAAAATCTATAGTTGATTTGCGGTAAGACCTACTGTAAGACCTACCTATTATATTAATTTTGAAAGATGTTTTATTACTTTTACTAATGTAATTTAGTAATTCTACTTTATTACTTTTACTAAAGATAGGTTTATAAAATGCACTTTTCATCAATAATTTGGGAGTATTTTTGACTGATCACTGCTTGTAGTTTTAATGCATCTATAGACATTATTAACAATAAATAGCATTCCTACCAAATTGCATTTTGGGTACCAGAATTACTTTTGGAAATCTGATAATGTTCATGGTCAGTTGCATCCTTAATTAATGGAGGATTCCATGCAGTCAGTGTTTTCTGTAGTTCAAGAAGTGTGGACCTACACTTACTGTGACTGATAAGTCCTGAAAATGGTCTCAAAGGGCTCTGTCAAACTGACAATGCAGGCTGCCTTCTAGGCCACACAAGCCTTGGAGGGCTCTATATGTTGATTGCACATCAAGCTTATTCTTCAAGGATAAAGGTGAACCTGGTGTGCAATGTCAAAGAGAAGGCAGCCTGGATTGTTGAATTATACAGTTTGACTAAATAGTGAAAAAGTGATCCTTGTATTGCTAAGACTACAGCTCCCTTTCTGTGATCTCATTTATGTATTGCCAGTGTTGAAAGATATTTGAGAAATTGTTCCATGAAATTCTTGTCTGAGGAGAAGAAATAATTTTCTATATATTTTTTTTAGCTAAATATGTGGAACCAGTATTTTTTTTCCCCAAATCTTAATTCAAACAGAATGATTCAGAGAAACTCAATGAATGTGGAACTTACTGAGCTTCAAGAACGGAAGGCATCTTTCCATGACAGAAAATCTTGTTTCCCACATCTCTTTAGCCAGTAGTCAGTAGTTTCATGTCAGTGACATGCCATATTCAGACTCAGACAAGAAAGGGGCAATATAAAAACAAAGTGGCACTGAATGTTCTTTCCAGCAATTAATTGTTTCTATATAGCTAAGTCCATTTCTCTTTCAAAGAGGAATTTTCTTGCAAATTCTCCAACTTCTAGATCTAAAATACATAGTACTGAAAACTGTATTTTTCTTGAGAACCTTTTAGAGATCCTATCTAATAGAAAGAAATGTAACATACAACCCTCCCCCCTGTTTGACTTCCAAATTGTTCATCCCAATAGCAGTTATTCCTTTTTGCTGTTCTCTGAACACAGAAGGTAGAGCACATGGGAATTTCTCCATCATGTGACTTGCTGAAAACTGACTGCATGCATATGCCTTCTGGTTGTAAGAGCATTCAGTCACTCTGTGCTTGAAGGGCAAAGGACAAGAGCTTGGGGTTGTTAGTGTTTTTTCATTGCTTATTGCTTCTCATTAGTGAAGATTAGTGGTGAAAATGCTCAGAAAAAAACATTTATTTCAGTCTAACGTACCTTATTCTATTGACGTTTCCAATAATCTCACATACAGATGGCGTTTCATCAGTCTATCTTTACAGAGTCTCTTCTAGATGTTTCTTGTTATGTTTTGTGTTATGCCTATAATTCAAGATCAATTGTAATTATCTATTTGAACTGATCTTTCTTTTCATAAAAGTGCTGATACCTGCTAGACTTGGTATCAAAACTGGGAATAAAGGATAACTGTTTTTACTTTTACTCTCAGCTGTTATTTCCATTTTTCTGGTATGTCATCAGGATAATTCTAGGCTGATCTGGTGGAGAAACTGGAGGTAAAGTCTGCTTTCAGTCTTCACTGTTGTCTTTTTTATATGTACTACCTAGCATCTTTGAATACCACCTCCTTGACTACTATTGCTTGCCATTAATGCAACAAAAAGACTAAATAATATCTACTAGAGTGAAATAGAAACTTTGACACAATTTTATAAAATAACAGTAATTTGAAATAAATATTTTTTCCACAGTAAAATTGGCTACAAAACTGAACTCTACTGCAAAATGTAGCCTAACCTGCCAACGAAGGGAAAATTATATGCCACAGGTATCGGGTGCTGTAGTGTATTGTCCATGTAATTAGTGATGGTAAGACTATGAAGATAACTCCTGACACACATCATATGGTATCTTGCATCGTGTCCAAGCTTACTCTTTCTGTCAATCAATAGTTCAATACTTTTTAGTACTAGTTGAATCAATATTTTTTCTGGCAACAGTTTTATACACCATGGGAATGCACCGCTCCTACTTCTCCATTTTAGCTCCACCATTTCCAGCCACCAGCTCAGTGTTTGCTTTAACAGTTCCAAGGACATTCAAGCAACATAAATGTAAAGTGAGACTCTTCTGAGTTTCCCAAACCAACCCTTTTCAGGCTTTTCTAATACACCTTGTCTTATTTGCCTGAATCTCTCAGCTACCGAGTTTGTCAAGGAGGTGAATTCTGATTTCTGTGTGATTTAATCTCTGCCTCTCAGAGTGTGTCTCAGAGGCTCCTCAGGCTTGTGGCTGAGGTGAGGGGTTTAGTGGGGATTAAATGGCTTGAAAAACTTCAGAAGCACAACTCCGAGAGGAACCTTTAATTTCACAGTTTCTATAAAAGGTAAAAAGCCTCTG
>JAOXNG010000012.1:114393263-114403382 GCA_028566535.1 Scolopax minor | reverse complement strand
TCCTCCTTTCTACCCTTTTTAAAAATGGGTATGATGTTTCCTTTCTTCCAGTCTGCAGGGACTTCACCTGACTGCCATGACTTTTCAAATATCATGGAAAGTGGCTTTGCAACTTCATCAGCCAGTTCTTTCAGGACTCTGGGATGTATTTTATCAGGTCCCATGGACTTGTATATCTTCAAGTTCCTCAGATGATCATGAACCATGTCTTCAGTTATAGTGGGAGGGACTTTGTCACCTGCTCTTTCTATGCACTTTGAACATGAAATAAGAATGTGAGTGTTGATGTAGCTAGAATGAATAGGATTTTTAGGACTGTACTTCTTAAGACATTGCCTGATTAAGTCATAGACAGTAGCTGTACAGGTTATACCTGTTTCTGCGTTGCAAATAAGCCCCATAGGAATACAAGGGGTTATTTCAACTCAATAAATTGCATATGCTAGAATATTTGATTTTAGTACAAAACAAATTAAACTGGTAGACATCAAGAAAAGAACATAATTCTACAGTTCTGTTACTTGATGATACTGTCTGAGTGCTAAGGAATGAGAGAAAAAAGTTCCTGTATATTCATATATATATTTATATTCATTCATGGAAAATAATGATCTATGTAGATGAGTGATTTATCTATCATATTTTCTAACACTGCAATTCCAGTCCTGGTAGTTAGATCATAACAACTTTGTTAGTTGAGACTTGTGTATGTGGCATATGGAATGCAAAACTAGTCATCCACTAGTATTCTGTAGTTACACAGTCTTTAAGCATTTTCAGTCAGCCAAAATTTTCTATTATCAAAAATCATTTAACTGCATGATTTACTCAGGTTGATTTCAGTAGCTTAAATTTCCCAGCAAAATGTGTCCCTAAGAGGAATGAATAGTTAAATTAGCTGAAATAGCACTTTTGAGAAACCGAACAGGTGTGATTTGAATACACATTTTACATAGATGTTAATGGCTAGGCAGACGTATGCTTTGTTAATAGAAATAGAAATCATTATTTAAATCTTATTTAAATTTGTTTAATTTGCCTTTGGCTTTCTAGCTAGAACATACCACCCCTTTTTATTAAAGTACATTGCTTATTTTTGGAGCGATAGTGGTCAAAAGCCATTATTACTGTTTGATCATATCAGAGATTAAAGTAGTTGCAAACCATTTTGCATGTCAGTGAGCACAGGGATGTTCCAGTGCTGGTAAATAGAGTTTTAATAAGCACATAATTTTTCAGTAGGCAGTGGTACAGAATAGTCAAATAAGAATTAGAAAGAGTTTGCCATTTTGGAAGTTTGGGTTTTGTACAGGAAGCATGATATCGTAGTGGACTGCATATAGATAGTAGACAAAACCAACAAAATGTGACAAAAAAAGCAGAGGATATTTTAAAGGAAAAAAAATCAATCATACTTTCTTGCCTTAAATCATGAAAGAATCTACAACTGAATGTCTCATGACTGTCTGCCCAATAGGTAGAAATGACAGTTTTTTCAGGGGCCCTCATCTAATCTGATTGCAAGTTTAGAAAACAATTTTGTAAAAGAATCTGCATGAGCAGATTTTGCATGAGTTAGAGTGTGCATGAGCAAAGATCTGCACTGGTGGTTCTCTCTCTCAGAATTACAATGGTCATAGAAACATAAATATGTTCTTCCTCAGGTTGATGTAGGTCTTGATATGGATACCAATGGAAGCTCAAGTGGGCTGTTCATACAGCATGACTGAGCAGATCTGATAGAAACAGATTCTGTTACTGTAGATTAGAGGATTAAAAAGTCAGAAGATTGGCTAGAAGCCTTTTATTCTTTTTCCGCTAAATTCCTACTGACTTCACTGAGAAAATAATGGAAATCTAGATTCATTGTAAATATTATAAATTTAAGACCATGATACCTATTTCATGATTTTGTCTAACTTCATTTTTTCAGAAAATCTTTTAGCTATGGTAGAATAGAAGGCTGTATCTGCCCTCTCTAAAATCTCTGCAGCCTCATTATCTTCAGCAGAAACTTGGTTTTTAAGTAGTTATTTTTTTATCTTAATTTCTTTAATGTTTTGCATGCTATGTTTATCCAGGCCTAAATTTACTTAAACCTGCAAAGATTGAAAGCACAAGGAGTTCCCAAAATGAAGTGGATTTCACTCCGTAGCAAAGATCACCATATACAGTCACCCTTATGCAGAAACATGTCCTGATACTCAGTTCCCTTCTTATCATTCCTAAGAGCTTTTCACACTTCAGTTTCCACAAATGCAATTGTTTTGGTGCAATACGGTTTAGAAACCCACTGTTGCATGGTGATATTCTTCTGCACTGGACAAGAAAATACCTATTTTTTAAAAACATGCTGATTAAAAAATCTGTCACAAAAAATGGAAAATGTTATATTTTGGATGTTTTAAGCCAATATTTAAAAATCTCTGGGATTCCTCAATTTAGCACAAATGCTCAACATATGTTTTCATGTTTATTAAGTTATGTATTTCAAATGTAGTGATATAGGCTATAGCCCTGTAATGAGATTTATTGCAGCTGAATCATAAACTTGGAGAGTACCATTTTAGGAATCTACCTTCGCATTATGAATTTGCAACAGCAAACCATGCAATTCTGCACACCAACAAGCTGAATAACAGAAATTTTAGTGTTAATTTAGTTGCCATATGAAATCTAAATGTCACAAAATATTTTCAGGTGAACTTTGTCACTTAGCTTAGATGCATATGAATGGATTTATAAGCAGATAATTAAATAGATCCAGAGAATTTGAAATTTAAAATTAGTGTCCATTCAATAAGGATATTTTAGTGCAAAACTTTTAATTGCTTATTATTTATAATTATTTTAAAAAAAGTCGAATCAGTCAAAGTGAACATATAAGTGTATTTTCTGGAATGTTAAATGTAAACTGGAATGTACTGCTATTTGATCTACAACATAATCCTTGGAATGTACAGCATTAGTATATGCTCACAGGAAATCTTTATGCTATCCCATACCCATTACTGTTCCTTAACAACTGAAATTTTATAAGCTGCATCTGTATGGAATGATAGCAAAATGGTTTTACCATAAACTGGATGGTGGATGGTGTTGGGGGTTTTACATTTTGGATATTTTAAATACAGTTAATATTCTTTATATAATTTGTTTTCTATGCTTTATTTTTATATTTTTGATGTTCCTTATAAAGTACTCTTGAAAACAGTTACATTTGCCACTTGAGCACAGCTATTATTCCCTTAGTGATTTAATCACATATGTGTCTAATATCAGGCCACTGGGTCTGAATATTTTAATATATTTAAAATCCATAAATAATTTAATCATGCAGAAGATATTGTAATTTGTATATCCATAAAATCTGTGTGTATCTAGGTAGTGGGTTTTCCAGGACAGTTAGACTTCAGAGCCTTCTACCTGTACTATATGTATGATTACAGAAACCTCAGTTTTAACAAAAAAATTAATGCTAATCTTTTAAATCCACAATTTCTTTTTTCTCATTCTGACTGCCAGAGTATATTTTCATGTCCTATATTACGACCTGTTTTCTCTAAAACCTCTTCTAATCTAGGACTGCTTAAAGCTGTTGTAAAATATCAAACGATGCTGCTTACACCAGCACAGCCATTTACAAATGAAAACATTAATATTATCCAATACAAAAATGCTACTATTTTTTTGCCTGTGAACTCAAAATATTTTATTATATATTATATTAAAAAAAATTATATAGTTTGATACCTTAGATCTTGTGATTAGGTTTTGTTTCTTATAAAGGTATTGAGTGGCTATCATCACAGGTAACCATTACCTCTATTAACACAATATTTTTTCTTAGATAGGTCTAAAATTCTGCATTAAAACTCTAGTGGGAAGAAAAGTAAAGGACTTTGAAAGCTTCTTGGGTTTAATTTTAATTGATCTAAAAGGAATATTTCAAATTTTCATATAATAATACGAGATAGAAAGTTGTAACTTCCTCCTGTGATGTAAGTACAGATAATTCCAACTATGTATTATATAATTCTTCTATAATTATTCTTACTTTCAATTGATTTCATGCCCACAAATCTCTTGCAGATTGCCTAACCAGATTGGTCAGATGAGTACAAGTCTATGTGAGTCTGAGTGCATGTGAGGAGTGATGAGATTTTCCGTTAATATCAGTAGTAGTACCACTACTCTGCTACCTTTGTCTTGTTCAGTGATATAAACATAATAACTTGATTTGAAAAAGATATTTTTAAAGATTTATTGACCATAGAGTTTTCCCTAATATTTTCTTTTGTTTCGGCTTCGGAGACTCAAGACTAAGATAACACTGTCTTCCATAACAGCAATGAAAACACCTGGCAGATTATTTATAATTCTAATCAGTTTTTAAACTATTGGCCTTCATTACACAGCCCACAGAGTGCTTGTAGCCCACAACATGTATAATTGTAACCCACCATAAATTAGTAGCATGGCCTCTATAATTTAGTGTCGCAGACACAATAGAAGCTATTGTTTATCCAAAAGAACATTGTCCCTGTGAGAAGATGAGTTACTTCTAATATGTATACTAATTACTGAAAATTATTGTATGACAATTGGATGTCCTCAGCCAGTCATGACAAAGAAATACTGTCAAGTTGTCAGCTCATAAACCTACTCCTTGGAGCTGAGACACTGGCAATAAGTAAGCTCATGTTTTGAATAGAAGTTGAGTGTCTCTAAAGCTGTATTTTACTTTTCTTCATATCTTCATTGCTCAATTTTAAATTGTGGCATTTCTTTATTTTTTTAATTTAGTTATGCAGTGGTGGCCAGCTTAGGATAGTAAGTCAATTTGTAGGGAAGGATACTGCATTCCCAGCCTGTTACATGCATAAGTATATAAAATTCAGAATGTCTTTTGTGTCACTGCATGTTCACCACCCATGTGATACGAGGTCTCTGACTTCTGATCATCACGAATGCATTTCTGGTGATAGGATAGGAGACTGAATGTGAGAGTACAGCGAAGTGATGCATCAGGGGGTAGACTGTCAGATCACTTCATGTTGCCCACGTCCCCGCAGTTTAGGAGCAGATGAAGCAAGTGTTAGGAAGGCGCCATTTTGCCAGAGCGGTTGGTGCTAAAACATCTTTGCAGTCAGGAAGGAGGATGTGACTCCCCAGGCTTAAAATCACAGACTCATTCAGGTTTGAAAAACTCTTGGGAAGTCTGCAGTCCAACATGCACAAACCAGGTCAATTTAAACCAAATTGCTTCTCCCTGGACCTTGTTTCTCCATCTTCATGAATGTCAATTTGTAACTTTTTTAAAAAAGGAGCCTTCTATTTTCCTATGCCACAGGGCTGTGTGCATTGGGTATGACTGAATATAAAATCCCAAGGATGTTAACTGGATTGGTTAATTTTTGTTACTTATGTTGTCATATAGCTGGATTGATCTAGAAGTGCTGAAAGCTTTACTTACTAATTTAAATTAGCCTGGATATTTCAAAGGCTGACTTGAGCACTATATAGGCACTTGCGTATTATGCCGTGTATAACTCAAAATAAATAAAATGAAAATAATGGGTTCCTGATTTCTCTTTTTATTACATTATTCATTTATTTTATGTTATTGTTTGGCACAATTAAAGAGTATTGCTAGTATGAGACCACACATGTTTTCAGGATTTCTTTTTTTTTTTCAGTTTTAATAAATTCTGATGTTAGCTTCCTAAAGTCCACTTTGTGTTGTCCAGTATTTAAAACAATTAGTATTTTGCATTAACTTTATAGAGGACAGATATGTAAAGTAAGACAAACTTAAAGCAAAATAAAATCACAAATGACATTTAGTGGGAAAACCATGAAAGGGAATTGTCTCTAATTAGTTCACAGTTGGAGATTTGTTCATACTGCTTATTTTAGTTAAGTCTTTCATTGGGGAGAGAAGAGCTATTTAACTTTCAGGATCCTTGGAGGGAGAGGACCTTGAAACACTTACCATATATGTCTCTCACACATGCCTTCTAACATATCCTTTCATTTATTTCTGTAGCCATGCTATATTACCTATAAATATATAAATTGATATTTTTAACCTATTAAGGTTAAGGTTACCATTTGTGTTGAAACTAATTTGGATGATTCTCAAAACAGGTTCACAGGAGAGAACTTTAATGTCCATGTTCCCCAGCCGTTACACTTAGAAGCAAAGGTTTTATAGCAGAGGAACCTGTACTCTTCACTTAGCAGTGCTTTAGAGCATTTGCTTCTATCTCAGCAGATTCTAAGATATCCATCCTTAGAATCTCTTGTTAATGTGGCCTTTCATGTCTATTAAATAAAATGTATCTAAATAGACAAAGATGCTTTGCTCCAAAGCAGAGAGATTCTACTTTGCCTTGTTTGAGATAAAGCCCAAAACCTCAGCCAAAATTCTGAACGCTTGTTTCCTGGTAGCTGTCTTGCCATGTCCATGCATTCAATAGTGAGAAACTCAGAAGCCACCAGTTCTTTCTTTGCATAGGCAGGTGAGGAGTTGTTATTTTGTTTGCAATCAACTCTTCAGTGTGCTTTTACATCTTTTTTTTTTTTTTTTATCTGGTTTACATGAGTTGAAGTTCTGAAGAATAATAGAACTTGAAAAATAGTACATTATTAATAAGCTTGCTTAGTCAGTTATGAGCTGCTAAGTGTGATATATACTGTTGGGGTAAATATTTATATGCCAGTATATCCAAGAGTCAGTTACTCATAGCAGTAAGTCTCATAGTTCTTTAGTGGTTTTTAAATATTTCCATTAGTTGCTGTCTGTTATGAAGTTGAAAAACTTGTTCTGTTTTTACACTCATTTTTGCTAAGTTAAGCCCTGACAACATTTTAGAATATTTATTTGCACTTGTAAATAAATATTTATTTCTCTGCTCAGAATAGAATTGTTGTTTTGCTCAATGTGCCTTCCTTAAAACTATCCAAAATGAAAATGCATTATGAAGATAGAGATTATTCTAATTATGCTTCACTGACAGATGTCCCTCAGTGGTGACTAGTATATTGAAAGACTGGAAATCTTGATTTTTAATCCTGACATGGTACTTAATGACATAGATTTTAAAGTTGCTGTAACTTGTTATCTTACTATCTTATCTCATCCTTCTTCTGTTAATATTTTTTGAGATTTGTTATTCTTTTGAAAACATAAAAAAATTCAGAAAAAGATTGTATATTCAGAGAATACCATAATGGATCATTTTCAGGCTTTTTTCAGGATTTTATAGATCCCACAAGAGCAAGAAGTGTTTGTAGTAAAGATAAATATTTATCTTGTACCTACAGTTCTAGGTATGAAGCTCAAAGTATCTTAACAAGAATTTAATTGGTATTTTGCTTTCTCTTTGTTGTAACCAATGTTGATACTATTTTTGATACAACAAATGTGGAAACAGTATACATGCAAAGGCAAGGTTTAGTACTAATATTCTCTCTTGACAGCAGCGATAAAAACGGGGAGGCTATGCCTCATTGTTTAGTGACAAAATTAATGACTATTATTATCCATCTTTCTCTTCACCTTTCTTTGCATCTACATCTTGAGTACTGTGAACTAAAAATTAAACTCAAAAATTAGACATTACACAGAGGCATAACAAAATACTTTCTAACAAGTTCTGGATTGTAATTTTAACATATTAGACATTTATTTCGAATTATTTTTTTTAAATAACAAAAAGGTACTTGACTGGGGGTAGAAAAACAGCTCCTATAGCTCTCATGATGTGATCGATGAGATTTCAACAATCTAAATTATTGATACCACTCATTTTGTAGATAGAAGTCCATAGTGTTAGCATCCATACTTATTAACTAGGGATGGTAAATGCTTTCACTTTTAGTAACTTCAAAAAAAAACCACTTGTATTGTTTTTTCTAATCTTTACACTACTATAGAATAGATCCATTCAAGAATCTCCCTTTCAGCCTTGAATGGCTTAGCTGAAGATGGCTACAGATCTTGGTACCACTTCTGTTAAGAAAAATCCATGTTTAGTTAAGGGCCCTCTTCATTCTTTGGTGTGTAACAAGTTGTGTTATTTGTTTTTTTAAGAGTGCTGTGATATCTTCCAATTTATACTAAATCCATCAACATAAAATGTATTGAATTGTGTGATGTCTTTTAGTCTATGTTGAAGTTGAACTTTGATATAATTTTTGCTAGAAATGTCTTGTCGCGTCTTAAAACATCCTTTCACTGATTTGGATTTGTCTTCCATTTTTTTCACTTGTTTATGGCAAGAACTGGAGGCTTTGTGTTAAAATGATAGTGACAACTGAACAAAAAAACTGTTGCAAAGAAATCCAGAAAATGTAAGAAAATATATGTCATTTTGTGTTCTCACAAATAGATTGCAGCTATTTGATGGGATAGTACAGAGGGCAGAAGGTACCTAATTAACAAAGGAAGTGATAGAAACTGTATCCTATCAATAACTATATACAAAAATATGTATGGGTTGGATGTTAGGGGATATTTTCAGTCTGTAGCATGGAATAGAAAGGGTTGGTCCATCACTTCTTATCAAGACTGTCAGGAGTGTTTTCAAGAAAATTATTATTCTGCTGTTCTTAGCTCTCTTTTGTGGGATACTATTGATACTATTATTCTCATGGATTATGGAAGCATTTTAGAGACTAAACTTCTGTGTTACAAAGTTAACCATTATGAATCTTCTTCCATATGCCGTTTGACCACTCTTTAAAAAGTCAATAAATTGTAGCCATGCCCACATGTAGGAAATTCCCGGAGAAACCCAAAACACAAGGCAGCCTTTTGTAGCAGATACTTGAGTAAATAGGATGAATAGATATTGGTTGTTCAAGTGCTTCAAGTAGCTTCTGCACAGTTGTGTACTCCATGGCCACTGACTCAACCTACCATGAATGTTCTCCCCAGTTTTTTTCTTAGTTTTCTCAGAGTAGGTGTGAACGCCCTCTTCCACAAGATTTAAGCAGCATAAAGGGGAAACATTTCAATTAAAACACAGAACCAAAAGTCAGGACAAATTTCTTCTTTCTCTGATACTGGTTTTCTATGGCCTGTTGCACATAATTTGGGTGTACATATTGTTATTAAAATTACCAGAGTGTTAAAGAGGTGCCATATAAATCAAGCACTTACAATACCGTATCTATTTTTTGTCATTTTAGGTGTCTTGATAGAGTGCAGTGAACTACTGGGTACAGGAAAATTACTTTTGTGTTAATATCTCAAACGATACGATTTTTGAAGTCTTGTAATAAAGTAAAGGAGAGTTTGATGTACAAAGAATGGATTAGGAAACATAATGAATATTGAAAGTCTGTGAATGACCCTTTACTTATGCACCTGTGTTAGATGCTAAATGTCAGTCAAAATTAGGCTACCTAACTGAAAAAAAACCAACCCAAAGCCTTTAAACATAATTTTGCATTTTTACTAATGCAAAATACCTATCTGTACAGAAAAGAAGCAAGGGAAGGAAATAAAACGAAACACACATACAATACTATCTCCAAATACTCTAGAAGGAAGATGGAACATTGGGTACCCAATCTACCTTTTAGGGTTCATTGGTATTCACTTACTGCATAATGAAAAAGAGGTGTAAATAAAGAACCCGAATCAAACAAATACATTGATTTGCTAGAATCTTCCTCTGACAGGAGAAGGGCCTGTTTGAGCTTATCCACAAGCCTCAAAACCCAATTAAATTCTGGTTGAATGTCCTGAGGTACAAGTTAAGAAGAGAGTGAAAATTTTGGGTAAATACTGATAATATACATTTCTTATTTTCCAATTCTTGTAGCTTTGTTTCCAATTCTGTTACCAATTATTCTACTCAGTGCTTAGTTGGGTTAAGGTCATTTTATACTTTATTTTTGTCTATTCATAATCGATGTTATATAGTGGTCTAACAAACCCCAAATACTTGATTTCTGCAAGAAACTTAAGCTACGTGCCACGTTGATTAATCTACTCATATATATATATATATATATATATATATAAAAGAGTATATATACTCTTATGCAACATGCATCATGCAATTCTTGCAGATAGTTTGTGTGATTTAAAGGAGGACAGCTGAC
>JAOXNG010000012.1:114377942-114391031 GCA_028566535.1 Scolopax minor | reverse complement strand
GGTTCACCCCAGATGGTGGCTAAGTCTGCACAGCCACTTACTCCATTCCTGCAACCCCTACCCCAGAAGGACAGAAAAAGAGAAATACAAAGAAGAAAAGTTGTGTATCAAGGTAAAAATAGTTTAATAAGCAAAAGAGAAGAAGGGAAAGGAAGGATGGAAGGAAGGGAGGGAGGGAAGGAAGGAAGGAAGGAAGGGAGGGAAGGAAGGGAAGGAAGAAGGGAAGGAAGGAAGGAAAAGAAAGGAGAGGAAATAAAAAAAAGAAGAAAGAAAACGAAGGAAGAAACGCAATGTGTTTTCTAGTGGATTCTTTGCAGTTACTGTGCATTTAGTACAAGCTTCTGTGTCTGCATTGAACCTCAGAACATGTAGTAACACTTGGCAAATATTACTGTGTGGTAACACTTGGCAAATGATAATTTCTAAGTGATGACAGCTGAATTGAAAGCAGTGTCATAAGGAACAGATTCACAAAATGCAGCCATGTGAGCCTTATAGGAGAGCAAATTTTAAGGACACAGTACATACAAGCAAGTTCAGATGGGAAAAAGATGTAGAAATTGGCTTGTGAATATGTTATACACTGAGAAAGGTGGGACAGAAGTTGGAAGACATCTTTTAACTGTTGTATTTTAAATGGAGAAGAAAATCTATAGGGAAGAGCACACATGTATACAAGATAAAAAGTCAGGATGATTTTACCTGCTGAAACAGAAAATAGAGCCTTTTATTGCAAATGGAATGTAGTATAAACATTCCAGAATGTTTTGCTTTATATGTTAACTAATGTTATGTTAGTAAAACAAACTAACAAAAAAAACCCACAACAACCAAAACCCAGCAGCAAATATCTGAAACTAAAATTTCTGCTGGGACGAACTTGACTTTTCAATTTTTCAATATACTTTAACTTTCATTTCTAAATATTGAAACTTTTTCTAAATGTGGAAAGCTCTATTTCTTAATTTGTTTCATTGCCTCCTCTCCCTTACTCTATAAATAATTACTATATTTTTATAGAAAAGGCTGATATTAGCAAATCTAAACACAGTCTTTAGTTGAAGACCACTACTTTGTAAGAATTTAATTGTTCTTATCCCTGGATATGTGACTGGTTTTAAGCAAATTTTTGAGGAACTAAGCACTGGAAATGTGTATTCTTTATGAATTTAAGCAGAAATTATGAACATTCACAGCTTTCATTGCCTTTTTGGTGGCTGTTAGCCCTCACTTTTAGTCAAAATGAGGCCTTTAGTCTCTCTGGTGCTGTGATCTTTTAAAAATCATGATCTGAGATACCCAGATGATAACATCTACTATCCAAGTAAAATTGCAAAATATTATTCGTGTTTTAAAGAATATTAAATACTGGAATTAATCAAAGAATTTTAGTTATATTGCTTAGAAGGCATTGCTAGGGTTCTTTATCTAATTTAAAAGGACAAAAGTATCATTTTATCTACTATGCTATAAAGCAATTAATAATATTTTGGAGTACAATAGGACCTGAAAGTGTAATGTTTAACTTAGATTCCTTTCTAAAGAAGAACAAATCCTTAATTCTTTTTTTTTTCTGGCAGTATGACTTTTTGTAAAAGGTTGTGCACTTGAAATAGATTTTATTTATATACTAAGTCTGTATGAACTTTTTTTAAAAACTTTGGTTTTTTTCATAGAAGAATATTCTTTCAAAAGAAACCCAGAAAAACTAGTAGTCACCTTTGCAAATAAAAGCTTATGTAAATTATACATGAACTAATATACTATCAAACCTGTCATTGCATTAGTAATAAAAAAACTATTGTGTAGAAGTATTTGATATAACTAGAATTAAGATCATGTGACTGAAGTTATATAGCTTAAATAATAAGATTGTTTTTTACTGCTTTTTTGAATTGACAATCCAGATCCTAATACATTTTTAATGTTCATCAAGCCAGCTAATTATGTTGTAGGAATTTTACAATATTGTGTAGCCTTATGAAAGAATTGATGAAACTGAAGAAAATAAAAAATTTCATTATTTTGTAGTGAAAATATTATTATTTAGAAATTTTTGTAATGGGACCTTATCCAAATAGTAATCTTAACAGATGGGATCTTGTTGGGGTTCCACATATTTAGTTATTTAGGACTTTAGTAAACAGTGATTTTATCCAGTCTGTGATTGGAACAGATGTGATCTTATCAGGGTTCCATGTTTTTTCAGGAGCATAAAATTGCCATGATTTGCTGTACAGTGTTATAGTTTACTTTTTGTGCTTTTAAAACCAGAGTCCTTTTTAGCCAGAATTTGCCCTTGGGTCCTAAAAACATCATAATAGGGAGTTAATGTTTTATTCTCTATTAATCCCATTAAATCCTTTTAATATTAGAGCATGTGTTGCTTTATAGCATTAACTAGTGTCTTGCACTCAACAGTATTTTCACAGTTTATGACACTGCTTAGGGCATTAACAAACAGCTGTTTGAATTAAATGAGCAGTTAAGGACCCTGTTCATTAACTCAAAAGTTTCATGTATTTTTAATTCCTTAAATCTAATGGTATTATCACCCTCCAAGAAATCTATCTTTGATTATAATTTGCTGTGACCAGTATCAGTTTGGGTGAGATGAGAGAGGTTATTTTTGACTATAAACTCTATCAGTGGTGAACATCTCCAGTGAATCTGAACTGTCTTCTAGCAGTCTTAATCTTTTGGGATATAAAACTTTTAAAGTTGTTTACAGCAGTTGTGTTAAGATTTCTTCCAATTTTGTTTACTGATGACTTCATTTAGCTAATGTAAAGAGGCAGTTGGAACAGAATTATTTGCATTTGAAATGGTGCTATCAGAGGATTCTGACTGACTCATTTAAAAAAAAAAAAGGAAAAAGAAAATTGTATTTGGACAGTGACAGAGTGTCTAATGGAGTCCTGTGTATCGAGTGTATGTAGAAATTTCATAGTTTATACCAGATTTAGATTTGTAAGTCTTTATACTATTTAAAGTGGTTGAACTTTTCCTTTTAACATGGATTCCATGTGGTCTTTATTATGAGAGAAGAAAGATATTTTTTGAACTGAGGCAAATATGTAATTTAATAGTTTCAATTTGGAAAAAAATCCCCTTTATTATAAATGTCTGTGTTGGTGTGTGCATGTGCACATACATATTCAATATTAATATTGCTTTAGTAGGTGCTTATGGCGTATTTTAGAATAACGCACTTAAATTTCAGTTCTGCACAGTGCACAGTCAATAGGATTACTCATATCCACTAATTTAAGCATGTGCCTAGATGTCAGTGAAGACTGCCATGCGCTCAATTCAAATTATAGTTATTGGAAAGACCAGCCAGGAATTACAGGTACTTTTTTCTTCTGTAGCTCTTTAAAAAGCTTTTTGAGTCAACAAAAACTATTATTCGGAGTCAAGAATTTCAACATGTGGTACTTCCAAAAAAAAAAAAAAAAAAAAAATCCGCTGACCCAGTACATTAAAAGGCTTGATTGAAATGTACACGTAAAGTATATAGTCTCACACTTCCATCCATGTCAGTATGATGGATTCTTCCAATTAAAAAGTGCTGAATATTAAGTGATGACTATCTCAAGATGTTTAAAACTTTTGAAGAATATACGCAAAAGGAGCGGGGTTGAATCCTTCACTCTGCATCACAATTATTGCATTACGTTTGAACTTTATGAGAAGGTGAGGTGAGGTTACAACTTGAATTTATTATAAAACTAATGTTTCTTAGAAATGTAGTTTATTGAGTTTCACCATTTAGTCTTTTGATAGAATATGGAAAAGTTATATAGACAAAATAAAAAGCAAGTGCTGATACCTACTAGACATATCCAGTAAGAAACTTGAAGAAAGAGAAAAAAGTTATCACCAACATCCCTATGATATACTAGATCCAGTCACCATTAATAGAATGAGCGTTATAGACTGGAAATAGGAAACTCACATAGAGGGAAAGATAAATCTTTCATGGAGTCCTGAAAGCTGATCATCTTAAACAACAGAATCGAGGCAAGTGCAGTTTTAAAAGTACATTGACCATGGGAGTGGATGGAGACTAAATTGCTAGCCTTCTAAAGTAGCTGAGATATCTACAATCTTGATTGATATGTGTAATCTAGAATTGCTGGCAAGAATCAAGTTTCATCTTTTTTTTTTTTTCCCCTTAAGAGCAGCACTTTTCTCTACATCTAAAATTTTTCTGTAGAATTTTAACTTTCATTTTAACTTTCCAGTCAGTATCACTATGAATCCTTTCGACTCACCCATGAACAGATCTACATTTTTTCTATTTACTGTAGTGGCTTTTAAAATAATCATTGCTTTTATATATAAAAACAACTGAATCGAAAATTATTTCCCGGAAATATTTATAATTAATGTTCTTGAACATGAACTAAGGCTAAGAAATCTATTTTTATACTAAAAGATTAACTCCAGAAGCCAAAAAAAAATATAGATGTTGTTCTGCCACTCTGATTAGGTTTGTTGCAATACAAAGATGAATTGTGGCAGATTTGGGAGTTCTGCTGAGTTTTTACAGTCCAAAAGTAATTTACTCATAATTTACATCTCATACTGAAGGAAACAAAAACTCCATGTTTTTGGAATTATGTAATAAAAGCTTTATTATTTCAAAATCCTGTCATCTATCATATCAAAATCATAGAAGTGTTATATCTTTCATTTCAGTGAATCAGCACAATAGCTATAGAGTCATCTGCTCAACCGTTTTCCACATTCTGCAAGCTGGACACTCAAATGTTTCTCCTATGTAAATGTTTAGTTCTATAGTATCCCAATGACTTTGATGGAAGAGTTAACTAGTAATAGCTATACATATATTAATATGGATTTCTTCCTATCTGGATAAAAAGATGTGAGTATCAGGATTACTGAGAATAGAAAAATCTACCTGTGCTATCTAAAAAAATGGCCTTTCCTGGAATAGTTTAATTGTTTACTTGAGGAAAAAGACGAGATTACTAGGTGGTAGGCAGAGCTTGATATCATAAAAACTTTTGCTGTGCATGATGATTGTTAGTCTCAATGTTAAATTATCCTTTCCCATATAGATAAAAGACATCCTCAAAGAACATACTTTTTTTTCAAAGGCAAGGTTAAAAATATCTTATCTTAGTTGGTAGATTTGGTTGCTCTATACCATAGACAAGGGATAGACCCATAATCATGGATCTAAAGCTGTCAGTCCTCTAAAAAAAGAAGTTTTAAAGTAGTGAACAGGACCTCTTGAGACGCAGCTGGATTTCCGTGATCTCCTCTCTCAGCTTTGGAGATTGTAAACACTTGAAGACAAGAAGGTGGGTAAAAATAACATGATCCAAACTGGTTTTTAAATTCCATAATCCAACTGGTTTCTTGAAGATATCTATTATGTTCTTTCAATACTTTCGATTACCTCTACTGATAAGGGAAGGACACCTGTTTGAGAAGCCCAGCTATAAAGGAAGACCTTGGAACTTAAGTGTTCATTCTATGTATGTTCTAAGATAGATTGATGCAAAAGTGTATTCACAGCAAGCAAATTTTTGTATGCCGATTCCTTAAGAAAGACCTTCCAAAAGAAATTTCAAACTAGGTCTTTTTAAAGAGTGAAAAATCTATAAAAATCAAGACTATTCATGTCCTTATTTAATATTGCTTAATAAATTTCTGTATCATTAAATTCAGTAAAGTAAAATATCCTCTGTTGCAAATACAACTTTTTGCACTTAATGAAAATCCAGGCAGAGTATACTGACAAAATCAGTATCAGGCATCAGTTTCGACTCAAACACTTGACTCAAACATACGTTTCTGTCCTATATTTTTATGAAAAGCTATATTAGTTAAAAAAACAAGGGGTTTGAAATGCCCACCGTACGTTCCAACTGCATTGTTAGAAGAATTCCTAGATTTCATGTGAAAACTAAATTTTTTGCCATGTTAACTTGCAAATAACCACAAATTTGGGACTGGTTTCTTTTCCGATCAGACCTGGACCTGCAAAGAGCCTGTTTTAGGAGCAAGTCTAGCTCATGTCAGTATGACATACGTGTCAGTATGACAGAATTTCTTTGTAGTGACACAGCTCTCTAAACAAATCTGTAACTTTACTGCCAATAATTTGCTTGTATTTTAAAAACTTACGCTTTCAAAATATATTAAAAAAATCTACAACATGTCTGCATTCACATAGTTGTAAGCAGTAAGGAGATATGCATCTTAAGGTCATTCTTTGAGGAACAAGAAGCAAAATCTTGGAGCTGTGGGTCTGCACGGCAGCAGTTAGAAGACACAATTATTGCTTTACCTAAACAGGTTAAATATCAAAAGACATGTTTCGTGTAGGTGTCTGAGCAACTGAAACTGGCACCTGGGTTTTCCATTTCCTAAACAGTTTACTGGTACCCAAAGCCCCTTTGTATATAGAGCACATTAAAAGCAATGAATACATACCCCAAAATGCAGCTTATAGTTATGCTGACAGAAGAATCTTATCCCAGAAAGAGAAAAATTGCACAAGATGAATAACAGAATTAATTTGTAAAGTAACAAACTTAATGTGATGGAAGCATGAACATGGTTCATGAACAAAAAAAAAAAAGAGGACAGTTTCCTCAATAGCTTGGTATAAAATGTATTCATTTTTTAGATGTTACATTTAGTGGTTACTAGAATGTTAAATAAGTACAAAGAAAAGAGAAAAGGAAGAAGAGAAGAATGAAGGAAGAACCAAAAAGATACAAGGGTTGAATAATTATCTGAAAAAAAAGAAATTATTTCAGAGAACATTTTGAGCAGTACGTGCAACATGCTAGACATGGTCTGATGTTATTGTTCTCCTGGTATTAGTGTAAGGAGAGGCTCCCTGGGTAGCCTAAGCAGTATATTTTGAAAAGTTTTTTCAGAATATTAAGTGAAAATCTGTTCTTTCTCCCAAAATAGGAAGAAAGAGAGAGTGTTTAAAAATTCTTCCTAGCCTGGTTAGAGGACATGCAGTGCTGGCCAGTAAGGTTCAGCAGATGCCATTATGCTGTCATTAGCCAGACATTTGTTATCAATGAAATGCTGCAGAACTATTGTTCCAAGGCTGTTGCTGTAAAATCATAGTGCATTGTAGTTTGTTGGAGGTTAGTAGCACTTGTTAATTTGATCAAGGCTGAAGTTTACGGAGGATAAAGTAAACAATGCAAACTGCAGACACCATCAGTTTCCTATGGGCAGTGAAGTGTAGTTTGTTCCATTTACACTTCACAACAACATCTGATGGGCTTTGTCAGTGCTGCACAGAGTAATTAAACCTGAAATCAATAGCAGGCATTTGTCATGTTTACAGCCGCTCTTTCTGCTGGGTTAAACTCATCAGTTTAGTGCCGTTCTGTTTTACTGCAGAGACACGCTCCATTATTTCTTCAGGTACAGTTGAGATATTCAGTTACATGCCCAATAGTTTGAATACGACAGTAAGATTAAAAGGGGCAGGCAAATGGACAGTTTTTGTAATTTATTCACTGATTTCCTTAAACGGTGTTGGATTTCCATTTTCTTCCACCTACCCTTTATGGAACACTTTATGCCCTTGGATAATACATTCCCATTGTCCAATGGTGGCAATGAAGGCAGCACTAAAATTGTATGTACATTGACATATAGAATATAACTTTACTCCAATCGCAGGATACTGCACTGGACTAGTAAAAATAAACCAGTGCACTAGTTTCATGAGAGCAGTTCCAAGCATAGGTTTACATACTTGTTTCTAGTTCCTTTGCAATAAAATGGACTTTACTGCTTTTGTTCAGGTTATTTCAGCTATTTGCACCTATGGTCCTTCAGTTCTCTTGGATATTCTTTTTTTTTTTTCTATCAGTTTTCTAAATTATGGGGTCAGATCATCATGAATTTTATGGCAAGAGAGTTTTCAGTTCAGTGGTAATCTAGTTTGGATATGAAACCCAAGAAAGAGACTTTGAGGAAACCAAAAGTTTACATATTTACTGTGTAGAAATGTTATATGATTTTAATGTGAGTTCTAGTAATCCATTTTAGAAACAGTCCCTGTCTAATGGTATCTGCTAACCTTCTTATTGTTGCTTTATAGGTAGCTTTGATGTAGTGTTATATTTATGCATGTCTAAGGCCTTTGTTGGGATGTTAATAGTAAGAGTGAAGTTTGACAGATTGGATGTGCCATTAATCTTACACTGGAGCAGTGATCCTGTATTGCTGATGGCTCAAATGCTTGTAAACTGCATTAAAGATTGCTAGACTTTGTTTTCTTTTAAAATTTTGCTCTTGCATATATGCAGTTTCAAATTCTAATACTTACATTTAAGACTAATTAAATATTTACTAGCTGACTCGTCTAGAGCGTCCAGAAGGAAGGTTTCCTTCTAAAGATTTTTTACAAGTGATAGTACATCAGTGGCAGGCAATTATTTCAATTAGAATGATCTTAACTATATAGCACTTTCTTCTCAAATGATTCCAAAATGCTTTACAAACTGTCACAATTTATACACAGCTTGCTTTATCTGCTGCTGAAGTGCAGCCACCCTGGGTGAAACTTAGCAACTATTCAACACTGCACAGCAGCTTGGGACTGGAAATTAAGGATCTCTCTGTATTTGTAATTGCAGTGGGAAATTAGGTAGGCTGAATGTAATTACCTGAGCTGGAATTTGGCCAGGAGACTCAAGTTAACACACCTACTCTGATGAAGACTTCCCTGGGATTGCTAATGACCAATTTGGGTAGGACCTTCCATTTATATCTCCTCCAAAAGAAAACTCCTACAGGAATACAATACCCCCAACACCCTTCTCGTGCATAGCTGTTGCACTGATAGGAAGGAACGAGCAGAGTTGGCATGTGATCTTATGACACGGTACTGTGTGCTTGTGATTAGCAGTAACATTCATATTTTTCTTTTTTTTTTTACATCTGCTGGTTGAGTAGGGTTATTTAAGTTACATAAGTGAGGAGATATGTAATGCAGGAATGATGGAACATTTGTGTATCTATGAGGTCTTCTGTGAGAAAGACATGATATTTCTTACACTTTTGGCTGAGGGCTAGAAAAGATTAGGTTTACTTAATTGTCCCCATTGTATTTCTTTTTATTATCAGTATAGAATAAGAAGCTTTATATTAAAGCTGTTTTGTATGGTGTGTTTCAATTAATATAATAGGCACCTATAGAGGCTAACCAATCTAGTTTAGTAACTGGCATAGTTATGTGTGGCCGATTGTGATGAGGTATGAACTAAAAAAAATGTGAAAGACAATATTCTGCTTCTTCTGAATTAGCTATTTCAGTTGTCTGTACCATAAATATTTAGCTCCAAATCATGCAGAACACAGATATACAGGTCCCAAATTACTAATATATGTGAATTCTCTTAAGAGGAAGAAATGATGCAATGTAAAATATGTCATGTTGGACCTGCTCACAGGTTCCACCATGTTCACTTTTGTCTCCTCTAAAATTCAATGGATATTAAATCATAGAATCGTTTGAGGAGGTGCTGTGTCCTTCTGGAAACACCTCTTGGTCCGTCACTAGAGAAAGGAAGGGGGAGAGGTGGGTCAGATGGAAGCCTGCCCCAGCAGGGAGGTGGCCCCTTCAGGAGGCAGTACTTCTGCAAGACACCCATGAGGGGCAGAAAGAAGGCCTGGGCTTCTGGGCCTGCGCCCAGTCACTGCTCCAACATTGATTTACATCTAGTGTGATTCTGGGCAACTGCAGGATGATGCTAAAGGCCGGCCTTCCCAGAGGAGGGGAAGAAGCTGGAGCAGCCAGGCCAGCTGGGGAAAGGGCTCTTCCACCAGACCCTCCTGCCCTGCCCTGCCCTGGAAGCACCAGCAAAGCCTACATTCCTCCCATCCCAGCTATCGGTCTGCAGATGGGAAATCGAGCACAACCCCAAAAGCGTCTGAATCAGCATCTCCAGTTGACTCGTAGGGCTTAGGAAAGGGCAGCCAGAGCTTCCTGGGACCATGCTCCCCCGTGGAATTAACCCATTTTGACAGCAGAGCTGTGGGGCAACAAAGGCACTATGTGCCAGGCCCCCAAATCTGCTTCCCGACCTCTGCACAAACAGCTCGGAGTCCTCATGGCCAAAGTGGGGCAGCACCTGCCCCTGCCACCTGCCTGGAGCCACCAATGGCTGCAGAGGCCCTGGATCATCCCTGGGACTCGTCAGCGCCCACAAGACTGAAAGCCACTGTGGCTGCGGTGAGGCCCTGATCGATCCCTTCCTGCTCTGCAGGCTCCAGCCCGTACAGACGTGGAGCAAAAACCTCTGGTGTCCGAGTCCCACTGCTACTGCAGAGTGAAATACACCCACCGTGTACTGCATCCAGCTCTTTCAGAATGTCCCTGAGGACTTCAGGTGGCTCCGGGGTCATTCTCATGCCTTCTGCTGGGTTCTTCTCTCTTGGAAGACCTTCACAGAAAGTATCTGGCTCAGTTTTGTATCAATCAATTACAGAAAAGCAGTGCAAAGCCGGTGAGGTCAGCAGGGACAGAGAATTTACCATAATCAACATCTCCAAAACTACAGGTTATTTTCTTATTGGCCTTTTCATAAATTATGCTCCATTATAATGTTCAAACTATCACAGGACTCTCCCACACTTGAAGACGTAGCTGTACAACCTAGAATATACCAAGGTAATGGAAAATCGTATCCAAAAGCCTGCTTTCACTCCAGTGCTTTGACTTACCCTCTAAGCCACTTTGCTATCCTGTTCATAGAGCACAAGGCACAGTTATGTGCCACATTCTTATTGCAGGCAAATGAAATTCTATCACAAAAGAGAATTGTGAAAAATAGAGAAGTTGCCTTGTTCCTCATTCTAAGTAATCTACTGACTTTTGTTTCTATAATAGGTTT
Source organism: Scolopax minor (assembly GCA_028566535.1). Lineage (NCBI taxonomy): Eukaryota > Metazoa > Chordata > Aves > Charadriiformes > Scolopacidae > Scolopax > Scolopax minor. The sequence continues at coordinate 114,380,118 of JAOXNG010000012.1, read as the reverse complement.
TCCTATGATTTTGATAAGGGAAATGGATAGATGAAAGAAAATTTTTAAAATAAAATCTTGTGATATATCAGGTTGCATTGAACGTAAAAATACCCAGACTTAACACAATTATTTTTTTCTTTCATTTTGATGGCATGACTCAGATGGAGAAACTGTTACGAAAGGAGGAGGTCATGGTGGGTCAAGTGTCTGCCAGTGAATGTAAGGCAGGTAGAATAGCTCGCCAGCCTTTTCTGTGCAAGCAGAAAAGTATTGGGATATTCTTTTAAATTGCAAGACGTTTTTAGCAAAATCATCACAATAGGGAAAGTTCCATAAATGCCTACAGAGAACAACATTGGCAGTGAAAACTTTGTTGGCCATTTAGGACAAGTACTATTTACAATAAAGTTGCAGTGTAGCATGCCCAGTAAATCCATCAAATATTATAGATGCATGCAAAGTAACTTTTCCTTGGAGAACATCACTATTTTTTTCATTTCTCAGCCTTTTTCAAAGAGCCTTTAATGTTTGCTGTGAAGTCTCTTTCAGACGATGTTTTCAAATAGCTATTAATGAGATTAACCAAACAAAACCAAGTCTACACTCATCTGTGACTAATTCTATGTTCTTAAATTAATCTCTCAACTATCATCTCCTAGATCTTGAATATTTATATTTTTTAAAAGTAGCTTAAAAGTGTGGGCACTCCAGGAGACCTTGAAAGACCATGGGATGTGCACTTTACTGCTGGTATCTGCTCTCGTTAGACCTGTCTCCTGAACTGGGATAAACTGGAAGAGACAGCAATATGGGACAAGAGTGTTTTAATGGGAGGAACTGCCTCTTGGAGGTGGGATGTTTGCTGGAAGAAGGGGAGGATGGAAAGAAAGAGGGAGAAGAGGATTAGGAAAGACCAAATTGCAAGAAAAAAGTTCAGGTCGAGGCTTTTCACATAGTTCCAGGTTTCTGGGGTGTGCCCTGGAAAAGGAGAAACTTAGAGAAAATAACAGGGTTTGGCCATCTACCAAGATTATTTTTATCCCTAAATTGTTACTGTGGGGTTTTTCTCCTCCAGCTCTTTATTATCTTCTCTACTAAAATGCTTGAGTTTTTCTCTGGAAATAAGATAATTGATTAGGCAGAGGCAGAAGGGAGATGGCTGCAGTCCCAGCACACAGTCACAGCTGATCATTGCACTATTTAACAAGAGTACTGAAATTCATTTCTGTTTTTCACAGAGGGTTACCAAGTACCTTCTCCTGAATGAGTGCAACACTACTAAATGAAGTTTGTCAGTAATTACTACTTCCACCTATAAACATCAGTATGTTCCTTTGAAAATTTACTCTTGGGTATTTCCATTGGTTTCCCATAGTTTATCTCCCTAATATTTAACATTCAGAAGAAATCAGATGTCTTTTAGTTGAGCAATAAGCTAAACTATCATCTTTTTATCCTCAAAATTATTATAGGCGGGAAGCAATTTAAAATACTTTCAACTATTGAAAAAGCATAACAGAGTTGTTAGAAATGCTCTGAGCAATTAAATGTAAAGTTCTGGGGAGGTGATTAAAAGAACAATTTGTCATTTGAAATGGATATGCCTAATGGGTATGTATTTAAATATTGCTTCCTAAAGCAGTTTCTTACTTTTCTGCATATTCCAGGGTATGAACGATTTGATCGGAGCCAGTAGAGTCTGAATGACACAGCTAGTCTGAAACAATTAGGTCAGAAATGTGATAAAGAGAAACTAATCCATCATCCTGCCCAGCTACAGGGGAAACCAAATTGGGTTTTTATTCAGCAGAGGAACCCAAATGTAGAAAAGGCGTTTTGTTAAGGCTCTCCCATTAGCATCTGGATTTCCTTTGGAGCACCAGGGAACATTTAACCTGGCAGTGAAGGAGCACTTTTCTATTACAAAGTCACATTTTGTTTGAAACTTAACACTAATGGTCGAACCCCAGTGTGACATGAGAGGGAAGGGGAAGACAGACAGACAGACGGACAGCAGGCAAGGCTGTGCTGAGGGGGTCGGTCTCTTCTCCCAAGTCACAGGTGATGGGACAAGAGGAAATGGCCTCAAGTTGCACCAGGGGAGGTTCAGATTAGATATTAGGAAAAAGTTGTACTCAGAAAGGGTTATTAAGCCTTGGACTGGGCTGCCCAGGGCAGTGGTTGAGGCTCCATC
>JAOXNG010000012.1:114367755-114377842 GCA_028566535.1 Scolopax minor | reverse complement strand
ATTAGTATATTTCAAGTGGCATGTGAGGAGTAAGCCATTAGAAAAGTCCTTAGTTGTACTAAAAGAATGAACAAATAGGTCATAATTCCATTACAAAATTTTTACATGTCACTTTTAATACGATGTGAATATAAATCATAACATGATTTGATATCCTTTTGCACAATAATAGCATATAGTAGAACTCATGTTCTCTACAATAAGCACAATGTAACTCATGTGTCTAAAAGTGTCATCTGCAGACCACAGTCATAAAAAAATTAGTTTATTCCTCAGAATTTTAAGCATGTTTTTTGTACAGTCTGTACTGTGTTATCATGTAAAGTATGTCACCAAATACATTAAATTTCCAATATTAGTGTTAAAGATTGTAACAGTTGTTCTGAATATGAAAAAATACAATGATCAGTCAGAACAGAAGCCAAAGTTTTAATTTCATGCCCAAGATTCCTTTTTTTTTTTTCACATTTTATTTTGCCTAACCTTCTCATCTGTTATGGCTACCAAATATTGACTCCTTAGAAGTACATTATATGAGGTGTATCATAACCTGTTTCAACTGTGATAATGATTATCATTCCATGAGCATCAGAGATGTTCAATGCTTGTATCCTCTAGCATCAATTGTTGGGTGGTGAAATATCAGAAGTCTATTACCCTTCAGTTACTACTGATAAGGTACTGTGCTGAGACCTCCTCCCTGGGAGGCATATGAGATTTCAACCCTCCACCATTAAAAACAGATTTTGAAAGAACTGTACGGTAGTACTGTTTTTTCCTACTATATTTTGATATATATATATATATATTAAATAGCTAATATTTTGATGATTAGCCTTTTCTCAATATAGAAGAACAGGAGCACCTAATGTCCAAGAGGAGCATCCAGATGCATCAGTATATTGGCAAAAGTTATTGAGTTTCTAAAGAGTCCAAAGAAGCAGATCTTTCTCTAGGTCCTGATCCACTGTGAAACAGATTGTTTCAACTATCCCCATTGAGAGACAAAGGAAAAGCTTTGTTTTGATAGCTGGAAGAACTGAGACTAACCTGACCACCTTGAGCTTGAACCCACAGATTAAAGCATTGAATGGCCATCCTCACTTTTATTATAGTACTACAGAACATGGCTGTAAAATCTTTTCTCCCTGGCATGTAAAAGAAACAGTTCTTCCAAATTCAGCAAAGTCTAGCTCCTGCTGAAGTAGTCATGTGTGACAGTTCCCTGATAAGGAGTGAGGGCATAAACACTTCAGGGCTTTATGACTCATCTACCACAGATAAAGTTCTTTCCAGATCGGAAGTAGCTGACCTACACTTTTTCTTGGTTCCTGACTTTCGCTTTAGTCACAGAGTCAATATTTCTATTTACTTTTCCATATGTCATACTTGTAAACGGAGAGTGTTTTCCACTTTGACATCTAGGGAATTCTTTGCTTTTGTACTAGGAAGACAAAATTCTTATCATGGCAAAAAAGGTTCCTATTAATTGCTGATGTGGACATGGCCTTCTCTGCATGAAAAGAGAAACTGTATATGAAGTATGTCAAGGTGTCTTGGGAAACCACTCAAATACAGCCTTTTGCTGTCACTGGAATGTGCCTGTCAGAGCTGATGCTGTATCATTGGCTTTGCTAAAAAATGCCTCCATTCTTAATGTCTCCTGAAGCTTTATCTATATTCTTATCAACCACTGCAGTAATACTGAGGAAGACTCAAAGCTAATGCAGCATGTGATAGAGTGATTCTATTTGCTTCAAGAACTCAGCAACTGCTCCTGTGATGATTGTGGATATGGGAACTTACTGCTTGGAGCATTCACATTATGAATACGTACATCACTCAAAGACAGGAAAAGGTACCACTTTCTGATCACTGAAGTTCTTCAGTTTTGTAATCCATATATAAATTATTCCCATTCTTACACCCCTCCTTTCTTATCCTTGAACAATCTCCTCTTTTTTTTTTTCATTGGGGTTCTATGGTAAAGGAAGACATGATGTTTTGTGTATTTCTCTTTGCTTTGCTGACCATTTTCTCATGATATTAAGAGACATATCTTTAGTCATTAGTGACAGCTCATCCATACACTGACAAGGGTAAAAGCTAGAATTTATTTCTGAAAAAGCTTTACTTGCTGATAGGTGCCTTTTTATCCTGGTTTTGGTTCTGAGATTTTTTTGTAGGACATGCTGGTCTGTGCTTTTAGGTTGACCTTCATAAAATTCAATTTGGGTTATCTAAAACAGGAGAATGTAGTTCCTTTCTCAGTGGTCATGCCTGTGACTTCCGTTGTGTTAACTACATTTGACGCTACAAGAATGAGCAAATTAGACTGGTTGCCATTTTTATGTAGAACAAGTACAACTACTGTACCATTACTATAGAAAATGACAGTTCTGAAATGAATGAGCAGTACTAAAACCAAAAACAACTGCAGAAAAGCAGGGGCTTTAGTATGAAAAAACAGCTTTCTTTAGAACTACTGCATCTAAACTATCTACTATCACTATTGCATCTAAATATATTGTGTCCAATGACAATTAATTTAAACAGGCTATTTATTAAACGAGTGCTTTCTATAATATGTTATATTTTAAATTACACTATATATTATCTATAGAAACAATAATAAAATATATCTCTAAATACTTTCTGAGCTGCTGTTTGGTGAAATAAGTATATGGATAAAAACATAGAAAAACTGTGTCTTTATGCATGTTATAGTTACTTGCTTAGAAGATTTATTAAATACCTGTGTTACCTGTTCTATGCAGAAAATGTCAGATTTCATACATCTGTTGAGCTTGTAGGATTTTGTGAAATTCTAATGAGAAAAAATAGCTACACTCAGTTTAAAATATTTGCCATAGTTGTCCTTGTTTGTTTATAAGAGTTACTGTAAAATTTTATTCCGACTTGAAAAGTTATGTGGGAAAGCATATTTCTTTCTGAGCATTACCATTTTTTTAAAATGAATGTTTAATAAAGAAGCCTCACTATTGATTCTTTAACAATCCCATAGAACTAGTTTGAATAAAATGTTGCAATTCACGTGCACTATTATTATATGTTCATTTTACTCAGTTAATGCACTAGATTTTATGAGATCATTTATGATTTGAAGTTTAGCTTCTCTGAGGCTTCATTTATATGGCAACATATGCTATAGAGTGTACATCCAGCAGAATTTGTTATAATCTTCTGCATCCTGGTGTTTGCTTTCTGATGTTGGTATTTCTTAGCTCCTTTTTCTCCAGTAGATGCTGTTCTTACATGCAGTGGCCAATGACAAAAGTGTTCTGGAAGATTACTTCTCACAAAGCTTGACCATGGTCTACCTTAGGTTTAGTTTACCAACTAGGGAAATCCTTGATAGCTTTTGTTTAGCATTGCACTGCATTGTGGGCAATACGCACTTCCAGATACTTTAAGGACATTGGTCCCCTTTTTGTATCTTTGCTTTATTTCCAAAAGTTAACCCCTCCATACTAGTCTCAGAATTCTTACACTGAAGGCAAGCAGAGTCTCCAGCATCCAGGGGCTCAACTCGAGTTGAATTCTTCACTTTGGATTCCCAGTCATCTCATGTCTAGTTTCTGGGCGCTCAGCACATCTTTCTGTCTTTATGTGTGTGTATGGCATCATTTCTGCATCATTGTATGTTCTGTTTAACATTTAGCTTCCTTAATATTTAAGGATACAGGATACTTTTGAGGGTTTTATTGAGATAGGTAATAAAGTTGACACAAAACTGTCCAATAAAACCAGCCAGATTTTCTTCAATTTTTCATTTTATGTTTAGTTTTGCTTGATGAAGTTTTTCTGAACTGCCATTTTCAAAATTTTATAACAATTTATTCTAATTAGAGTGGAGTGGAGATGCATTCGTTATTATTTTTAAAATCTGGAAAGAATAAGAAGAAAGGATTTTTTTCTGCTGCCTATTGAAAAGAAAGTGAGGCTTTCTTCATTGGAAATGATTAAAAAATCTTTTTAGGAAGATCTTTTTATTCATTATAAATATTTCAGTAAGTGCTTTAAAAGGCAAGAATAAGTCTAATCTTCTTATTTATCTCAATATCACCTATAGAAATAATCAAAGTAAATAGATCAACAGTTCTCCAATATCAGTTAATGGATTTCAAAAATCCGTGAGAAACAATTATTAGGATCAAACTGTATGCCATAGAGGAGGTCCTAGGGGAATTTCATAAATAAAAATCTAGAAACATCTTTTTCTATGGATGTTTAAATGACTACAAAAAATGCAGTGGTCAAAAAAAAAATTCAGCCAAGAAGACCACTGGGTGTCAGTCATGTGCATTATCACTGTGGCAAGGTTCATGGAAGGCAAATGGCTTGTCGGTGGACCTAAGTGCATATCTGAGATTAGTCAAAATACATTTCTGCAAAGTTTAATTTAGAACATTACTTTAGAACAAAATGCGATACTGACACTGATACAGTTGGTGATATTGATTTTTCAAGGAATTATAAAACCACCTGGATGCAAAGTCTAAAATCAGATTCTTATGACTGTGTGGAAATTAAAAGGGGTGAATTTGCAAAGTTAGTATCTTTATGGTTAGCTACAGTGTTTATCAAAATAAAATATATTATTCTGTAAAATCCAGTGTATTTTCCAGGTTTCACTTAATGAAGCAACAAAAGCTTTTTAAATTTCTAATGGATTTAATAAAATGTTGGCACAATTGTCCCACGAATCTCTTTGAACCTTTCTGTCACTTCAGAGGCACTCTATGTGTAGGTAATAGATATTGTGTTGAATATTACTGTTTGATTTTTTGATACCTTTCTCACTTTAATTTTTACAGCTGTACAACTGGAATAATTTGGGTTTCCATCAGCATCTGAATAAGGAGGTTTATTATTTATTTGCTTCATCTACTCTGCATAGTGCCATTAATGCAAAAATATTAGTCTTTTTAATGACGAAAAAAGTGTGTATCTAATGACCTTACTGTGAGTAATTAGCCTTTTCCCCTAGTGATGCAGAATTGTCCATCCCTAAACATATAAGAAAATGGGGAGCCTTTGACTGGTCATAATGAAATAAATAAGTGGACATTCCCATACAGTGTCATCTTTTCCAGAATAGCATTGCAAGTGAAGTTCTCTCTCATAAAAAGCTCTCAAAATATTGACAGGTATATATAATCAAACTGTGATGATATAGAAGAAAAATTAATGATGCAACAATAGGCAAATAAGTTTGTGTTTAACAGTCTAAAACTGTGTTTTGCAGAAACCAATAATGAAATCATAAACTCTTTTTTTTTTTTTTTTCAGAGAAAGCATATTAACTTTAGGTATGGAGGAGGATGTAGGATTGGGGAAGTTCTCAATTCTATGTAATTTCACAATCCTTTATACTTATAGCAATTTTAATCTGAGTTTTGATACTGAATTGCATTCCATCATATTTATAGATTGACTTATTCCAAGCAAGTACCTTTTACTTTTCCTGAAATAAAAACTCCCTGTGTGGAAAAGTCTGCAACAATTAACCTAAATTCAGTGTTAAAGTTTTAGAGTATATCACACACTTTAAAGGAACATTTTTATGTTTCTTGTTTCCACATTATTGGCAATCAACACAAATGTTGCTTTTAAAACAAATGTATTTTTCAAAAAAATGTAAGCATCTGTTGTGATATAGAGGCGTTTTGCAACCAACTGCATAGCTCTAAAGAAATTTCTTTTTATATTTTGTCGTCTTTGAATGATTGATGCTTCTTCCATTAGCATTCAGAACCAGTGTATATGATGAGATCCTCTTCAATCAATCCCTGATTTACTGGCACTGTATGTTATAACAATTGTTTCCAATTAACTCAGAATAAAATCTCTTAAAGTTACAGTTTTCCACAGTTAGCATCAAATCCAAGATGTGTTTGCTTTTCCTTTGTGTTTTATAGTCTGTTGTCACTCATGTTTTCTGCAACAGCAGTGTTATTTATTCCATTTCTTTTTGCCTTTGAACTTTCACTTGTGTTCTGCTTGCTTTAATACTTTTCTATTTTTCAGTTCTATGGAGTCACTAATTTGTGCTTATGTCTTAGGAAGCCATATTCCTGACAGTACTGGTGAAGTCAGTGACCCCTACTACCTGAAAGCATCATGCTTTTACTTCCAGTTCAGTGCTTTGAAACCAATCTGTTTCCATATCAAGAAAGAAAAGGACTGTGACTTATTTAAGTGACATATCCAAGTTGCTGTCAGCAAATCAGTATTGAGCCCTAACACAATCGTGGCACCAGATGTCTTGAAGATCTGTCTTCATCAATTCATTTTCTTTATCTTCTTACACACTGCCAATTCTTTAGTGTGCTTCCCAACACAAATTTACATTTTTGTTCAGGAGCTATTGAAGAGAATTGCCAAGATGAGAGATTGATCTCATATTGGTTCAGGACTTAGGAACTTTCTAGTCTCTTGCATGTCCCTTGAATTTGCTTATACATAATGCATAAAAGCTTGACATGTATAACCAGTGTCAAATTCTGGTTTTGCAACATGAACACAGAAAATATCCAGTTGCTTTTTAAAGATCTTGAATGTTGCTTTTCTTCTTTTGAATACTTGTGATGATGACTTATCACAAAATTAAAGTAGAGGCAAAATTTTAGCTCTAGACAAAGCTCTGCTGTTGTTGATTCTTTCAATAAAAAAAATGTATTTGTCACTTATCCACAATAAAACTAGTTAATTGTCAAGCAGGACTATTAAAGTACATTTCTATTCAGCAAGGCAGGGACAAACATCTCAAACTTTCGGTAGAGATGAGAGAGATACTTTAGTCTTTATGTTCTGAAAAACAACTAGTTCCTCTAATTCCTAGTTCCAAACTTTGAAATGTAGCTCTTGACAGGTCTGATACTGGAACACATACAAAAATCTCTGCAGTTTCCTTGAAACCAGTAGAAGAATAATTCCAGAACAGCCACTTCTTAACTTTCAAAGAAGTTGGACTCCAAAAAGCAGTAGTTTCTTCTCTGAAATCAGGGTTTCTTGACTGCAGATAAAGGATGGACTAAAAATGCTTAATCAGTTGCTTTGCATGTTTAGGCCTTCAGACTGGTAAATCCTTTGTTTTCTCCAAGATTTATGTGTTTACTTCATTTTCAAGGCTCTAGAGAAGGTTGTAGTAGGATAAGCTTAAATATTTCTAGTACTTTAAATTTTTGCATCATTTTATTTTCATATCTTCTGAACCAATATAATCATGGGTAAAAGGTACACCAACATAAAAAAATCTTAGAGCATTCAAATCTTATTCTACAACCATAGTCTCTTTTTAATGTCAATAAAATTTAGTTCATGTGCCAAAAATAACTTTGGGCAAGTCAAAAATATTCCTACATAGAAAAGACTGTATATGACAAACAAAAATATTTTTCAGCTTTGGAAGAATTGTGACCCAAAAAGCATTACACGCTATTTATTTTTGAATATTTGTAATCTTAAAGCAGACAGGTCTGTGGTTCTATTTTCTCATATTCTTTCAGTAATTTTATTATTTAAGTAGCATTTTTCATTATTACTATTTTAGCAGCATTTACATTTATATAGCTTTCCATCCACAGAAATTTTCTTCAAAACATTTGATGGATATCTGGTTTTATTCCCCATGTTATTTCTCCACTGGAGTCCTTATAAGGATTAAACTTGTTTTTTTCAAAGCTGTTGGAACTACCATTTGGAGGGCTATGTTATCAGGGCTTGGAGGGCTACTTGTTGTTATTGTTACTTTAGTTTGCAGATAGGAAAAATGCAATCTGTCAGAAAACATTTCCTACTGAAAAAGTAATTAATTTGTTCCAAATGGTTTCTAGCAAACTATTCAAAAATATGATCTCTCACTTCCCTCTGTCAGTCTGCGTATATACATTCCAAAATTCCTACCAAATATAATAAAGCAAAAATTCATGCCATGGATGCAAGAAGATACTGTCTTTCAGATGAAAACATAGTTTCAGTAACTCAGGGCTATGTATTTTGTTCCTTTGGCTGCAGATACAGGGACAGACCAGCTTCAGCTCAGGCACTATAAAAATCTGTATTAGATCAGTGTATCGTATCAACAACGTAAATCCTGTGACTTATGCTAGAGCTTGTTCAAGCAGGGCTCAGCTGTTTCTGCTGTCTACCTTAAAAGCCTTGCAGTTCTAGAGATTTACTGAGTAGCTCTGTGATCCTTGGTGCATAAATTACCAACGGTCAAATTCCGGTGGCAGCATCAACAGAAGATCCCAAGTAAGGAGAGTGAATCAGCGATTATATCAACTCAAATTGTGCTGTGGATTCTGTGACTTGCAGAGCCCAAACTATTTGCTAATAAGCATTAGTTGCATCAATCAATCCTCAGAGAAGGGAAGAAACCCCAATACCTCATGCTTGCTTTGCAGTAACTTTCTTTTCTGTAGCCATGTGACTTACCAACTGTATTACAGTGACTTTGTGGCACTTGGTATCACAAGTGTTCTTTATGCTCTGGGAAGGGACACATAGGATGTGTAGCAGATGCTACTGGGAAAACATTGCTAAACCACTCTGGAGAAGGTCTGTGGAGGAGGAGGTATAGAGTCACAACACAGTAATTTTAAGATAAGTAATTTCTTATTTTGCTGTTCATATAATAAACAGGATATGTTATGCATACAAAACAAACAGTCATTCCTGCCTCGGGGAAACTAATTTCATTCTTCACAATATCAAGTTTAAGTACCATAACCAATTAATAATTGTTAAATCAATTGTTCTTGTCTTTCAGAGTGACTATTTGAAATGATGATTGACCCTGTAAACCACAGGAATTTATATCATGTTTATAGATATATCATTAGGTGGACAAAATCATTGATCCTAAGATTTTTCTCTACAATGCTTTACAAACTTTTGTCACACAAATATGGAACCATAAAATAGTTCTTGGATCACTTGCAACACAAAGTGTTAGGTATTAGTGTACGTAAAATGATGGAAGACTAACATGAAACATGTCTTCTCTGTGCTGCAGACAGCAAGTATCCCTTGCTTGTCTCTAATAGTCACAGCTAGGTTAGTGGTTATCTCTCTTTGCAGCCTTAAAGGTTTAGTTAAAATTTTAGTTATTACAAAAAAATTCTGTATGGGCCTGAAGTGCTGGACTGATAATCCATCATCGTGTTGCATCTGCTTTCCTATTGCTTAGTTCAGCAGCAGCTGTGCTGACAATTTGTTGACAGTTTGGAGGAGGGCTTTTGGTCTTTTTATTTTTTTTATTGCTTCCACATATTTTATTGTCTCATTATGAATTTGTATTGTAGCAGAGAGGAACTGCATTTGAGAGGTGGGCCGATGTGAACTCCATGAAGTTCAACAAGAACAAGTGCAAGGTCCTGCACCTTGGTCACAGCAATCCCAGGCACAAGTAAAAGTTGGGCAGAGAATGAATTGAGAGCAGCCCTGAGGAGAAGGACTTGAGGGTGTTGGTGGATGAGAAGTTCAATGTGACCTGGGAATGTGCACTCACAGTCCAGAAAGCCAACTGCATCCTGGGCTGCGGCAAAAGAAGTGTGTCCAGAATGTCCAGGGAGCAGATTCTGTCTCTTTTCTCTAGTGAGAACCCACCTGGAGTACTGTGTCCAGCTCTGGGGTTCTCAGCACAGGAAAGACATAGACCTGTTGGAATGAGTCCAGTGGAGGGCCATGGATGATGAGGGCTGGAGCACCTCTCGTATGAGGAAAGGCTGAGAGAGTTGGGGCTGTTGGCCTGGGGAAAAGAAGGCTGCAGGGAGACCTTATAATGGCCTTCCAATACCTAAAGGAGGTTTACAGGAAAGATGGAGAGCTTCTTTATCAGGGAGTGTAGTGATAAGACAAGGAGTAATGGTTTAAAACTGAAAGAGGGGAGATTTAGATTAGGTACTAGGAAGAAAATCTTTACAGTGAGGGTGGTGAGACACTGGAACAGGTTGCCCAGAGAAAGTGTGGATGCTCCATCACTGGAAGTGTTCAAGGCCAGGCTGGATGGGGCTTTGAACAACCTGCTCTAGTGGGAGGTGTCCCTGCCCATGGCAGG
>JAOXNG010000012.1:114347556-114364560 GCA_028566535.1 Scolopax minor | reverse complement strand
ACAGGCTGACATGGTTGTAATGAATCACAGAGGGGAAAAAGGGAGCTATGGAGCAACACAAATCTGGCTGAAGAATGGTGGGTTTTACAACTACAGTCAGAGTCTGTAAGCCTTTAATTTGGAAATGAAAAGGTAAAATCTAATTTGAAGAATTTCTATCATAGAGGTATAGTGGTCAGGTGTAATGCTTTATTGACTAATTATTTACATTTAAAAGGACAGGATTTGAAAAAAAAATAACAGTGAAACCTGTGGAACCTGAGTCAAGTGATGTAAAACTTTGATGTGGAAGTGCAGTGCCAATTCACAGAAAATGCTTTTTCTGTGTGTCTCCTTTGTATTTATAGATAGCACTCAAAAGACAAGCCTATCAATACGAAGTATAATTGACTAAAAATACTGTTCAGATATTTTAGTCAGGTTATTGCTTGCTTGCCTTTCAAGTCTATGTTTCTGAAAACTACTACGCATTTAAGTTGTCATGCACACAGACCTTAAGTTCACATCAACAATTTCAGGTAAGAATCTTCATTAATTTAAGTCATTTATGCAGAAACCGGGTCCTAATATATTGGTATTTTAGTCTGGTCTCTAAAAGCACAGTGTATAAGTCTTCAAATAAATAAATAAATTAGAAGTGGCATTCAGATTATTTGCTAGTACTTTACTTATCATTCCATTTTATGTCTTATACCCATATCTTCATCTGCTGCTTATTTCCTCATATACTATCTCAGTTAATCTCTAACTTTAAAATTCAGTGTATTCAGTTTGTTCCTGATAAATATAAATAAGAAAATTCCTTCCAAAATATTCTAGTTAACTCCATAGCACTTCTACGTTTCAAGAACAAAACTGGTTTTAAATCATATATTCTTGCGGATATCCATATTGGAGAATAAGTGGGAAATTTAAAACATAAAAAGCAGAAGTAATTTTGCTTCCTCACCAAGTGAGTGTCAATTGTGTTCTGCTGATATCATTGCAGAGGCAATGCTATGAGTGTTGAAATGTTTTCTTAAAAGGACTGGATTCTAAAAGGAATTTAAATTATTGTTTTCTGATGATTGCAGAATTAAGGGTATGCTCTCTTCAATCCTCTCTACAGAAAAACACACTTATGTTACATTATCATCTGGACCTTTTATTTATTTAGATGTAAGAATATCTGTCTTCTACATTCTCAGAATGTAATAGTTCTTGCTAATATTTGTGAAACAGATTTCCCACTCAGCCTCTTCTGGACATAGTATGGATGATATTACCATGCATCTCAATGATGTAGTCTGGAGCAAACAAAATTGCAAATGAGTTGGCATACATTATTGCTTTTTACCTTCTCAATTTGGATACAATAAAATAAACATAGTAAACTATAGCAAAATAGCAATGCAATAGCAACAGGATCTAGTTTCATCAGCAGTGCTACATAATCATTTGTCTGGATTTTAAAAATCTTCTTTATGAAGAAAATGGTTATGAGTATGTTGCTGTTCTATAGGAGCTTATAATCAGCATTACAATACATATACCTAGTTTGTGTTAGAAATTAGTGATGGCAATGTTTAGAATCTCTGACAGTCCTCTATGCCATTCAGCAGTGGTATGTGTATGAAGAAGAGGCATTCTATTCACAATATTAATTTGAGGACTAGTTTGAAACAACTAATCTAATCTGCGTTTTGATAACTCTACACTTTGTTAAATGAATAACTAGTCCAACTATTAAAACAAAGTATTTCTACAATTATAAAAATTTAGAAATTATTACAGAAGGCAAAAATGCATTGATACACACAGCTCCAATAAAAAGAAGCTTTATTTTCTTCTTAGTTTTTTGCTAATAAGAAACTTACAACTAAAATAGAAAATCAATTCTGGAGGAGTTTCAAAATAATTTTTTTCTAGGTGCTGTGCTATATATATGTATGCATTACGGTGACTTCAAGAAGAAGAAACTCTGTTCATCCTTCCCTAAATCCTGAGAACTTTCTTCCCTATAGATTATTACTCAAAATTTTTAGCCAATTTTTACAAATAATAATGTCAAAGGCAAATTTCATTTTTTTTTTTTTTTTTTTTTTCTTTTCATAATTTTAACTGGATATAGTAACTGCTCTAACTAATCCAGTAGGTTTGCTTTAGGCTTCTAAGTAGCTGATTTGTTCAATTTGTTTACCCTCAGAAAAGATTTTGTCTTGATGATAGGTGAAATAATGCTTTGGTAAGATGAAGTGTTTTATCAGGACTTTGTAAGCTTCTTTGCATTGAGGAAGGTGCCTTTACTGAGCAGAGGGGATATACAGTGCTGAATAGAGGGTCTATGCCCATAGAAAGCATCGTATCTTCTTCTTATTGAGAATGCAAAGGCATGCTCTTGGAGAAGATGAATGTTTCCTTCCTATTGCTATACATATCGGGTGGATGAGAAGGAGAATTTCCTCTCCCACTGACATTTTTTGGATGTTGGTAACTTCCTCTGGATATTTAAGGAGAGCTAAATATATATGTTATAACAGACAGTAGCCTGGCAGAATAACATACATGCATGTTTCACATTTAGTGTCAATAAGAAAAGCTCCTTGCTTTCATAAATTCCTGTGATTAATGACGAGTTGCTCTATAAAAATGGTAGTATGATGTTTTTGCGCGCGTATGTATATAATTCTACTTCTGCTTCTTTCTTCTTAATTTTGTCCCATTATTATATTATTAGTTCTTTGATTCTAAGTAGTTCCATGAGATTTTGTGGTTTTGCTAAGCTTCTGAAATCAAAAAGACAGTTAAGGATGTCAGCTTTAGCTAAGAAGAGTTGAAGTTTCTAAAGTTCTTCTTTTCTGTAAGATGTTTTAAAAAATGGATTCCGGTGTGTGTGTGTGTGTGTTGAGTGGGGATAAGGACAAGAGGAAGAAGCTTCATAGAAGAATGGAGGGAAATCTTACCTCATTCTGAGGTAAGCCTGAATGCCAAATGAAGTATCAGAGAATGTACAAAGGAAGGCAAAAAGCTATAAATAGAAAGATGAGAGAAGTGAATGGTCAGAGGAAAGAAACATGCTTGGTTTCTGAAGAGAGGACCTTAGATTAAGTTACCTAAATAAACTTTCTGTGAAGTAAAAAGGCATATGTAATGTAACAGATGATATTTCATTGTTTTCATCATTGTTTTTAAAAAAGGAAAGCTACAGTAAGCTTTTATTAATTTTATAGTGTGTATGTACCATTAAAAGTCTTTTTGTCAAATTGTAACCTCAGATACTTTCCTTGCATCTGGTATAACTTGGAAGATGATGATTCTTGAACACAAGCATTTCAGAAATTTGTTAGGACATGTATAAGGACAACATCATGCATGTGAGAAAACATTTCTGCCTTCATTCATATTTACAGTGATGACGTTCAGTTTTTCAATATTACTTTTCTCCTCCAAAGTATTTGGAGCCATCGTTTAATGTGTTATGAAAAACAAGCAAGTTACACGTAAAGTGGGATAGTCACTCTAGTGTGTCTGAAAACTAAACTCCTAAATGCAGATATTTAAAAAATTCTGAGTTGCTATTATTTTCCTTTGACTTAGTACAATTTTTTCAATCACATTCAAGCATTTGAAAGTTTTTAAAGCATGGTCTCATTATGTGTCAAAGACATTAGAATCTACTCATGTTCATTTGTAATCCTATCTATAGACAGTATTTTATAGATGTTTCAGATGACTGTAGAGATGCAATGGCTATATGACTTTAAGATGATGTTTTGCTTACCTAATTAATTTTATTATCATATTTTTGATAGCTGCTGGTCAGACCATAAGTACGTAATATTTAGTGTCATTAAGAAAAAATAAAATATTTAATATTTTTTCTGTCTGCAAAGATAATTCATTAGATATATAATCGCTACCACAAAGCATTTATGTCTATCCTAAATTTTAATTTGATAAAATATCAGTGAAATCTAATATTCTTACTGTCTCTTAGTTTACTCTCTTTGACAAAGACATTTCCCTGCACAAAGGCATTCTTCAATTTGGTTATATATCTTCCACTGACCATGGCATATCTGATGTGGTGGATGTACTGGCTTCATTTTAGCATGAATTGCATATTTCCACCTTTTCTAGATGACACTGGAACAAATTCTGGTAGATCTTGACATTATCTTTAAATACATTCTACTTAGTACCTAATATTTTTCCTAAACATTTGCTTTTGAGGGCAGTTAGACTTTTTTTCATGCATTTATCTTGCATAATACAGCTCTACTGTGCAAATATGTAATGTAAATTTCTTCTGGACATCTCAATGGACATGCGTATTAGGACAAGGAATATGATTATTCTTGAAAACTAAATCTAATTATTTACCATGTATTTCTTTTTGTACTGAACAATCTTAGAATATCTACTCCATGAGTAAAATTTGATACTTCCAATGTATTAGGCTAATATGTCAATGCTTGTACTGTAGACATCAGCATTTGTTCCCATACTGCAATGAGAGTGGATTCCTGAATATAGAGGTATGAGATGTCATTATATGTTAAGAACGTGTATAATTGAATCTGTCATTAACACTGCAAGTGGCACAGTCTGACAAAACTTTGGTAATTATTTTTGCTCACATAACTTCTATTTTAAAATAGTCTCTGTGCAAATTATAATTGTGTTAAAATGTAAGTAATATAATCATTCTCATATTCATGATCTGCTGTCTTCAGGTGGCCAAATTACAGTTAGAGCTTGGAGGGAGGAGGCCTATTGATTTCTTTTTTTTCTACTTTCTGGATAACTGACATATTATTGCAGTAAAACATATGTAGGGTCAATTCATGCTGAATAGTTATTAGAAACCATGATAACAAAAGTCATTACGCTGCAGTTCAGTTTTGACAGTAAAATTTCTGCAACATTATCACAAATCCTCATGCATTAGTGCAATGATCCTTACTATAGTTTCATATTAGAATCAAAAGACTGCTGTAGCATGCTTGATACAAAAAGTCATGCAAGTCAAGTGAAGTTCTTTTATGCTTTTATAGAGAAAATATTTCCATGTCTTTCACATGCATGTATCTAACTCTGAGCCCTCTTGGATATTTCCGCCTTCAGTATATTTTTCATCTTGGATAGAAATGTTGCAAAAATAATGTTCCTGTTGTTTTGAAAGACCACATAGAAGATAAAGTAAATCTGACAATGGACACATGTCAGTTAAGCCAATTAATCTGTTCTTATTTTGTTGTTCCCATTAATTCACCTAACAGAAAAAAAAAATACTGTTCTCATATAAAGAAAAAATTTATTTCTCTCTTTAAATCGTGTTTTTGTTTAGACAGTTCACTTATAAGAGATCTTGGATTACATTGTGTCTTCACAAGACTAATAGTGAAAGCATGGATAAAATTATGATAAAAAATGTCACATGCATTCCCATTTCCTTACAAATCTTAAATGAAAAATAATACTGTCAAGGGTTCAGTGTGAAAGAAAAGAAAATTAACATAGAAGAAATGTCAGTGTTTTCAACTGTTTTTAAATGCTTAACCTGCTTTCAGAGCTGTTTTGGATATGAGCAGAAATGGGAAATGGAGCTGACATTTGTGTTTTGCCAGTATAACAAGACTACATAGTAGCTAGTAAGCAAAATCGTATCACATCCAGTATTTTTAACTGAGGTTCTTTCTGCATTTAAGCTTTTGACACTACAGTAAGTTGACAGAATAGCGAGTTTATTATGAAAACATGAGTAAAAAAATGTATCTTCAGTAAGCTTTTTATTATGTAAATTTACTAAAATTTCTTTGAGCTAATTATATGTCAACAATGTAAATATCAAGTTAATGTTATAATTATATTTGAATCAATAACTCAATAAGATCAAATTACTCGATCAGGAAATTAATACAACAGGGAGCCAAATAAAATCATTAGTTTGATAGCAAAAGGAAGTTATTGAGATCATTTATAGAAAATTTAGTCTCCTATCCATATGCATCAGTATCAGTAGCTGGTCAGGTTACCCATTCGTTGCTGTCCTGGTTTGAGGACAGGAGCAGACATAGAACACAGTGATGTCTGTAGGACTTCAGATTTAAGATCCTACAGTCTCCCAAATAAGGTGTCCCATTACAGGAAGTTAAATATCTTTAGATTTTTTCCTTAAAGAAATATATAAATTTTATATTTCATTTCACAGAATCACAGAATGATATGGAGTTAGAAGGGATCTCTGGAGATCATCTAGTCCAACCCTCCTGCCAGAGTAGGTCCACCTAAAGCAGGTTGCACAGGAACATATCCAAGCAGGTTTTGAATGTCTCTAGAGAAGGAGACTCCATTTAGGCATTTATTTTTCAAATTGAGTGTTCTCTAATGCCTGATGAGAAAAGATGAGGAAAAAATGCTTTTCTTCCTCTGCATATTCATAGATGTTTTCAGAATACTTTCTACCTTTACTGTCTCAGTGCCACCTGTGGTATTAAGACAAATAAGATGAATTGGAATATTCCAGGTAGTTTTAATGGCCCGGATTTCTTACAGCAGATAGTCTTTAAAGAGGGGGTCATGGATGGTGATGCCATTATCACAGACATCGATTTTAGAAAGCCAGCAAGTTTGTAGATCAAATATTCCTCCAGTACTACACTGACAAGAGTAGATGCCAAGGATGTTGTCATGTCAGCTTTTGAGTTGAAAGGTAGCAGACAATAAGCAAAAATTATCTTTTGTAAAACGTCAACTTGTTTAATCAATAGAGGGTTTTTCATGTGTTGAAGTGCTGCGTATCACTTCACCTAGAGACAAAAGATCAAAGAAACTTATGTCAGCTCAATGCTTCCACTAGGAGCTTTTTACCTTAAAGCACAGCCTTCTTGTTCATTATTTCTTAATGGATTCTACCTTTAAATAAAATGAATACAATTGTTTTCTTTTTTCCCCACATCCATACCCTTCTTACAAACACTATTCAGCGCAGTCGGAACAGAATAGGAAAAGACAGACTGGGGTAGCACCTCTGTTTTACCAATCAAAGTAGAAAGAGATGGATATTGTTAGCAGTTCTACCAGACAATTCCTTCTAACATACATAAACTTTAATACTCCTGTATGCGCACATTGCAGGAAAGACCTTGTCTGAGGCTGATGAGTTCTCAGTCAGCAGCTGGATACGATCTTCTGTCTCGTTTCATGTATCCATGAAAACATTTTTTAACTAGGAGACTTAGACTTGGGCAAGTTTTGCAACACACTTGCCTTAGGAAGTAAACCTTACTCTGATCTGAGTGTTCTGAGATTTCTGTACTTGGATATCTATGCATGTGTGCTGACTTGCCTCTAATATAGAACTGGTCTGTTTACATTACTTTACAGAGATGTTAAAATTATTACTGATTCACAAATTTATTTAATCAAAAGAAGGCAGAATCAATACGCAGAATAGCTTACATTATAAAATTCAACTTCCCCCCGCCCCTTTTTTTTTTTCTTTAAAGTCCTTACTGTCTTTTATTTACATGTAAAGCAGTCAGGTTGAATGGTTACAGAGTAGTAAACAACTTCCTGAGGAAAAGTTCAAAAGTTCGAAAGATATCCATATCTTATTTTATCTATTTTACATGTTCATTTTTAACCTCATAGATTAATAGCTTAAGATTTACATTCTTGCTAGCTACATAAATTCATGTTCATTCATGTTTACTTCAAAATTATATTAAGAGCATCATTAAGGTCACAGTGTTATAGCTTAATCTTGCAAATACTTTGTGAAAATATTTGGTGTCAAAATAGTTTGACTTAGCATTCAATAACTGACCAAAAAAACTTGCAACAAACAACAAACAAAATCCTCTAAATTAATAAAAATCATACTTTTGCTTTCCTTTTTAGCTCATAAACAAAGTTATTAGAATCTTTCAGGATTATAAAGCACACCTACACTGTAACTCATCCCAAATGCCTTAGTAGGGGTACTTATGATAAAGGTTTATTAGGACTACATTTTCCATGCTTGTTCGCTTGAAAAACTAAAAATTTCTTAATAGTTTAACATATAAGATTAATGCACCTTGTTATGCAAACCATTATCCTAGAAACTGGTAGAAACTTTGTATTGCTCCTTAAAATTTTCTGCTTAAAAAGGATTAAAACAGCATAAATCAGCAAAAATGGTCTCTGCTAGAATTAGCTGGGAAAGGTTTGACAACACGATTCTCAATCGACTGTGTTGAATGTCCTTGTGTATTTATGCGTACCCCGAACCAGTCATGTGAAGATATGGAGATATGGCTCCAGGACCTCTACCAGAGCCAGGGCTTTAAGAGCTGTTGCCCATGGAGCTGAGGCAACTAGCCTGCAGTTTTTAAATTAAATCTCTCTGCAGTAACTCCCAAGGATATCTTCCCCAGTGAGGCAGGTTGTGGCAGATATAGTATTTGAGGAGTTTGAGCATAAGAATCTGATTTTTTTTTTGCATTTTCTTTCAATTTGAAGTGGGAAAAAAAAATTCCAACAGTGTGCTGGCAAGCTCCAATACTACTACACACTCTATAACTTAAATTAATTGTCTCATTAATTTACTAGAGGATTCACAGAAGAAGAAATTTATATGGAGAATATAATCCATGTAAGCAGCCATCTCAAGGAAAGTATTAGCTGCCATCAGTCTTTTTTTGTTTCAGTTTATCCACATAGATAGTATCATATCTTGTGAGAAAAACTGATAGAATTGCCATGTATTGAGAATAAGAAATATTATGAAAAGTGACAGCACTTTGGCTACCAGACATGTTAATGACTAATTTTAAGGTTAACTTAAAAATGAGAGGTGGCTTAAATAGAAATTTGGAGTGAGAAAGCAGAAGCACTTTCTCCTTTGAAACACAATGTGGAAAGAAACTGATGCACGGTGTGAATCACATTAGTTTTCCAAATCAGTCATTTTCACAAAGACACGGGAAATAACCTAATACAGATTTGGCTGAAGGCCTGAGTAGCATTAGGACAACAAGGATCAAGATCTTATGGAAAAGACCAATCTCACAAGATAGAGTAACTAAATGAATTAGAGTCTTTTGGTATAGTTCATACATCAATCTGTTCTGGCATTCAGTGCTTCACTTCAGAGTGATACACCTTCATTGTGTATCACCAACCATGGCCTCTTTTGGAGATAATATTATCACTGTTGTTCATTAAGAGCTGTTCAGTTTCACACCTGAGCGCAGGAATGAAGGGCTGCCACAGACTGTGAAATCTCAGCAATGTCCATGGACAATGTCTTACTCCCTGTTAGATGTTTAACCGACCACCATTGCAAGCATTCTTGGAATTGAGAAGGGAACATACTAAGAGCAGATATACCATTCTTCTGTCCCAGCAGTCTTTAGATTATTAAGATAATGATTCAAACAAATCACTCTCCAAAGGAAGAATGACAGAATCAGGGGTATTTCCCTTGACAATAACAAGGAGACCAAGGCAATAGTCCTTGGAAAGCATCATATTAGCAAGCTGGGGGGCACATAGTTAGTGAATATAGATTTGTCTGGAAGGAACAGGCAAACAATATTTTTTAATCATATGTGCCTCCTCAACTTTCTGATGAAAATCCCTGACCTAAGAAAACAAGTTGAAAAGTTATAAAAACAGGAAAGAGTTCATTGTGTTGTGGTCTCCCAGTCAGTCATTTACTGAAAGTGCTTTTATTTCCATGTGTAAGATTAGCCACTAAGATCTTCTAATCATCATTTTTAAAGTGGGACAATATAATATGAAATCACAGCTCTAGAGAGCAAAGTGGTCTGAAAGGTGTCCAAAAAAACTGATTTTGGAGTGGCAGAAAAGCAAAGAGGAGCTTAATGTGCTGCTGTTGCCAGTGCAGAACCAGTCCAAGGCTTTACTAGAGATACTTATGCCAAAATATTCAAGTACTGATGTCTCCCAAGAACTGTAAAGGCTTGAAGCAGAAGACAGTTAGGATAGGTCCACAGAAGAAAAATACAAAATTATTAGTGTTGCTGATATTGATTCCTGTCAGTAAAACAATGGTGGGAATGAGGGGACCTATCATGCTGCTTTGATTCCTCTAGTCTCCTAGTGACAGTCACTAGAAGTCCTCCTCAATTTTAGCAGGGTTTGTCACTGGCAATTATTTACCATGCTACAAAGTTTGTTCCTGCTTCCTTGGGAAATTTAAAAGTAGTATCTAATGATAATATCTCTGAGGTTAGGTGTCTGGACTGCAGCATTAGTGAGTCAGATGCACTATTACATTGCATTACATTACATTAACTGTAATTATTTACAAGTAAGTAAACTGTAGAAGAGGCTGGAATAAATATTATGCTAGAATATTATGCTAGAAAAGACTTGTGCAGTCTTTTGTAATCTGGCTGTACCCCCAAGAGGGATAGCAGGGATGTGCAAGGCAATTTTTAGTTAGAAACAAATATCAAGAATTCTTCACATTTGTTTCAGGCTAATCTAAAACTAAGATTTTCAAAATCTGGGGCAAAGGAAAAAGAAATGTAGGTTGGAAAAGTCTGTAAATTGTCAATTTGTTTGTTTGATTAAAAAGAAAGGATATTTGGAAACCAATGGGTGGGTCTGGAGAGGATATTTGATATTTTTCAGTAAGGAGAGATGGAGTACTTCCTCACTTAAATATCAGTAATTCAGATGTTCAGTATCCTCCCAGGTTCAAGTAACCTATTAATATGATTGGAAATAAAATTCCCTCCTTTCCCAAGAACACCTGCCTGAATGACCAGGTTACAAATTATCCTTGGCAAAGTCTGTTGCAGTTTCTCACTGTATTGTCACACACTGTGAATAATTAGCTTTGAAGGAGACAAAAAGGATGAAATAATCATTAAGGTGTTCATCTAACAGTAGAACCTAGTTCTGAAAGAAATTTAGAGTAAATTATGCTAAAAGAGGATGTTTCATCAGTGCTGCTGAATGAAGCAGCCCCAGAATAATATAGCTCCCAGATCTGGGCATGCGACTGAAAGGTGTAACATCTTCCAAACAGTGAGATTGTAAATTTGTCTTCAACTTCTTGAGTACTCTTAACCCTGGCTTCATCTAGCACATGGAGTGCAGTCCCTCCATGATTTTCAGGGTTCAAGCTTTTACCCCTCTACATTACTGCATGCCAAGGGATTTGTGAGGCTGCTGGCCTGTGGCCATCACTGCAAGCCACTCCTACTCCTTCTAGCAGTCCTGCAGGACTGCCTTACTCTCTGGACCAAGGGAAGATGTGGTGGGATATTGGAACACTTGTTCAGGTGTCTCAGAGGCTTGGTTTGTAGCATCATTCCCCTTCAGTGAAGAGTACCCAGCTCCTTTAAATTTTTCTTATCTGAAATCAGGTTGATTCTGTAAGTAAAATCACTTATTTAGAATATATATAAAAAAAAGACAACACAGACACAAGTAATATTAACTAAGAATAAAAGAAAAACAGTATTTACTCTACAGTTAAAATATATGACAATTCTCATCTTCGGCCAGCTCTCTGCTTCCCTATGAATAAGACATTTGTCAAGATTCAGCTTTTGTACGTGCTTCTCTCTCTTAGTGGACTACCTTACATGCTAGAGTCACTCTCATTTTTCAAAACTTCAGGGAGGTCTAGGTGGATTTAATCTTTTCCTTGAAACTAGCAGAATTTATGACCCAGGAGAATAAGTGAAGCTTTATTAGAATAAAGCTTCTTCCTGTACCCAGAAGTTACCTTGTATATTTAACTGGTTAGTAAACAACCCTTTGATTCAATGAGGTGTGAAACTCTTGCATCTCCCTTTGGTGTCTATTTGACATTTTTCAGCAAGTATATATCTTTCAATCAACCTTGTCAACCTTCAGATTAAGAAACAAAACCAAAACCAAAACCAAACAAAACCAAACACCACTATAACCCTGTAATTTTTTTTAGTCTATTGCTACTTCCTGAAATCAGTCATGGTGGCAATGAGCCACTCTGCTGTAGGAATGGTGTTGTAGTGAGTGATGCCCAGCTCCTTAGGCAAACTGACCCAGTGCAGCCAGGAGTGGGGACTGACAGAGTAAGTGGCAACACCTATTTAAAGTCAGAAAGGACTGAGGGAGGGTGCAAAATTTCATCACAAAAAGTGGCCTACTGAAGATATTCCTAAGTGTAGATACTAGCCACCTTTCCTGGAGCCATTCAGAACATGGTTCCATGTCAACTACAGCAAATCTAAATTATTGCAGCAGTCTGGCTCCTCCCTCATGGCGGCATGCTTTCCTGTGCTGGGTACTGGCTAGCAGAGCTGATATGGTAGAACCAGGCTTACCTTCAGCCACATCTAGACCCTAAATGACAGCTTTGCCAACTAACTTAGTTGCATGTCCCCTTCACAAGACGAGTGGGGGATGCACAGCTGGGCATCAGGTGGGTGCTGCAACCGTCATTGCTCTGGCTGATTTTTTAAATAGCAGTTACATGCCCTTTTCCATAGAGCAATGTTGGTAGAAATTTTCGATCAGCTGACTTACCAAGTATGGACAAAAAGTGTAATTCCATCAGTTCTGAAAGAAGAGACAAAGATCTTTTTACATGACATGGTTATAAAGTTAATATGGGATTAAAGTATACAAAATTTTTTCCTAAAAGAAATAATCTTAGACCTGCGTTTGAGTGCTCCCTGAAGAATTTTAGGGTTTTATTAAGATAAATATTTTATTAGAAATTAAACCAGAAGAGTATAAGGGAAACCACTTTTCTTTGCTTGACTGAAAGAATTATATCTAATGCCCTGATCAAAGAGGTCTGTAAAATAGAGTGTGATGTGTTCTTGCCATAAGACAAAGACAGAAATGAAACAATGACCTAGGCTAGAAATTCACTTCTCTAGGGAGCAGCACAATGATTCATATTCTCAGGTATGAATCCCTGCAAATCACTGGAGATAAATCCAGGTTTTGGGATTTGTTGGAATAACTACATCATATAAATATTTTAGTTGTCTAGCCTTTTTTTTCTTTCTTTTCTCTTTTTTTTTTTTTAAAGAGTATTCACAGTTTCTGAAAAGGATTTGCTGGAAGGAAAAGTGAATAACTGAATGCAGAAAGAGAGTAGGAATGAGGAATTATAGAATGAAAAAGCATCAGAACTGTTTTAATTTTCAGAGATAAACTGTTTTGATGCAGCTTTTCTATCCATTTCCCAGTAACCCAGTGTAATTTTGTTAGTCCTGATACATTTTACCACTAAATCTAGCCATTCTTAACATTGATTTCAGTGCAATTTGTGTAATAGGTCAAGTAAAGTGGTGCTTATTGACTGCTGATTGTATATGTTTTTCCACCTGAAGTGTTATTGTTAATTGACGTGCTCTTTCATTTTCCTGAGATAATTTTCACTCTATTTGAATAACTGCCTGAAATTCCCCTTTGTAAACTAGGTTGTTTTCATGGCAAATATCAAATATAGTTTTGAAAATCAGATAAATTGCAGACGCTAATTCATTCCTTCAACAACAGAACATTAAAATAATCAGATGCAAGCTAGTTTGTCAAACATAATTTACCTTTAGTGAATATATGCTGTCTGCCTCTAACTAAATCACCCATTTCTAAATGTCTTGTAATCTTGTCCCATACCATTATTTCTAGTAATATTCTTGAAAAAGAATTCTGGTGAACACTAATGGCCTGAAGTTTTCTGTATAATTTTTTTTGTCTTGACATATTGCAGAATGTTCTACCTCTATTCCTAGTTGATTAGAGATCCTATATTGACAGACTCTTTGTCTTAACTCTTGGAGATTATAAAATTATAAGAAAGGGTATCTAATTATGGCCTGTTGGCTTTCCCTTATGAAGCTTTTTCTTGTATTTCAAAGGTTGCCATCAGAATATTTTTATTTTCTGATTATGAATATGGTGATATAGATGGTATGTACCTATCTGATGTCAGGGGTGCATTTCTAGCTTCCTTAAGCTGATGAAAGTAAATTGGCCAAAGTAACACATCAGAAAGAAACCCAAACATCATTTTAAACAATACCAATCTGATTTCTGCATTGATGAACTAGTAGATAATGCAAGTTTCCTCTTTTTCTTCTATTGAGAAGTCCAGTGTTGATCCCTCTATGATCCCACTTGTTTGCTTTAATTGATTTCTAAGGTTCTCCACATGTCTGTACAAAGACAGCAACAAAGACCCCAAGAAAAATTTCCCTTTTTTGATATGCCATATTGGATGTGCATATTCCTCAAGATCCACTGTAATAATGACTACATTTTGTCATTCACCCAAGCAGTGTCCTTTCCCAGCTCTACCATGGTACCCTATGACTTTTGTGTTTCCCCTGCACACTGCGATCCCAGCAATACTCCATCCTGGATTACTTCAAGGAATAAAGTGACACAGCCAAGCATCAAACTTTTTACTGTCTCTCACATTCTGTGACAGGCATAGAAGACAGTTATCTGCTATAATTAAAAAACCTGTGAATTGAAATTTCAAGATTACATATCTAAAATAAGATTTATACAAAGGATTATTCTGTGACCATGAATATGTTTACTTCATTAAAGCTGCATAACTAGCAAAACATGCATGTTTTAGGTCTATGAGTTCTGTCACTACTCTTGGCAAAATCTGGAAATAATTCTCAGTGTCCACTCCACAAGAGATCCACCTTCCTGGGTAATAACATTTCACACACAGCCTTCAGAGGCATGCAGCTGCCACAAACCCAGTGAAAACTCAGGGCAAAGGAGTGGTTCTTAGACTCCTAGAAAAGATTCTTAAATCAAGAAGTAGCTTTTTAAAATTCTTGGCATATGGTGTGAACACCATATAATTTCAGTGCAAAGGTCAGGCTGGTTACTTTAAAACAGTGCTGAAAATAATCCTATCCTACTGGTAATTCTGTCCCTAAGTTTTATTTCTGCTGCAAGGTGTGTAGGAATTGTCAGGAAATATATAGACTTAAGTTATTCTAATAGTTTACTACACCAAGGTCTTGGGCACACCAAATATGTTCCATAGGCACCCTACGTTCTTCTTTGTCATTCCCTGTCTCCCTGCTCTGCTTTTCTTAGGCCAGCTGAGCTGATATAAGTATCCACTTATATCTCTGTGTAGGCTTCTCTAAAGAGATGGCTTTGCACAGGTGCAACTAGAAAGCCCTCAGAGATCCTAGAGGGGTTGCGATGAAGTGTCAATAGAACAAATCCAGCATGACTTGCTGAACAAACTTTGTTGGTAACAGTTAAGAAAAAAAATAATTTTTATTTGTATACTGAGTACACCTAGCCCCAAAGTCAAAGAATGATATAAACTATTGATTCCCTGTGTTATTTCCAGAGAATTATTATTTATAGTATTAGTGAACTAGTGTCTGTTCTAGATCTGATTCAAAGAACAGAGGAAAACTTCCTCGTCCAGAGATATAACAAAAACAAATCCACATCCACTCCTCACAAAAATCTCTATCATGTTACACAAGTCAATATGTAAATGTTTGGAAGATATGTTTCTCTGGCATCATATTATACATGTAAATGGTTTCTATTATTTTCTTCCTATGTGTATCTGAAAATAAAAGTAAATATATATTATGTCCTATTTTATATATATATGCATACAAGCTTTCCAGAGATTATATTCATTTCAGACAGCAAAATCAAGCTAAGCAAAATGTCAAACTTTGTTTACTAATTTTGTACTTATCTTTTCTTTTAATATCCTGTCTTGGTTCTCTAGTTATAACGTAGATGCACCTAAAGTTTGCTGGAAACATTTGCCATTAGCTTCTTCTAAAAAAATTAAATTTGAGGATAATCCTACCTCCAGAGCTTATTCTGTTCCTGGCCATTGACTGTGACAGTGAAAGGCTCATCTGAAAGCAGTGGAGCATCCCATCTAAAAGCATAAAACATATTACATTTCATGAAAAAGCTAATTCAGATTGTTTAATTCGGGTAATATTGCCTCTGTCACCTTCAAAATCAAAATGTTCTTTCCTGTTATTATAAAGAAAACAACCAAATTGCTTAAAAACCCATTTGAATACACAGCTGCCTTATGTTGCATACTAATTTGATTAAAAATGCTTGTGCCTCACCAGCATTTTTTACATAAAACACACTGGTGAATTTAATAAAGAAATATAAATATATTTTAGCAATTTTCTATGATAGAGTACACTATAGCATCCACAATACCCCTGGACCAAACAAAGATCTCAATGCGGTATTGGAAGATGCTAAACTGAATGTCTTGCTGTATTTGTTTGCTCAATGCTTTGGGCACTGTGCCAACCTCATTGCGAATAACTGCATTAGTCAAGTGTATC
The DNA here is from genome assembly GCA_028566535.1 of Scolopax minor. Taxonomy (NCBI): domain Eukaryota; kingdom Metazoa; phylum Chordata; class Aves; order Charadriiformes; family Scolopacidae; genus Scolopax; species Scolopax minor. Next base: position 114,348,229 of record JAOXNG010000012.1, on the reverse strand, counting down.
CAAATTATTACAACACAGCGTCCATCCCAGTTATTGCTGTTGAAGCATTTTCTGAATCTTCACATCACTAGAAACAGTTATTTGAGGGGAGAGCTTTGCATAAATTCAGGACAATTCTAATTTCAGACAGAAAATCTTAAAATCTTTACAAGTTGATTGTGTAACTAGGTTTTCCTAGCAAGAATAATTAAGAAGTAGTTGCACAATTTTTTTTTTACCTATTATTTTTTTTACCTAATATTTTCCTATTATTACCTTGTCCAAAGTGGGGACCTGCCATGCCAATAGAATGAGGAAAAGAGGAGCCAAAACAGGATTCATTGTATTTATTTTTCAGCTGATAAAAATAAGTATCGTCAATAATCATATCACCTTCTTCTTTCTTCACTCTACCAGCTTAACTCTTTAATTCTTCTAGATGGTGATGTTCCAGAAAGTGTTTTTGTATTCCTATTTATCATGTTTTTGTATGAGAGATGGCAGGTTATGTATTTTAGTATTTTCTCTCCTAGAAGAGACCCTCCTCTTACTGCAGAGATGTCCAACCTTGTACTAAAGTTTGTCTGGAATCTACAGAATATGAAGTTCCCCATGTTCCCACCTTTTCATTTCAGCATAGCTCAGGTGAAGCTGGGGATGAGGCCCAAAATGACCAAGCAGTATTGGCCTCTGC
>JAOXNG010000012.1:114327135-114339083 GCA_028566535.1 Scolopax minor | reverse complement strand
CATTCTTGAACTATATAATAAATATTTATCAGAGTATATAATACTTTTTCTACATTCCTGGTAGCTATATTTCAGTGAGCTCCGTATTATAAATCTTGCTGTGTCCAATGACATGCAGCTTTTTAGTTATCAAGTTTTTAGATGCCTAAAACTGGCTCTCCTAGACTACTGAGCAAGTTCAAAGCTTTGTACTTAAATGGATTTTCAGCATAAATTTAGGTTTTATGCATTTCTTTGCTGTCTATAGCATAGTAGCTGACTTTGCAGATGAATGTTATCTTCTAGCCTCCATACAAGGTAAGAGCTGTGTATTTATACTGAAGTGGCTGCCTTAGATGAGGTAGCTTTGACACTAAAGATGTATTTTTCTTCTTGATTTGGACATATAGTAGATTTATTTTATGTGTATGTTTCAGGTAATAGGAAAAAATAGTAATATTTTATTCTATATAGTCCATATGATTGACCTCAGAAGAGGGTCAGGGTTAAGGGGCTATTACAAATTTTGAATAAAATGCTTAAAGGTATGTTAAAGAAAAGTGATTTTAGTCTGGTTTTATGGTGGTTTTGGGGGGTTTTTTGTTTTGGTTTTTTAAATAATTCAACTCATAAAGCTAAATTTATTGATATACTCTTTACTGCCTTTCCAAATTCTGGAATTATGTAAAGCATTGAAATAAGCACTTATTGTGCATTAGATGAGTGAAAAACAGTTGGTATGCTGGTGAACCTAGTCTTTAATTTGAAACAGACTTTCTAATTTTGTTATCTAGGATACGGTAACTGTGTCTGCACCGACAGGTAGGTGTTCCTGCTGTGTACCCTGCAGTCCTGCTCTCCTGATATTCCAAACTGGAAATCTTTTGAAGCACAAAGTTTCCTTCCTTGTTTGTGCATCCAAATTTTCTTCCAAAAGAAAGCAAGGTGCATGCAGAGTGTGCAGAGTTTTGCTTTCCTTTTTTGCAGAAAGGGAAACTGAATAAGATGAGCTGTAACTATTGTTAGTCTGCTGTTAGAAGTTGAATCTGCGTTCTGAAAGGTAGAAGAGAAACACACTGAAGGAGGGAGAAAAACATCACCAAAAATAGAAAACTCAGCTTCTGACATTTATACTTTCCATTTTTCAGCATTAGCATTGCAACAAAGATTGACAGAATTGCTGTTCAGGCACTTCTGATACATTGAAGAAGGCTTAAAAAAAAAGGAGGCCGAAGAGATCTCCTTTGGACTCAAGCCTAGATGATGTTTCTTCTTGGTTTCCACAGAGCCAAGACTGGCTTTGTCAGTACCACTGGCTTGATCACACTACAAAGCACTGGGCTGTGGGCCTCAGCAGACTTAGTGGCCTTAACTTGTGGTTAATAGTATGTACTACTGTATTTCAGCTTTGTTTGTTGGAAATCATGTGAATCCACCAGAGCAGATTTTAAAAATAGTGTTAAAGTGCAGTTATGTATAATATGCCATGAGATGTGGCATGCTGACATGTAGCATGTCTGGGGATATAAATCTTTTTGGAGCAGTCCCTGGGGTACATCATATTTTATCATATCATATCATATCATCACCTGCTTTTGCAGGGGTATCAGACTATATGATCTCCAAACCCCTTCCAACCCCTACCATTCTGTGACTCTGTGATATGTAGGCTTTGCCTGCAGGAGACCACATAATTTACTCTGAAATAAAACCAGAGAGTGAACTGTGTTGATGACTAGCTGTCTAGTGGTGGAGTTTGCTCCACAGTCCTCCTTTATTTTGCAATGTTGATGCATGCTTGTAGTATGGATAAAATTCTCCTCAGTATACTATGACTAATTTAAAGTTTCAGACTAAAGATATTTTTTTACTGTCTTTTAAGGGATATAGGGAATATGAGATTAAGACTTCCTAGAATTAGATTAGATTGAATATTTGTAGGATGGAGACTGGCAGTGGTGGGATGAGGAGACAGGTTAAGGATAGGCAAATGGTGATTTGGACCAAAAAAAAGAGCAGTCCAAGGAAATACTGGAGTTTTCCAGTAAGTCTGGGTCTTCCTATGGAGAAATGGAAGAACATCTGCCTGTTAAGGATGCTCTCCTTTCAGATACTGAAAAGGAACTAAAGATTCCTGAATCTTAGATGTCATTCACCCTCAACAACATCTATGAAACTCTTTGGGATAGTGTTTTACCCCCTTTTAGTTCTGTCTCACATGAAATATTCTTATGCTCTGCAGAAAAAACCTCTCCCAGAAATACCGTCTTCCACTGCACATGTTGATGTGTCCACAAAGTGAGCCCACCCGTTGCTTTGAAAAAGACTATGAATCATATCATAATACATAGGGTCTTAAATTAATGTTGCCAAAGCAACTGTAAGTCTGGCATTTCCTAACTTCTGAACATTTCTCTTTTGTTTTTATTATCCTTTTAAGGTAATTGTGTGTGATTATAAAGGCATTAACTAGATTCCTTTTTGCATCTTTCATTTATCTGGTGATCAGGAACATAATACTAAATCTATTTGTGTAATTGTGACACTTAAGAGTCTTGGAAATCAAGATAGGTGGAACCTGCCAACTAACTCATGGTTACCAAAGTCACTGACTCAGGTCATTAATAGCTTAAGTACCTCCTCATTAAAATAGTTTAACCAAAGATGTGTTTTCTATCCTGTTTATTACTGCTGTCAGCTCTTACCTATAAAAACTGCTATTTGAAAGGGTTTATACAAAAACTGCATTTCAGAGAAGGATTACAAAGCCCAAATTTCTTGACAGCCATAGTGAAAATCAATCTGAAGCTTACATGCTAGTAATGACTTCCTTGTTTTCACACATGCTTGAATTTTCTTCAGTTCTGGAGAATCTTCCATGAGTTAGGAAAAGATGACTATACAGTCATAATCCTTACTAAGAAGAAAAGTGTACATAGACACCAATTGTAAGGTCCATTGAATACATACATCTTTGGAAGCAGTGTTCAACAATTTTTGTCAGATCTTTTTTATTTTAATGGTTCCTATTTAATACATTTGCCTTGTAAATATAATAGCTGTATAAATAAGGGCTGTAATTGGTATAGAGAAAACCTTTTTGATTGAGTCATATTTAGGATTGCAATTTTTTTGTTTAAGAAACACACCTAACTAAGTGATAGTAACAAATAAATGAAATTCTGCCAGCAACATTAATGAAAGGAAAAATGAGGTGACAACTTATTTAACATCTTGAGTTTGATTAATTTATCGCCAATAGAAACTCTGTTTTCAGTGCAATCCTGCTCAGAGTTGGAAAGAGATGCTGAATTCCCCTTGCCAGGCTGGGCTCTGTGACCCCAGCTCGGTTCCTCCCAACACACTGACGGTGACTGACCCAATAAAAACTGCAGTCCCAGTTCTGCAGTGGGGACTCTGGTGGCTTAGACAGCAGCCAGAGATTTGACACCTGGTGGTCCTGAGGTGTTCCCTGAAATCTGGGGCACAGGTCCTAAGGTCCTGTGCTGTTGGGGGCAAGAGTGTCAGTGTTTTAAAAGTCAGCAATTTCAGGGCAGTCAGCCTTGTCAGTGTTAATAGGCTCCCTGTTGTGGTACTAAGGGATGGAGGCATGGATCTATCTGGGCTAGAGTCTGGCCTCCTAAGACTTCCAGTTTCTTTGCTGCAATGTAAAAATGATAAATCCTAGAGGCCATTCCGTTGCAGTTGCCGAGTGAATTTGACTTTAGCTGCTGTAAGTTTCACTAGTATTGTTGCTTTTGGGTTTTTACTTTTCTCATACATTGAAAATATGATTGTCCACTTTGACTGTCTTCACTGTTCACTGTTCAGCCCTTCCCCTTATCCTGAAAGCTGGGTGTGAAATACCAGACCAGACCAGGCTTTGTCTGTGCTCTGGAACAGGGGCACATCCCGCTCAGGTTTGTGGGTTCTGTTTCCCCACTTAGCAGCAAAACAAGACCCAGATGCACATCAGCCCTATGAGGGCCCCTGATTTCATTGTGCTGGAAACTGCTGCATGCAGACAGGGAGGAAAATGTGTCGTGCTTGTATGGGGACCAGGGGAGTGCCAAGTAGCACTCCTAGCCTGCAGGTGAAAAATCAATAGAGGGATCTTAAAAATGCTACCTCCAGGAAACAGGAGTGCCCACAAATAATATGAATGGTTGCAAACTTCCTAATGTATCAGGAAATGAAAAGTTATTTACTTTTTGCATTAAATTCCTAAGAGACAAGCAGAATATGATCTTCTGATTGAAAGTTTTATCAGGGACTATACCAGCGACATTAGCTTATTTTTACATAAATTGCTGTTTTATCATTATGAAATACAATAAATAACTTACAATAGCATTACAATCTCATTGACAATTTTGGATGTTGTTCAGGAGGGAAAGTGAGGGAAATGTGATATGCACATGGCAGCAAAAGACTTCAGTTTGAGTAAAAGTTTAGAAGTAAAACCATGGAGAATTGTTGAAGAACATTTTCAGCAATGAAATAAATAAATAAGTACAAAATAATGAAAATGGTCTCCTTGGCTATAAAACCGTCATTGTTGAATCCTACACTGTTGTAGTTGACTCAGTGCTAGTTACCAGCATAGTATATTGTTATTAGCCATCTTGTGTAACATATGACTCAAAGTTCTTTGTGGTCCATACTCATTTGAATCTGTCCTGTTATCTGTGGCAGTTTAGTTGAAGGAAATCAATTTCAGTTTGTTGTTCATACACAGTTTTGATTTATTCCACTGATACTTAGAATATTCTGCCCTATTCAAAGCCCACGCACATACTAGAAGCGACACACACTACACTTTGAAATTCAGACTGTAAATGCAATAGCAGACTTATCTGCTTACTCACTGAGCTCTCTGAATCTGAAGGAGGGAGGACATTGTGGACATTGTGGAAAGAACAACAAAAATTAAAAACCCTTTTGTTTGTTTACTCATATGCTTTGAAGAGTTACTACAAATAATGTATTTGTGACTTTTTCCAGCAGTATTCTTTTCACATTTTCGCTTCTTTATGAAATATTGAGGTGGGAATATTGCAAATTAAAATAGAGCTACACTGTCAAGGTGGGGAATTCTCATTCCTGCCTTCTCAGGCACTTGCTTTCTTATTTCTTGCCCTGCTTAGTCTTGTTCTTAATTTTCTTCTTTCTTCTTCTTCTTCCTCTCCATCTTTCTTCTCAGAACTGGAAGAAGGAAATACAATGAATCAATGCTTTTGGGATATCATTCAAACTTCTCCTTTACAGTAGGTCTTAATGTACATCACATTATCTGAGTCTACATGGTACCTGTGGTATTTCTTTTAATTTGAGACTTTTATATACATTACTTACAGTACTCACTGAGTGATTTAATTACTGACAGCTTGTGACTTCATTTAGCCTTTGTGCTTCCTAGAGAAATGTGGTTGAATCCCTAAGCCCTTCTGAGGACAAAGGATTCTGGTAAGACTGCAAAATTTTATTCCAATTATCTTAATAGCTAGTTAATACAATATGTATTATGACAGACTGAAGATAAATATCTAACTAACTGTAAACTCCATTCTGTGAACACCATTTGATTTCTGCTTTCCCCATAATATTTATATTTGCAGTTCAATCTCCATCCTGACTAAAGGCAGGCAGATAACGGTGGTGGGAAAAGACAGTCAAATGCTAACAAGGACTATGTGCTTGAGTGCTATATTCTTAGATCAGAGAATTAAGTAATACTTTAGAAGTCTCAGTGAGAATGCTACCAAGAGTCATCCAAGATAAGGGACTGAGAAGCTGATGTGTAAATGTCGCAAATATGGGTATCTGACTCTTTGTAAACCTCAAAAGATGCTTATGTTTACTAAGCAAGAAAGGGAATTCTGTTACCTTAGGTTGACCTCTGAGTCAAGCAAGAAGGAAAACAACTGTCTGGCCTAAAGCTCTAAATCAGAGCTAGGTTCAAAATCAGCAAGGAGGTTACAAGGTTTAAGAATTTTCGTGAGATTTCTGAAAGCTAATCTCTGGTACTAGGTGAGAAGAAAAGGATGTTTGGTTAGACTAAGGATGTCAAATTCAAGTTAGTTGATGACTTAAAGACTTCAGTTATTAGTCTTAAGATATCACTTCTTCCCTTCACAGTTGTAGTTCCTACCCTGACTTACTGTAGTACCCTCTAGCCAAGTATATTTGCTTATCTTCCCCATCTTCTTGAAGATGGACCCCCTCCAACCCACATGTTCTGTTTCTAATCCCATCCTCCTCATGAGTTCTTTTAATTTATGAATTCAGTACTCACTGTTTATGAAATGCATGTGTGCATCTGGCTCTTTCCAAGACACTTTCAACAGGAAGCTCAGGATATTGTTGGCCATGAAGGTGACATCTAGTCTGTGAAATGAATGGTCAGGGACCTAGCTAGACCTGCTCTGTAGTTTTCCGTACTGTATATTTATGGTACCATGGTCCTGTTTTGCCTTGCACTAGCCAGCATTTTCCAAGAGAAGTCCTTAGCATGAGTCAAGGAATAACATGTATCTGGGACTGCTTCATGCAGGGATTTTGAATAGCTTGAAACCAGCTCGAGTTCCCTCAGCACAATACAATATTCCACCACTATCCCAAAAGGCTTTGCCATAACAAAGGCAAAAAAAAGCCTACTGTCTTCTGTGTTTCATCTTCATAGCGTGAAACACAGCTTTCACGTTAATTCAGTCATTCATCTGTTAAGCCCTTCTTCCCTTAAAATACTATTTGTGTTTTAGAGCAATGAGGCTGTCACAGAAGACTGAGAAAGTGGTAGTGGACTACATAGTGTGGACAAAGGCAGCCTGTGCCACTTAGTCTTACTGCCACAGAATGGTTCCTAGCTCTGTTTATTTAACAATACGAAAGTAGCCCCAGGGGTTGAGAAACAATGTGCATCTCTAAGATGCAGTCAGCCATCAGCACAGAGGTAACATCTGGCAAGAAGTTATGCACATCTTAATTGGCCAGCTGTTCTTCTGATTGATTCATTGCCTTCCAGGAAGCACACTTACCTCTCCATGCTCAAGTTGGCCTTACAGAATATCCAGCCTCTGGGCTGCTTTCACTGTCCAGGCAGTGTATTGTGCAAACCCAGGTAGGAAATTCCTGTGCAAAGCCTGGTTTTTATGAGCTGAAGGCCATGCCATTCCTCAAATGGTTAACTCAAAGTCCAGTTTCTGTCACAGGTAAAGGGATGCTGGTGAGCATTCAGCCAAGCATTCAGGAGCATGTGCCACTTTGGTGGTGCCTGTTGTATCACCTGGGCTATCTCGGCACCCAGTCACACTGCCCAAAGCCTGGGAATTGGCTGGTGACTAACAGATCTTGTGAGTTCATAGCCAAGTGCCAAAGGACTCAAAGTACAAATGAAACGGAAGTACTGTCCAGTCACAACAGGCTGGTTTCTGGGAACAAGATGGGCTTGACTTATGATCCTTGAATTCTTATGAATTTATAGGGGATAATTGAAAAATGTCTCATCCAGAAAACCAAAAAAAAAATTCTTCCTCTGAATTTCTTTTACTCTTTTGCAATAGTCAGGAGATACTCTATATGAATCATAAGCAACTGCTTAATATAGAAGTTTATCATAATAGTTGATGTTCCTTAGTCAAGACACTCAGAGTGCTGTCTCTGTATTCTGCTAGTTCTACAACTGAAGTACTTTTTGGTAATTAATCTTAGTGTATCTTAAAGGTAGCAAAGAAGGCATGAATTCACCCTTCACAAAAATGGATCTTAATAGTTTGTTAGCTTTATTTTTAATATTGCAAGCTCATGAAAAAAAAAAAATCAACAACACTAAATGTCAAAGGACTGCTAGTTTACATTTTGAAAAATGTGTTAACAATTATACTCCAGAAATCCTTTAGGAGGGGACAGAGGATGAGATATGGTATTTTATTGTGCAATTTCTTCTTTCAGAATAAGCAGTGGAGTCTGTAAAAAGAATGATTAGAGATTATGGCTGCTTTAACAGGAGAAATTAATGGCAAGGTCAGGAATTTCTTTGGAGCAATCTTGTTTACTTGCAGGGTTTTGACACTTCAGCTTGTGTTGTCTGATGTATTCCTCTAATGGCTTTGTGCAAATACCAAATGAAAGTTGGGAAAAGTTGTAGGCTTCTGTAGATGAGAGCATTGGAGGCAAAAAAAACCTGAAGAAATACAACCCTTTAGTTTGGAGTAAGTGGAATTATCTGCACCTTTTCAAGATGTTTCCATTCATTGCTTCGGCCTCCTGGGGATGAAATAGCAGTATTTGATTATCAGTGTTACTAAATGATATAGAGAGAACCATCTGGATAAGTTCAGATATATTTCCCTTGTATAGCAGTAGAAATTGGAAAAAGTAAAAGCCTTTGAGGAAAGAATAACATCACTTGCATTCTATGTCTACTCACTATTAAACTCCAGGCTACCTTTTCAGGAACTTAATACAGAAAGCACAATTTTCATTTTCAGATTGGTGTTAAAAACAGCTACAGCAAGTAACCACAGGAAGGAGAAAGATACCCTGATCTTACTCTATTGTCTTTTTTCCTTATTTTTCTCCTGACAGCAGTTAAAAATCATAATACCATTCTTTAAATATTTTCTTCCTCCATTGACTGCTGGTTTTGTCTGCATTCACTGATATTTTTAGTGGAATATTGTCTTATTTTTCAGGGTTTCTTCATTTGTTTTCTAGTGGATCTTGAAATACAATTTTCCTTTTTTAAAATTTAACGTTGCTAATCTGCTTACCAAAGCATTCACAACTGGAATAAGGTCAAAAAACAAGTGCATCTTTTCATGTATACTTGCACATCAGCTGAGATTTGTTTTTTTCATGAGGGTTTTATTCATTTTTTAAAGTATATCCAGTCTGTTGACAAAAGAGCTTTATTTAAATGAGCTATGTAATCTTTACCAGCAGTCTGTGGAGCAGATTTGACAATAAAGAAATATCTCATTACCTAGGAGCTTTGTATATTGTACAGGTGTAACTTGGTAGCTGAATAGTATAAAAAGATAAATATTAACTGGATTTTGCTAATAAATCTGCCATTCTTACTGCGCCAAAATCTGTAGAGTTGTTGTAATTGCCGTTGTTTGAGTTGTAACAATGAATGGAACTGATAAGGCTTATGTCATTTACATAGAATTTAGCATTCACAGTGCACTGTTGAATTAATATGACACACACATTGGGTCTCTGATATAAGATTAGCATCATTTGAAAATAGAGAAAGTGTAGATTTATAAATGACACATTAGTCTCTGTTCAACATGTAATGGTAATTTGCTTAGGTCTGAAAATCATAGTAGGTTACTACTGACAGCAGTGACTAGTAGTTAATACTTCTGTTAGTTGCATTTTGGTTTGCTCTATTTTGTAATAGAAGAGGGGACTGCTGAAGAATTACAAAATAATATTGTGTTGAATCCAGAAGGTCAGGAACCAGAAGGTCAGGTACCAGTTATATCAGTGTTAGTCAAGAGTGGTGTTGAGTTATATTTGCTGAATGTAAAACAGAGTAATGTTTTAATAAAATAATTCAGTGAAATAATCTTAGTTTCCTGTACTGTCAACACCATAGAATAACTATGTTTGAGCTGCCTCACATAGCAATCAAATACCTAAAGCCTTTTACACACCTCACCCTGGTACGGCAATGTCAAACATATACCTTTCTTCATGGCACAGTATGATTTCAAGTTTTCCCAGTGTCTTCAGTTGAATCTGACATTGCTAATCAGCTCCAGAAATTAAAGACATAAACTGGATGCCCCCCCAAAAAGAAATAACACAAAATTCAAGTTATCTCTGAAAAGCTGAGCTTAAGTGATTTAGTTTATATGCCAGGGGTACAGTGTGTCAGAGGTGTGTGGCAGAGATATGAATATAATAGATTTCTGGAGTGTTACTTTCAGGAGCCTTGATCATTACAGTGTTCTTTGGCTTCCATCATTCTCTGCCTTCTTCACAGCGTCATGCTCAGTATATTACTGCAAGTGTACATAAGCTTTCCCAGTGATTTTGAGAATTGATGATGTTTTATTTTATGATGGTCTTCACTTATGAATACCTCTAGCTCATTCACGTTCACTGGAGCTGAATCCAGCCTATTGTTTACTAAGATTTCTGCCCAGCTTCATCTTACATCCAGTATGATACTGCATTGCAAACCTTTTCTCTTGCAGAAGGAAGGAGAGAGATCTTTTTTCTCTGAATAATTCTTTGAGTTTTTTTGAATGGTGGGATCTAGTGTTCCATTTCTCTGTCATATGAAAATTGCTGTATGCCAGGACATTTTTTAGCTTCTGGATTGCACAGTGCATTGCTGACATCTCAATTGGTTAATGTTAAATGATTTAGGTTCATAATATTTCATCAAAATATGGTATTGATGGTAGGCTGAGTCTAGTGAGACTTCTTGGGAATGCTCTGCCCATCTGTTTCTCTCATCTGCCTCAGCTACCTATATGTTCCATCCCTGCTGCTGCTTAGTCCATTTCTTCTTCATTTTAATATCCACAAATGGGTTTAGTCACTTGGTAAGTAGCCTGCTCTACCTACTGTAGCTGCAAGATCATCTTCAGCTGCTAGTTCTTTTAAATGTCTCATTTTGTATTTCCTTAGATTCTTTTCAGCCTGGAATCAACATATGTTCAAAGCTGCCTCTTAGTCTTTCCATTCCTTGAGCCTTTGGCTGAGTTTGCTTCCTACTTTTCAGGCTGTTTCTGAAGAAAACTTCAAGAAAGGACAAAGAAAATTTCCATTAGTTCTTGAACGAAAACTCACAAAATCATTCTTTTTTTTTTTTTGGTAAAATATTATTGCACTGGCAATTAATATTTTATGGTCTAGGTTTAGATCACCCTCTTTGATGTTACTGTACCCTAACATAGATAGCTATGTAAAACCTACATTACACAGTGATGGCTAGAATTGCACCAGATTTGATCAGCAGTTGGATTCCTTAATCACAGCTTGGAATCCTTCACAGGATCCCTTAACAGAGACCTCGTGGTTTCATCCAAGTATACCTTCCAATTTTCACAAAGACTTTTTTCTTCAGGATTGCTGAGCACCAGTAGTTGGATATTTACAGTGATACACAGACAGGCACTTCATTGTCAGTGATGAATCTCATTCTGGACCAAAATAACAGACATTATAGAGAAAATCAAGTTTCAGTACTGTATTCCTCACCTAATGTATGACAAATTGCTTTGTGAAGATGGTTTTTGTACAGGGTAGAGTTATACAGAGATAAGCATTCTTCCTTGCTTGGCAAGGCTGGTACATAAACAATCTGATCAACTGAAGGACATATGAGAGGCTCAAGAGTGCTTACAGAGGACAATATTTTTAAAATTTTTAGTTGATAACAATGGAAAAATTTAGTAGTGACTATCTACAAAAAAATTTTTTCCAAAGACTTACAGTTCTCACCAGATTATTTTTAGGAAATAGTCATGTCATATAAAAAAAGGCTGTCCACTTTGAAAAGTGACTCCTTTTTGTGTACTGCATCTAGTCAAGGAAACATCAGTATAATTTTCTAACAGGAGCAGAATAATGTATTTTGCCCAGAATACCTCACAAAAAAAGCAAACTGCTTGGGCTATCCAAACAAATTTAGCCTGAGGCAAACACCTGCCATGCACATTTTTAGATCAAATGTTTAAAGTTTGGCAAAATATAAAGAGAATTTTCTTCTGAGACAAGCAGTATCCCAGTCCTGCCTGTTGTAATATCTGCTATATTTTATGTGATCCAGAACCTTACAGTTTTACTGGATCAGGCACCTTAGAAATAAGCATGTGTTCTAAATGCAAAATACATTTGTCTGATGAATAACTATAATATTGGAAAATAAAATGAAACTTTATTTATCATAGAATCATATGGGGTTGTAAGGGACCCCTAGAGATCATCTACTCCTCCCCCACCAG
>JAOXNG010000012.1:114306588-114318790 GCA_028566535.1 Scolopax minor | reverse complement strand
AGTGGATTGGTGTTGGGTTGTGGGTGGTATGGGGTTTGTGGGGGGTGCTTTTTGTTCGTTTGTGTGTGGGTTTTTTTGTTTGCTTGTGTGGGGGGTTTTTGTGGTCTTTTTCATTGGTTGGACTAGATGGTCTTAAAAGGTCCCTTCCAACCTAGGTGATTCTGTGATTTCAATTGTGATGTTAAAAAAAGAATAAGAGAATATATCATTGTAATAGCAAAGAATAAATAGGTTGGCAGTCAAATCAACTGCTAGAGCAGAGATCAATGACTGAAATGATTTTTACTTTCAATTTTGGCTCATCATCTATTTCATTTTTTGTAAACCAAAGTGCAGGACTATTTTTTGAGCAAGAATATTTCATCTTCTTTTGCTCTACCTTTTTTCTAACCTGTTTCAAGTTTTAAAAAATCCTTTACTGCTGTCTGATTGCAACCAGTGCCAGAATTTGAGAGATTAAAATTGCGGTGCATGAAGTGCACTAGAAGTGCATTAGAAGTGCATGAGCACTGCTCTGTTCTTCTTTCATTCTGGGCAGTTTACATACATGCTTAATGACTCTGAAAAGAGAATTTGTTTCTATCATGGTAGTCAAAGAAAGTTCTATGAGCTCCATCGTAGATTACACTAACTTTTCAGATAATGGGCAAACAACATCTTATGTGTTAGGAGAGGAGCAAAGACTATTGCTGAAGTCTTTGCTCCTTCAAATAAAAGCAGGATAGAGATCTCTTCTGGTTGGGGTTTGAAGAAATGTGACAGAGCAATGTGGGGAAAATTTCATGGTCAGAGTCAGTGCAGTCTATATTCTATAGTCTGTTGGAGGATTTCAGTCTTCAAAACTCCTATAACTACTAAATGCATTTTAATCCAACAGAAAACAATGAAAGTAATTTCTTTGATTTAGAAAAACTTGATAAAAATGTAAAACCTTTTCCTCCATAAGTCTACAGGCAAGGTATTTGTTATGTTAATGACTTTTGTTTTCCCAATAATGTTTTGGAGTTTCAATAACTTGGCTCTTGAGTAAGTTCAATTAGCTATCTAATTGCAAAAATGATATATGATGGCAGGTGTAGGTTTATTTAGGACTGTGGCTGCACTTTAATCCTGTCAGTCTTCAATTTAGTCCATTCTTTTAGATGATTTATTTTGACTACTTGAAAGGAGGTTGTAGAGAGGTGGGGGTTGGTCTGTTCTCCCAAGTAGCAGGTGATAGGACAAGAGGAAATGACCTCAAGTTGCACCAGGAAAAGTTTAGATTGAATATCAGGAAAAATATTCACACTGAAAGGGTTATCAAGCATTGGAACTGACTGCCCAGGAAAGTGGTGGAATTGCCATCCCTAGAGGTATTTAAAAGGTGGCTAAGTGATATGGTTTAGTGATTTCTTTTGTGAGTGTTCAGCTGATGATTGGATTCGGTGATCTGAAAGGTTCCTTCCAACCTAGACAATTCTATGATTCTATGACTATGCCAGAATTACTCTGGGGGCCAAAGTGCTAACAAAATAAAAAGGGATCATTGCTGCTCTCCTTGCAACTTTAAAGCATTTCATATATGCTCTTTCTGATGATGGCATGATAAAGGTACCTTTTTAATAAATACAAGATTATTGGTTTAATTTTTAATATATCTGCACCTTTGATAGCCATTCACACCAGTGAAATGTGATACGAAAATTTAGAGTTTGGAAACTTCTTATTTGGTGACAGTTTTACATGTTTTCCTTAGGTGGAAATTACCACATAAGACACAAAGGAATGATGCATCAACCCACAGTCTGTTGCTTTGACTGCAGAGTGCCATGATTATTTATACATATTCTGCAGTTACACTGAAGTTACTTGATTATCTTCAAAATTTTTAAAAACTTTTGGGAAAAGCTGTTGTGGTTCAAAATAATTTCACTGTAGTGAGCTTTACACTAGAAAAATAGATTTTATATCTTTTTCACTGTCTTTATTTGGGCAATTTAGCAGAGGTCACCAGAGAAAGGACTGTTCTTAACTAAAGCTTTGAAACTTTGCTGAATCTACTGTGGGTATCTTGGAGGATACTGCATCTTACCAGAGGAAATGATTTACTGACTTGGGGTTTGTGGCACCTTGTTCTACCTCCTTACTGGAAGGAGCTAGCGCAGTTCTACTATGGCCAGGACCAACTATAATCCTGCATGTTAAAAGCAGGATTTGCTTTCTGAAAACCACTCATTCTTAACTTGCTTTTTAACTGTCAGATGGTAGTCAATTTAAGTACATCTTTTCTTCTCTAACTTATTAACACAGGTGTGTTATGGTGTCCCTCAGGGCTGACGCTCTTCAAAATCTGTATGCCTTCTCTTTTATTTTTCTCTGTTATGGGTTGAGTTATCACCATTTATGCTGATTACACTCAGTTGTGACTTCTTTGCCTGCTGATTTTGCCTCAGCAGTCTTGCTGTTTCTGCCTTATCTTGGAGACATATGGAGTTGGATGACAGATAACTTTTCTTAAGGGGACATGGCTACACACCTTTTAATTAGTTCTAAGCTTTTGTATTTAATCACATTTATTCATATTAACCATTAAAATATCAAAGTTAAATTTTGCTGGGTTTATTATTCATTGATAAAATATTTATTTTGTGCAGTTAAAGGGGAATTGAGACCAGCTATTTTTGCTCCTGCTCATGGGGGTAAGTCTTCTGAGTTGAAAAATTTTTAACTTGGTTAATTGAGTTCCAAGGAAACATGGAAATCAGCACCCATATAGAATTTCTAAAAATATATGGCTTTCCTCTCAAGTGCTTATGAACTTTGGATAATAACACATGGAATTCTTCAAAATATGATCTCACATTTTATTTCAATTCTTAAAGTGATTATTTTTAGACAAAATTTTTCTAGTTGATAACGCTGACAAACATTCACCAAAATCTTTTATTTATCATGTAGATGTAGTGGCAAATACAGCTGCCATGGAGTAGACAAATATTCATGACCGTTTATTTTATTGCTGCATGATGAGAGGCACACTTCTAGTGAGAAAGTACAAAGTAATCTCAAAATAAGTCCAATTTGTAGAAGAAATTTGAACCTGCTTCATTTCTTTGTTGTATTTTCGTGGTCTTTAATTTTGCTTATCACACGACAAAACTCTGGTGTGTTTATTCTGACATTATTTCCTTTACCATTTTTGAAGTGGAGTGTACATATCATCTGACACAACTCAGTTGCATTACGGATTTTATGCCCCTTACGCCTTAGCTCACCAATCTTCTTATGCTTCACATAAACCATTTATTTTTCAAAGCACCACACCCAAAGGCTGATATGACCACAGACATTTCCTGGCATGCATAGGAACACCCAGGGTGGCCTTAACTAGCTAATTTTTCGATTTCTTCACTTGAAAGTTTCACTATATGAAGTAAATGCGATATGAAGTATGTTGTGGAGATATGTGACTCTCACCTAAAAGCTCTGATATAAAAAGTAGGAAGATAAAGGAAACAGTTCTTTTAGTTGTCCATCAATGATGGAGGCTAGAAGATGGTCTCTGCAAACAGAAAATAAGTCTGTTTTTTAAGATTTTTAGATATTTTTAAGATTAACCTTACCAGGATTGTTGAAGTGATGAATTATCTAGTTTGTTTGCAGGTGTAGATTTTCAATATACAATTTTTGTAGAGAAATATGCATGAGTATTTTGAATACTAAAAATTGTGACCTAAGAGAAAATGGAAGCATGGTGTCCAATCTAAGAGATATATTTCTTCAATATTCCCCACCAGTTACTGGAATCTGTCTCTGTATATTACCAGAGTAGCCCTAATTGTCCACTTTTTTACACTTTCTAACATCCACACACAGAAAATGTCTTAATAATTCAAAATATGCTGACTAATAGAAATGTATAGATATATTTTTTAATAATGAAACCCAACTTTACAGAACTGAAAGTCAACTACAAGTAACTTGAGGTTTGACTTTAACTGATGATGAGATTACTAGACAAACTTCATTTCTCACTGAGCAAAAATTATTCTAATTCAAGTTCTTCATAGCAAAACATATAGGCATCCTGCATTCTCTTTGCAGAGCTTGGCTGTCTTGGTTTGCGTAGGTGCACTATGAGTATCTGGGACAATATGGGAAAGAACATGCACAATCAAAATGTCTCAAAATATTTTATTGTGGTTCTGCGAAAAGTTTGTGGGTTTTTTCTTCTGGAGAAATGTAACCATTTCTCATCCATAATGCTAATTTTCTAAGTCATGTTTTTTCCTGACTGAGGCAATACTACTGAATAACAGAGAAGCCATAGCTTTTTAAGCAGCACTGGCTAAACAAGAGAAAACATAGTTTGAGTGTACATTATGTTTTCACCAGCTGCGCTAATGACTACCTGTAAGCAGCAGAGCAAACAACCTTCTAAATACTTCCATTTAATAGAAATTGCTGTGTTTTGGAGACTTTTATGCTAAATAACACATTTGGGTACTATGTTCAAGTTTAAGGACAAATTATAGGTAGCACTGAGATTTATGGTGATGATTTTGTGGCTTATGAGTCTCTCTTTTGAGACCTTCACCAAATAGAAAAGCATCTCAAAGGTCCATCGTTTGCATCACAAGATACTCTTTATAAGTCAAACCAGAACAGTTTTGCATGTACTTACTCCTTAAACAAGTCAATGGTAGTTTGAATGACAAGAGAATACAGAAATAGGCTGACAAGTAAGACGGTTATTCAGTTGTTATATGTCAAAAAGAAAAGGAAATGACACTTCATAGATTTGCTTTTCCAGCAATTGACGGAAGCCTTCAGTGTAAAATTAAGAAAAGTTAAATAAAGCCCATTTTTAGGAAGAAAAGATTAAGGATAGGATTTATGAAGTTACACTGTTGCCAAATGAGCAAATGCTTAGCTCTAGTTTTATATGTCAAAACTAAGGAATTAGATTTCTTTATCAAATACAGTTAGTAAAGAATCAGAGAAATGACATTTTAAATTAACGATTCAATCTTGCAACATCACTTTGGGCTGTCCAAAGTTTAGTCACCTCCTTCTACCCATTTTAAACATATATCAAAACACAGGTTTAATGATGAACTGTTTACATGTTGAAACACCTTTTTGGCAGCTCTTCTGTTTTTGTCATCACCTGAATTAATTATGGTAGTTCAGAACATCTCTAGTAAACATGCTGATATATCATAGATTATAAACTCATCTACTGAACTCTTAACTATGGTTGCAAAGCAGATTATTTTATTTAAAGAGAGCAGTTTCAAAATTTAGACATTTAATTTAATTATCCTCTCCCAGAAGTATAAGAAGAAATCAGAATCCTAGTGTGAATAGCATTATACTTGCATAAGAAAACTTACAGGAGCATTTTTGCCTCAAACTCAATAATTTTAGTTATAATCACTAACTATGTTTTTGTTTTACAGAACCAGTATGATTTGGAAAAAGAATAAAATTGCTTTTAAAGTACAAAAATAATTATGAACCACTTGAAATGTAATGTCTGTATTTTATTTCTCATCAGAATTCATTAGTGTGTAACATCAATAATTTAGCCCATCATTTGCCAACACTGACTTGGCTCAGTAGTTCAATCATGTAACCCTGTAAACTCACTTTCCATTAAAATGAATGTTGCTGACAAAGGATAACTAAAGAGATACTTCATTTATTAGCTAAAGAGATACTTCATTTATCAACATTTTTAAATTAGGAGTTTGGGACCACAGACACTTAGCTGGATAAATTATTCAAAGGAATCTTTGCATTAGGCCTAAAGATGTTTGTAGAATCAAATACAATGTTATCCAGAGTTATAACTGCCTTTCATTTGTGTAACCTGTAATTCACTGTATACTATTCCAGAAACCAACAGAGCCACCTGCAGAGAATCAAATGACCTACCGGAATGAAATCCTGACTGTCATGTGCAAAATGATAAAATGTGTAATAGTTATCCCATATTTTGATTGACTCAATCAAGCATTTCCCACGGAAAAGTCCTTAAAATAAACTTCTTGCAACAGGCACTATAATATTCCAAAGTTGCATTTGAGGCATTAAACACTGCACCATTTTACTGTGAGAAGCTTCTTCAAATCCAGTCATTATCTTCTCCAAATGCATCCTTTAAAAACATGCAGGTTTCAGATATGATGTCTCAGCTTGTCCTCCAACCTTTTTCCTGGCCACATATTCTTTCTTACTGGCTTCATTTTTGAAACTTCAGTGTTGGGTTTTTTTGATGACATCCTACAACTTGAACATAAGCATTTCTATTTTGAAATTAAACAGCTACTTGAAGCATGTGAGGACAAATCAGTAAACATCTGTCACAGGATGGATGTAACATGGCTGTCTTCTGACTGCCACTCTGGTGGCACAGAAGAAACCAATTAAGGACATAAGCAGAAAGAAAACAAAAATGTTGTGATACCAGTGTGGTGCAAGCCACAACATTACTGTCCAATTCCCCTTACTCTTTCTATCTCAGTAGAGTGTATATGGTTTTTCAAAGTGTTCCCATCTTTATCCCTTTATTAAACTTTGCATTAGAAATATTCTTAACCTAGAGACAAGAAGCACTCTTCCTTCGAGCCATGTTCTAAGTAAATCCTGTAACAGTCTGTGTGCTCACAGGTTGTTATAAATACATTCTAGGCTGAGGAGTGAAGGATCAAATTTAGGTCTTCATTTGTAAGTATTCTCATAAGAAGTATTTTTTCTTAAATGAATGGGATATTTCTTTGAGCCCAAGCTCTGTGGTAACTGAGCAGGTATGTGGTAGCAGAGCAGAAATCTGTATTTGAGATAAAGGAAAAGAAGCTACTATCGACTAATTCAGGGGAAAGAGGAGCTTTGTACAAGCAAATCTTTTTGGTAAATTTTTCTCTTTTTTTTTTTTTGTGAGAGGAGAGTGGGGTGGAAAGGATTATGGCTTAGAGAACTACTTGGTTCTCAAGAATAATTTTCAAGAAAATGAGAACAGAAGCATTCTCTTTTAATAGTGTTGTATTTCGCATTCCTATAATATTCAGCATTGCTACAAGGTATGAAATCTGTATCACCGCTTGACTCAGCATCAGTTTTGGTGCTTCTATTGGCCCTGGAGCAATAAGCTGAGAGTTAAAGACTCAGGCAGAGCAGTTTCATTCTTACACTTAACTCTTCTCCAAAACTCTGATGGGTCACAGCAGTTTCACTGACTTGCTTTAGTATGCCAGCTTGTCACAGTTATCATGGAGTTTTACTGGAGCGTTTTAATTATCTATAATAACTCCAGAAAATCCTCCTTTTCATTTGGCACAGATTTTTCAAAGCTATGAGTTTTAGTTTTATTACTAATTCTAAAATAAGAAAATTAAAGAGTACACCAAACAAGGAGACTTTTAATGCTGTGCTTCACTCCAATTAACCTTTAGGGACTAAGAAGTCTTGCAAATCAAAAAACATTCTTAAAACTGGTCCCATTAAAGTCAATGGTGAAGTTAGACTGACTCCCTTAAACACAGGTCTGTTTCCTCAGAGTAAAGATGGAACAATCTGAGTCAATATACATACTCTCACTACATTGTCTTGCAGTGAAAGTTTTATTCTGAGGACTAAAATGACATCTCTATTTTAAAAGTAAGTATTTTGGTGATAGTTTTCTTATAAGCTTGGTGGCCTAAGAATGTAAACAAGGCAGATTTTATAAGGCAAGGCATTGTCTCTTAAACTGGAAGAAAAAACAAGCTTTTGACTACATGAATCCTTCCTGTTAGCATCATTTCTTTATCTCTGATTACTATCTGTGAGGGTGTTGCACATTATGTTCTCAGTTATAATGATATATTCATTGATAATGTAATTATCACTCAGTTTAAAACATATATATATATATATATATATATAAAATTATGCAGCAAAGACTTCCTCCTCCATTGTGGTCTTTCTTAGATCTTAATATCTTACTTATTGTAATAATATTTCTCTACATTTTGTAGTGACTCCTTTGACCCATACAGATGATGAGTCTAACCACTGACAGTGTTATATTATTACCTTTATTTTCCATTTATTTCTCATTCTTTTTAATTCCTACTTCTTTCTTAACAGGCAAAGTCTAAGAGAGAGAGAAAATTTAGATGAGATGATTTGATTAGATAGATCAGGTTAGGATTTGAGATTACCAATCTAAAATATGAAGATGCAGTCTTCTGAAATAATTTATGGTTTTTCTGTGGTTTCTCTAATTTTCTCCGTTCCATATATTTCAAAGATAAAAAAGCCCTTTGTCATCTTTCTTCTATTAATCATTAAAGAGCTGATATTTTTCTGTATATAAAACATCAGAATTTTTCATTGCTTTATAATCCCTCAAAGAGCATATAATTCTGGAGCTCAATCTGAGCTTGACTGATGCTTGACAGCATCAGTGTCCCCCTGACACATACGTTGCTGCCCAATAACCATTCAGGTTGAGAAGTCATGAACTTTAGCTTCCCCAGTATGATTTCTGCCATACAAAAACCACAGAAAAGTGGGCTTTTTGTGCTGCCACTTGATTTAGAATAATTTAAGAAACCTTTTAAATAGACTTGTGTCTTTAAGTAGCATTTTCCTATTAGGGAATACTGAAGATTTTTTGCTCTCCAAAACCAAAATAGTTTTTTATTGCAGCAAATTAGTGGCAGAAGTACAAATTATTTTGGAAGCAATTCAACTTCCTTTGAGAGCAAGAGAAGCCTGTGCAGGGTGTGTGGATGCCTTCTGAGGCAGCATTTCCATTTTTCTGTCCCTCTTGTGTGATGGAGGGAGCTGCATCTTGGACACTAATATCCTTGGGGACATGATGGAGAGAAAGCTGAGCAAGCCACTCCGTGACCTGTTGCCACACTCATTGGTCTTGAGTGGTATAAGCTGTCTTTCTGGCTGCTCAGTCCTACAGAGAGTCTTTAATGTCTATTTTCAGAGACTATAAATGAATTTGCAAAGCTGTTTGTGGATATATCACTCTTCTAGCTGTTTCCAGGTTAATGCAAACCTTTCCTTTCTTGAGTTTCCATGTGTGCTATAGGGACAACAAGAGCAATATCTGACACTGTGGAAACTCAGAAGTACGATCCTGAGATTACAAGGACATCTTCTGAGATTCAGGAATACTTGCTGAAACACGGGGAATTCTTGCAAAAATCCTCTTCAGTCTGTTCTCATCTGTGTATGTTCTGGAATAGGAAAATGTTAGAAAAATATATTGCATGTGCTTATTCTGCTGTTATACTCTTCCCTTCCCTTTCACCATGACAATTGCTGGGAACAGAACAGTGGGTTAGATGGACTGTTGGTTTGACTCCACATTGCAGTTTGTATGTTATGGTGATATGGAAAAATGAGAAACTCAACACTAATGTCGCTGGCTTCTAAGGCAATATATGCACTTTCCAATTTCACATTCAGATTTTATTTATAGCCTTATTAGTATTCCTATGGTTTTGTGCATAGTTTTCTGATTATCTTGTTGATTTACTATATCTTCATGTATTTCAGATGTTCTGCATCTGCATCAAAAGGTAGTTTGCAACTCTTATCCTTTTTACCCTCAGGAAGCACATGAAATTATTTGGTTTTGAGGAACTCTTTCCCAAGTAACTTTAAAATTTACCATATGAGATAACAAGTTTGCACAAAAAGTGAATCATAACTGGATATGTACTACATCTAGGAAGAAGCTGATTCTCCAGGAGTTAATTTTAAAATATTTCCAAGTTATAATACTCATAGAACAATAATATTTTGCATATCTAAGATAAAAATTTTGAGGCTAAATCTTACAGAAAATTGAACTTCAGGTACTCTTTAGGCAATTATTGTTTGACTATAGGCATGATGTTTCAAGAAAGGAATTTTCACAGCAAAAGTTCATTCCTGGTTCTTCTTTTTCCATTCTTTCCTCCAGCAAATGAGTCCTTGTAGACCTCCAGGAAGGAAAATTGTTATAAAATGGGTTTTGTCAGTGAAAGAATCAAGTTACTCACCTCTTCCTAAAGTTTTGCAGTCTAGCTCAGACATACATTCACGTCATATCTCGCTGTTCCTGAGATATGTTAGGCAGAACAGCTGACAAATGAAAAGCCAGTAAGGGCTATTAAAGACTCAGGCCTGATTTTGATAGTTTTCTGTGTTTTAAATCCATTAGTTTCATTACAATTACACCTACTTTATGTCTCTGTGAAAATCAAGCATTAAGTTTGCCTTGTATTTTTAGTCTTTAATTATTTGAGAGCTGCTAGTATATGACTAATGGAACAAATTTGAAGATGAGTGGCCCTATTTTGTGTCACTGTATATTTTAAAAAATGTTTTTAGTTTCTAAAATTAAATAATGACTTTTTTTTCACTGAAACACTAATAAAACATATGACAGTCATATACTTAGTACATTGTAAAATGCAGCTTCCTTCCTAATAAGCTGAACTTTTTTAGAGAAAGGAGTGAAAATTTTCCTTTGACACAGTGCTTCATAAACATGTGATCAAAATGGCAACTAGAATAAAATTAAGCACTTCCAGAGTAAGAGATCTGCTGAGAAACAAATTGCTGTCCCACTGAAGTCCACCTCCTAATTTGAGAATTCATTTTATGTGAATGTAATTCATTAATTTAAATCATTCATGGAAATAAGATCAGTGATAAAAGGTACAGTTTGTAGGGTTTTGTTGTGGTTTGTTTTTTTTTTTTTCTTTTTTAATTTCAGAAGTGACAGAATGCATCCATAGCTCTCAGTTTTCAGTTAATGGGAACACAAATGTATGCTAAACCTTGACCTTAGACAGACGTACCGGTATTATTTTGTCAATGAGCCAGCACAGGAAATCTTCCTTTAAGACAATTTGATCTAATCTTAACTGTTTCATTAAATCTATCTTAAAATCAATCCAGTGTCATTAATAAACTATCATTTGAGGATTAGCTTTCCCCCTTGTAAACATTAGTTATTAAAAATGGCATTCAGCAATATTTACAATATATGTTAGTATTACCTTCATTTTATTACTGAAAGACAGTATAAATAAAAGTTAGTGATACTTCAGACAAGATTGTTCTGGTGGTGGTTCTTTTAACTATATATATATTATATTCAGTTCAACTGAATCATTGAACTGCACTCAATTCCAGAGCATTTTAAGAAACCAGAAAACCATTTAAAAATGGCACTGGTTCCAATGCTGAGTGTAAAGTTCAGCCAAATTTTGGAAAGTCAAATCAGTAAGTCAGTGAAATAATCTTACCACTCCAGCTTCCTTTTCTGTCATATCTCTTAAGAGTTTCATCCAGTTAGATATTTTGTCCCAAATTTCATTACTACTGCATTTGGCTACAACGCCACTACACTCGTGACTTTCTGAGGGGTAGTGGCCCAATGTGTTTACTTTCAATTTACATTTATTTATCTCTCCCTACATCCATGTGCATACAACACACTCTTAAACTCTTGAGAGCACCCCTCTAATGGGCAACAACACTGTGAATAGTCCCCAGGTTACTCCAGACACACTGAATGAAAAACACACAGAACAACAATTGCTTTAGTGATGGATTGTTGTTTCATTTCTGTTCTTTGTTTTTTTTTACTCACAGTTACGTTGATGATTGGACTAGATGATCGTAAAGATCCCTTCCAACCTAGACGATTCTATGATTCCATGATTCTATGAGTTAGAGAATTAGAGAAGGGGCCCAGAAAGATTCATCCTTATGTGCTATTTGGCCTCAGGATCAGGAAGGAGTCTCTGGCCCTTGATTATTTATCCAACATAATATTGCCAATGTTTGCCCAAACGTGTTTTTCAGTCTTCATCTTTTCACAGAAAAGGAAAGGGAATTGCTGAATATGCACCAGAGTGTTAACAGGTGGATGACACACATTCTGCATTTCTCCTTTGAATTTTAATTCTTGCAAAGTATTGACTGCCCCTTTGGAAAATCATTGAATCATAGAACAGTTTGGGTTGGATGAGACCTTAAATATCATTGAGTTCCAACTCCCCTGCCATGGGCAGGGACACCTCCCATCAGACTAGGTTGCTCAAAGTCCCATCCAGCCTGGCCTCAAACATTCCAGGGATGGGGCAGCCACAACTTTTCTGGGCCAGTGTCTCACCACCATCACTGTAAGAAATTTTTTCCTATTGTCTAGTCTAAATCT
>JAOXNG010000012.1:114244881-114257384 GCA_028566535.1 Scolopax minor | reverse complement strand
CCCTCTTCCATCCCCCCCCAGCCCCCAACTCTGCTGTAAGTCCAAATATTTCTTTTCAAGCAGTGCCCAAGTCCCTGTCTTCTTTTTTTTTTTCACCCTCTTGGGGATTTGCAGGAGCTCATTTGAACTCCAGTGTCCCTGTACGGGTGCAGTGGCCAGTGAATGCTTTATGTTACAGGGACACGCTACCTCTCAATCTAAACGTGGAATCCTTCCTGCAGAAATATCCATATCTCAAGAAGCTGGAAAAGCATGGCCAATATAGAGCAAATAAATCTATCTGCATGTGGACTTTGACTGGTATCAAACTGGCTCATTTATTGCCACAACTCTTTGCTGGGAGATTTTTGTTCTGCTGTAGAGCTGCTAAATTCCCCTTGAGTACTATTAGTGTTGCTGCTTTTTATGTCTCTCTCCATGACACTACTCAATGCAAGTTATAATTAACTCAGAGGAAGTAGAAGGGGATGGACTCTGTTTAGGGGGGAGGTGGATACAGAGTGGGAAAAAATCATGCCAAATAACCTCTGGGCTTTCTAGTATCCCCTGAACACTTGGGTCTTGGTTATTTTTAGACCTCACCTTTCTACTGAGAGGCAGCCCAAAGCCTGTTGTCAGCTGCAAACTACAGCAATCAGGACTAATTTTCGGGGCTGAGGGAGAACTTGAATAACTTGACTTGTTAGACCTTTGTACTGGCCTTTTGCACAAGACTGGTTTTTAGCCTTGGAGAACAACAGAAGCTACTCCTGGCTGAGATCCTAGTATCAAAGGTGAAAATGTGTCTGTTTTCCAACAAGGCTGGACAACCTGGAGAACAATTTATTGCTTAACTATTAAAGATTGAAATGTCAAATGCAGGACCTGTCCTGACTCCCGTAGATCCCCACATCCGTGCATACACACACAGGCTGGAGGGCTAGCATGCAGCTGAGGCATGCAAAGGCAGGCTGAGAGAGGGTAGCACAGCATTTCTGAAGGTGTGTGTGCTTAAACAGGATCCTGTCAGTGTTTCTTGCGTTTTTTTAAAGTACTGCATTGTGGGAGAAGAAAAGGGTAGAAAAACCAGCAAGCTAGTGATCACATTGCATGTGCTTTGAACACAGAAATTATTCCCCCAGCAGTGAAATAGTGAATTCCAATAGGATCTCACTGATCAGCTCACAGAATCCTTGGAAGTCAATATGAAAAAATAAAGTGTCTTCACTGATTTTTACATCTCCCCTGTAGGTACATACAGCCATAAGTAACCTCATACAGCTGACTTAAACCTACTGAGTTGAGCAGGACCACTCTCACGTGCACATTGCTCACCTGGGTCTCAGTAATGTACGCTTACAGCTCTAAATACTTCATACTTTTGAACTATTCAAAGAGTGAGTTTCTGAACCAAGAAGCCATTTGAATAACTAGCGTGCTATTTTGATCTGCATTCTAATTTGAAAACTCATCATTATTTACATGATAAACATAAATGGTGCATTTGGAGTTGTTATGGTCCATCATGTAAATCCGTATTTAAGCATTATGAAAAAGAGGATTTGTGACTCAGTAGATCATATTAGCAGCTATTCCTGTTGATCAAATCTATTTCCTTACTGCCCAACGTGCATCAAGTCCATGTGATAAAAAATTCTTATGACATATTTACTGCTGTGTGAAATGATGTGGTCATTTTTAATTTCTTTGTATTTTTCCTATAATATTCTAAGCAGCTTGGCATTCTCTGAGGAGAACAGCAGTCTTTCTCTAGGTTACCCTACTTTGATCTCAGCTAGGTGACCGCAAGTGATGAGCTCCCACGGGTTTAACAAAGGTTCCCACAAATATTTTCCCCCTCGTTCAGTGATGACTGTGATGTCCTATGGGCATGTCCTCCTCACAAAAGATCCCATACCAACTCTGCATACTCCTTTTCCAGCCAGAAAATATTGGCTCCATACTCTCATTTCCCCTGTTTTGAACTATTATCACACTGATCCATCATGCTTTCCTATCCCAATTACCTAGCAGCACTTAGAGGTGGTCTCCTTCTCCAGCAACCCCTTTGCAAAACCAATTCAGTAGAAATGAGCTTGGTGGTCTCTTGTCACCACTACTCTCTATGGTGCTTAGTTCTCCTGCCAACGCAAACCCTGTCGTATCTCACTGGTAGCTGAGACAACGACCAGGTCTGTCCTGCCAGAGGAAGAGGTAGTCAGAGGCAGACTTGTTTTTCCTTTTGTTCCTCAGGTAGGCAGTCCCATGTGGTCAAGTGAAGGTATCTCCCAAGTGCCGGAAAGATCTATACAGCTGGTGCTGAAGAGAGGCAATAGGTCTTCTGTCTTGTCCATGGCAGTACATGCTTTTCTTGCTTCATGCTGGGCCAAAAAAGACCAATTTCATTCTTCTTGATGTTGCTGTCTATGCTGCATCAAATACATATGCATTCAGACAAGACCTTAAATATAAACTAGAGAGATCAGCCTGAGCATTTGGCCATGAGCTGGAAATTTTCCTTGTTTCCACCAATCAGAAGTTATCTGCAATTACTGTGACTATTTATATGGAAGAAAGTTTTGAGGAACTGTTAATGAGCTAATGTTTTTAGGATAGTCTTAACTGCCGGCATTTTGTGTGTATTCTCCACGCATGCCTGGTGAGGAGGTAAAGGTGGATTTTTGTCCCCTCAACTTCCGGTAGCAGAAGTACTTTATATTCTTTCCCCTTAGGTCACATTTTTAAAGATTTAATTTTTTTTGCCAACTAAGGGGAAACAAACTTAACTCCAGATCATCACAGGCTTCTAGAAACCTATATACTCAAGAAAGCTGATGCTTTGTTATTAAAATTTAAATTATCCTTCCAAAGCCCCAACAGTTGCTGCTGTTAGTCAAAGCTTGTAGAAGATCCCCACAAATTCTGTTTTTCATTGTTGATGGGGACAGCAAATAGTGGGGTCTCACTCCATGTGCTGCTGTGCTTTTTGACCTTCTTGGGTGAAATCTATCACAGTCTGAAACTGGGAGATGAGTCAGAGAGAGCTGAAGGAACAAGGAAAATGTAAGACAAATGAAATGGCAAAATAAGGGCAACGTTCTGCCTAGCAGATGTTTGGTATTCCTACAGTCTTGTTACCTTTGTTTAAATATTTGAATCAATGCTCTTAGTTTAATAAACAAAACAGATGCAAAATTTGCAGCTAAGTGTTAGGAGTGAATGTCAAGGCACAGTGAGTGATCTGCATGTCCCCTGGGACTGTGTTTTTTGGTCCAAGATGGGAAACCTGTTGTTAGAATTGTTCCCAGATTATATCCCACTGGCCCTGATTACCTTGATGTTGGGGAAGTGTCTCGAGGGATGTAAACTGCCTAGAATCATTTGCAACAGCTGCCAGCGACTGCGATTCTATGTTATTACAAAAGCAATCTCCCTTCCTGGGAATTTGATTTGCAAAAATAGAATTATTAGAAATAGAAAGAAAGGTTTTAAAATAACATCAGTTTCCAAAAAACAGGCACCCTGTGCAGCTATCCTTTTTGATACAAGTATTCCTTATACTCTCAAAGGGGAATAATTACAGAAGTGACTGTCACAAGATGGTACCTGCTTATGAAAAATAAATCTCCCCCTTGAATTTAGACAGGCTCAAGTCAATATTTCTTGCAGAAGAAATCTCTCCTTTAAGCTCAGTATATTTTCTGGAACAATGGATATTGAATTGTGTCTGTTAATATAATCACTTGACATCTACCGTTTTGTATATTTCGTGTTCCAGTGAAACCTTCTCTGTATTGCTAATGAAATAATTTTTTTATGTTCTCAATAATCATTATTCTCTTTAATGAAAAGTTAGGGCAGATCTTTCTGTCCTTACATGTGGGAATAATTTCTACCTTCACATTACTTTCTTGAGTAACTTAAGCTGACTTGAGTGAATTAAAGTTTTGTAGGGATGGCTTGTTCATAACTTAAGCGCTAATTGACATCTATTTCAGAACATGACATTCTGGAATAAACCCTACTTTAAGACATTAATGCAATTAGGGGTTTTATAACAATTGGGATAATTATGCTTTGCGTAATAACTAATAAGTCATTGCAGTGGAAGGTAAGGTAATGCTTCCTGCCAGGTGCCTTCAAAAATCCTCTGTCAGAGACAGTGAGAAAGATCTGTCCTGAGTCACATAAAGCATCTCCCACAATGTCGTGGTTTGGGCTGGTGAAGTAAGAGAACAGGAGACATAATACTTCTGTTGTCTTTTAATTTTGAGCCACAACTAATTCTAGTGCTTGAAAATTTCGGAGGTCTAGTACCACAAACGAAACTAATAATTTCATTTCAACACCTTTGCTTCAGAAAAAGAGTCAGGTCCAGATACAGCAGCCAGCCTAATAAGTGATTAATAGCTGAAGTGAGCCACTGGTACTTTATTTCCTATCCTCTGCTCTGCCTCCTCTTTAACACTCAGGTAACTGTCAGAAAGGGACCCAGCTATTACAGATGACAAGGGGTAAATGCCTTCATGTTGTCCTCCAAAGGTTAAGGTTTACCAACCTCAGTTGGAAGCCACAATCTCCAATAACCATTAATCCACTAAACTCCAGTACGAGTGAACATATTTATGGCTGCAGTCACTAAAGGGTGAAATAAAGATTAGTTTTTAGTTAGGAACGCAAAGCTTTTTAGATCAATACAGACCCACTGCTGAAATCAATCTAAAGTTTGGAATTTTTAAGTAAAGATTTACTGGGCTTTCTTGTACAGTTAATTTTCCAAAGGGAGAATAGTCTCAGCAATGTTACATAGTAATCAAATTGAGTAAACACTAGTCAGTTCGTAAACTGACCTCAGTTATGCGCATAGCAAATGAGTGTATGGCAATAAAAACACCCATAATGTGGATAGTAAATTTGCCAATAAACAGGTAAAGCCAAAATGCACATATAGACTAACATGATAAAATATTAGTAGCTACATTTGCCTATTTGAAAACATAAATAATCAATAGACATTAATAATGAAGTTGTTCATGTGTTTCTTTATTACTCTGCATATTAAGTGTTTCAATTATTTCTACTTAGTTTGATAGATAAATGTATATGCACATTTTATGCCTTGAAAAGAACATAGGATTACTCTTCAAAACAAAAGATACTATTTAGATGAAAGAACAAGTGGACTGGAAATACACAGCTTGTTATACCCCTCTGCTGTTCATGTTTGATGCATGTATACAATTTATTATGCAATTTCTTGAGATTTGACAAAGTAATTGTCTGGCAAACCATAGCTTTAATGATGGTTTTTCTGCTTCATACAAAAAGTCTGAAGGTAGTGTAGGAAAATGACTTAATAGATCAGTGTCTATAAATGCTGTTAATGTGTAGTGTATATATATGTGCAATGGAAACTGAAGTTATTTTCTGAGTTACCGCACAATATGTTGTGAGATTCCATGTGGTAAATTCATTTTTTGTCATCAGAGCTACTGCATGAAATCTTATATGTTGAGGTGTAACTTCCAAAATAACTTGGGTCACTGCCCTCGCTTTAGTCTTGGTGTCTGTCACTGGGAGTTCTTGACAGTGGACCAAGGGCTGTGAAGAAGCCTGGATGTTATAATAATGACATGGTACTTTAAAAAAGCCAGAATTTCCATTGTTAATCCCATTTTAAAGAGCTTGTCGCTTGGCAGTTAATATCCATTCAGGTTTGAAACCAAAATCAGGGTGCAATATATAAATTTCTTTTTAATCACATTCGTTTTAAATCATTGTGCCTATTCTTGAGATAAGGAGCACAGAAATCCTAAAGTTTTATTATTTTGAACACTTTTGCAGTCTTTAGTAACTAAAATATGTCTAATTTTAAAAAATGAAATTTCTCAGCAGAGGGATGTTCTTCATTTTGCCTGTCTCCCTGTTTTATCATCGGTAAAAGACTATTGGCCAGATTCATAGCTTGTGTGAGCGAGCACTGGGTCCACTAGGACTGTCCCTTTACATCAGCAATGAACCTTTGGCTGCTCATGAGCTGTACTCGAATGAAGTTAAAATGGAAACCTTTTTCATTCTTCTCCGGTGTCATTTCTCAGCACTAGGATATTTGGGCTGTTTATTTATAAGTTGGTGTAAATGAATATGAGTCATTGAGCAGACAGGAAGATGTTATCTTGTCAACAGTAGGGACCAGAAAATCCAGGCAACTTGAGCCAAAGAGAAAAAAGAAAAAACATGAAGTTCTGGTGGGGGCTCCCAACATCAGCTCTATTCTATTTCATCTCCATTTTTTAGAATTAATGATACCTACCTTCATACCTGCTTATTTGCCACCCATATATGGCTCATTAATGAGTTTGTTGATAATAGAGAAGGCTAAAGTCTCCTCTTAATCCTCTAATACAACAGAAATAGAGCTACATTCCCCATTTGGCACCATGGAAATATTCAAAAAGGGGAGGGGGGGAATGATTGCCAGCTGTGAATGGTTGGCATATCCTTCACACCAAAGCAGACCACAGATGATCTGCTCGTATTCCAAGGCAATGTCATTCAGAGCCAAATACAAGGATGTTTTTATTATGTGAACTAGATATTGGCCTGAAACAGCTGGCTGGTGATAGAGAGGACCTTCCCAGCTGTTCAGTGATAACTTCTCTTTGATTTCTACTGCCCAGGCCAGATTCAAACCAGGATGTTGGACAATTGTCCACTTTGCTGAGGAACAGGGAAACACTTCAGCAAAGGAAAGGGATTCTTTTTCTGCTCCCATTTTCTCTCCAATCAGAGTATCTGCCACCAAAGTTATTTCTTCCCTGACAAAAATGTGTATTTTTGCAATGCTACACCAACCTCAGGTTGCTATTTTGCAGTTGGACTTAGTGGAGACAAGACAGAGGTCCTTGTTTACCTGGGTAGCTTGTCACGTTAAGTCGGAGTCACTACTGGAGTTCACCAAAATCACCCTTCCCAACTAGTGAGGATCAACATAAATTAGGGGAATAATACTTGACCTTCACTGGCTACATAAAGTTAAAGATTACCTGGTTTTAATCTCATGAAGCCCTGTTTCCATGTTTTGTGTTTGTTTGTTTTTCTCTTAGCAAACTAGGTAACTCGAGTTAGCAGGTTCTGACTTTAAAAAATACAGTTTGTAATATGGGGGAGAAGCAGCACATTGACTTCCTCACAATGGTGAATAGGTCTGGTTACTGAGAAAGCGATGATACATGATCTCCATAGAGAGATCACCTTTTTCCCCTCTGCAGCAGAACAAGACTGTACTATTTAAAAACAGCCCTCCTGTTTAAGCAGCCAGGTCAGAAGGTGCTCTGTGTTATCTTAGAAAGATGGAGTAAAGCAAGGCGAGACCATAAACCTTAACTTGCATTTCCTTTGCTTTTTTATACTTGTGTTTAACTTATGCCCCCAAAATTATGTTAATGAATAACTTGGTAGTCAAAGTTAACACCACATTTTATATTAAATCATTATTTCCTCATGAGGGAGTCGACATCCAGTGAGTCCTCTCTGCTACATCCAAAGGGAGGAGAAAATCTTGGGGCATTTGAAATGGAGCACTGCAGGGGAGATTTCTGTCCCCAGAGCACTTAGATGTGATGGAGAACAAAAGTCTTTGTCAGCAGACTTTGCTTGAAAGGGAATTAAAAAAAATTTTTGCAACTCTTCTCTCCCTTAAAAACTGTTAGTGCTCCCTTGGCACTTGTGAGAGCCACGTTAAACCTATGGATTATATATTACTTCAGTATAAAAAATGTACTGTAAATCTAGACACTGCAACCCCGCTAGTTCCTTTTGCTCTGAAGCTTGCCCTTTTCCCTGTGTGTCTCAAAGTACTGCCTCAAAAAACCCAGCAACAGGGATGGAGCACTCTGCCACTTGGGATGGCTCCATACAAAACCTGACCGTGACTTTAGGGCAATCACGGTGTCACTTGCCACCGACGTATCCTCCTCCAACTTTTGCAATGAGTCCTGTGTGCACCAGGCTGGGAAAATTCAGCCAAACTAAATGACAAATGCAGACCCATGTCCCACATCAAGAAAGCATTCCCTTTGAAGAGAGCACTTAAGTGTATGCTTAAATGCTTTCCTGAACAGAAATGGACTTAAGCATAAGAGAGCATCCCTTAATTGGGAGTACAGTGCAGACACAATCGCTAAAACTTGTATTATGTGCCTGAAAATCGAGTCCCAGAGTGTAAGCTTTTCCGGGTGATGGTTAGAGGGTTCCTAGTTGTAGCATGGTTCTGTACAGAAGGATTTGCTTAATCCACCTTGCTTTTAGATTGCAATTTCCCCAAGCTTAGCTGCTTCTTTTAACAGTTGTGAATTCTGCCTCCCCCAAGTTATTTTAATAACTCTTTCAGAGGCAATACCTTATATTTTGATTTTTCAGAAGCTACTGTTGTTTTACAAACTTTATTCATATCATCTTGACTGCACAGCATTGCATCAAATTACTTTTTCTTTTTTTTTTTTATATAGTTTACCCTGTTGCATTTTGAGGGACTGTGAGTGGAAGAAGAACAGTTTCAGTGCTCTTAGAATCACTCACGTAGGCTCTCAGTCCATTTCCACCAAATCTTTGGGTAAACAGGGGAAAAGTCTGAATACTTAATGGCATTATGACTCTTTGTTACAGGAAAATATCTGTATAATTCATAGACATAGAAACAATACTTCAGGGTATGGCTGTGCGTATAAATAAAACCAGTCAGCATTCCAGGAGGAATTTGAAAACATGAGGCAAGCATGGATTAACCAGGACACAGGATGCCTGTGACACCTCTGTGGCCAGTTGTGCCAGTCTCTAGAGCCACACGGTTGTGGCAGCCACTGGCTTAGCAAGCGTGATAGTAAACATTCAGAAATCCCCAGCTGGGGGTGGAGCTGGGCAGATGTGCTCAGCAGGACCGATGGACCACAAGCTGGGAGAGCCTTGGACTGCACTAATGAAAACCCTTTTTAGCATTTGTTAACTGAAGCACAGAGATATTAAACGATGTACCTGGGTCAAGGTTGTTACATCTATATTATTAGACTCAAGATAACTTTTGATTTCAAATCTCTCTCCCTCCCAGCTCCTTGCAATGCTTTGGATGGTTCCCAGATCCCAACCCCAAAGTGTGCAAGCCAGGGTAGGTACAACCACTGTGTGCCAGTAGTGGGAATCCACATGTGGAGTCTCGTGGGCCCTAGCTCTAACAACTACCACCACAACCTCATGGGATCTTCCACTTCTGCCCTACCCCTAGACCACTTGGCAATGGATGAAGGGAGTAGTCCATCTGTGCTTCAGGATCTGGGAAGCTATGATGTCAGGTCTACCTTCAGAAGCGTGAGATTACAAATTTCTGACATCAGAAACGTCAGGGTGGATTTTACAGCGATGTTTGGCATGAGCAGCTGTTGGTAACGGCCAATCCTGCTGTTGCTCATCCGTTTGTATAGCACCTGTACTACAAGAGGGACCTGTGCGCTCAGATCTGTCCAAACAAGTAGCATGGCGTGGTGCCCAACAAAAAAGATCCCACTTACCCAAAGTCTTTACCATTCTGGAAGCCCCACAGGAGAACTTTCTTTTCCTACGGTGTGAGATCCCACCCACACACAGGTGGTTCTGGTGAGCGTTATCATCTCTGTTCTACCTTTAGAAATGCAGCAGTGGCAGAACAGCAGCAGACTGTTGAGAGAGATCAGCAGGGCCACCGACATGCACAAAGGCAATTTCTGTGCCCCAAACAGGGGAGCCAGATGAAGCCCTGTTTCTGACATCAGTCTCAATGACAAAGGGGCGGGTGTTCAGAATTGACACTTATTTTTGTTCTTAATAATTAAGATAGCACGTATGTAACTTGACTTCTGAGCTGCACCAGGACATCAGCGTATATTGCGACAACAAAATCTGCAAAAAGTCCCCCACAAAACATCAGCTGTGCAGAGATACGTTTCGTATTACAAGCACAGATAATAAAGAGGTTCTATATTTCTCTCTTTTATGAAATTACACTTAGTGAAAAGTATTTATTGAGTTTGTTCCTTGGGATGTTAATGACAATGCCTTACACTTTCTTGACGAAGGCCCCCTTTGCGTGAGGACCTCTTTCTTTAATTGCAAGATGTGGTTTGGTTCCTTTTGCAGTATTGACCTCCCTCTGCAAGCCTCTGCATTGAGGCTTTGGTAAGTTGAGGAGTCTGCATGGAAGGAAAGAGATGAGCTAAGGGAAGACAAGCAAGAGCACAATATCTACTAACCTCTGGCTTTGAAAAGATGAAAGCATGGGACACTGCCCACTGTTCTTTGGAAATCCTGCTTAGGGATGGAGCCCTACAGCTACAATAGGGAAGGCTCAGGAGTTAGTTTATGCTAGGTGCCTTGGGAGAGAAGCTCTTTGCTCACAGTGGTTTCCCTGAATTCTGTGATGGTCTTAGGTTTATAAGCTAGAGATGTGAAGTCCCTGCTTAAACCCAGTGGCAAGTACGTCTAGTTTTGCTCCACAGAAAAAAAAAAAACACCACCAAGTGTGTAATTTTACATAGTGCAGGTCAGAGAGTACTCGTAGAAGAAAGAAAACACAACATTTTCTGCTGACAGCCGCTGCCGAGAAGGGAGGAACTTTAATTTTCTACTTTGCAGATATAATGTTTAAAATTCTGAAAAGCACCCAGATGAGTTAGAAACTTTGAAATGTCCCTTCAAAAGTGCTCAAGCCCATTTAGGAAATACCGTACCCAGGACTTCTGGAAATATTTACCCAATGTAATTCATATATATAAGACTGAACTTCATTTTAACTTCAGTTAGTGTAGCAAAGCTAAATAAAAATTAAACAGGTCGTTCTACTAATGAGCAAAACATACCAGTATGCTAGTCCCAGAAACTTGCTACACACCGGCACAGACGTATTTTGGCAGCTTGCAATGGTAAAAGAGTGTGTGACACATCAGTCAGTGAAAACTGATACAAAACCCCATGGGGATTATTTACAGCCATTATAGCAGTAAAGTTCAGCAGCACAAGCATGATATAAAAATTGTTCTTCCCATCTACTACAGTTGGGAGAAAACTCGCATCATTAAAGACACCGATTACTATCAAAATAGTGGCATCTTGTAACTCATGTTTCTCTTCATGTGAACAGGGCCAAAGTCTGGGTGGCCAACAGGGTACAGCTGAGAGGAAGGGGAGGCACAACAGGAGCAAAACAAAGAAAATGGGTTTAGGAGCGGCATAGGATGGTGTCATTCTTTTTGGAAGAACACCATGCCCTAAAACACCAGCTGCCTAATCTCTCTTGGTAACTTCCTCCAGAAAAAATTGACGCCCAAGGGAAGCGGAAGGGAGCTCTCTGGTGAGGAAAACCAGAAAGGTGTGGCATAATTTCTTTTCTAAGGTCACCAGAAAATAAATAAAAGCAAAACCTGCCTCGATGCCCTTCAGTTCCAGTCCTTTGCATTCCTGAGCAACCTAACTCCATCTCTGTAAATGCATTGGCATCCTTGGCCAAGTCAAAGAGAAAGACCATGAGATGTGGCATTCAAAGTCCTACTCCTGGTGTGTATTTTAATTAACTTGAGTCTGAATATTATCTGGGAACGGGGTTGGGGGTCATGGACTTCATACCAGGTAAAACTTTTTATAAATGCTCACTCCAGTTTCCTTTCACGTGCATTTCATTCAAGGGCATACATTCCACCTTTTTTTTTTTTTTTTGTCAATTGGAGGTTTGACAACAGAAGAACAGAGCTATAAATGTGAGGGTGTAATACATCACGGGATAAAGTGTGGAGAACATGTCCTCTACCAATATGCCCCTTGGTGGAAAGGAAAAGCCCAGAAATGCCTACAATGTGAATACCCTCTGCTTCTTACAATTGAAAAGGAGCAAAAACCGAGACAAAGCCCCAAGCCATGGGCTGTGCTGTGCATGTGTCTAGGGTATCAGCTCTGGCAGAAAGTTGAAAGGTTACATTTGTGAAATAGCAGCTGCTTTCCTGCCATTTGATTCAGGCTTCTGCATTGCAAAGTCTTGAAACTGAAAGACAAATCTGACAATATGCTAATCTCCCAATAAAAAAAAAAAGTGACTTCTGAACCCTTATCTGTTGAAGAGCTGACAGTGAAGTTCAGAGACGGTTGTCTAACCAGACAAAACGATAGAGAAAATATGCCTTCAAACAAGATCATAAATCTTGAACAGTGCAAGGGAACCAATGTAAAGGGAACATTTTACCACTAACACCATTTAGTGGCCTCACTTTCTTTCTCTCCCCTCCACCCCTCCAGCCTCGTCATACTTGCAAGGAAGGAGGATGTATCCTGTCAAAGCAATAATATAAATACAAGGGGGGTGGGGAACACTATATCGGGTACTGAAATCAGATATTATTTCCATCACATCCAGGGTGCGGGGGGAAAGCAGAGACACAAAACAAATACTGTACAACCTGAATGCAACAGACTTAGCCCCCCCCCCAGCAACACACACACACAAAAAA
>JAOXNG010000012.1:114230264-114240717 GCA_028566535.1 Scolopax minor | reverse complement strand
ACTCCTTAACATGGAGTTGTGTCTTCGGGGTGTTTTAAGCTGCAAGTCCTAAATCTAATTAATTATCTTCGCTAAATAACCGCGTTACTGGCACACACCCTGATGTTCAGGCAAATGTCCGTATTGTGCGTGGAAACTTGTGACTTCACAGTCCTTACATCCATGACACGTCAGTTATTTTCGTTTAATAAGGTAATGAATCATGATGTCAAAGATTGACAATATGAGGTTGGTGTTAGGGACTGAAAGCACAGTATGTAGTTTAATGAGCATTAAGTACACCCAAAATGAAAAGGATATTTATTTTTCTCCTCTTATATACTTCATTTCATTCAAAAATGGAAAGATAATACCATCTACTAAGTACAGTGGCACAACAGTGCAGAAATCAAAGCACACTTTGTGTTATTCAGCTTTTAACTAATAGGTGGATATTATTAATGACTTAACAGTGGCAAGAAAAACTAGTACATTATTAAATATTTTAGATAATACGCTCTGCTAGCATTAATGCAGAGGACTCCTTATGTCTTCGGGTAATGGGTATCCTGATGATTTAACTTTGGAAATGCTGTGCCTTCTTTTACTATCTCTGGCTAGCTCGCTCTGTTAGTGTTTTGTCGTGCTTATCACCTTGCTGTCTAACTGATTCTCACTCTGAAATCCTACAGTAAACAACAAATACCAGCATTTTGCAGTGTTAAGTCTTTTTGAGCTGCCGCTGTTGTAGCTGGCGCGTACCCTTTGCATTTCAATATTCAAAACTGTTGACTTTTTCAAAAATGCAAGCCCTACCACCTCCTCCTCAGTCGAGACTCTGCGTGCCGCCGGGGGCATGCCGGGGCTCGTGTCCTGGTGGATTGCTGAGATACCAGCCGGCTTGGTTCAGAGAAGATACCTTCCAGCTTCACTGGTCCATGTCATTTGAAGGATATGTAGTGGTGTTCTGACCACTGAATGCTTACAAGTGTCATGGATGCTGCAAGAATCTGATACCCCTGGTGCCGGGAGCTGACTCTGCCTGTAAGCAGGAGCCTACACAAAAGGATCGCACTTTAAGTAGACCTAGATTAGACTCTGAGTTGCGCTTACTTAATGACTTATGCAGGACACCAAATAGCACAAATACCACAGTTTTTTATTTGTAATAGGTCGGCATGTTTGTGCAGACAGTGGTATTCCAGAGACCCTTAGCTGTAGTGAGTGAAAACCTACCGTCACCTTCTCAACTTTTAACGTGTGTCTAATGACAGTGGTGTCGAAACTACCTTCTACTGATTGGGCTCCTTGGTGGCAGGGAAATCAGAGCAAAACCATTTAGATTTCTCTTCTTTATAAGCAGGCATTAGAACTTACTGAATAGGTTAAAATGTTTGAGATGTTGGAATGCTCTGTGATACAGAATGGAATTGGTATATTTTCAATTTTGGTCTTGGATAATATTCCTGAGAATTCATAAAGGTCACGAAGGCCCATCTTTAGATCTTAATCACTTCAAGATTTCATCAGGCTGCCTAAGTGTACAACTTCCTCCTTAAACATCAACGAAGAGATGAAAGAAACATTCCCAAGCCTATGGAGATTTCCAGACTTGTCCTTCCTGTTACTCATAGTTTCTCTAAGGTTGCAATTTTAACAGATAAATATTCATTCAGTAAAAAAAATATTTAAGGAAGAAAATGTTACTGTTACTAATTTGCAGAAAGAAATCTTAGAAGTAGCAAACAGTGAAGTACATGTGCAAAGAGATAAAAAATATTACACAGAGAAGGACTTTAAAACTTTGATTAGCTTTTCTGTGAGCAATGGTGATCTTGGTAGTTTGGAATTTAAAATTTAATGAAAGGTCATTCCCAAAACATTTGCATGTCTTTAGGAAGAGATTAACTGTTCTTCTTGTGCAGTGTGATATATACTGCACAGTACGGTATGGGTTGGTGAGAAACACAAGCAGCACAGTGCCATAGGCATCTGTTTACTGCCTGTTGAAGAAATTAAGAGAATCACACTCAGAATTAGAACTTGTGAATAACTTTTCTGCATTTTGAAAACAACAATATTTATTTTGTAACATGCTACTTTAAAAAAGTGTGTACACATGTGTGTCTACATATCCATATGTTCAACCCCACTTTGGAGTACTTTGGAAATGGGGCTACTTACATTTCTTAGATATAACAAGTGTAATATGAAGCTAGAAATGTGGTGATTCTCCTCTGAAATGTAACTGTCAGTTTAGCACTGTTTGTTTCTTTAAGCTTCTTCTTTATGTGGTAAATCACATGTGCTCTCTTTTCTGACAAACACAAGTCAGAAATCACTGGAGAAAAATGATTTTGGATCATAAGAGCCAGTCTGTGCACTATGAGCAGAGTTATTTATAAAGTTTGTGCTACAGATGCAGATCCTGTAGCATAAGTGATGCTGGGGCTGGTAGGTACCTGGGTTGTCTTTTGTACCACAGTGGAAAATCGCAGTTTACCTGCAGGTAGAGCAGATTTTTTTTTTTTGTTTGGAATTTCCTGAGGGAAGGTAACACTTGTACACCCTCATAAATTTTTGTAAAATAATTTTTCAAAGTCTGGCAACTGAATGATCATCATTTAACATGTTGAGCAATGATGTTCCTGGTTTGTGACCCTTGCAGTGTGCTCTGAGACTTAGGACTTTACCACAGGGGTCTGGGTGGTTTTGCTCTGTTCTGGTGTTTTATCAGGTGCTCAACACTATGCAAAGTTAGTGATTTTGTTCGCTTTGATTTCCCTGTTCCTGGTCAATGATGGAGCTTTCTGGCCTTCCTGATCCCCACCTACTGTAGGGCCTCAGCACAGAAGTCGCTATTAGAGGTTCTTGAGGCACAGTCAGTTTTGACATCAGTAGGAAAAATCCCGGTTGATTTCAGCATGGAGTGGGTTGGGTCCATTATGGTGACCCTGAACATTAGGCTTAAATCGGTTTGTCTGCCCCCGAGAGACACAGGTAACTCTGCTGCATCATGTTCTCTGAGGTTCTGGGAAGAAACTGCATTTAGATAGAGGAATGTTCATCTTTCTGTTATTTATTTGACTCTCGGGATTTCGCTGGAGTATTGAGTTGATTAAAATGTCTCTGCGCTTTATTGTGCAATATAATATATTTTATATAATACATGGTATGTGTTTTCAATTTTTAAAAAGTTCTGGGTTAGAGCATTATCATGTTGCTGGAAAGAATTTCACTTTTAAAGATGAGTGAGTTAGTGAGAATTATTATTGCTTCCATGTTTACTTGAAACAGTGAAAATGGTTAAAAACATATCACTGCTATGAAACATCTAGCTTTTCACTTTAATTTTGCTTCTGCTAATGCACAATATAGCTGTAGACAGAGAATGGAGCATTATAAAAATATTTAAATTGCAGGGCTTATTATTAAATGTTTTACCTAAATATTGTTGCCTTTTTATAGATATTGCCATGATTCTATGGTTTTGCTCGCCTGTAACTATTTACAATGACTTGTGTCCCAGCCAGACACGAGAAGATAGGCTGGGTGGGAAGAGGCAGGAGCTGCAGGACACAGGCAGCTCCTCTCCACATCCACGAGCCTTTTGGCTGGTCTGCTCCTTCCAGGATTTGCAGGCAGAGCAGCAGTTTGTCTGTACAGCAGCTGCCTGTACAGCTGCATCAGGTACCTGAAGGCAGAGGGGAGTGAGGAAAGTAAAGCTGGTAGAGAGGGGAAAATGCAGAAGAAAAAAGGAATTAAGATGCCCCCTGGGAAAAACAGGACATAAGTAGTGGAAACAAGGAATGAGTGGAAAGGAGAGAGAAGAACAGTCTTGAAGGGAGAAAAGTGAGAGACTGGGATACCAGACAGGAAAGGAAAGAAGCAAAACAAAAAAGACCGTCAGATAAAACAAGAGAGGAATGACACAATAGGAAAAAAACCCAACTAATTCTTGGCAGAAACAGCATCTGTTGTCAATAAGAACTGGGCATTTCAGTTTCTTGAAAAGCTATTTCAGATGTGGGGGAGGAAAAACGGCCAGGGATCAAGCAAGTGACCTGAGATGGGAAAAGTCATAGGCAGGAAATACGGAATTAAAGAGTAAAAGAAAAAGGAGGGAAATAAAACGATGAAGAGGTAAGAAGGCTAGGACTGACCATGCTGTTTTCTGGGTTCAGCAAAGTCCCAGCTGGTTTTCTATACTTTTGTTCCCTGGACTGCTAGACTCTGGGGAGGTAAAAAGGGCAAATTCTGGTCCTGATAAAGCTAATTGAAGAGGTTTTAATTTTTCTTTAATTTCAGTGGGGAGAGGGTGTCATCCATGCTGTTTGGTGTTAGGTAATATTAGTGAAAGTGACAGCAAATTAAACAGTGACAGGTGATGAAGATAAGGCCAGTTTTCACTCAGTAGGAAGGTGGTGACTGTTGATGAAGAAGGAAAATTTAAAGTGATGAACGGTGGGAGACACTAGCATTTATGTGGAAGACATACCAAGTCTGCTTTACTGTCTAGAGAGGAAATTAAAAATTCAAAGAAACTGGTTACATCCTTCTTGAACACAGTATTTGTCTACCAATCTCACAGACTGTAGATCAAATTTACCTCTTTTTTTCTGTTAAGATTTTGGTAGTATCTCAGTGGGGCATATTTGTTGGTTGTAAAAAAATTTGCTTGTTTTTTCACTGAAATATGCTTTGTGTTTTAGTAACAGCCACCTGCTAGTCCCTTTGTGATCCTGACACCAGTATTTGGATTGTTAACTAGTGTTTGTACTCATGGTTAATTGCAATTGAGAAATATTTCAGGACCGAAATGAACATCTGGGTAAGAAACACACCTTAAAATGTGTGTGAATTATTAGCATTTGCATTATGGTGTAGAGGAAGTGAACGTGAGGCTCTGGTTTATTTCAGTGGGCTTTGGATCAGGTCTTACCTGCCTGAACTAATATCAGGAAATTGTACCTGTGCCAGGATGCTCTCGGCTGAGCTGTGGAAGGGAGACTGACACATCAGAGGCTGCAGGGAAGTGAACCACAGACCTAGAGGCAGGTTAATCCTAGTTAGTCTCACCTACTTGCCTTACTTACCTTTTGTGCATTCCTTTGCCTTTGGGGACAGGCTAGTGCTGATGTGTGAGCAGAGAGATGTTGAGCATCCAAGAGGGAGGTGGGCCTGGAGCTCATGATACTGCCAGGGGCATCATTGTCCTAGAAGGACTGCTGTGGGTCAGGCAGGACCACTAGAGACTACTCAAAACATGTATGTCCTGGCTGGTAAAATGCTGTTGGTGGCATTGGTGATAGCCAGTTTCTTGGCCCGGTTATAGTACTCGTTAGGAGAAATGTAATTTATAAAGAATATTTAATGGTTTTTCTTATGGACAACCCTCTTTCCAACAGCTGTAGATGGAGAAGGGGTGCCAGGTATCATGTGTGGTTATTCCCCTTCCCCTGTCAGCCGGTGTCCTGCTTGGAGGTATGAGCTGGGGCAGTCTCCTCTGTGAATTTCCAGCCTCTCCTGACTTATGTCCTTAGGTGATGCATAGTCCCAATACCTCAGCTCCTTCCCTGACTCCTGCCCTCTTTTGCTCCAGAACATCAAAATGCCCTACTTAAAGCCTTTTAAACATCCAAGCCACTTGTTTTCCCTTATCAGTCTGCCTCATAGGCTCCTCCTTGCTCCCAGGCCACTCTGCCAGGTAGGGCTTTCCCTGGATCTGTCCTACCTGAGCTTCACCTCCACCTGCTCCTTCTATTCATTCTCTGCTACCGTGGACCCTGTCCCTTCAGTGCCCCTTCCACCAGGCTCCTTACTTCACACATACCGATGCTGACTGCTCCTGACCTCTCAGCTTGGGTCTCCAGAAACTGCTATGGCTTGTTGGGCTGTGCTGCTCCTCAGCTTTCCTTCACCCTGCCCTTTGTAGCACTTGAAGCAGTTTCTTCCCTCTCCAAGTCTGCTGCAGCCAGCTAAGCTGGTCCTTCTCCTCCAACTCCTGTGGGAGCACTGCCTGCTTCTGTGTCTTGCAAAAGGGTTGGGAATCTGGGAATCACAGAATCACCTAGGTTGGAAGGACCCTTTAAGATCATCTAGTCCAACCAATCAAATGCAGGTACAGGTTGCATTTATTAAAATTCACCTGGCAGAATACTGCAGGCAGAGTAATGGAAGATATAAAGATAGAAAACCTGGAACACCTGGTGCTGGTGCACAGGATGCCAGTTGGGGTTGCTGCTGGCACCCTTCTCCCCTTCGATATTTGTAGACACACAGAGATGTATCTGCATCTCTAAACTCTTGTTCTGAGAGGAGAAGACTTTCACTGCATCTCAAGTTACCATGTTCTAGAGGAAAAATTAAATTAATTTAGAAAAAGTAATCTTACTAAACCACTCAAACTGAGGGCAATGTGCCTGGGAAAACAGGAACATCCTCTTCCGATGCTGTACTGAAACTAAGATGTCCCTTTTCACCACCTGCAACACTGTGCAGCTCATTTACAAATCCCATGGGTTTCTAAAAGAGTGGAGCTCTCTCCCATGAGGTCCTCTGCTGTGCTTGCCCAGGCTTTGGCAAAGCAGTCCAGGACTGTCCTGTCAGGGAGAAGGTGAGTCACAGGCTGTACAGAGCCTCCTAGATAAGGAGGTTCCATCTGAAACAATGTCCTTCTGGTATGAATTACCTTTAGGGTGCTATGGGATCATGGTGAGCATCACACACACCTGTTTGTCTGCATGTCCTATCTGAGGCTTTTCTGTTC
This sequence comes from Scolopax minor, assembly GCA_028566535.1. Classification (NCBI taxonomy): domain Eukaryota; kingdom Metazoa; phylum Chordata; class Aves; order Charadriiformes; family Scolopacidae; genus Scolopax; species Scolopax minor. Next base: position 114,233,969 of record JAOXNG010000012.1, on the reverse strand, counting down.
ACTCTTTGCCTGATGTGCATCCCTTTCGCATGGAGAGAGGAGATAGAGGAGAGGGTCCTTGATGGCAAATTGTGGCCTGGGGCTACTGTATTTTTTTCCTTAAAGCAGAAGAATATGGAGGTTCCAGGTCTGTAACTGCTGAGCAGTAAATGGAACAGAGCTGTGATGGTGTAGGTGCTTGGATTTATACTCAAAAAGAAAGTACAGTGAGCCTTTAGGGTAAAGGGAGTGAGGAGAGCAAACCTGGAACACAAAATCAACAGAAAATAACTTGCCAGGAAAAAAGCTTTGGTTCTGTTAAGCTCATGTTACAGAAAAAGTCCCCATAAATCTGTAAAAAAAGCCATTTTATCTTTTCAAACAACTCCTGTGTTTTAAAAATCAGACCAGTTTTGTAACTAGCCATTTATTGTCCCTTGCAAAGTATGGCCAAGGAAGACTGAGCAGGGAAGTTATTAGGAATCCTGAACCAAAGTTTTGATCTTGTTGAAACAGATCATGGTAAACCAGTATTACAGGTTTGCCAAAGGAAATTGAAGAGTATGGGAAGTGGAAATCCATTAGTAGGTACTTCCTGGCATCATTTTTCATATTTGCTGCCTTCCTGAAATTTGCTTTAAAGACTGTCATGCCTAGTACTTAGTAGTCAACACTTCTTGCTGTATTCTTGGAAAGCAGACAATAAACTTTGAGCAAATATTATCAGCTGCCAAGTTCAATGGAAACAGACGGTTTGCACTGGAGCTGGAAGCAAATAGAAGTTGGTGCCACAGTTGGTTCTTCTTGCATTCCCTGATTGCTGTCTCCTTTCAGAAAAAGAAAAAATTGCTGGAAAAGGTACCCATTGGTAGCTTGGGTGAGGCAGCAGCAAGTTGTGTTTCTTCTCCTTGGTTTCCTAAGAAGCCTCAGCTGGGGAGAACACAGCCTCTGATGCAGAGACCTCCTGTTGTCGTGCGTGTCTGATATAGAATCAAATGAAAAAAAGGAACTTTCTGACTTCTCACAGTCTGAGAGGCAAAAAAAAAGAGTTGACTGAAGTTTTCTAGAGGGAAAAATGGGGATTTGACTATCCTCAAACATCCTATAAACATTTCCATTCTATCACCTTTGTCCAAAGCAAAACAAAAAGATGGGGAAAGGGAAAGCAAACTGCAAGAGCACCTAGCTTTGACATTTTATTTAGTATTATTTTTATGGGTGTTCAGGATGAAGGGAATTTCTTTAAGATTTTTCAGAACTGCCAACAATATGGAGAGTGTGTTGTTTGTATAGTTTTGCCAGTAAGTTTCATGACATGGGACATTTTGTGACTCACCAATATAAACTTTGGTAGTAAAATGCCTTTGATTCAGTCCCTTACAATGCCTCAGGCATTCACTGCATTGCTGATAAGGATGTCTTTAGCATTCAGATCTCCATGGATTTAGAGACTTGTGCTCAAATGATCTATTTGTGTAGGTGTCATCACTAGAGAAGTACTATTCATGGTTTTCCATACATGACACATCTGTTAAAGCCTGTCTCAAGTGTAAGGAACAACAGTGTTAGGTATGGACTCAGCAACCTTAGCAGGAGTACATATATGGGAAAGCTACTGAGCATCCCTCTGGGGACCCCCCAGCTGAGCATCCATCCCTTTCCTGCCTCCCCATCACCCATACCTGGAAGAGCAGTCTGTATTAGGAGATTTGTTAGCCCAATTGGTGCCCATGAACCTACTGCCCAAATACAGAGGCAGGGTAACCCTTGCAAGGAATCTTAACATGCTTTGGGGAAGGCTGTTATGATCAGCACCATACAAAACACCTGGCAGGAGGCCTGTGAAGATAACAACCAGGCTTTTGGCTGATAGGTAGGCTCGCAGAGAAGGATCAAAAGAGAGAAGAGAGGTCTAAGACCTCTTCACCAACCTTTCAGCACAAGGAAACAGGAATGCAAAACAACCTGTTTGGATCCCAGCTGCCTTAGGATACATGGAATCACTGCTATAGACAGCACCAAAAATCACCAGTCTGAATTGTTCAATATTTTCAGGGTCTTCATTGATGAGATCTTGTCTGAGGCCTGTTCTTTGGCTTCTGGCTGTCATATTCCACTTAAAAACCTTATTTCTTTCTCACTTTGTAGATGCAGCATGTGTCTCGCTTGTTATGGTGGGAGGAGGGAGGGAGATGGGTAATTAAGTGCAAATAGGGTTCTCATGATGCAATACAGATTCATATAATACTTCCCAGGTGCCACTGTCTCAAGCAACTTGGCAGGAGTTTCCCAGTTGCGAGGCGAGGATTTAAGAATAGCTGCAAACTTGTGTGGTCCTGCAGAAGGGCTCCTTACGTGCGGTGCTCCCATCCCGCCTTCGGGAACAGCTGTGCAAGTCCACGCTTACGGCCGGGCTGGTATTTTGAAGGGAAGCTGGGTTTAGTTTCTGTATTTTCCCTCCCCTGCCTCTTCCCTTCAGATGGCCTTTGCTTTAAGGCCAAGCTCCCCAAGTTTATCACGGGGTGATAGCGCTGTCAAGCCCCTGCAAGCGGCTGGTTTGTGTTGTGTTCAAGAGACGCAGCATAAGACTAAAAGAAAAACCAACCCTTAAGTAATCCCCACAGAAAGAAAAGTGTGGAGAATTACAGTGAGTTACATCAAAACACAGGGTGACCGTTTAAGAGCAGTTAAGTGGTTTGCCAGTTGTAGTTGTGCTAGAAGGAACAGTCACCGAAGCTGTGAGATAAGGGATGTGGCTCCTGAGTGTGCAAAGAGCCTGAGAATGGGCAACACTGCAATTCCTATCTATCCCAGCCCTGATGTTTCCCCTTCTGCCATGACCATATTGGGGAGGACAGGCTTATTTTTCTAGCAAATTCCCAGTTGATGAAATTCAGCTGCTTATCACAAATTTTGCCTTTTGGCTGGACCCCAAAAACATTTTAGCTTTCGGCAAAAGAAACTGGGATAGGTGCTTTATTTATTTATTTATTTTAATAATTAAAAGTACAGTAATTTCCCTCCAAAATGATTGCTCATACTAAATTCTTGCTACTGCTGCTTCTGGCTCAGACTTGGCAGGTGGCTTGATAAATTGATAATATGCTGCACAATCTGACAAGGAGCTTTATCAATCAAAACAAGCCCTGCTGTTCAGCTCAACAGGAAAGTTCAATCACTCTTCTCTAAGTGGAATCAGTCTACACGTAATGCTTTCATCCCAAGAAAATGTTAGACTGAAGATTTGGATCTGCTCTCACTGCTCCAAGGCTATTTATATATTTGTACCTTGAGGGTTTACTAATTGACAGCTTTCTTCCACACCCTTTGATATCATTAAAGTAATCTCAGTGTAAGCGACTGCTTCCTGATGATATCTCTGAGGGAGTGGAGAACAGCTGGAATCATTCAAAATATGATAGTTTGAACAGCTCTCCAAGAGCAGTGATTGAAAGATGGCAATAGTTTTCCCTATTCAAGCAAAGCCAGCAAAGCACCCCGGCTTCTTCAGGATGGCTGTGGCCAACTGGATATGAAAGCCATTTACTCTCAGCTGAATCCATAATCAGTAGAAAGCATGGAGTTAATGTGGGCTTTTTCTAGTCATCACAAACTTAATGTTTTCACATAAGAATCTTTCAATTGTTTTGGTTTTTTTTTTTTTTCATTTTTATTCATCATGAAAATATTTTTACTGAAGTTTAACTTAGCAATAGCTAACTACTG
>JAOXNG010000012.1:114195976-114208624 GCA_028566535.1 Scolopax minor | reverse complement strand
GTGGGAGGTGTCCCTGCCCATGGCAGGGGGGTCAGAACTTGACAGTCCTTAAGGTCCCTTCCAACACCAACCGTTTCATGATTCTATGAAAATGATTCTGGCTTTTTGCACTCCTTCTCTTGTCCATGGAGAAGAAGAAGAAGAGGAGTTCTCAGGAGCTCGCAAGGCTGGGCTGGGTCGTGAGAAGGTGATCTTGAATATGTGTATTTTTGTGGAAGGCTGGAAAAGGCTGGATATTGGGAAGGAGTGGTTGGTTTTATTTGATATGCAGGTTTAATTATAAGTAGTGGGATGGATGATGCCTTGAGAGGGCATCTTCTTGTAGGCATCTTCTTGGTAAAGAATGAGAGAAGGTGTAATTTGGCAGTGGTACATATGCAGGTAAATACCGCTCCCTTCCCATATTCCTGATGGAATAGGCATGCTTCATCTTCTGCATGCTTTCCCAAAATAATTGTTCCTTAGGGAGACAAGAAGAGAGCTGTAATATGGCCACCTTTATGCAGTCCGGTTTGAGAGTAACCTTGAGTAAAGCACTGCCTTTCTGTTGGAAGGGAGTGCCTATTTTAGAAAGGATTCTTCTTTTTTTTTTTTTTCCCCTGAAATTATTTAGGTTATTCTTTTGTATCACAGGTTCCTCACGTCCTCTTTCCCCTTCCTTACCCCTGTAATGAGGAGGCACACTTCGTTGTCGAAAGCAAGCCTGTTGTTTTACCCAGCTTCCAGATCACCATTAAGAGAGAGAGGGAGAGGGATTTGGCGGCGTGTTGGTGGGGAAGGGAACTGTGCCCACTCTGTATCCCGCTGGGACTGGCATGTGGGGCTGCCAGGGAAATCTCTGCCTGCTCCGTCGGGCTTCGGGGAGCTGAGACAAGAGGAGGCAGAGCAGGTATGACTGATATTCCTGCCGGAGCCCAGCAGCAGCCGGCGGGGGCTCAGCCTCCTCCAGGATTGATGCTCCCAGCCTTCGCTGGGGTTGGTGTGCTCCGTTGGGTTTCTTCCCTTTCACGCCAAACAGGAGGAACGAGCAGAAGTTAACTGCTCGGGAAGAAGCTGGCTGTGTCTTTTTTCTCTTCTTTTTTTTTGTTTTTTTTTTCGGTGCCGCGTTTCACCTCTTTTGTTTTTTTTAGGTTGGCTGCAAAACCTGAAGCCAAAAGATGATGGAAATCCCTCTCCCCCGGGGAGGGGGGGGGAGCTGAGCACTCCGCACCCCATCTAGTGGCTTAGCCTCAAACTGCCGGCGGGAAGGGAATGCGGCAGGAAGAGGAGGAAGAGGAGGAGGAGGAAGGCTCCTGCACCTCCTGCCATAGGCTGGGTAGAATTGGGACTCTGGGTGATTTGGAGATACTGGCTGCGGGATAACGGAAGCATTACCCGCCTGTCAGGACCAGGGTGGACAACACACAAGGGGCTTGCGCCAAGCTCCAGAAGAGCGTTGGGCAGAAAGCAATAGCAAGCCCTCCAGAGTTAGGAAATGTGAGAACTGAGCAGCTTCTGCAACCTTAATTTGGGCCCTGTTTGCACAAGCATTAAGATGTGATCTCTAATGGTATCACGCACATGTTGGTGCACAGAAGGGACTGTGCTGAATTTCTCCTCACAGTAGTTTATTTTCTCTGTTGTTCAGTAGGTAGATCCTGTCTGTCACTAAAATAATTTTTTTCATAAGGTTTCATAAGGTTTTCATAAGGTTTTCATCAGGTTTCCTTTACAGTTTTCACAACAGGGGCCAGCTGCTTCATTGGGAAGTTATGGTGGTTTTGCACCATCCTCCTTGTGAGCAGCGTAGTCTGTCATTGTTCCCATTTTGCAGATGAGGAGCAGAGGTGCAAGGAGGGTCGAGTCAAGGGGATCCATCATTTTGGACTGTCTATTTCAAGACCCCTCAGACCTTGCTTTCCAGACCACTTTTCCCAACCTACCTCATGTACAGCAGTAAACACAGAGAGTTCCTGTGTAACAGTCACAGGGATCAGAGCTGTCCAGAAATGAAGCATGTGTAATTAGTGTTCTCAGAACAGAGCAAAAGGGTAGGTGTGGAAAAAATTAGCTTAAGGGACTTGACTAGTACCACAGCAAAAGCACGTGGCAAAGGCAGGGACAGGAGGAACCTCTCCTCCAGCCCAGGGCATAGCTTCCTTAACTGTGAGAAATCCCATCTGCTCCTGCAACCAGCCCCAGCCTCTTCTACACACCTTCCAGAAGTCAGACGTCTTGTTCACTTTTACTGGCTTCACTGATAGGGAGCCTTCATCCTCTGTTCTGGGGCTGTGGCCACAGAATCATAGAATCATAGAATTGTCTAGGTTGGTAGGGACCTTAAAGATCATCTAGTCCAACCGTCAAGCTAACCCTGAAAAAAATCACTAAACCATATTCCTAAGGACTACCTATTACCATGTAGTAGGTGAAGTTCTTGCTGTTGTTCTTTTCCACCCAAGCCCCATCCCGTGGCCCTGTCTCCTTCTTCACATCAGCACAGAAACTCATTTGACTGTGGTGAGCCTGTTCAGGGCATTAAACCAAAATGAAAATATACCCTCTTGTTTTCTGGGTTATTTTTTCTCACTCCTATTGACTCCAATTTGTGAATCCAAGCAAGGAACCTTAGTGGGGAGCAGATCTGGGTTAAATTCAATGCACCTTAAAAAAATAGTGTGGTTTTTTGCTGTTTTACTGCTTGGCTGCTTGCGTGCATCAGCCGTCACAAGGAGTGATGCGACCTGGGACAGGAAAGGGCAGAAATGTTTTTTGCAGGGACAGCTTCTGTGGGTCTGTGGTGTTCATTGAGCTCAACTTTCAGCAAGATGGGCAGTTGGGAAGTGTCATGGTTAGCTATTTAAGGACCATGCCAGCATAATTTAACAGAGGTGCCAGAGGAGATGTGCACTGCAGCTTCTTGTAATGGCAGTCCATACCTTCTGAGTGCTCCATATCTCCTCGGCATTTACATAGATTTGAAGATGAAAATACCTTTTCATGGTGTGCTGAGAAACAGTGTGTCCCTCTAGGCTGGCTTTGTAGATCTGATGTACACTTTGTACTTTTGAATTCAGGCTGTTGCTGGTGACAGTGGAGACTATGTGTCCTGGCAACCAGGAGGTGTAAAACAGCCCAAGCTTCCACCCAGATGTGCTGGCAGCAGAGGAGTGTGAAGCTGTGCAGGGCTTGGGGCTCTGGATCAGTACGTGCTGCTGTATTTGCAGATTTTGCTATCGTTTCCTCCAGTCCCAGTCCCTTCTGCCACATCCCCTCCAACCTGACTTGACCATCCCTGTTAATTTCTGCTTCGTTCCCTTCTTGAATTCAGTTTCCACCAGCACCTTGGTCTCAAGCTAGCACAGGGAGTCCCAGATTTGTTCATGCAGACTCTGTGTCTTAGTCCTTGCTTGTCTTCACCTAACCAACTGAAAATGATACTTTCATAAATAATACAGAATAACTTCTTCAACCAAAAATGAGGATTCTTAGTGATGTGTATTTTAAGTATTTGGGATTGATCACAACAGCTTTAATTTACTTTACGTGTCGAATCCTGCAGTCCTGGAATGGCCAGTGATTTAAATTAACCTGACCTTTCATCCTGTTTGCCAGCAGTCCATGACTATGCACCAGTGTGTGATTTGTGAATTATTTGTGATTTTGTGTGTGCGTGGTTCAGCCCATGAATTTTGACACCGCTTGATTTAAATAGCAGCTACTTGTACTATGATATTCAGCTTGGTTCAGTTCTAAGAAACGGGTTTGATTCTGTTGCCTGACTGGATGCTTTCTAAATCCACAAAAAGTTTTTGAGGACACAGAACAAAATTTCTGGTATGAGTGCTCATATGGAGTAAATTTTTCTGATTGTTATGTTTAGGCACAATACATTTTTCATAGTAGTTTTCCTGAAAATATTAAACGGTGCTGTTATTATAGAAAGCAAAATAAATTAACATAAATTTAGTCCAAATCAATTAATAGATTTTTGTTTTCAGATATATATTCCAATTTCATGTTCTGTGTATAGATTTACAAAGTAAGTGGTCTGTGCCAATTTTACTTAAGTATGTGGTTTTGCTGCCCAGGTCAAATTTCTTTCCCTGAATTTGAAAATTGTGGGGTTTTCATTTCCCTTCCTTGGGAGCCCATATGTGGGAATGGTTTAGAAGAACAATATTTCTGCCTAGTTTATGTTGGAGAAACAAGTCTTTGGTGTTACCTAATTCTTCTGTATTTTCTTGCATACTGGTTAGAACATTTTGGAGTGGGCTCTTATTTTCCATCCTAAGCAAAAAGGGTATTATATGTTATATTTAATTCTCTCCAAAAAGTGTCAACAGTAAGACACTTGTTTCCTGATACTAGAACAACTATTTTGACGTTGATGAGAGCATTAAGTTCTGGCAGGGCATCTCCAAGTGCCTGTTTTCTCAGGGTACTAGTAGAGACATGCAGAATTGGGGTAAAGTCTGGACTGCAGTCCTTGCTCCCACCTAGGGATATGTGTCAGGGCATGGTGTGGCTGGTGGCTCCATGAGGACAGGCCTCAACATGGGTCCAAAGTCCATCCAGGACACAAGGCCAAAGACAGGGCTGGAGATGTGCTACAGCGTACTCACATGGGATCCATCCATGCCAGGTCTGGGGCCTCAGGCCTGAGCTGAAATGAGGCTCCTGTGCCTATGGGCAAGTGGTTTTGGGGGAGAACCCAGGCTGGTCAGGGCCTTTGAGTCCTGTTGGTACGTGCAATACCCTGAGAGTATGTTGTCTGAGTGGCCTGTCCATTAAAGATGAACTCAACCTTCTTGTGGTCCCTGGCAAGGACTTCTGATCTTTCTTTAGTCAGCCTAGGTATGTTAATGTAATGCTACATGGACATTTCTACTTCTGCATGCTGTGCTTGGGCATGCTGAAAGCTAGGCATGTTGGAGTTTCAGGCTTTTCTTCAGATACCCAGATGTCTTGTGAGAAAGAAGCCAATTTTTAAGCTTTTTCATGGTGGTAAGCATTGGACAGGTTCTTCCATTCTCCTCTGCAAACAAGGCCTTTGGTTTGTATTTAAAAAGAAAAGTCAAAAAAATCCATAGCAGTTCAATACTGAAGGTTTCAATTTATCTATTATGAGTGAGCTTAAGTGTATTGAAACCACTGTTTTAATATTGTGAAATATGGGCACATCCCTCCTCCATGTAGAATTTTCCAGATGGAAAATCACATTTTTCTTTTTCTCTTGGAATGACTTCAAGACATAGCGGTAAGAAAAAAAATCTTTTGATTGCTCTAAGATAGTAGGTTAGTCAAGAGCAGAGGATAGAATAGGAAGTACTAAGGCCAAGAGAGAAAATAGTGAAAGACTTGACTTTTGGAGCAGGGGAGTAATATCTTGATGCACGTGATGAAATCTTCTAAAGACACAGTTCCCTGAACAGCACTAACAGGTCCAACCAGGAAAACACAGGGAGTGGTTGTGGTTGTCCTGATATTGGAAGGTTACCTTCAGAGGAGACCAGGAAAGCGTGTGCATCTCAAGGTCAGGTAGAAATAAAGCCATGAACAGATGCCAGAAGCAGTTAGGCAGTAGCACACCACTCCTGGCTGAGGTCTTCCATCTTGTGGCACTGTTAGAAAAGGGAATGCATGTTCTTGAGCTGACATCTTGGAGATTTCTGGCAACATTGTCATGGTTTTCTCTCATCAGAGAGATCATTTCCTCCATGAGGAGATTTTGTTGTGCAAAATGTCACACTTGAATGTTTCATCATGAGACTGTTAGGATGTGAAGAAGTGTCATTCCCCAGTAATGTATCTCTACTTTAGAGACCATAAATCCAGGCCTGAGTAGGTACATGGCATATTCTACTGGGGAGCAACCATCAGTGAGGTAACATCACATAACTCACGGTGGGGGACAGCAAGCATCTCCTGATAGAGGATCTCTGGGAATCAGTGGGGCATCTGGGTGGTCAGGAACAGCCTTCAGCAGGTTGAAGGGTAAGTATGGGATAAAAAAACAAGAGGAATTGTTGTTTGAACCTTCCCACAGGACCAGGCATTACATCCACCTGCTCCACATCAAGCCAAGGAGTTTGGTGTATCCGGTTTATCCAGACATTCTTGATCTGAAGTAGGCAGCTTTATTTTATTGTTCAGATGTAGTCCAAATGTGTGCTTGCAGCTTGGAAAATATATGGGTAAAAATTGTTCTTGCAAACAGCCAAATATATGTGCTGCTGAAAACCCAGTGAAACTTTCTGCCATGGGTTGAGTTTCACCCATGGAAGTAGACAGGTCTGTACTAAGAACTTGCATCCAAGTAACTTGAAATCAATTTATATCAGTGGCAAGCTGATTATGCCAACTATTCCTGATGTTATGTTTGCCTAATCTGGAGATTCGGCATGAAGTTAAGTGTTTTATTTTAGAGGCTCACAAATTAAAAATTTAGTCCATTAAAACAATTAAACTGGGGACCCTGTTGAACAGGCCTGGCTGGTATTATTCCAGAGAATGTATCAAAATATTACCTCCTGACATTTGAATAAAAAGTGTGATATTTTCATTAATAAGAAATACTTTCATAATGTGAAATACCTTAATTAATTAGAAATACCAGTCACTATGTTGTGAATGATTCCAGGATTTTTATCGGCTCAGATAGCTTTTTCATAGTGCTTATGTTGTCTTGCATTGAGGGTAGGTTTGGGGTGACATTTTGCCTTTGCTTACTTGCAGCCTCAGGTAAGTAGGGGCTGTGTGAACTCTGCTGGCCTGTGTCCATCTTACCTGTGATGGCTTGAATGGAGTTGCCATAAAACTGGCATGGAGATGAAGAGGTTGTGAAGTTCCTAGTTGAGCTGATGGAGTTCTCTGTGGTGCAGTTATTTATTCCCAAAGGGGATTTTGAGGCATAGAGCTTCATCCTGATCACTTTAGGATTTTCTGCTTACCTGGTGACTGCTGTCCCAGGCTTCCCCCACCGAGTTGAGCTCACACTCAAGATTGGCATTGGTGTGTTACTAGAAAAGATACTTCCCACGGATTTGCTTGAATTTGAGATTACAGGGTGCAGTTTGGCCATAAGAATGTTAGCAGTGGTAGTTGCCACCTACTGCTGATTATTCTCCTCTTTTAACTTTGTTTCATTATCTTTTGAGCAGAAAATACCAGAGGGTAAAAACCCTGTGCCTTTAAAGTCAACAGCAAAACTACCACCGTGTTCACCACGGCTAGAATTTCATACTTATTGTGGTCGGCTTTTCCCCACAGTTATTAAACAGCAAACAATTGAATTGAACAATTCACAGAGGAATCCTAGCGTTTATTTATATAGCCTCCTTGGTGAGAAATAACAAGTAACATTCCATAATAAATACATGGTCTCCCCACAAATGATGTATGAAGCAAAGAAAGGTGAACAGTATCCGATACTCTGTTCTTGAGAAATAATTGGATCAGCTGTGGTCTGGCCAGCATTTTGGGGAAAGGGTTGGGAATTAAATTAATATCGTGCTTCTGTCATGAGCAAGTTGGTCTCCTTAAGTGAGTTCATAGGTGCCCTTTGTGCTGGAAAGAGAACATCTCACATTACTCTGCCCTCTAAAGAGTCGTGGAAATAACCACTTTTCAAGTAGCAGTAGTTGAATATTATGTAGCCAACAGGTTAGACTGTTAATATTGTGGAAGGTCATTATTGACTCCATATGTCCTCTGGTAATGACATCCTGGTTCTGGAAACACACTCTTCTCTTGCGTCATCTGCACAGGTCATTAGAGATGATGAGCGTGACTTCTTGGTGTGTACTGAGTCTTGAAGGGGCTATGCTCAAGCTGTGTAGTAGCTGAGGAAGAGATTTCTTGGCTTTACTCGTGGTACCGCCTGCATCTCGAGCAGCTGAACAGTTCAGGGCAGTGAAAAATCTATGGATTTAGTTTTAAAAAACAACTTTGAGTGGAAGAATCGAGTGCAGTTTCTGAAAGGAATTTTTAGGGGAGCAGAGGAATGGCTATGTATTATGGAAAGTATTCCAGCTTCCAGTCCTCCTGGAACCAGAGCTCATCCCTCCTTCTGTCGTGAGAAATGCCACTCCTGTTCCCCCTTGTTCCCTGCTAGTTAGTGTCGAAGTGACGACAGACAGGGAAGGGTGGGTTGAAAGGAGAAGGAGGAACTGGTGATCCCTTGATTAATGTATGGAGAACAACATGCTGCTTCCTAAATGTGCAATTGTTGGCAGAAACTAAGCAAAAGTGGGTAAGAAGAACAGCACATATTATTGTTTATTAGGTGAGCGAGGTGTGTCACTATCACCTCCGAGCAAAAGTTGGAGGTGCCTTTGGAGTATCATTGCACCAGGCTAACCTCATAGGCATTGTGGTTGAGAACATTTGGTTTCATGAACGTTTGGATAGAAGCTGTACACTCTGTTTTTGAAAGTAGGTCCCAGGAACATTATCTGGTGCCTTCCATTAACTAAGGTTTGGCATATTTGAGGCATTTGTGTCTGGGACAACTATCTTGGTGTGCAGAGTGCTGCTGCTGTGTCTTTTCCACCTGTATCTGCGTCTGAAGAACGTCCATGAGGGTCACCTCCTGCACAATGTCTCTGATGTTTGTGCAGTGAAGTATTTCTTAGCAACCACCACTGCAGCCTTGGACTCCACTGCCTTCCAGATCATTCTTGAGTATAAATCACCCATTTGGTTTTGACCTTGAAAGCTCTGCATGTCACGTATCTGTACCTGAGCAATTGCCTCCCACCTTATTGAGGGTCTGCTACCCATCATACATAAAGAGCGTGAGAAGGGGACTGGTGAGGGTGTTTTCTTCTGTAGGGCTGCTTGGACTCATTTGTGCTGTTGGTCCAAGAAAGCACAAATTTGTTAATCATGGGCCTCCTGAGTTTTGGAAAGTGTGTGCAAAGGGGCAGGGGCTCAGAGGAGGTGGCATCTGCCTGCTCTGACTAATCTGTATCTGTCCATCTCACATATTTCTCTGGCACCTATCGCCTTGGTAGGTAAGCATGTTTCTCAGATGACCATGGCTTTTTTTTTTCATCTTCTCCTCTTTTTAATAGTCTTTTCCTCTTCCTTTTAAATCAGTCTTTAATAAAGTTGAGAATTCTTGCACAGGGTTTTATAAACATGTGTTATTAAATTTTAAATCTGTTTTGAAAGTGCCTCTATCCTACTCCCTCCTAGTAAAGTGACCTTTTTAAATGGAGGGAAGTGGGTTTAGATGACAGTCATGATAAATGCGGTCATGTTCACTCAATAAAATAAGGCCCAGTGCATTTGAGGATAAATCAGTGAAATGTACAGCCCCACCTGTCTGTCTCCATCATTCATTTCCACTGTCACTTTCACAGTGGCTGATGGATCACAGTTGCTGTAAAATTAGACAGCCTTTAATCTCATTTCATCCTGATTAGCTTCTCCTTACCCTTTCCCTCTAACTCACTGACTGACACGCTAAAAACTCACACCGGGCTGTGTTTGAGCGTGGCGTACAAACTTCTCTTCAAATACCCTTTTTGTGGGGCAGGCAGGTGTTCCACTGAGTTGAAATCAAAAAATGAGAAGATGGGATTTTCATATTATTAAAGTAAAACAGCAGACAAAGGCTCGTATAAAATTAATGAAAGCAGCAGCCTGGCCAGACTGTGCGATGGACCAAATTCTTCCTGTTACACCCTGGCAAGCCCAGGGAGGTTGAGAAGATTGTTCCTACAAGAGGCACCCTCGTTGCTGTGTAATTTTGACTGTATCTATGAAAAGTTAGGTTGTATATGGGTGTGTGCTCACAAGGAATTGTATTTGATAGCATAGGTTTTGTGGTGCTTTTCAGGGGTGTTTTATAGCAGAAAAAAAAAAAATTAATTCCCATAGTTTTCATTTCTGTGTACGACTTATGATTCTGAGGGACCCTGAAAATAGTCAGGGAGAAGGACTGTGATGTTTGCCATTTCACAATTCCAGTGCCAAAACTCCATCCCTCTTAGATGTCCACAGTATTGCTCCTTGTTTTCTCTGTCTCTCCCCAGCTCCGTGGGGAGGTTCATGAGACCGAGAGCAGAGTTTTCCCCAAAGCTCTGTGGGAAACAAAGGTCATACTAAAGGTCTGCAGTGTTTTATTGCAGTCAACTTTCCTTCTGAGGCCCAAATACTACCCTCCTTTCTAAGGCAGGCTCCACTTTAGCTTTCCTGTGAGTTACGGGTGGTACTTTGGGTCATTTGGGCCCAATCCCCTATCAGTGGGAATGTTGCCATCAAGTTAAGTAGGAGCCAGGATTAAGCCCTTAGTTTTCAAGGTTTAATTATCATCGTAAGTGTGGGAGTCTTACTGCATAGTTTATATGCATGGGAACAACAGAAAAGCTTAAAATATAATTTTTTCCTCTACTGGCCCTGTTTGTGTCAATATGGAGGATAAATAAATGAAAGTGTTTGCAAAAACGAAAACACAACATGCAAAATCTATGCATGTGCACTGTCTGTGGAGAGTTCCTTTGATAAATGGCTAGATCTCTCCAGACTGACCAACGGAAGAGCCTGGTTGAGGGTAAAACCACTGGCTTGGACCTAATTGGAAACCGTAACAGAGTATTGGATTAAGTAAGAATTGAAACCCCTGCAGGCTGGTCCTGGGGAGTCTCTTCCTGAGAGGAGGGGTCCCAAAAAGCCACTAAGGAAGACAGCAAATTTCCTCTGGGAGACACAAATTCCTTCTGTAGTAGAAGCATCCACAAAATCAAGGGAAGTTCTAGGTTTTTGAGAGAGAAGATATTCAAGTGGGAAAATGTCTAAGATTATAGAACGAGATAAATACGACATGGTGGCTAAAAGAATAGCAAAAATCTGTTTCATTCTTTCATCCTACTGTAGGAATCTCTAAGTAGCATAAGGTCTCATGCAGTGCCTAGTATAGGATTACTTCCCAGTTACACAAAGTACATGAGTAACAAATAACCTTAATTAATGAACTTTAACTGTACCTGACTGCCCAGTTTAAGAATTGCTTCACTTACGTGACTTGTAAGAGCACAGACTATGAAAATGATATTCGACCTTTACTAGAAACAAAAAATGTACCTTACTTATTCATCATTGCCTTGGCAAAAACTCCAGTAAGAAGCTTAAATGAGCCCACTTGATCTTTAAGAAAATGTGTCCTAAATAACAAAGCTGTGCGTATTTCTTCTTATTATTATTTGCATATGCTATACTGCACAACTGCATTCCGAGAAAAATAAAAGATAATAAAACAAATGAAATGAGGGCAGCTTTAGGGTGGTTTGACATGCTGCCCCTCTCAATGTGCCCTGCATTGGCTGTCTGTCTCCAGTGACTCATCCATTTCCAGCAGAGAAGGAATTTTCTTGCCAATTAGCTGGCTAGTTTAGAAATGAGGGCGCGCACAGGTTCTTGCCCATTCAGAGGATTCATAGCAGCCACTCACCCCAGTGGAACCTCTCACCAGATTTTGTGGCTTCTCTTGGTGGGAGGGAAGAGCTGGCCATGAGCATGGAAGCACCTGAGTCTGAGTGGGAATCCTTCTTCAGGGAATTTTAAGGTCAGCAGCATGCAGTTATGATGGTCCTACCTTATCTCCATCACGACTCAGGCACAGAAGATCTGCAGTGGAGGGAATTACCCATCTTCACTGTGTCCATGAAGAAGACCAAGCCCAATTAATTGTACATCTATGAGAGTCTTACAGAAAGACCAAGGGTACAGCGTAACAGCTGTCACCTGAAATAATTAACAATAGGGTGGGAGTTGTATGTTGAAGATTTCTAGTGATGGCAACCTGCTACATCCAGGTTCCTTCTATTGTGCATCCATTTATATCTTTTATCCTGGCAGTATTCAAATGCTTCATAACTTTTAACACAGTCATCCTTGTTACTCAGGGGCAAGAAGGCTGTAAGACAGTGCCAGTCCCCATCCTCGTGGGTTTGCAGAACATCTTCAGAGAACCCATGGGGTGGGCGAGCTTCTGGAGGTGAGCTGCAGAGCCTTCAGTGGTGGTGTATGGTGAACCAGGCCATCAAGGCCATCAAAGCACAGACTTTCTGGGCATCCTGAGGAACCTGGCACTTGCTGTGGGAATCCCAATGATACTTTGACAGTGTGGTGTGTGTTCGCCTGAGCCAGCACAAGGAAGACAGGAAGCCTTGACCCAGCTATCTCAGTGTGTGCTGCTCTGTTCTCCTACACAGGTCCACAGCTACGGAGGAGTCTTGATGGAGGAAGACTTCAGGAATTACAGCGTCACAGTGGAGAATCCTGTCCACACAGTCTATCGAGGTAAGCACCTGACCCATGCCATGCAACTCCAGTTACTCCATGCAACTCGAGTTTGCTTCACTGGCAAGAGTTGGCAATAGTATTTAGCAAAAGTTGAAGTCAAGGCTGTGTTGAGGTGACTGCAGAAAAGCCCTCCAGGGAGTTTCTAGAGATTGCCTGTGGACAATGGTGTTTAGCTATGGGCAGTGCTGTTTATCTTTGTTGGAGAGATGGATGGTGGCATTGAGGGCACCCTTGGCCAGTTTGCCGATGACACTAAGCTGTGTAGTGTGGTCGACATGCTGGAGGGAAGGGATGCCATCCAGAGGGACCTGGACAGGCTGGAGAAGTGGAGTGCTGTGAATCTCATATAGTTCAACA
>JAOXNG010000012.1:114183305-114195876 GCA_028566535.1 Scolopax minor | reverse complement strand
GGTGGCTGGGTGTCCTTTTTATAGGAACACAGGAATTTTCAATGAGAAGTAGGATGTCTCTAGTTTAATATCTGATCTCTAGCCGTGTCCAGCATTATCTCCATCTGGCAGGTATGGGAGGCCCTGCAACAGTAATTATCTTACAGCTTTACCTGCAGGAAAGTTTTCTCCTGATCACAATCATAAATAATCGTTTTTTGGTTTGTAACACTTGAAAATTCTTCTCTGCTTACTGTGGTGACAGGCTTAGGTAGTTATACATTATTACAATAGAATTTGATAGTCCTTGTGGATATTTGTGTTTTAGAGTCAACTGAGATCTTGGCTTCATGAGTTCTGTAAAGTAATTGTGTATTCTTGGAAAAAGCATTTGCTCTTGGCTGAAGGGAAAAAGCATTAGCTCTTCTCCCTGAGAAACAGCCCTACTGATTGAAATCCTTCACTCCCTGAGAACTTTTTCACCTTCTCTTATGACTTGCCTGCAAAACTATTTCCTTTCAAGTGCATGCACCAGGCAGCAGCTGTTAAGAATTTTAACCTTCATTTCCAGTCTCCTTCCAGTCATAATATAATAATGCAATTGCAGTAGATGAATGCTTCTTTTCTATTGTCAAACCAGATACTTGGAGCTAAAGTTGTTAATGTGTTAATTATCTAGACTCTGAGATTCTTAAACTGGTCTTTTTTTTAGTCTTGTGCAAGAGCTTCTCATATAGATTATCTGCTGCTACCTTCTTTGATTTGATTACTTCATAAATTTACCGCAAAGAGAAATTAAACAATTTAACAGGCTTCTGAGCAAAGCAAAAGGAGAATACCATGCCTTGCAAAATTTACAAAATTGTCAAGACATTGTTAAAAAGCTTGCACATGAAGAAAGGGCTGTAGTTGTAGCAGTCTGTGTAACAGAGATAATTATGACTGAGAAACCATAAAACAGCTTGCAGGTACACATTTTTACTTTAAAACACCAGAGGATCCAGCTGAAATTACATATACTGCATATATTTTATTGTGAATGCCCCATTTCAGCATCTGCACTAAACCAAATTATAGAAAATTGTTACATCTGTTCACTTCCTAAAACCTGAGACAAACAATCTAGTCCACCCTATAAGCATATTTCCGGTGTAGTTAAAAATATCACTGCACGTCTTAGGAGAAGAGCCCTTCGGTTCTATTGTTGAATCTCCTTTATATTAACCAGGAGATAGGGTGGTTTTGTCATCATTACTGACAATTATCAGGCACCTCCAACAACTGAGGGCCCCTGTTGTGCTTGGTGGTAGGCATATGGATAATAAGAAGCAGACCTTGTTCCAGACAGTTTATAATTAAATGGCCATGTCACATGAAGGATAAAAGAAGTGTAATCACCCACAATTTAAAGATGTGGAAATTGAGTTGCAATGTGGTGGAGAGACATTAGAAGGGGTACACAGCCTGCGTCTTAGGTAGGAGTCAAGCACAACTGATCATGAGATGGGTGTTACCTTAGGTCTAAGGTCACCTAGGTCAACGCCTGAGCTGAAGATGTTGCTGAAGATGTCTAACAGCTTCCTTGCTCTGTGAATAGCAGTGCTGTGATTTTTCTGTAGAAAAGATAGGAATAAAAGAGGAAGAAGCATTGCTGATACTGATCCCCTTTTTGAATTTACCCCAAGAAAAATGGATCGATCTTATCACCCACTTGAATTTATGTGAAGGCCTTTGTCTCCTCCCCTCATAGAAGGGGCTTCAGAGGGGCCTGGCTGGAACTGTCTTGCCAGAACATTATGAGGCTTCCAGTTTGAATGAGAATGTTCCAGGTGTTTTTCCAGTGGACAGAATTATCCTTGAGATGGGGGTAATGGAAGGAGAACCATACATTTCTTTAACTGTCATACTGGCAGATTCTTGAGAAGCTGGATGGACCCAATGGAGTGCCCATGCCCTCTCCATGCTTCCTGACAACCTAGAGAGCATGGGAGACATTATTTTCTCACTTTCTGACATCTTGCTATGGCTGTGCCGTGCCAGTCACAAGGGATCCCCACACGAGTGAACGTTGGTGACAGCAGGTTGCACAACACAGGCACAGATTTAAGACCAACCTTCATAAACTTCAGAGCCCTTCACCTTTTGACATGTCTGTAAAGACCTTCCTGTAGAGAGCAGAGCACAATATGTGCCTCCTTTTGTCCCATCGTCCTGATTTGCTAATCCTGATTTCTGATCCCTTGTCCCATTTACTGCATTTAGACCGGTGCTTCTTAACACTGGTAACTTTCTGACTAATGAGCAAGGCAAAATAATACAGTTCTCTTTCAAACTTAACTCCAAAATTAAACTGGAGTCAAACCAGCTACACCAGGCACCTTAACTTGGTCATCAAGTCCTTTTCCTGACACACAGGGATCATATAGTCCCTTTTTGTAAATTTTCTAAGCTCCATTCGAAAAACAGTTGGATTTTTAGCCCCAGCTACTCCTGTTGGAAAGCTGTTACAGAATCCAATTGTTCTAAATGACTAGGAGCCTTATTCTAATTTCCAGTAAAATGTATTCTTTGACTGTCTAAATCACCTTGTTCTCATGCCAAAGTTGGCCTTTAGCTTAATGGTTTTTCCCCTCCTGGAGATTTGTTCCCCTGATGTATTACAGACAGCGCTCCTATCCCTTTTCAGCTTTTGTTTTCCTAGGTGCAACCAGCCAAGTTCTTTGTCTCCTGCCATAAGATAAACTTTCTGTTCTTCCTGTCACTGTAGTAGCTCTTATTTGTCACTGTTCTAGTTTGATTTCATCTCCCTTTCTGTGAAGTGACCACATTTGTATTCTGTATTCCCACTCTAGGCTCACTAAACCCTTCTCTTTTAACTCTGCAGTATACAGTCTTCTACATATGTGGTATTTGTAGTGAATGTCTGTATGACACATGTTATGTTAGGAGGCCAAGGTCCCCAGAATATAGGTTTGCATGACAAAAATTTAAAAGTTGCTATATAACTGGTGGCCACTGACGTCCCCCGTAACTCTGAAAGATGTAGTGAATACAGCAGCATTAAAACCTTCAACTACAGGTCCAGACTTACGATCAGTACTTGACCTGCTTTGAAATCCTGCTTTGGGAATTAGCAATAGATTAATAAATGTCCTAAATAGTGAGACCTAGAGCCAGTCAGATGCCTGCTATTATAATTGAATCTATAGCTCTCAATGCCTCTTTTTCTAAACTGTCTGTATAGACTGAAGGAGTTCAGACAGGGACCAAGAGCAAAGCCTTACTGCACTAAAACCCAGTGGGAAAAATGGCCACTTACCCTTAGTGTATGTGCATCTCACCCTGTGTCTTGAGGTGTGTTTCAGTGGTGCTCACCATAAAGCTTTGGTCCTCATTAGGCACCACACTGGGTTTGAAAGGAAATGCTGTATTATTCATCAGTCTTCTGCTTTACCCTTCTCATATAAAACAGGCTTATACACACTGAGGGAATGAGTTTGCTTCCAGACGAAGTGGTCAACATGGTTTCTTTCTCTGGTTCCTTGTAGAACATGATCTTAAATTATTATGAATATAAATTCTAGCTGTGTCGTTATTCTTCTCTAAAATCTTGATGGTTTATTTACGCATGCTGAAGTAAGTGTGGAATGAAACAAGCAAAGCAAGCCAATCCTACATAGCCTTTTCCGATGCAAAAATATTCACCTTGTAGAATACCCAGTGACCATTTATAGAACTGTAACCTATGCAGTTGGGTTATTCTGCTGGCCTGTGAAGCCTCTAATTCAATTTTTTAGTCACACATACATAAACAAAGGTTTCTGTTTCCGAGATCCTCATCTGCTGAAGTCTCAGGTGTTACAGGAAATTGCCATACACTCTCTTGCTTCAGTTTTCTTGCTTTGATGTCAATCTGCATGTAAAATAAGGTGAAATCTTAATATTGTGAAGACACGAAGACAGTTCTTGGGCTTGACAGCAGGGATAAGCTAGTTAGCTGGTGTATGTTGCTCATGTTTCATATTTTAGCTAACACACTTGGAATAAAACTCAAAGAGTGTATTCCCCCTTCGATGCACATCTGTAATTCCTTCTAACTTAACACTGAAAGTACATGGTAGAATAAACCATCTAGCAAACCATCTAGCAAACACTGCATACCCCATGCTGATGGCTTATGCAGCTCCTGGTTATTTGCACAAGGTTTTTTTTACCGTGTTCCACATAGAGATGATGTGAGGAGAAAGAAAAGCATATGTTCTCCCTTTGATTTTTTTTTACCTAACACAAAATACTCTAGTCATAAAAATACTGTGGGGATGCCCTCTTTTGGGCAGTAATTTTATTTAGTGCTGTGATTTATTATGGCTGTGAAAGTACCACAGCATCTATAAG
Organism: Scolopax minor; assembly: GCA_028566535.1. Classification (NCBI taxonomy): domain Eukaryota; kingdom Metazoa; phylum Chordata; class Aves; order Charadriiformes; family Scolopacidae; genus Scolopax; species Scolopax minor. The sequence goes on along the minus strand of JAOXNG010000012.1, from coordinate 114,191,502 downwards.
TAAATTTAAATACACATTTTCAAGATCTTATTACAGAGAGCAAGAATAATCTCTTATCTGCTTTTACTGCTAACAATTGCTAATTCAAACCGTGCAGTGCCCCATTTGTTGAATTATTACTGTACACATAGTGTAATCATACATTGTTGTAAAAGGGGGAACCCTTCATAAAAGCTGTCATCTTGTGAAGTATATGTAATATATATTACAATCGTGATGTTAAATACATGAAACAAACAGCTGAGTGTCAAAATAATCTATCTTTACAGGGAAACACAGTACAAACTTTGTTAGCCGATACGATCCCAGGTTTAACAGCTGGATACAACTTCCACCCATGCAAGAGAGGTAAAAACCTACTACTACATGTTGTTCAATATATGTTTTATCATCCTATGAACAGCTAAATTTTGTCTCAGTTCTGGGAGTAAAGAGGCCTACAGAAGCATTGAAAATACTGAGATAAAACTGCACCATGCAGTTGCGTCCCATTTGTCTCCTAATTTTTTTTAAACTTTCCACATTCACAACTCCAGGTGCCAAATCCCGTGGTGCTAACTCATGCAAAGTAACCATGGACTTAGTGCAGTTACTGGTTGCCTGTTTATGGTCTGAAGGATTTTTCTGAAGTCTTCGTAGTGTCCTGTCATGTTCCCCAACTGAAGCATCATGATGAGTTTGCCGTAAATAAGCAGTATCATCAGGTATCTTATAGGGAACTGAGACCTTCATATGTTGGCCACATCCTGTTTCACCACACCAGCCATGAAGACATCTCTTCAACACCACTCACCTTGTCAGAGGACTCATAATCCTAGGTGGTCTTTGAGTAAAGTTGCTGTCAGCTAATGCATATTACAGTAGCATATATTTTAATCTCAACTGTGTACCAAAGAGCAGAGGTGCATGTAGACTGTGCAATCACCAGGAATGATGGTGTTAACTTACCTCTGGATCCCAAAAGTCCCCTAAACCTGAACTGAATGATGCATGTTTCCTAAGAAGAAACTCAAAGGCAGAAGATCCAACATTCTAATGTTATTTTATGAAAGAGCATTCAATGTCCATCCTTCAGTTCAATACTCATCTTCTCATAGATGTACAAGAGATCTCACACCTCATTCCTAAAACACTTTCCTTATTCCATGTGCTGTTTGTATTATAGCACTTTTTTACAGTGCTGAGGTATCTGGAAGTCATAAATATATTGAACTCAGTGCAGCCATGGGATTCAAGGTGTGTATTATGAGATGCATAGGAATATGTCTGTCTTTTTAAATTTTCAGAGGTAAGATGTAGGTCTGTAGAGTTTTTTAAGAGTCTTTGTTCAGGATTCGGTGTGATTGACCTAAGTCTGTACACAGACTCATGTGTGATGCTTGTCGCCAACAAATACTGCATGAAAAATCACAAGCGGAACAGATCTGAGGAGGTTTGTTGTTGGAGCTAGTGAACTGATAAAATTAGCCATATAAGTAGAGATAAGAAGAGATCACAGTTCATCATAGTGAATGATGAATTCATTCTCCCTCCTTTCTGCCAGCCCTGTGAGATGACCCCACAACTGGGTTATTTACCTTAAAACAGAGGGACCCGTTCCTCTCTGGCTCAGGTCCCTGGACTGAGTCCCCACCAGCTCAGGTGTTGGTATGGGAGGACAGGAGATACGTGTGAGATTGTGCATTGCCATGCAGGGCATCTTCAATCAACCAGGAGGTCGACTAGTGTTTGTAGAGAGCCTGCAGCTCCTCTGTGGAGCCTAATCAGTGTCCTCGTTAGGCCAGCAAAACTCCTGAGGGACACCTGCATCTGGCTGAACGGCTGGGTTTATTTGGCTGACAAACCTCAGAAGGCAGAAGCAGGTAGTTGAGGGTTGGAGAAAGCAGACAGTAGGAGTTTTCCCACCTCCACAGTGTCCAGTTGTGTTTCACCAGAAAATCAGCTCGTAGTTGCAGGTGCTGGATATGACTTGCCTTGTGCTCTGGTGGAAGCTGCCGCCTTCAGCCAAGAGTTAGCAGCTCCGTGATGGCTGAGCAGCTGCCCAGTCAGAAACTGTAATGCATTAACATCTCAGCGCCCTACCGTGTGATTTAGATGTAATGGTCCACTCATACATAGCTCCTTCTGCAAGGGGCTTTACTATGACAACGTTAATTGTCACCTCTTTTGTTCAGGATACATAACTCACAGGCTTGCCCATTATTTTTCTATAAAAGGCTGCTAAGCGTTGGGGCTGTTGTTGGAAATCAGGGATTTTCAAATGACTTTCTAAAATGTTTTTAATGGTTTATTTACTCATTCCTAATGACTTCCTCAGAGTTGTTGAAGCCTTTAGAGGTAGGGTCTGGCCACGTTTTTAGAAGATCATACAAACAAGAGAGAGCTTTTATGCAGTCTCCTTTCCCATCTCCTTTAGACAGATAAAGTTCCCATTAAAGTCAACAGGCTATTTTTTTCCCACATAGGAGTACAGGGTCATGCCCTGTCTCTGCTGGCATAATGCAGGCACCATTGACAAGACAGACTGTTTAATGGGTTTTTCTGAGTCATTATGGTCCATCAAGTCAAAACCTACTTAGGAATTTTAGTCTGAGAATAATCGGCTGGATAGACTATAATAGCTCCTTTGAAATGACTGACAGGTAAATGTGGGACTCATTCACAGGCAGTATATTCTCAAGTTGAAAATCTGTATGAAATATTTGATGAGTAAACTTTTATCTCATGCTAAAATCCATATCTGATTGATTTTACTGTAGGACCTATAAAGCAAAGTATAATCCTGTTATGGATTCAGAGCCTTCAGTGTATTTTCCTTAAAGCCAAGTTTAGTTTCTTTTCAGTTGAAGAACATCTCAAAAATACATGCTTTTGAAAAGTATGTGCTATTTTCAGGCGGGCATTGTTTAGAGAAACAGCAAATGACTCATCAGCTGTTGAAATCCACATCTGCCTGGTGATGCAGTACCCATGGGATGCTTTTCAGAGAGCAGCTTAGTTACACTAAGGTGACTACTGAAGGAGTGGTCTTTGTAGCAGACACACCTGAATTTGTGGCATGAGCCTCAGTCGGACACCTCGGTCAGTACTGAGCTGCATCAGTCACCTGAGTTGCATCTTGCCAGCTCAGCCCTGAGCTGACAAGGTGCGTGGAACATAACAACATTTAAAACATCATCTTTTCTCTTACGTTCTGAGTTAAAAGTTTTTGTTTAAAGGCCAGCAAAACCCACAGTATTGTAGCTGGGAAGCACAAGTGGAAATGGGCAACTCAGCATCCTCACTGAGGCTGAGTGAACTGAGAAAAGAAACCGCAGAAAAAGAGATAAAACAATTTCACAGAATCACAGAATTGCATGGGGTTGGAAGGGACCTCTGGAGATCACCTAGTCCAACACCCCTGCCAAAGCAGGTCCACCTAGAGCAGGTTGCACAGGAACCTATCCAGGTGAGTTTTGAATGTCTCTGGCAAAGGAGACTCCACCACCTCCCAGGGGGTTGAGGTTTTATCTTAGTCTTATGTTAGTTCATGTTTTATCTTAGTCTGACTTCAATAATAGTAATGTTGATCCTTATTAGGATTACTTTAGTTTTTAAAAATCAAAGTTTACACTCTAAAAGTGACTCTGAAATCAGGTCCATATGAACAGTAATAGCACTGGTAGTTTTAAAACTCAGACTGGTGTTTGTATTTCTTGTTTCAGGGCATAAATTCATTAACTGTGGAAATGAGGAATAATCTCTTCCCTTTTATGCATATGTATTTATGAGAAAAAGTTAGTTGGGTTGATCATTGAGTGAAGGTATGTGAGGGAAAAGCATTTCAGAGACCAGTAAACATTGAATACCTGCAAGTCCTGAAGAAAACCACAAAATAATTGTCTTATTGTCCATATTCAGACCCTGAGGTGCATTCCAGTTAAAATCTGATTAGGAATGGATAATGTCTTCCCAGTGTTGTGGGGAAAGTTGCTGTGCAAAGATTGCTGTAGTACATTTTAGTCTGAATCATATTTTATAGCAGTTTTAAAAGTCATCACTTAACAGCATGTCCCTTACCTACTGTGTCATTGAAAAGAAAAAACCCAAAAAGCTTAAAATATTGGTGACAGGAGCTACCGAGTGAATATTCACGTCCAAGCAGAAGAGTGAAGCGTGCTGACGCTTTCATTTTTGCTCCTTACAGTGACACTGTGTGGATGAAACCAGGAGTACACGTACAGAACAGTGTCAGTGAAATCCCCGTTAAGGCAGTGATGCCTGCAAGTTGTACCTACCTCTGTTCATTAAACCTGAGCTAAACCTGAAGGTGAGGGAGTTCGTGAATGGGTTTGTCAGAGAAGGTGCAGGAGGACAGACGAGCAGATGCAGGAAGACCCCAGGCGTTGACAACAGGCACCTTGTGGGCTTGTGCCTTGTGGCTGACGGCCACAGGAGGTTCAGAGAACGTGTGCCTGCTTGTGCAGGCTCTCTGGTGTCTAACAGGATGTGGCCCCTTCAGCTTTTTCTACTTTTGGGGCTGCTACAGGCTGTCTTGTCTCTGGTTTATCACATACTTATAAGAAGCATGTAGGCACTTGATTGCCTCCAACACCTATACCCTCTGTCAAATGAGAGTGAAGTCAGCCAGCAGGTTTTTGCTGAGGAGACAACACTCAGGCAGACATGGGTACATGTACAGTGTAATCAAATAAGCTTTGTTTCCATAGAAAATTGGGCTAAAAACATAGATGCACAATTTGCTGCCCGACCATGCAGAGCAATATATGCCATCAGCTTCTATCTGCCCATTGACAGATAAATTAAATGGTCGTATTTAATTCGTCAGTTGAGCTGGAGGCACTTAGCAGTATTCCTGAACTCCTCTTTGCATCTGCTTTTCTCAGTAGCCTTATCCCTGTGGTGGTGTTCCCACTCAACAAGGGGTGCTGTCCTGCACCATCCAGGTTGCCCACGTGCAGGGGCAAAGAGGTAGATGGGAGATGCTCAGTGCCCCGGGGTGGTGAGGAGCCCTTTCAGGTGGCACCAAATCCAAAAAGTAAAACCAAAAATGGGCAGTGTTGCCTCAGGTCTGCTCCCTGAAAGCCCACCCAGCCCTGCTGTTTCCATGGCTGTATCTTCATGTCTGTCTGACCTCTCCTCCCAACTTGCAAAGCACCAGCCAGTCTCAGCCACGCTTGACAAAGTCTCCAAAATGTTCAAGTGTATTACAGTTTTTGTGAAAACAGGCAGATGGGTAAAAGAGAGAGACTGAAGGAGATGCTCCTGAACGTGTGTCTGGCCAGATGGCAGGTTAGAGACATGGCGCCCCAGGCTTTGCTAGCTCACCTGGTCATGGGATGACTGTAGGGAAGCCTATGGAGGAGCTGGGACGTAACAGAGCTGTTCATGGCAGGGTGTTGTGCTCTGTACCTGGGCCACCACTCACTCTGAATGCCTTGCAGTGGTCCGCAGGATCAAGCCCTTGATGGTGTGGGTGACCATCAAGCCCACCGTGCGATTTAGGATTGCAGCTGCTCCTGGGTTGAAATTCGGGCCCCTGGGCAGGAACAAGAGCACATAGTGTCAGCCATGGAGCAGGGCTGGGCAAGCTGCAGCCCCACTCCAGTGTGCCCACTTTGCCAGGGCTGTGGGAGCAAGACCTTGCCATGCTTGACCTGCCCACTTGTCTCTGGGCTCGCGCTCCACTCCAGTTTCACCCAGGAGAAAATTAGAGCTTTTGGATGGGCAATTCTTGCTGTTCAATGTTTTGTATAGATCTTCATCCTAGCCTAGCTGTGCTCTTTGGCAGTTTTCTTTCTTATATCATTGCAGCTTAAAATTAAAGGCCTCTACCCTAGTAAAGCTTCCTGCTGCTGAACAATCCAAGGAGCTTTCCCTGAAAATGGATTACACCAAACAGGGTCTCTCAAAATCTGCTGCTCTATTTTTACTTCAGCAACAGACACTCACCATTCATTTTGGAGGCAGGAGGAAGGGGAACTGATATGTGCCTAGCAGTCCTGACCAGAAAAAGGAATTGTCTTCCTGCACAAGTTGCATGTGAAAGTGGACGGGAGGCTCAAACTTTTCTCAAGAGTTAGTTGGACGAAGACAGACATCTTTTGAGTTAAAAGATGAAAATATAATATTGTGCCTAGCATAAGGGAAGTTGTTCTGTTTGCAGTACCGCAGAAAGAAGAAAAAAATGATAATTGAAGAAAAATTTTGATGATGTGGTTCTCTTAGTAAATTGGGAACAATGACCCTTGAAGGACCATAAAGAAAGTGAATGTCAAGATAATTTATTATTGTTACATTATCTACCTCATTTTTCACTTTGTCTTACTGAGTTGTTATACCCCTTACAAGGTAATGCCCCAAACATTAACGAGCACCTTTTTATCTTTCACGGGTGTGAAAAAGCAACAAACAGCTTTGAAAAGGGGGGGATTGTCTGCCAGGTTTATGTGCGCTTAATTATTTTGACAACAAAAATGAAGTAATTATTTGATGTCGAGCATGTATTTGATCAGCAAAGCAGCCACAGTCTCTAGGGTAGCTGTAAGCATGTGAAGCTCCTGGATCAGAGCTTCTCTCTGAAGTTGCATTTGAAGGAGCAGCTCTCTTAGTTCAGGGAGTCAACCGGAGAGGGCAAACCCCATGTTTGACGTGGCTAATTGGTTTGGTGTTGGCTTCTTTTGTTTTGTTCTGCCCTGTCCTCCAGGAGAGCCAGTTTCTACGCCTGTCGCCTTGACAAGAACTTGTATGTGATCGGTGGGAGAAATGAAACTGGCTACTTGTCCAGCGTGGAGTGCTACAATCTGGAGACAAACGAGTGGCGTTACGTGTCTTCGTTGCCGCAGCCCTTGGCGGCCCATGCGGGAGCCGTTCACAACGGCAAGATATATATTTCAGGCCAGTGTCTTTTATAATTCCTGCTATATATACCCCCCCCAAAAAAAGCCAGCCACAAAAACAACAACAAAAAACCTGGAACCCAAAATCATAGAGCTAAATTCCTGCTGCAGTGCCGTGCCTTTATGGACATTAATTAACTGAGGTATATTCACTTTGCAGGGGGTGTTCACAACGGAGAATACGTCCCCTGGCTGTACTGCTATGACCCCGTGATGGACGTCTGGGCCCGAAAACAGGACATGAACACAAAGCGGGCAATCCACACTTTGGCTGTAATGAACGATCGACTGTATGCAATTGGAGGAAACCACTTGAAAGGTCACATTCTTAATAGCTAAAAAGCATTTCAGAGTCCCCCCTCTCCTGATAGAGAATATTTTTGTTAAACAGTCATTGTTAAATACATTAAAAAACAAGCAACACAATTTAACAGGACACTTGAGCCAGCAATTTTAAAAACATTTTATGCAAATTATTTTAAAATTATAACAGTACATTAAATATATGAGTAATGAATGTTTTAGATAATAAAAATGGGAGCTTCCATTACTCAAAGGCATGGACAATTTGTCATTACCAAGAATTCAATGAAACAAACAGATTATTCTTTGACCCGAAAGTACCAGCAATATTTTCCTCTGTAAATCATTTTCCAAAACGTGCAGTTAGAGAGAGCTTTATTCAGAGCAACACAGAAGAACAAGCTCCTGATGTAATGAAGAGAAAAAAAAAACCAACAAAACTCCAGCCATTAAATATTAGGACTAGGCTCTTTAGATCCCTTTTTAGTATTAAATGTAGCTTGCTAATTATAATTCTTTTTAGAGGTCTCTTGTTTTCATCTTTTGAAAAGGTCTCATATTAAAATAACTACTGTTAGGCATCTGGTATTTTTGTCTTAATACCTGCACGCCGTTGTTATTACTGCTAAAGAGATTCTGCTTAATCCAGGCACTTAGACAAAAAGCACAGCTCCTGTTCCTTTGTCCCCTGACAGTATTTGACAGTTTATATTCCCATTTTTTTTCTTTCTCCTTTCTGGCTTAAAAAAAAAAAAAAAAGCCTCTCAACAACAAAAGAGAAAATTGTAATGCAAAAGAAAAAGTGATGTTAACTGCCAGTAGCACCAGGCCACGTGTCTGGATGCCTCTGGCACCCAAGTCCCTGAGAGACTCTGAAAAGCCACATGCTGGTTTTGAAGATCTGGGTGCCTTTGGAGCATGTAGGGGACAAAGTCTCAGATGTGAATTTTCACTGGTAAATCATACTGGTGCATAACCCCCCCCCAGGAGGTGCA
>JAOXNG010000012.1:114158040-114171104 GCA_028566535.1 Scolopax minor | reverse complement strand
AACTTTCCTTTGAAAGTGTCGTTTTCACTGAAAATAACTGAAAATAAGGCTTTTTAACCTCTATGATCTCTTGTTCTCGGATGAACTGGCCTCCATTTTCCAAAGCGTGTTTAATTTTGAATGGGTTTCTCATGGACAGTGGGATACCATAGGCAAATCTCATTTTGACAAGTACTAATTATGGACAAGGCAGTGGCAGACTGTAATCTCTGTCATGAGAGCTATCAACAGGGATGCAGCGAAGGCTTTAACAGTGGGTGGCAGTGCTCTGGGTCAAATTAATCACCACCATAATGACAATGAAATCAGTAGAGCTTTGGGATGTTAAGTTTGATAAAAGAAGCCATTCTGTTCCCTGTCTGGCTATTTACATTGCAGCCTGGCCTCAGCTTCAGCTAATCCTTTGTCACGGTGTTCAGGGGTGGGTTTTCTTAGCATGGGGGAGAGAGAACAAAGAGCAGCCCCCCTCGCAGAAGTAAGGTTTTCATGTCCAGACCTGAGTCGCTGCAAGTGGATTACCAAAGTGTGAAGCAGACAGCCCCAGATTTGAGGCACATGAAAGGACTCAAAAATTTAAGTGGAATTTAAGTGGGGGGGAAGAGGGGGGAAGCAGCCTCGGAAGTGTCAATGTGCATGAAGTCAGCTCTGTTTGGCTTTGGCTTTTGTCAAAGACCTTTAGGAAGGTCTGTCCTGCCTCCTTTTGCCATGGCCGCAGGGCTTGAGGTCTTAACAAGTACCCTCTTAGAGCATGATGTAGGCAACTGCCAGAAAAAGAGACACGCAATGCCTGCAGACACGGCTGAAAATAAATAAAAAAAAGACGTTTCTGGGAATAATCAGGTGAGACAATTATTTACATGAATTCTGCATGTAATGATGCTACACTAAACTGCATCAAATTTTAGCCCAAGTCAGCTTTGCCCTACAGCTATGGGCTTGCTCACCGAGAGGGCTTCACTGCTTTAGATCCATGTTTCATGCTCTGCTGATAATGGCTGTTTCTTTAATACCGAGCCTTGGAACATTTCTCAGCACCTGTACCAACACACGAGCTCCCTCTGGACCCCCAGAAAGGACACCTGCAGGGGCTGGGCAGGAGCTGCCACCCTCCCCAACAGCTCTTCAGGCTGCACAACCAGAGGCATCACCCAGTGCATCCCAACAGGCTCAGGTGGACACAGGGATGGGGACGGGCTGGGCGGCTGGTGTACCAGCATGGCACAAACACAAAGCACCTCCTCGTTTGGCCATGCAGGCCTCCCCCATCCCCTGTCTTACCCCACTCCAGTTTATCTCCCCGTGCCCTCTGCATCTTCTGGCAATTTTTCAAGTACTGCTTGTATGGGTGATGTATCCCAGCTTTTTGTCTGGGGCTACAATGGAGGATTCTCATTCCTACATCCACAGTCCATATAATAGAAAGAATCAAATGTAAAACACTGTCTTTCCATTCACTTGTTTAGTACCAGACTGGTCACGAAAAATATATAACTACCCTAAAATCCGAATAAACTGCCAACCATCCGTTTTGGATCCATTTTGTAACTATGCAGAACAATCTATTATTTTATTAGAGAGGTTAAAGGAGATTTAGAGGGAGGAAAGAGCATGGCGACTTCCAAGGGAAGAGTGAGTGATTCAGTGCAAAAAGGGTAAATTTCATCTGCACATTCTTAACTGCGAGGACATTCTGCACATCTCAGGAGTGCACTAAGTGGTGCAGTAAACCAGTAAATTAGAAGAATGTAAATTCTTTAGTAGGAATTGCACGCAAGGGAAAAATGCTTCCTCATGCTCATATTTGTTTTCATGAAAATAATGTACACTCTTCCTAAAATCATACTGGTACAGAGCTGAGTAAGACATCAAAACCAGTAATAGATATTACACTGGACTAAGAAATGGAAATGACACAATTATCTTCTGTGTTTCTGATGATCACTGTGATAAAACAAGGAGCTGGCGTATTTAGAGCCTGGCACCGAGTAAGGAGCCGTGTAGCTCCCTTCCCCTCTCACTCTGTCTGTCTTATTTATCTCTCATTAAACTAAATTGTATTCTTATTGGCTGACTGACCTCTGATATTGTTATTAATTGATTTATATAGTGCCTTTTGCAAGCCTCAAGGCGCTTCAGAGAATTGCAAATATATATAGTGATCACTTCACCAATCACCTAAGTGCAGCCACCTCTGGGGTGGAAACCAGTGGCCATGGCACCTACAGAAACATGGCCTTTGTCCCCAGTGGCACGTATCTGCAATCCTCATAGTGACCAAAGGACTGCTAGAGGTGCTGGCACAAGCAAACATCACATACACATACAGGTGTGATCGTTGAACAGTTCTGAGGAGCCAGGCCCGGTGCTCCCTCCTCTCACCACGTGAGCTTGGAAAACCAACAAGAACTTCAGACCAGAGACTGAGGCCACCCAAGTGTCTGAGCCACCTTTTGCTCAGGACCCAAAGCATCCCGGACAGTGTGTGATGGCTGCTAGCACCACTTCTGTGCTTCCTTGATGCCTACACCTCTATTTGTGATGAAGAGCAAAAGGATAAAAACAGGATAACATGCACGCAGCAGGCGGCCACCAAGAAAGGAAGGGATTGCTCACACCAACAGCTGGTGCAGATCTTCTCCACAGAAGGGCACCATACGCTCAGCAGTGACTCCCAGCACCATGGAAGGACCACATCTGTGGTCCCTGTGAGCATCAATGCCGACTTCTCAAATGCGAGGAGACTCTAGTTTTTCAGTGTAAGAGCCTGAGCATTCACAATAAACATTTTTAATACTTTCCCATCAATTATAGATGAGAGGGCTTTGTGTTTTTTCAGAATATTATAGTTTTGTCTTCATTTGAAACATCTGAATGCCTCTAATTAAAAAAAAAAAAAAAAAGGAAGCCTTTCCGAAGGTGCGAACCTAGCAGAGAATATCAGCAGTATCTTTGTTGTTTTAGGTCATTAAAACTACTTAAACCTGAGTGAAACACATTGTATAGATCTGAAGGTTTTGATCCCTTCCCTATTAAAATGAACCCTGAATATGAAAAAGTGCACCCCTTTCCAAAGCAGAATTAATTTCACTGGCTCCATTAACAAGCAGGTCTGCTCTTGTCTTATCTTTCAAGAATTCTATGCCTGATTGCATTTATGTTCTCATTTAGCATCTCAAAATGGGCACTTTCTTTCAAGAAGGGTTAGTGCATGACTCACCCGCTTAGTTAATCTGACTAATTAGCATACTGTCGCCCATTAACAGCATTAGAACAACAACTGTAGCTCTCACCACCTCGCTGTCAGCAAAACAGACCTCTTCTAGTTTGCAAGGACATTGGTTGCTCCCCGTCCTTTGGTAACCATAGAGTTATTTATCACACTAGCACAGGGTTTGCAGATAGCTCTGGAAAGGGTGATATAATTCTTAATATCCTGCAAAAGCCCTCAGGCCATAATCTTTCCTGGTGACTTATTAGAAATTATTCTAAAATCAAGTCCTTAACTCTGCAAGAAACCTCTCTGGCATCTGAGCTGCTCCCGTGCACCTCTTCTGGCTTGACTGAAAGAAACTGATGGTGGAAATTAAAGAAGTTTTTCTTACATATGATGTCACAGTAAGTTTATCAATATTAAAATCTTTTATACTTCAACCAACCACAGCAATCTTGGACTTATTTCCCACAGCTATTCTAGGTGTATCAAGCCGTGCTCAGACAGAAGTAAGATTTGTGGGTCCTTAGAAGAGTAATTTTCCAGGAAGCAGGCCTTGCTAACCGGGAACATTTTTATTCATGGAGGTGACGCTGGGAAGAGCAGGTTAAAACACTGAACTAGAGAGGCCAAGCCAGCAGCTGCCAGAGCTCCTTAAGACAACCACAGAGTGTCCAAGGTGCTCAAGGAGATTTACACACCTAATTTCAGCCTGCCCCAAATAGGCTGAAAAGCTGTAGGACCCAGATAGGTGTGAATTTCTATTATTTATCTCAAAGGGCTGTTCACGGGAAGCCTAATTACGGTCACTTAAATGCCAGGACAGTTAATCTTTTCACTGCTGCTCACCGTACCAGAAACACCTATCATCTAACAGGCTTCCTCTGTGTCACCAGCATGGTGGTGAAGCCCACTGGTGCCACAGGCCTTCACTCTACAGACCCGAGGAATAAACCTGCAGCCTGTAGACCCCAGCTCTGCCTGCACAGGCCTTGGACGGTTCTACAAGAGGAAGCATTTCATCTCCCTTGCTAACAGCAAGGAGCTGTTGGACGCTGGCACTTGGCTGGGTTATTCAAGTGATGCTGGCTTTGTTGGGTGCCTCAAAGCCAGCACCAGCAGGGTCTGCACGGGGCATTTGGTAGATTGGGTTCCTTGCCTCCTCCTCATCTAGCAGGAAGAATTAGCAGACATAATATTTGAAACTCTGCGTTTTCGACACAATAGCACAAGCTTTAGAAATCTGCAATGTTTCGTGGGCCTGCAGGTTTACCTTTGATAACAGCAGATCCATTCGCCAAGGAGGCTGAAGTGGGGCAACGCCAGAGCTCACACTGAGTGCAGGTCCCATCTGCTTTGTGCAAAAGTCGAGCAACAGATCCACTGGCCAAAAATCCCTCGCAGAGCCCTGGTCCCCGCAGGAGGTGACACTGCTCACACACCCCTCCTGCTGCACAGTCATGCCACCGCTGTTCCTAATGACTGTCCCTGCTGCAGCTGGGGCTGAAGAGCGAGAGCTCCTAGCACAGATGGAACAACACCAACATGCCTCAGGAATCCACGTCTTGCTTTCAAAGTGCCCCTGATGGGACCGACAACGATTTTGTCCAACTCACATTAGCAGCTAAACTAGTTTCAGGACCAGTGGAGGGCAATATTGCTTTGGCTTCCTAGAATAAAGGGACCTAGGCACCAGCGAGGGCACGGAGCTGGTGTGCACAAGGCAAAGCCCTAACTCTGGGCTCAGGATGACTCTTTTTGCTCCACAAAAAACAGTCCCCAGGGTGTACAGCTGCTGGAGCACCAGCACCACCTTGTGAAATGTCTCACTCCCCACCTCCAAACACCAATTTGCTGTAGAAATCAATGGTTTTGTACAGGCACCATGACTCCAGACCAGTGCACAGGGAGAGACAGAGGTGGAATCAGCTCCAGTGTGAAACAGATTCTCTGTATGTGCTAGTCCTCTTATGACTTGTGTTATTTTCCTCATTATGAGCTTGACTCAGCATTTAAAAATTTCCCAGTTCCGCATTTAGTACAAGTTGAAGTCTAAGTAAATATATTAAGGCTAAAAAAGAGGTACTTACACCACATTTTGTGGAAATACAGTCTAGTTAATGCAGGACCTTAAGTACTTCTGGTCTTCAGCAAACTGTTCAGAAGGCGAAGTCACCAAACCTGCAAAAGTAGTAGGTGACTTAAAACCCTTGCCCTTTTTAAAAATAGTTCCTTAGACTCCTTGTGTAACATTTAACCCCTTATTTTAACATTAAGAAGTAACGTTTATATTTTCTGTTGCCTCTCTTAGTCCCTTTGAGTCCATCTATCTTGCAGTGATATGTCTTATTCTGCTATAATTTCCCTCTCCTGTTTGAGACTCTAATTCATTAAGTGTTTCCCTGTGAAGAAGAGCTTTGAACTTGTGCTCAGTGAAGAGCTGAGGCATTTCTTCTTTTCCATCTTTGGCATCTATGGCAAGTTATGGTTGTTGATGGGTACCCATGGAGGAGATGGCAGCTGGGTGACTACTGCTGCTGGGGAGGTGTGAGTGGGTTTGCTGGAATGATGGAAGAGGAGCAACAGGGCTGAAGGCTGGTCAGACAGAGATGGCAGGGATGTTGTCTGAGCTACAGGCAAAGCTGGGAGGCCTGAGGGGAAATTAAAGCCTGATCGGGGTTGTGGGTTAGAGGTGGCCCTTGTAGGGGCAAATGGAGGTTTTCCCCTTCCTCACCACATTCACCTCCTACTGCCACATCCTGCTTTGAGTTGCTTCTGCTGTGTCCAGGAGGAACACAGCCCCCATGGAGGCTCCCACAACAGCCCTGGCACACACCACCAGCAAGCACTGACAAATCCTGCTGTCCATGCTCCTGTGGGGCAAATCTGTCAAGACAGACAATATCTTTGGTTAGACCCACTGATTTGGCTGTAAAAACCTAGACAAGCTTTCTAGCTTTTTCTGTCTATCTGCAGAGAAGTTTGTGACTGAAAACTTGGCTATTTTTCCAGCTATATCTGTTGGTCCACGAAGGAAAAATAAAGGTATAATTTCTTCCCACAGCCAGACATCATATCTGTAGATCATCACAGCTACAACATGCCATTCATTGTGGGCTGCAGATCTCTGCCTGCTGAAATGGTGTCCAAGAGCCAGAGTGTGTACCTCAGACCATTTTTGAATTGCAAACTATATGTGTTCAACCTTGCCTTTACAGGGAGCAGAATTTATTTACACAGCACAGAAAGTCATAGAAGATTTGGACTGAAGCCTGGAGAGCTTTAACATGCTATCGGGGTTCCTTTTTTGCATGAGGGAAGCATTTGTATTATTTATATATGATTATTAATGACATGATAGCAGCAAAGAGAAGTGACTCAGTGGAGGCTAAGTAATTTTCAAAAGCCATGGATTGACAGAAAATATCTCCACTTCATCTTTAACATGTGACTGTGAAGAACAGGTTGGCAATACAAAAATCATTCCTCTTATTGATCCATTATACATCCATCTTTCTGAGAGAGTTTTGATGTTAGAAATATTGTCGAAAGCTTTAGTGAAGACCTGAAATCTTTAATCACCAAGTATGTCCTTCAAAAGCCTGAAATCAATTGGGCTTTGAACTTTTTGTCACAGTGGTCCCAGTGGGACCACAAAGTTCAGTTGCTTTTTTATCCCTTGCAATGACACTTCTGTCCCAAAGAGTCCCATATTACTGCATTACATGAACCGTGTTTCTGGCTCCAGAAGACAGGAGGGAACTCTGTTGAAAAGCCTCTGCTTTTAATGATAGGAGGTGCTCAATGCCCAGTGACCCCAGACATCAAGAAAGAAGTTTACTGTACTTAGGAAGACTTGCACCTTTGCAACTCTGATCAAAATGGGGGAATGCAGAGACTGTAGGGTTATATGGCTGTTGGCACACACACAGCATGAAAATGTGTTGGTTTTACTGGTAACTGATACCAGTTAGTGCCTCTTGTAAATCCGTGCCTGTCAATCTGCTTAAATTCACACACTTGCAAACAGCCCTGCTGGAGTCAGGCTAAGCACGCAGGCGGGAGTTTGTAGGGTTAGCCTAACTCATCTGTGAAAAGTGGAGAAATAAGACATTCTCTCCTATTACATTTAGTGTTACATTACCAAAATATTGAATTAGAACATTATTTAGATAGAATTATTAATTGTCACATGGGTCCTTAGCTCATTATATCAGTGCATCCAATTATCTTCAATTCACAATCCAGTTGGCTTATAACACATGATCACAGGAAAGGACTTCATATATCCTCAAATTCTCTTCTGAGATGTCTGTATTCCCCAGACAAAGGTGACTTGAGCAAAAAAATTGATGAAATTTTGGCTGTTGAGAAAGTCATGGAGTGAAAGTTTATTGCAAATGGTGTCTCCATCTTCTGCAAAGCTGGCACAGGCTTCTCACCAGAGCGGGCAACATACAAGAATATTTCTACTCTGCTTTGCTGATGACAACAAATGACAACATTGGTGTTCTGACACTGAAAGTCATAGAATCATATCCAGTGGATGAAAACTGTTTTGAGTTTCTTTTATTATGCTGATATTTAATTAAACACATGCAGACAGACATCCTAAACAGGAAGGGACTTGAAAAGACCATTTACCCGCTCCTCAGCTATACCTGATCTTGCCTGAGCAATGTTTGCCACCCAGATCCAAACCCTAGCAACGAAGGTGCCAGCATCTGTTTAGACAATCTGTAATAGTGCCTTTTTGTGGGTCTCAGACATTTCCCAGTACTTAAACTAAATCTTTCCTGATGAAATGTAGACTCTTTACTGCTTGTTGACATGTTATTGTTGCCCTCTTTGAGTTATTCCTGCCCTGTTTTATGTTTTTGAAGATGGTTAATGTCTGCTTTAATTTCTCTCTTCTTCAGATTAGACAAGCTTTGTTCCTTTAATCTTGCCAAAGACTTTAGAGCAGAATAAAGATAGTGGCTGGATCTACCTTATTTCACCCACAACTTTCTGTAAGTTCTCAAAGTGTTCAAAACTGGGCACTGTTCTCCAGCTGAACACCACACCTGCACTGAACAGGGAAAGAAAACTTCATATATGTTGCAAAGTGCCTTTTTAAAATGTATTCCAATACAATATTTACCCTTTTGCCTATCATTAACTCATATTCACTATAGCTTCCAGATCTTCTCTGTGACTTTTATGCTGTTTCAGTTATTCCCAGCTTTGCAGGTTTTGGAATGCAGGTTTTCCTTGCTGAGTGTAGTAGTTTTCCTTATGAACTTGCACAGTATTTTGTTCTCATGGCCTTCTCTACCCAAGATACTGGGTAGATAGTCTGGATCCTAATTCTGCCTTTCAAAACCTTTGCATCTCTCTCAGCTTGGTGTCTTCTTCAGATTTAACAAATATGCTCTTTTTTTCATCAGCAATGTTGCTACTGAATGAATATTCAACACTCGGTGTTACCAGGTCCATGACAGACCTCTGGGACATTCCCCCTCGAAACGTGCTCCAGTGTGACAGCGATCTACTAATTATTCCCTTTAGGTTTTGAAGTGGTTCTGGACTGACATATTGAGAATATATTTCTCTTATTTGCTCATGGGGATTCCATATTTAACTGTGACAAAAGTCTCCCCAAAGTCATGATTTGTGGACTCTCATTCCTTTTTCCCTAATCTACAAGGTCTGTTATCCTGTCATAGAAGTGAATTAGGCTGGCTTAATACATTTTGTACTTGACAAATCCAATTTGTCCTTGCAGCTAGTTTGAGTATTTGTTCCATGAATCTCTGGCTCTTCCTTTCCCTGCTTTCTAAAGATAAGCATTAGGTTTATCACTTTCCAGGCTTATCCCGTGTAACTTATCTGCCACATATTTCACGACTTGTTGTCATCTCTAGCTTCTTCCGAAGGTGAGATTTGGTCAACTTAACCAGTCATCAAGCAGCACTCTCTTAAGCTGACACAGTCCTGTGCACTTTGCAATGTGAGTGATCAATGTCTCCAGAAGAGCTTTGGAGAACTCCCTCAGTGCTAACTGTCTTTATTTCAGAGGGAGTATTGATGCTCACACTTATGGATAAACTGCAGCCACAGTAGCCTCAGTCTCCACAACCACAGCACCGCCGTCAACTTGCCAGCTCTGTTTTTGGTCAGCCACAGCCTGCAGTAGCCCAAAGTAATTTTATTCCTCCTCCTGAACAACCGCAAACTTCAAATTTCAAACTAAGTCATCTTTGAGGCAGGTCACTTCTCGGATTTTGATTTAATTTAAGAAAAGTCATGTCCTCAACACAGCACAAATAATTGTAGTTGGTAAAGGACAGAAGAGTCAAGTTTCATAGTCTGCTTCAATGTTCTCTCCAACAACTCACCTGCCCGTGTCCCCCATCCTGGCTTCTCTCACCTCTTTGGTCACCCTGTTACTCCAGATCCTACCAACGCCTTGTGAGGCATAATGTTGGAGAGATAGATAAGCAAGGTGGCAACCCCAGGAAGGGTGTTGGAGATGATGGATGAGGCAGCTGTGAAAACAGGGTACGCAGAGTTGTACAGAGCAGCATAGGGGGAAAATGGGAGTTCTGTGTGTGGCCGGGCAGCACAACGTCAGCTGCCTCAGTTGCACTCTTTCTAAAAGTCCTAGCAGTGACTTCAAAATTTCTGGTGTACAAATAACCAAAGAAATTTAACTAAAATAATACTGAGCGGAATAGCATTCACTGAGAAAGCATTCACTGAGAAAGTTTCATGCTGTTGGACTCTTCTGTGGCAATATTAAAAATTTCCAGGCAAATTGTGAACAGACACATTTTAGAAATGTAAAATTAATTATTTGCTTTCTGTTGGAAGAGGAAGCGAGTTTGTCACGCAGACATACAACCTGTGTGTCCCACTGCAGGAGTCTCTTTGGCTAAACAAGGCATGTGGGTGTTTCTCAACATTTTTTTACCATCTCTCCAAATGACATTCAATGGCTTGATCAATATTTCAAATGATGTGCCCGATCGCTCTTTCACCTTTGTGTGTCTGGGTGGACCTGGATGGAGGTTTGATTTGTTTTAACTGTAAATCAAAGAAAATGTTCTTGATTTAAAACAGGGCTTGTACTTAAGGGAGGCATGCCTTCAAGAAGATTAGGCTGAGTTAGAACTGAGCATTGATCATTTCATACCTCTGTGGCACAACTGCATCCTCTGTTATGTGTCTCTTCAACAGGCACTAAACATTCATGTTCTTATGGCTTCCCTCCCTTCCACATCTCCCCCAAGATTTCTTTGTTTTATTCTTTAGAGGGGAAGGGGAAGCTGTAGAGGCCAAAAGACAATTTATTTATTTATTCCTGCTTGTTCTACAGTTACTGTTCACACCAGAGGGTGTGAGCAACCTAATTACCTTTCACCTTCACAAAGTGTTTTATGTTGAATAAAAGCATGAGAATACTAATTTCCAAAGTAAGGCTAACCAGCTTGTGAATCAATGGTGGTAACAGGAAAAAGAGAACTTCCACCAGTCAGACCAAGCCAAGGGAAATTAGGAAGGAAGGGAGACAATAGCGAAATAAAAAGCAGAGAAAGAGATGGGGAATGAAATGTATCCCATAAAAATCCTGCGTTTCAAAGGCTGCAGTTCTCCCACCTAGAATCTCTGCTTCGGACCACTGAGGAACAACTGAGGGATATAACAGGGGGGTTTCCAAAAGAGTTAATTTCCCTCTTTCTAGCAGATTATGATTTCATTTTTACAGAACTCTCAGGTCCTTTTACTTCTTCTGTGTTGACAAAATACACTTCCGTTTAGCTGAATCATGTAGTACAATCCCAATATGTCTTCTTTCCAGGGCTGTTTTCTGCAGCCAGTGCTTTTATGGGACTTAGATGAGTTTTTGGTGATTCATAGTACTTAAACTACTCAAAGGCACTTTTTCAATTGGAAAATTCACTTGAAGTAAATGCATCATCAGCACGATTGTCCATGCATGAAAGAACTACAAGCAAAACAATGAGCACCATTTTTTAAAACCTACACTTAAGCCAAGAAAAACAGTTATCATGAACTATTAAAAGACCTTATTTTTCAGTTTCCATGAATCTCTCATGGAAAACATGGGTTATCCTTGTCTCTGCATCTCTTATTCTAAGAATCCCAAATTGGAAATGAAAAAAAAATTATGTGCACATTGTTTTAGAGTCATTAACATGATACATGGCAACATAAATTATATTATCTATAACAGATTAAGCTACTACTGATTTACCCTTATTCCTGTAGCAGTCTTTTCTAGGAAGAAGTCTACAATATCTAGGCATTGAATACTTTTAATATTCTCCTTTGTGCTTTTGGAATGCTAAATATAAATACAATGCTATTTAAATCTCTTAAGGATTAATGGAAGATGCTCTGCTAACTGTCAAGTGCACTGTGGATTTGAAGAATACGTCAGGTACTTAAATAAAAATGGACGTCTGCATTTTTGACATTTATCTGAAGGAAAAAAATCTTTCTGTGGGTTATGTATGTGCATGTGCCTATACTGCATTTTCACAGATGATTTGGTAGTGGTACTTCCAAAATATTTCTACTCCTAATAGTGTCAGTGCAATCTTTCACTCTTACTCCAATGTGGCACTGTTTATTTATTTATTCACTTAGATAGATTTATATGATACATAAAAAAAGTTCTATCCATAACTCTGCATGCTTTTGATATATAGGAAAATACAGACTAGTGAAAACAAGTATAAAACCAGCAACCTCCATTAAATCAGAAAACAGTCACTGAAAAATAAATTAAAAACTATTCCCTGCTCCAGCCAGTTATTCAAATTACCTGCACTAACCAAGACCACGAGGGCAATTTGAGAAGGTGACTACAAATCGTAAGAACCTTTAAAAAGGGGCCCACCAAGCCCCCAGCTCTGAGTGCTCCTGTCCCAGTCCCAGCTTTGTGCCCCACAGCTGACAGGGACTGGAGGTGGGTCCAGCAGATCTGAAAGTCAGAGGAACCAGGCGATTTTGCAGTGGAGTGGTACAGTCCAAATGTGAGATCTCCTCACCAAGAGCTCCCTGCCAGCACCACTTGTTCCTGATGAAAAAGTGGATGTGTCCTCATGTTGCCCTTCGAGTAGGGTTTGGGGGTAGCTGGGTGTTCTCGGGGATGGAAGAAGAGTTCTGCCCTGGAAAGGTGATTCTGGGGAGTTTGCTAATCAAGACTCAGAGGATTAAATGCTGCAGCCAGCAGATACTGGTTTCTCTCCTCCAAAAATGACACTCTACTGCAGACAGCAGAGCTGTGGACTCAACTCTGTCTGCGACAGTGTGACAGCCACCTCAGGGCAGGAGTGGCAAGTCCAGATGAGGAAGAGGAGCATCTGGCACGGGAGCTAGCAGGACCAGCCATGGCAGGACACATGAAGACAGGGGCAAGCTGGTGAGAGACAACCAAGGAAGGTGAAATAAGACACACAGGATAGATGGAGCATCTTCACTCATTTACTTCTCCAGCAGCTTTGCTTGGTGAACGTGAACTGAAATATGGGTATTTCTACTAAAGGTGACACAGATGTAGCCTGTGTGTTCTCAGGCTCATCTATAAGCAGACTGCTTGCGTGGTTTCCTTTGTTTCCATTACTAGATAAAAAAAACTAGTGTGGAAAGTACAAAAAACTTCCTATCAAAGCTGTGTTATGGCCACTTGGCCTTTGGTATGAGAGAACTCTAAGCCCCATACTTCATTTTGATCTTCTAAAAGTGCTGTAGGAAATACTTCCCATGATCTGTGCCTTCAGGCCCCTGTGACGAAGAATTCAGTCCTTCACCTCTACATCTGCTCTAATTTTCTACTTCCCAT
>JAOXNG010000012.1:114114228-114129748 GCA_028566535.1 Scolopax minor | reverse complement strand
GAGCTCAGCTTTTTAACCCAGATTACAAGGACTCAGGCTTTGAGCCTGGGATGGGGCCCAGCTCAGTCCCCAGGGCTGGCCAAGAGCATAACTGACTGCAGTCATGTTCCAGGATTTCTCATTTTGCTTATAACACGTGTAAAGTCACAGAAAAAAAAATACAACTTGTTCTACAGGGGAAAAGAGCAAATCACAAAGTGAACTTCAATGCACTTTGCAAAACAGAATAAACCATCACATGCGATTTTAAAAAATATGAATTAATGTTCACTTTTCCCATAGTAGGGATTAGATTATATTTGTCTTCTATCGATGGCTTCCACTATCTTTTTCCCCTTCACTTTTCTCCCCATGAAACAGCTCCTCCACTGCAGGTAGGGAGAACACCTACTGTGTGTCTAATTAAAATTCTTGTCACAGGCTAATTAGTAAGGTACCAATTAGCAAGGTATTAAGGCTTCAATATATTACAGACATTCCAGAGCAGAAATCATTCCAAGCATAAGGTTTCCAGCCTCTGATAAAGATACCGTGAATGTTTCATTTCTATCAGTGTCTCAAGCTGAATACTTTCATGACCTTAATAATGCTTGAAGAAAATAAGAAATGAAGAAATAATTTAGTTTGATTTGAACTCTTTTAATTATATTTTCATCTTCACGCTTATCCTGTATCAGAAGCATAGGTGGTCTATTTTTTTAATATACTTTATCTGTTATAAAATCTTAAATTTTATAACAGATATAAATGTTATATATAAATTATATATCATATAGTATACACAAGGTGAGAATCGAATACCTCATTTTCCTTTCCTTTGCTGTTGTGCTGCTTTGATTTATAGGTACTGTAATAATCTATAACATACATAAGTGTTCTTATTGTTTTAGTATTCGTAGGGTAAATAGCTTATTTTATTAACCCCTGTTTCATGTCACCCTTCTTGTAATTAGTATATTTACATTTCTTGAGCTGTATGCATGGCAAAAGCAACACCTGCCATAATTAAATCGTTAGCTCCCAAAAAACATCCAAAGAAGTAATTGCCTGTATACCTGGAGAAGGTGTTCCCCTCCGGAGAGTTTCACACACTTCACTGAAGGACATAAAAAATTCCTGACCTGACACAGGCGTGTGCACAGTTTGATGGCTGTGAGAAAAGCCACCCCGTTAACATTTCCACAAACCCCCATCCCATTTGTCCGAGGCGAATGACGGGATGAAGAGCCCCGGGGAGGCGGGAAGCACGCCAGTGAGGAAAACAGTCTGCTGAAATGGATTCATTGTGGCATGAAAAATTCATCAAGTCCCAGGTGATGGCTGTGATGCAGCGTTTGACAAAAGAGGCTCCGAATCCTGACCAGTGACATTCCTGATGGTCTTTCAGGATGGATAAAAGTAGTTTTTTCCATGGCAGCAGGCACAGAGGAAAAACAGAAACATTTGTCTCTGCCCAAGTCCTGTCCAGCTGTGCTTGCTGCACCTCCAAAGAGCTTTGGAGCATTCTGGGATGCAACTTCCAGCTGGAAGTTTTGCTCCAGAAGACTGGTATCTTGACGTCACTTCTGGAAAGGGTACCATCACCCAGGCTTGAGCATCCTTTATTCTGAGCAATCTGTATTTCTCTAGCGAGGAAATCTTCAACTCCTGATATAAACAGCTTTTTTTTTTTTCTTCCACGAAATGTCAAATGTTAGATACTGGCTTTGGTATGTCTGGGAATTGGAAGCATTAGGATGCCAAGAAGCACACTGGTTTCTCAGTGGCCATTTTTCAGGCTGTTGACAAATCGGATGCTATTTCCTATGCAGCTGGTCAATATTTAAACCCAGCTTTGAGCAAAAGCAGTAATGTTTTTCAGCTGCACAGGCTTCTTGTCTGCCATTGCTTGGGACAGTTTTATCAAAATGCCCTCCATTCATAACAAACTGCTATTCCTTTTCAGGATTTGCCAGCATCAGAAATTCTGATTTATGAAAATGAAGGGTCTGGGTCACAGTGACCTTATGAGTATCTTAAAAGCTGCAGTCAACAGCTAGGTTTGGAACACCATTCATACAGGATTCACAGCAATATGAGGGAGAAAATTTTCCATAGCTTTCTTCTTCTTCTCCCATTTTCTCCAAATTCAGCCCTGGTAGGAGGATGTTGCTCAGCTAACTAGAGTCGTTATGGCTGCTTATTTCAAAGTGAATTTGGACTGGAGAACAGAGAGTTAAAAGGGACAGTGAGTGCTGGCTAGAACTGTATTTGCAAAGTCACCAACCTCAGCAATCCTTGAAGTTAATAACGAGAATCATGAAAGCCCATTTCAGAGCCCTCTTCCCCTTAATGGATTTATTGGTGCTGTATGAATGTCTTGTTCCACATCTTCTAATGAAGCAGGTCCCTAATAGGTCTCTCTCAGCCTTACATTCCAGGACTAATCTTTGGCACCGTAATAAAATTGTTCAATGCTCTTTCCTGAGGCTAGGTATAATTGCATTTCACTTACCGTACTTGTTTGTATTTTATCTAGATGAGCTTTTTACAGTGAAGAAGGAAAATAAAAACTGTTGCTAAGCTCATGTCCAACATGAGCCTCTGCAAGTCTGCCTCTTCTTATTTTTGTCATTTTTTTGCAACTTTAATATTACAAAAAAAAAAAAGAAATTATCTTTTGATTTACTCTCTTTGCAAAATGTGCCTTTTGTTTTTAAGAAAGAATTTTCCAACAGATTTTTCATCAGTTCCCACTTTGGGACCTTTATATCCTTAGCAGAACACTGTCAAAAATGCCTAATAAGGCATCCACTGCAACTCATTTTCATAACACTCAGTCTTCAAGGAAGTCTGAACACTATGCAAATCCTAAAAAACAAATTGTGAAGAGATTCATCACTAAAGGCTAAAAGAGCAGTTTGAAGAGAGAAAACATGACAGTCAAAAGACCAATTTCATATTTAATACTGTACAGAATCAGAATTTTATCAGAGGATGCCACGACTCTTTGGCTTCAGGGAACAAAGGAACCACCACGTGCACTAGGCATTGTCAAGCTTAGGAACCAAAAACGTTATTAACTATACCAAAATATATCCCAAAATTTTTGTTTTTCTGCTTTTTATGGATGCTTGTAGATTGTAATTTTCAGCTTTCCTCTGTAACACAAAGGAGAATCTCACTACTCCAGACATGAAAGAAAGACATTTGAGAAAACCAATACTTGAGGCTTACAATGTGTATGTGAAATTACAAAACTGTCTTACAAGAGTTATTTAGATGTATTTTTCCAACTGTACTTTTTCAGAGTCAGGCTTCCTGGCACATGGAAAGAAAGCTAACAGTCAGTGCTTCAAATACGTTTTCACCCACTGAGAGTACCAAGCTATCCAATAAAGTAATTTTGGTCAGCTCTGAAAAACTTTCCTCTAGCATGTCATTGCCATCACTTCTGATAAACAGTTCTGATAAACAGTTGATTTTAGGGAACTGTCACAGATGCAAATACAGCTCTTCAAAGCTCTGCTCAAATGCTATTTGAAAATTATATTTTGTCTAAGTTTTATTAAATATATTAAACCAAATAAAGCAGATATTGATTTCCTTTACTCTCATGCACAGTGTTGCAGAGCCTTAGTTCAGCTGAGGGGCAGTTAGAAAAAAACCCCACTAACAGTAATTTCTTGTTTGTTACACTCTAAACATATTCCAGAAAAAGAAGAAAACGCCAAGACTCAGACACCGAAGTTGATGATACACCATGCCAAATCTTCTTGTCTGATGTCTTCATCTGTTGACAGAGTTTTGCCATGCCCTCACCAGGGAGCTGTATTTCACCCAAACTATACTTTTTCCTTCAATTCATATTTGGTTTTTTTTTACTATTTTTCTAAAAAATATCATCAACAAAGTATTGACTGTTAAACACTCAAATTTGCAATTCTACTTCTTTCAATTAGTTTGGCAAAGAATAATTCATAGGGAAAACTCTAATGAAACTAAGAGGATAACAGTTTTAAGACTTCATCACAGGAAGCACGTAATTGATACTCTTGATGCTTTGGTACTCTGGTCTTCTCTCAGGTCTTTTTATTTGCCATTGTAGAGGCACAAAGGAGGTTGCAGGATTTCATGTATAATTAAACTCCTACTTAGTCAAACGGATCTTTTCGTTCTACTTGTGCTGCCATAATTAAACCCACATTCATTTGAGTAAGCTGCCAGTGATACAATTGAGTTGGGAAGCATTTCCTGGCTTCTGCCAATTTTAATAATACACGTTGTCAGTTTTTGTAAACAGGGATTTGATGATTGTTTGCTGTAGGGCAGGAGGTACTTTCTTCTTCTTAGAATTATAAAAACATCTAAATAAGCCAAATGGTAGCTGTAGGAGAAGACACATTCCTAAGGAGTTGGTTATTGAGCTGCTTTACATGTAATGTGAAAATCTTCCACTAAAATTAAGTATTGTTGGGTAGTAAACAAATTAGTTAATAGAGGCTGTTGGATTTTGCTACCTTATCTGATCAAAAGTTTCAGCATCCAAAAATTAATTGAATAGTCATTGATTTACACAAGTTGAAAAATCCTTATCAGCTAAGAAGAGTTTTACACTATTCAACTGAGAAACAAGAAGTTAAACTTCTTCATCTTTCTGTCTGAAATAGACCCCTTTGGCCTTTTTCCACTTCCTAATTTTCTGAAATATTATAACAAATAGATTAATGAAAAATTAGTTTGAATTATATCTAAACAACACAGCTAAAACAAAAAAAGAACCTTTAAAAACTTTCCCATGGAAATTCAACTCTCTAGATCTAATTGGGGAAAAAAGGTGGAAAACAACTTAAAAATGAAAGAGTGATGAGGTACTGATTAAACTGTTCACGTATATTCTTTCATAGTGGTAGCTGTTAATTTGTCTTAAATTTCAGTGAGAACGGGCACTAGGACAGAAGAAAGGCACTAGGATGGGAATTAAGAAATGTATGAGCATACTTCAGTTAAGTATACCTTCTGAGACAAAAAAAGCTTTGATTACTGAGTCTGTGTGAATCTCATGCTGAGAGAAATCAGATCCTTAATGCAAGTAAGAGCAGCCTGCAGGCTGATCTAATTAATATCTGAATAAGGCATTTTTAGCAATTAGCTATTGTCAGAGAATAAGAAAATGGGAGATTTTTCTTGACGAATTGGGTAAACAGGGTTATAAATACAATAGAAGTTTAGCAAAGCACAGCCAGTGCTCTTTTTGCATTGTGGAGTTAATATTTTAGGGGCATCCTGTAGCTGTAGATATACAGAGGAGAAACGTGGAGGAGAAGAATTGCAGAAGAAGAGACCACCAGAAGAGGGGAGCAGGTAAAATATAGTTCAGAGAGAAGGTGAAAATTCATAAAAACTGCACTTGTGGCTTTCCTGCCCATGCTTTTTCTTCAAGGGAGAAGTTAACAGCTATAGAGTAGTTCCATTTCTGTTCCAGGAAGATTCCTTTTCCTGTAGGTTTCTGCAGAATACGCGCACTGCGCTGATGGAATGAGAGGATCTTGTATGTTCAGCAATCAAATGTTTTACACAAAGTTCATAGGTGTTTATTTGGATGATTTACGCTGGTGCTTTTGAAGATGCCAAGACCTAAAGATTTGAGTTAATTAGCGATAGAATCAATATTGTAGCTCTCAGTCTCTCTAACTGCCTGGAGTGTGTTGGCTTAAAGGTCCTTACTCAGAGTTGCATACTTCTGTAGGACTGAATTATTGTTAATTAGCTCTGAAAATGTTTTGCATCGCAATTTATTTTTAGACAGTAAAATATTATTTTAGACATTAATGGATGTTCTTCATGCAATGTGTTATCATTGCCATTCATCACCAATATTAGTTATACAAAACTAGCCTTCCATTCCGAATACTCTTGAAGTCATAATAAAGATAAATGAGCAAAATTACTGACAAAGTCACAAGTTGCAGTGTTTTGATTAAGTAGCCATAGGGGATGGTCAGAATAATAACTCAGGCTTGGACTGCTTCTAAATCAAGGTCTTGTTGTATTATGCAATAACACAAGTTGGTTATTTTGGTGGAGAAAAAAAAGCTTTTGATTCCTTTAGCAAGGAAATGAAGCTCAGCAACTAAACAGTCAAATACTGTTTAGAACAGGAGGATAATGGCTGGTCCTTGAAGAGCTGGCAAAAAAATCTGAAATAAGATAATACTCTCTTTTTCTTGTAAATGAAAAAGACATTGGCTACAGTAAATAAAGAATATATATTTTCAGTATGAAACATGAAAACTACAAAACAATAGCTACGATCATAGCTGCTACAAAGACAAATAGTATGAAGCAAGCATTTCTGCACAGAGTGTTTGGGTAAGATCCAAGAGGATTCTCTGCAGCGTGCAGAAATGGTGGTTGGGTATTTCTCACTTTAAGATTACCTACGCTTACTTTACTTGAAGTGGAACTTTAGTATTCCTGCTTATCTTCATTCATGGGGTTTGTAGTGTGGACGTGCAAAGTCAGACCATGTTGAAAATGCTGCTATAGCATTAAAGCTGTAGGGCTTTAATTAGAACAGCTTGAGAATACAGTTGTACACAAAAAAAACCCCTCCAAGTTTCTATTGTCATTATTTTCTGCTGCATTTTCCTATCTCTGTTTTTGTGGTTTTATGTCTTGTTGGCTTAAGGGACAGAGAGAACTGCTGTATCCCAGTGATTTGGATAACTAAAGCACTGCTTGACCTTTCAGATATTTATCACCTCACCCATTCTATGCTGGATCTCGATCCTGTGGCTGTAATTTATATGGGCAGTCTCATTAAAACAATCAGATGTTTTTTGACAGCTTTTGGTCACAGCTAAGGAGTCATGCTCTGTTTTTGAGAACTCACCATTTTTAAACAAATCAGTTAAGAATAACTCGTTTGATTGTATTCAAAAGGTTGCAGTGGAAATGAATGTTAATGACATAGCTCATTCCACAAGTTTGGTTAGACATGTTGAAAAATAACAGTATTTTATTTATTCAAAGTTCTTACGAGCCTCAGATATGCCTAAACCTGTTCATTAATAGATGGCAGCTGTTCTTTAACAATGCTTCTGATTTCTAGTGAACTATTTGTACTTGTGAGTCAGTTCCCCAAAAGCAACCAAACCCCAAAAAATACCACCCAGGATGCAGTGAGTATTTTCACTTCTGTGGTGTTTGGTTTCATGGCTGACAAGCAATACTTTTCTCAACTGGCTTTTTTAAACATTATTACAAGTCTTTGTCTTTCTGCCTCTGTGGGTGTGGTTGGTATTTTTCTAAACTAGGAGCAGAATGAGGGAAATGGTAGAAAATATTTTTTTCCCTTTTCTGAAGGGAAAAAACTGCTATAAAACTGACTAAAACTTATGTTCTGCCTACCTCCCAAAAGTGGTTGACTGTGAAGACTTTTTAAAGATAATATTAAATAAGCATGTATCTGCTGAGCAGAGAATAGTGAAAATCCATTTAAGAGCTTTCCCTGTGCTGTTGAGAGTAACATGTAATGTTTAACAGCTGGATGTCATTTGAAATGAACATTCATAAGCACCAGGCATCAATTCTGTCCTTCCTTCATCACTGTACCTTCCTCTCCTATGGCAACAAGAATTTTGAGATTACACTGTGTGTGCTCTTAAAGTACCTTTGGAACTTGCAAGCTGATTTTAAACAAATTTGACAGGTCAAACTAAAAGATAATTAAGCTCCTAAGGAGCTTGAAAATAAGGTGCTGGGTACAGGAGAGGCAGAGTACTCTGCAAAAGAAGGTCTCCAGCATTACTTCATACAGTATTAGGCAGAGATAACTACACAGAGAGTCTGAAAAATGCTTCCACCAGCCACTCCAGCTGGAGTTTGCATTGTGGATATCCAGTTTATTTCACTGCAGGACCCAAATCCATAGAAAATTGGATTTCATTATTGACAATGTTCATGGAATTGTTAGTTTGTCCAAAAAATCCCTGTCTCTAGCAGTGTACATTCAGTATTTCTTTATTATCCTCAATCACACATGGAGCTGCAGGCTTTATTTGCCCTTTATTTATTTTGTAGCTACCACAGAATACTAATGTCTCTGTGAGGTTTTTCGTAATGCTCAAAATGCTGTATTTTAGATCTATTTCAGATTTTTATCTGCATAACCTTCTTAGTAACATTAGGTAGAATATTCAGCACTGCATGCTTGGGAACCAAGGTAAAGACATTAAAGAGGATAAATGGTACCAACTCACTCAGTGCTGGTGGGCTGTAGGGCATCATTTTACTACACTATCTTCTTAAATTAAAAAAATCTCTGGATTTGAGATTGAATTCTGGATTGATTGAATGAGCCAGATATTCTTCTGGAAATGGTACCATATAATTAGGTCATGTAAATCAAAATCCTGACGTTTGAGTATAGGGGATGAGATCCATCTTAGCATGCAGCCTTAGCCAGCTAAAAGTTACGTGACTGGTCTGGTGTGGTTGTAGTCATTTCTATTCAATGAAAAGAGATGCGTCTTTTTAGGATAAATTGTGTTCTAGAGGTGCCTTTCTCTCTCCATTGATTATAGAGGACTCCATACCTCAGCCTATCTGGTTTCATATGGTTGAAGTTTGAGTTAAAGTTTAGGTCCAGGAGACCAAAGGAATGTTACACTCTTGACTGACTTCTAGCAGCGGCTGCTTCTGGAAGATCTTGACTTTGAAGCCAGATTGCTCTGTTAAATAGGGTTTTTGAGGTGCAACTATATTAATCCTTACCTAGATGATCTGTAAGTTTGAGGAACCTTAGTCTTGGTTTGTGAAGTAACTAATTGCAGTACAACATTGTCATAGTCTACGTGGTATTAACAGAAGAGGGAGATAGAGACCCACACTTTGCCCAGTGGGTTAATTGTTTTAAACATTGTGGAACAGCAGCCTTTGGGAGCAAGGACTTCATCCCCATTTCTTGAGGAAGGTGTTCTGCAGCAGTTAGATCCTGCTCTGCCTGACCCTGTATCTTCTCCTGGTCCTCTTGCTGCCTTCCTCTGTGATTGTTTTCCCTGCTATCTTGTTTGATACACCTTGTGTCCTGTCTTTGATACACCCATCTGTCCCACCTTGTGTCCTGTCTCGCATTTCTGTTGCGAGAGGACTGTCTTGCATTTTGGAAAAGTAATTTGAATTATGGAATACAGAGCAAATACACGTTAAGAAAATGTCAGGACTGATCTTAGTAACTAAGCTCTCTCTGCTGGCACTTCAGGCACAGAAGTCATGTGAACTTGGTTGCATGAAGCTCTCTGCCATGCTTTGCCAGTCTTTGTCAACTATCACTGCTAAATATAAACAAAAAATTATTGCTGTGATTCAGTATGATCATTTTGTTATTAGAGAGAGTATAAATCCCTGGAATTTAAAGAAGTTATAAATAATGGTAACTTCAGTTACAGTCCCTTCTGCTTGTTTCTCTAAAGCTGTTTCCCAGCAAGCCTGACTCCACATCTGACTTTGGCTGGGGACATCAAAATGGACAGAGTAGCATCCTGTCATTCCTCCAAACCCCACCTCCAGGGTAACTAAAACAGTATCAAAATACCAAGAACTGGTGCAAGAGTAGGTGAAGCTGACTTGTTATGGCACTGGTAATCTGAGTGACTTTTCAGCAAGGAACAGGCAGCTGATCTTAATGAAGATATATAAATTTATTCACATTAGAAGCCTTTCAAAGAATTTATCTTAGTTTTTGATATTTTCATTTGCATAACAGCCTAGCTTTCTTTCCCTGATTTAAAAAGAAAAAAAAAAAGCCCAAAACACTTGGTATTTCAGCCATCTCATCCCAGTTCCAGTGTCTAGAAGTTATGTTATCTATTGCACGTCAGTGATACAAACTCTGCTTAGAGCTGGGGAGGAGAGACAACTGGGAGGGGAGACAGCAGGAAGCCTAGAACTGGCTTGAACAGATGCCTGCCTGTTAGGTAAGACGTGTCTGCTGTGCTATTTAACAGGAAAAACTTGTATTTGATAGCAGGAAGTTTCAATCTCTTCATAGATCAGTGCAGGGTAGAATGGCATCGGTGTCTGTGGTGGTGTTTTCAAACCCCCACTTTGCCCAGGATGGGTTCCTAAGCAGAAACTCAAGCTTCTTCTGGATACCATTTCGGTTCTTCTCACCTTTTCAGTTTTCTGCTGTTTGTTGGCTGACTTCTCAGGGGGTGGGTTCCAACAGGCTGAGCTGAAATGTGAGCTGGAAGTGTTAGCGTGGAGGCAGCCCTGAAGAAGGAATGCTTGCCCGCTTTGTTCTCGCAGGTGGGAGAGATTTGCATACCTCCCTGCTGGAATTTCGGGAGAGGAGGGTGCCCCACCTCTTCCAAGGCTCGGCTGGAGTTGAGCTCTACCTGAGATGGTCTGATTATTGCTTCTGTGCTTCACGCAGGACTCATCATATCTCTTCAAGTTATGAATGGGCACTTTTTAAATGTGCGTATAGCACATTTGCTTAAACGAATCCCAGGCCCTTATTTGTTTGATGAAGCTCCTGTATGGAATAGTCTTATCAAACTGAAGTGATTCTTAAAGTCCTCGACTTTTAAATGGCTTTTAAAACTAACTATTCCCTCTTCTTTATTTGTGGGAAGGTGGCTCTTATCTTTCTGTCCTGGATAATTGGTTGATGAACTTCTATCAGATCACGGTTTTACAGATTATATGAGCCTTTGTCAAAAGGTTTCACCATTCTTAATCGCTTCTAGTACTAAGGATCCTTGCTACTTACACATGAAAGCTTACTCACCACCCAAAAGTACTATTAAATAGTAGAGTATTCACAAATAACCTTCTTCAGCATTTAAGAAATATGCAACAACACATTCAAATTACCTGTTTCCTCTAAAGTTAAGTAAGTGAAACCTGAATTCTTAAATTGTTCAAACAGGGATTTGTCTAAAACTCTTTGACTACTTAAACTGAATATTTTTCTCCTGAAGAAAAAGTGGGGGTGGAATAAAACCTACTTAGTTTATGTCCACAATAATTGATGCTCAGTGTTATTTTATGGTCTCAATAGAGTGAATTTCAATTTCTTATTGTATCATTATCTTCCAAAGCTTCCTCCCCCCACCTCAGAATCTTATCTCTAAACCAGTGTGGTGTCTTGTTCCTGGAGATGACAAGGTTATGGTTGTGTACTTTAAATTGACTGTTTTGCTCCCTCTTTTGAAAGGTCTTCATACTTTAAATTTACTGTCTATGCTTGAAGACTACCATATACTGTCTCCACCTACCACAAATCATAATGGCTAATGCCTGTACTCACCCACCTTACACAACTGTGGAAAAAAATTAAACAAATAAGAAGTAAGGAACCTGCATGTTGGAATTTGTGTGAACTCTCAAGGGTAATAAAAATGCTAATACTGTTGGTACTTGTTACTCCAACAGCAAAAAAAAAAAACAAGTAAAAGTGTCCATGCTGTATTTCTTCATGCTTGATTTATATGTGACTAATGACAACTAATTCCTCAAATCAGTAAATCACAGTCTTCCAGTACCCTAGAATCAGAACAGTGTTAATAATTTTATTGATGACAGCTTCCACATCCATCCTGACGTTTAGACACTACAATACCTTTCCCACCATCTGCTCCTGCCTCTGCCCATCACTTCTGATCCCTTCCCAGGTGTCTCATCTTCTCCCCCAGCAGCATGCCCTGTGGAAGCCTCTCTGGGTCCCTGCAGCCTCAGGAATGGGCTCAGCCACCCTCTTCGTGAGGATGGTCCTGGCACCCAGCACCCTGGAAAAGCTAAAACTATTTCTACAGAAGGAAAAAGGAAACAAATTTCATGTGTCTTCTCCAGACTTTTAGGTAGTGTTAAATACTCTCAGCCAAAGAGGCCTCAGGCTTATCGTAACATGGGAAAACCTTTTATTTTCCTCTTATTTTGATTCATGTGAGTAATTCTAGGTGAACTTTTCTGCCCATGTTCACACTGTGTATGTTAAGTTCTTGATTTTGAATCATGATTAGCACTGTACTATAAGATGCCTTTTTTTCTCTCTTTCTTTTTGTTTTTTTTCCTGTGCATTGAATTTCATGAATTCCACCTTAGATGTCTGTCCTCTCTGGAAGCCTCTCCTTATTGTCAGAAATGGTTGTTTATGGCTTTTTGGTTTGGTTTGAGAGAGGAATGTGGTGAATCCAGTGGTTGCACTTACTTCTCTGTGTATCGTTACACTCTTGGTTCACCTGCCAAGGAGCAGGCAGGAGAATGGCCAGTGGAGAAATTAGGATATTTTTTTTTTTCATGATCTTGTGTCAATATTCTCTACATCGCTGTGCCTGAGTTCAGGGTTCAGTGTTCATAGTTCTAGAGTACAAGATTGCAACATGTACTGGCGCTGTGTTGCACAACTGGGTTTGATTGTTTCTCTGGCCAGCACTAATTATCTAGTTGAATTTATTGCTGAAAGGAAGAGTCCTGGTTCTGCTGATTTTTATTTTCATTTTAATCTGCTTTTGCAGTCAGTACATAAATGTTTTACAAGGGCAGAGGGCTATTTTGAGAGTTTATCATGATAAAACCAGAGTTGCTTCCATTTGTGGGTTTCCTGGTTATTAAATAAGGAAAGGAAAAGAGAATTTTAGTTGATTTCACTAAACAAGTTAATGTCCTCTATAACTATGCTTTTTTTTTAATGGGTACTGATGTTCTCTATTTCCATATTCCTTTCAACTGGATTTTTGCACCCCATGCTCAATACTTCAAAGATTAGTGTACCTATCTGCAAATTACTGAAAATTGGTGTAGTCAACATAAAAACCTTTACATCTAGAACAATTTATGTGAGTAAAGATTTACAGAATCAGTTCATAAGGTTTGTAGTGTCTCCTCAAAAGACACTTTCTGTCATCTGTCACTTTCAGAGTTGGGAGAGATGTTTGAGGCATCTAAAGAATGTAAATATACCAAGCTGGGACTTGCATGGGCATTAGTGTCTAATTTATTAGAAAACTGCAATCTTCTAATTACATATTCAAAGGAAAAATATATCCAGTGACCCCACCAAATCTTTTGCATATTAAAATATGTGAAAATTCAAGCTTTTTGATGTTTTTTTTCTAGTTATCTTAATTGTTTGCTTTTGTTTGCTTTACAGAAATCCTGTGTATTGTATGACTTAGATGTTGTGACTCTAAATGAAAGTAAGAAGAGAACCTGCTGTGCATTCTGAAATACTGTTTCTTATTCCATTTTCTCTTCAGAAAATATTTGCAAAGGAAAGTACAGGATTTTTAAAGTGAGCCTGTAATCCCAAAACACAGTATTTAGACATCCTTTGTATTACACAAACTTTATTGCCAAATGTTTTGATATGTTTATATTATATTTTCATATGTTTAATGTGAAGTTAAAACAATTATCTGACTTTGGAATTATTAGATGCGTCACAGGGTGACTGCATTTGCATACAAATGTTTGCAGAAATGAAATCTCAGTGTACTAACTTTCTATTATTAAAAAAAAAAAAGTAATTTATCTTGACTTTTTTTTTCCTGTTATTTATACCAGATTTATAATACAATTGAACATTGACAACATCACACAGGCAACCTTCTGATATATGAAATCACTTATGCCATCCCCCACATAACATCTCTTTAAGTAGTTGCTGCAGTTCCCTAAGATAATTTCCTGGGAATTTTTGGCTTTGATTCTTTTATATCCATTTCAGAAACTTATGTGTTACTTGAATACCCTTGAACAGGGAGGCTGCAAAGGTGAGGGCTGAGAGAGAAGAATACCATATACAGCCATATACAAGATCAGTATGTGGCTGAACCTTTCTTAGAGGGCAGAAAACACAGAACAACAAAATGCATCCAGTAATAATTATTTTACTCCTATAAACTTTTATCATTCTATAAAATAATTCACACAGGTGTTAGCAGCATAAATGCATTTTCAAATGTCCTTTTGTTGTAAATGATGACAATATTAAAAGGGCATGCAATGCTGCTTTGATAGTCTGAGGTATCCATGTTGTTTTCTTAAAGTCTAAATACATCAGGTGTCTGAATCTGCTTGTTTAGATCTCTTTTATACTGGTATGTAATATCTTTAATTTCAGTGGAGGATATCCAGTTTTCTTTAAATTTAAATGAGGGCAGAATCAGGATGCCCATTTCTTTTTCTTTAATCAAAAGCAAAGAGAAGACAAATCAAACCTGCAGGACAGGCACAAAGCAAACACAAGTTGGGAAATTTCAAGAATTGTGGTGATTATGTTGTCTTTTTTAAGTCGTTTTGCCTGCGAGATGTGGTTCTTGCTGATTGTTAAACGTTATTGTTTTATCTCCATTTGTGAAGGAATAATACTACTGTGCAAAATGGTGGTGTGAGCTATCCCAGCACATCCAGAATAACTGCTAACTCCACTGGCTTATTGTTCTGGTATGTCACTACTCTCCTGAAATATGCCTGCTTCTTTTGAGGGCTATCTACAGATTGTCATAATATGAAATTATTATTAAATTTGGTATTGAGACAATGGGCTCAGCTGGAAAATGCTTTTCTGAAGCACATGGGACCTAATGTGCCTGAGCATCCTGCCAGGTTACTGTGCCACTAAGCCATTGAGTTGGGTGGCAGAAGGATGGGAAGGGCCATATATTTACAGCCTGAAATACTCATCACTTAAACTGTCGCTGAGAGCAGAATCTGAAAACAAGGAACAAAGGGTAATCCCTTGCCTTAACTGCAAGGATAACAGAGGAAGAAAATGGTGCTGGAAGGGATTTTAGAGGCTGCCTAGGTCCTCATCTTATCTCAGCCTCAGAGCAGCTGTCCCAGCTGTGCGGCAGGAAGATGCTTAGAGACTTGCAGTGATGGAGATTTCATGGTGTCTTGGAGTGGTGTACAGCCCTTAGTTAACTGGTTTGGCAAGCAGGAAGTTTCCTAATACCTAACCTAACTGCTTCACGTGGAAAGCAGGTTTTCCCTTTCCTTCTGACGTAGGTGAATGCTTCTGCCTGCCCTCTCTCTTCTGTATAGGCCAGAAAACTCATGTCCCTTCTAGACTGTAGTTTGGGTTTTCAGAATCCTTTGCCATTTTTGTCTCTCTTGACATTTTTGAGTTGGTTCTCAGCTATCCTGGAGTGTAGAACTGAAAACTGAGCAGACTATTCCAGTTTAAATAATAAAGGCTGGATAGATTAAAGGATAGATTAAAAGGATTTTTTCATTATTGTATTTATGATACTTTTATTCATGCATTCCAGCATCAGCGTGATCCAACACTGCTTGTGATCCGTAATCTCTTGTCTGAAGAACTGCCTTTTTATCCTGCTATGTACATGTGCAGTTGACTGTTCCTTTGTATGGGTTGAACCTCCTGCTTCCCCTCATTTGGTGGCATTTCAGTTTCTCCAATGTGCCAAGATTCATCTGAATCCTAAAGCTGTGCTCCAGCATAGTTGGAGCCTCTTCCTGTAGATATGGTCTGCAAAAGAGAGCAAGTCTACTCAGCTCAGCCATCAAA
>JAOXNG010000012.1:114084882-114095754 GCA_028566535.1 Scolopax minor | reverse complement strand
TTCTCCTTATTCATACCTATCAGACTGCTTATGACAGCTACTCTTTGGATTCCTCATCTCCAGACTTGGTGCCTTGATTGCAAAGGGCAAATATTTATCTTGAATATTTTTATTCCCCCCCCGACTTTGACCATGAGAATTCAAAATGGAAAATAAACTAAACATGAAACCGACATAAAATTTCTCTGCCTCTCTGTGGTAACACTAAACTCTCTTGTATGCAATGAAAAGCTATTTAGCTTTCTCCTCCTCAGTACTTATAGCCTGTGATCATTTTAAGAGTAGTTAAACTTGGTGTTCTTTGCTGTTATTAACACTTCAGGTATGTGATGTTATGTGACTTCAAAACCAGAAAACTTTCTCCCATAAGAATCTCAGTTTTCAATTAAATGAATGATTCTGAGATTATTTCTTTAATTATTTTTCTTCAAACATAAGATCCCATGATAAATATTTGGCACTATCCAACATGTTTTGGGGTATGGGAGTAGTTTAAAGAATTGCTGAGACTTTCTAGGGTGAGTAACCATGGCAATTGACTGTTCTGTTGGATTAGTCTTGCAGCTAAATCCACCATGAGGATACAGCCAATCTGCAGTTACATCTGATGATGCTCAGCATTAATAAGAAGAGTAATTATGATAGCAGCAGAAAGTTACTGTGTTTTGGAATGCAAATGTTAAGATGTTGTTGTACTGAGTGTTTTTTTTCCCCCTGTGTGGGGGTGGAGAGCAGTTTATGTTGAAAGATGTGTTTTGGCTTGTTTGGCTTGAGTTCATAAAAAAGTAAGGTTTCTCATTCTGGGATGTTTGTTCTGAAGGCTTGAAACAAACACAAACAAAGCTCAATGAAATCAGTGTTGTTACTCTTATTTATTTTTTTTAAGGCCAGTTTTCTTCTGAACGCAAAGAAAGCAAGATGCCAAGGTTCAAACTGCGAGATTGCTAATGTCAGCAGAGCATCTACCACCAGCGGCAGTGGCACCAGAATTCCACTTAATGTTTACTTAAAATATTTGTGCTCCTCTTCCCTGCAGTAGGTCAAACAGGTGTTTTGTTGGGTTTTTTTTTTTGTTTAGTTGGGGTTTTTTTGTTTTTAAGACTTGCTGAGATGCTGTCTGTCTGTATTTGCAGCTAGAGAAAAGCTTGTCTTGGAACAAACTGGATTTTTCAGTGGATTAATCTGTCCCATAGCCTTGTAACAAGATTATGGTTTATGCTGATTTGTTGCAACAGTACTGGTATATCCAGTCATTCCAATAGCAAAATGCTAATCCTAAAGAAATAAATCTGTTTCCTTGCTGGCAGGCATAAAAAGAATAGGGGGATGGGAGTCTCTGCTTTCTTGTTAGGTATTAGTGGGTGATAGCTTGAGTTCAGCATCAGTTGGATTGAAGCGATTTGATTGTATCAGGCTTTTGCAGAGGGATTGGAAATGTCAGAAATAATGCCTCATCCCCTTTCTCTTGATTGTGAAATATTTAGTGGTCACCCAGAGCAAAGTTTGATCGCAGTACCGTGAGGCTGAAGTGTGACATCAAGGCACAAAGCACTGCAGGTGGGGATGTGAAGCTCTCTGAGGGTGATGCTGTCCTTGCCCCTTCCTCACTAAGCAGGTAGGGTGAAGCAACCTGGACCTAAGCAAGGTCACCGAAGCAAACTGCCTGTCCTGTTGTTCAGATACAACTGAAAATTGCTGCAGTGTGGTCAACCATAGCCAACAGCAGCTGTGTTTTCATCCAAGGAAAAGGGTGCCCAGTGGGGACAGGCTAAATCCTGTAGCTGCATCTTGCTCAGCACTTCTTAAAGCTGTGAAAAGATTCAGTGTCCCTCCCTCCTCCATCCAAGACTGAGAAAAGTGTACTTGCTGATAACGGACCCTACTGCAGACAAGCAGTTCTGGGTGGCTGTGTGTCTCAGTCTGGGCTGGATGGGATTGAGGCATTCTGGCTGTTTCCTACATGATCTCTGCAGTGAAGTACCAAAGAGGCCATACAAAACTCTTGGTGTGTTTGTGAGGCACAGCCTTGAGCTGGCTCCAGTGCCTGGGTTCTCCTATGGCTCAAATAAAAATATTCTTTTAACTCTAATGTAAAAATTAACTCTGAAGACCAACTAGCTGAATCTTGAGAGGCAGACACAAGATTTTCAACTAATTTTGCCTGTTCTTCTCCCCTTTAGTTTGCTATTTTTTTTAATCCCGTTTTCTTACTTTTGGCAAAGGAAGGAAGAATAGAAGTCATCTTAAAATCAAAATGAGTATGAATCCTTATGCTGTCAGGGGAAGCCTTTCATCCACTGAAACATACGGAATTTATGTAGTTGGTAGAAGGTCAAGTCAATATTACTTTGGATTTATTTGGAGAGAGGAATGTTTGATTACAGTTTGAGTCATGACAGAAATACTGGTTGATCTGGATAACAGGAACCAGCACAAACAAATGTGCTGCAGGAGTAGAACAACTAAATGGAAGCATATATTTAAAACTCTTCGGGAAATTGTTTGAGAAGGAGGAAGGGAAACTGAAAAGTGAGGTTGATTATCAACAGTCCTAGATATAAATGATTTTTATTCCAGATCCTTGTATTGCAAGCTCAGAAGGGGGACAGACCTTGTGTAGCTGGGGACAAAGCCCTCTGCTTTCATCTTTTCCACTATGTTCAGACACAGGCAGTCAGATGAGACCACTGTCAGGCTTCCCTAATGAATCTGCCCACTTTAAATTAAAAATTTAGTACACTACATTTTATAACCCTGAGATGTTTAAATTTTAACATGGGTTGCATTTGTTTTGGTTGTGTTTTTTTTTCCATCTCACTCCTAGAAACTACAATATTTGCTTCTAGAAATTACAATATTTATCCTTTTAACACACTGGCAATCTGTATTTAGACTTTGCATGATACATCCCCATGCAAATTGTTTTGGTTTTCTTTAAACAAAGAATATATTTTTTCTCATCAGCTAGATAATTTTTTTTAATCAACCTTTTTTGTTTCTGTATGGAATAACAAAGTGAGACTGGTAGCACGGAGAGGCTTTCAAAGCAGGTTTTTCTTCAGTAGTTGTAGTGTTTTCTACAAATCCATGCTCTTTTTACGAGCACGAGGACGAGTAACTCTTTCAAACATCTGTTCAGTCACAGTGATGAAAAACCCCATAAAATTTCCAAACATTGTAGATTCAATGTTCGTTATTGTTGCTACAAGTGGGATTCTTCATGTAATAAAATATTTTGGGGATTTTCTTCCTTTCCTTCGTTAAGAAACATTACAAGGATGTGGATTTTTTCCACAAAAATTCCTGTTGATACTTCAAACTGGAAAAATTCGGATGTTGTTTTCTTCCTAATGAACTTTTTCCACTGACCTACATCATAGATCAGTGCAAATTTTATTTTTGTGCAAGAAATAGCGTTGGCAGGCTGAACAGCTCATTGGGATTTGGCTTGGTAACCAAGTGCCCAAGCTTAAACAAGGACACCACCCTAATTTAATATTTATTAGTCTTTGACGTTCATCGAAGTATATCTCTGTAGATAAATACTCAACTGATATGCTGGGGTATGATGCAGCGGTCACAAAACAAAAGGCTTGACTTCCTCCCTCCACCCTCCTTCAGAGTTCAGATAGAAGTTATTCGTCATGAGGAGAAGTTGCATGACCAGCTAGATGATGATAAAATGAAATCAATTGTCCTTATTTGAGTATTCAGACTTAACAAGAATTTTGTGTTTCTTCCCCTGAATTGTAAATTCCAAACTCAGCATGATAAAAGAAGAAAGCTTTAGGTATTAGCGAAATGATCTGTAGGAGAAGAGGCATCTATTCTTCCTGGGAGATGTTTCTGTGATGATACGGCTGAGTGTTGGAGTGAAGGTTCGCATGTTGGAGTGAAGGGGCAGTGGGATGGAAGCTCTCCTGGGGACTGCTGCAACTTCAGCCTGCCTGAAAGGGCAAAACCACTCTAGCTTTAGATGAAATCCATGCTTCTAAGGGAAAAAAGGGGCACTTGCTCACCTGTTCTCTCTTCCCCTGGATGACAACTGCCCTCAGATGGTCACGTATGGCAGCACTGCAGGTATTTGATTAATAAATCATAGAATGGTTTAGGTTGGAAGGGACCTTAAAGATCATCTTGTTTCGACCTCTCTGCCATGGGCAGGGACACCTCCCACTAGAATATAGTAGGTTTGTCTTCTGCTGAGTTGTCATGTATTCATTTCTTTTCTGTTGTTTCTCCTCCATTACATGTATTAAAACCAGGGAGGGTTATTTAGGAGTGCAGTCTTGTCCCCTGGCAGTGTGCAAGAATTCACACTGCTCTCTTAATTCAGACTCCAATAAAAACAGATGCTAAGCTTCAGAGATACTTAAAAATTGACTACTTGGAGTTCTTTTCCAGTACCCTGTTGACCATGCTGACAGTCTGGCTTTTTTTGTGTATGTTTTTCAAAGAACTTGTGCTCTTACTAACATAAAAGCAACATAGTTGGTGCAGTGCTGTTTGAGTGCTGGTGATGCTTCCATGTGTCCCTGCATCGAATGAGACCGAATTGAAGTTAACAGTGAAAAATCTTTGTGATGCAGCCTGATGTGTGCCTTGGTCTTTCTTGGCTTACTTGTGTTGTGTGGAACAAGGAGGTGCTGTCTGCTGGTTTTTGTGGGCGGCTACGCCTTGGTTTTTGTTGTCTTGTATTTCAAGAGAACAGAAGCCCAACCAACCAACTGGCTGAACAGGAACTGAAGTGTTCAGAGCTGTTTGAAAGCTGTGTAAAGAATGAGCCCACCAGTGAAAGAAAACACAGATTCCCAGATGAGAATAGCCTAGTGTTATGATTCATTTTCATTTTTTTCTTTTTTTCTTTTTCTTTTGCTTTCTTTTTTTATTTTTTTTATTTTTTTTTTAAAGACAAAAGGGTGCTGTGGTACCCAGACTGGTTTTAACACCCGGTGATACCCCAAAGCCTACCTCGGGAAGGCTGCAGGTGCCTGTGGTGCTCACAGACCCAGACTGCCAAGGAGACTGAAGTCAGTGTGGGCAGTGCCCGCACTCTGTAGGTGCTCACTGTGCACAGCTGGGTCTGTCTGACCTGTACGTGGTCTCTTCGGGTGGGTCCTCTTCTCAGTACGAGGCCCTGGGCTCCCCGCTTTTAGACGGGGGGACCCCTGAGCTTTTTGAGCTGAGAGAAGGCCTTGGCTTCAGCTCTCAACCTGCTGTGAATCTTCCAATACGATGAAAGGAACTCAAATTCATCTTAAGGTGTTACCTGCCTGGGAGCTACGTGACTAGCTGATGTTTGCAGAAACACAAGTTGGCCTTTCCAGAAACAAGACAGCTTTTATCAGTTGACTGGT
Organism: Scolopax minor; assembly: GCA_028566535.1. NCBI lineage: Eukaryota > Metazoa > Chordata > Aves > Charadriiformes > Scolopacidae > Scolopax > Scolopax minor. The sequence goes on along the minus strand of JAOXNG010000012.1, from coordinate 114,090,397 downwards.
GTATGGTGTTGTAGAATTCTTCTTTTGGAGTGGAAAAGCAGTGCTGGGACCTATATCTGTGCTAGCAGTGGTGTGACCTCTCTCTGACCCGAAACATCTCTTTGCACAGAGCCATGAAGTCCATAATGCTGTCCTTTTTTTTGTCTTTTTTTTTCCTTAAGCAATAAATTATAACTTAATTACATACTGGCATGGGCTGTACTTTGTTTTTCATGATGTGGTAGGATAATGTTAAGGTGTATCTTAATGCATGACTTGTTTGGCCCTCAGCCAGGGAAAGTCCAGGGAAGCTGCATGTCCAGGGAAGCAGACACCGTGTAAGTAAGGCTCCTCAGTGCGATGATAGCATGATAAATAAGGAATAACCTCACTTCTTTCTTTCTTTTTTTTTTTTTTTTCTGGCTTCTAATCATTCTATCATTCTGCTTTCTCTTAGCTTCCAGTTGTTGCAAAATAAACCGTGGTTGCTAGTCTTCCCTTGTAATGTTAGCCGTGTGCTGACAGTTCTTCCTAGTGATTTCACAGCAGCCATGCTCACCTGACTGGAGAGACATCTCTTTTTGCTGTTCCACAAATTAACCCTTTATTCCTAGCAAACGTTAGTGCAAGCCCGAGTGGGGATACAGTGGAAGATGCTCATTTGTGTGTGTTTGTAGGAACCGGTCTAAGCACCCACTGAACTGATTTTTTTTTAATGTTGCTGAGGTTTTCCCTATGTAATGATATGTTGTGCTATTGTGGAACATTAGATGGAATAATTAAACTCACCATCTACTTAACTGACCAAGGCAGGCTGGGTGATGCACTTGATTGTACAGCAGCTGTTACCTGCATGCAGATGGTGTTCAGGCTTAATGAAAACACATGGCCCAAAGCCTAGATGGGTTTTCCCTGGGGTTTTGCAGGCATTTTCTTCACCAGCTATTTCACAAAAGCCATCTGAAGTTTCTTGTGAGCTCCTAGCTCTCTTTTCTGTAAGCCTTTTTGTTCCAGGAAGAGCAAATTCTGCATGCTTGAACTGATGTGCAAGGGGCAGCATTAAGCTCACTTTACAGTCCTCAGTGATGAATGAGATGGGAGGAATGTCTCCGTAACCATCTTCCTGGCAGGAGGAGATGGTATCTAGTTCATCTGGCGTGTGTAAATGGTATCTGTTACGTTGCTGGAACCTTGTATGTGACTTCTCTTTCTCTGAATTGCTCGTTACCTACTATTTTAATGTCTCCAGACGCAAAGCTTATGCTTTAAAGCAGTGATGCAAACTCTTAGCCAGGATGACAAAGTGTGTGGCATTATAAAGTGTTTATATTCCTGTAGATTGCTGCTTATTTTTAGCAGTGTAGTTTCTGTGAGTGAATGAGTCATGTTGGCCTGCACATTTTGCAGTGACTCGAATGTTAGTTTCTCAATACTAGGAGAAGAGCCTTAAAAGTTGGTGGTGTTTTGGTATTGTTTTTTTTTTTCCATTTGTTTCATGATTTTTTTCTTTAGTGGTTGGTGTTGAAAAGTCATTGCTGTCTTTGGCAAACCAGAATACATGAACCTACGTGAATTTTCTTTTATAGACTGTAAGTGGCCAAGCTGTAATTGCTGATCCAGATGGAGGTGGAGGTGGGAGTGCTCAGACCCTTCAAAACTGGAGAGGTCTTCAGCTCTACTCCAGAGGCTTTACCCCAAGACTTTTAAAAATTGTGAAATGCTAAACTATATAAAACTGTGTGTCTTTAGAAAGTAAGTGGTGGCAACAACCTGGAGGGGAGGTCAGTGCTTGCTTCATAAGAAATGGGCTTCCTTCTGTGCCGCAGCATTGCCACATATTAACTTGATTCCTGCCTATAACCAGCCTCTGTTTTCTCACTTGGTTCTTAGCAACTGCAGGCGAAAACAGAAATTCATCTCCAAACTTGTAGATCGAGGTATCCTGCTCCCAGTCTTGTTACTGTTGTTAACTGTTAATTGGAGATTGGAGTGTTTACAGTGAGAGAGCCAAAATTTGCCAAATGTGGATGATCCAGTTTTGGAACTGGAAAGAATTATTAAAGAAGTATTGACATTTAATGTAGGTGGTATTTAATAAGCATGGGAATCTTGATTAAGCAATTACCTCTTTGTTGACTGCATCAACATGTGAACAATTTTCCTTTTGTGGTCAGCGTTCCCTCTGCAGTTGGCTTTCAACAATGGTGGGCTTTGCAATACTTGTAGTTTTGAGGAGTTCTGTGGAAATGGAACATGTAATTAAAAATGGTAATACATCTTATTTGCAATGAACACATGAATAGCTGTTGCTATTCGGTGATTCATGACGCCATAGCCCAAATGCTGGTGGTGGTCAGAGCGGTTATAGGAGGGCAGCTTGTGTAGCAACATACTGGTGCTAACTTTTTGATTTGGAGGTGTGTGGCTTTTATTGTCAGGCAAGGACGGGCGTTGACCTTTTATTCAGGGTTTAGGCACTGTTAGCGAATCACGGGTTTCTTAGTCTCGGGTGTTATTATGAATAAACTTGACTCATATTTTGGAAAGAAGTTGGCAATTTGGGGAGGGGCGGGGACTTGCATGTGATAATTCATTGCTTCTATGGTTTTTGTTTGAGGGGGTTAAAAACCAACTCAAGTATTTGCCTGTAGATACTTTGTAGTGGTTTAATTATCTTGCAGGCATGTGGGGTGGGGAGGAGAGGGCGAGAAGATAGAGCTAATCCATATTTGATCATAAGAGACAAAACTGTTACTAAAGATGAGTGGCCTTGTGTTCTCTGTTTTCTCATGGCGCCTGGTTTATGTGTAAGTAACAGTGTGGGAGTATGTTGAATAGGTGAGAACCGAGTTGCATAGTTGGTGGATGTGAGGACTGCCGAGTTCTCTCCCACATAGTTAAAACGTGATTAATGAAAGGCTTGCATAACTTGTGTTCCTGAGACAGGGAGGAAAAAATGAGATTGGATGTGTGTGGTTGTTTTGCAAGGTACAGTTGGCTGAGAAAAGCATAAAGGGGTAAGTCTGGGCTGTGCTTAGGCCAGGAGCTGGACCGTGTAGCTGGGGTCAGAGGTGCCTCCTGCCTGAAGGGTCCTCCTCTCCAGGAGACAGTGAGCAAGATTTACGGGGGGAGAGAGACTAGAGGAAAATGGAATAAGGAAGAGAGTCTGTATGGTCTTGTCCTTAGTCACTTTTGACTCTTCCTTGTATTTTCCCCCCATGGCAAGGAGGCCATCATTAGCCAGCTGTTTTTGCAAGTCCATTAATCCCTTTGGTGACAAGGAGCCTCTTCCTATAAAGCAGCCTCAGGTATTTGGTTCGCCCATGGTTAGGAAAGATGAGGATTTGGTGTGGATAGACCTGGCTGCTGGGAGGGAGCCAGAGGAATCATGATCCTCCTCGTTGCATCAGCCCCACCTCCTCTCCTCAAACTCCTGTGGCAAAACATGACGTTTGTTTGCAATGTAATCGGTTGGAACAAATAATTGATGTAACAACAGTTGTGGTTTCCAAGGTTCTGTTTAAAAAATACAGCTACTTCCAGCTGCAGATTTAATTACGTAGTCACTTTTGGGTCTGCCTTAGTAATCTCTTTACACTCACCTGTCCCACCCAGTTTTAGTGGAGTTACCACTTAAACAGATCGTGGCATGTGAGCCATGACTGGAAGCTCCTTTTCATCATGGGTGTCTTTATTTTCCTGAGAATATCTTTGTCAGACTCTTCAAGGATGACCCATACTATAATTATTTCCTTGCAATCCGGGATGTAGAATCCAGTCTTCCGTTAGGTAACGTCCTGAAATTATAAATACAAATCATGAGGCAGAGAAAAAGCATACCAGAGATGCTTTGTATTTTCTTCAGAACTTGTTTACTACTGTCAGTGAAACTGGTAGAATACTGGTTCTTCCCTTAAGTGTCATTGGTTTTATTTTGTTGTGGGATGGAATAATTAGTTGTTGCCATGGATTACAGAAAGCATGAGTGTAATTCACTGAACTGAAACATAAGTTTCAAATAACACCATATATTATTATTACTGTGTTTTCCCCAAAGTTGGAACCCTCTGTTGACACAAGCTGAAGATATATTTTGATACATATTAGGAGTTGCTCTGTGAATGACTTGTTACTATTTAGTGGATTCATGACCTCTCTGTCAAATACATCTGAATTTCCTTCCAGATATGGAAGGGACAGAAGGGTTCTTGAGTGCTGAATGGCAGGTTTGCCTCTCTTCCCTAGGTTTTCCGAGGTCCTTTCTCCCAGCATGCTGTGGGTGGAGTGGTGGTCCTTCCTAGGGAGCGGGATCTACTGTCAAGCAGCCTGTCTGCTTGGCTGGGGCTGCTAAGGACCACGGTCCAAGGAGGACACTTGGAAACTACTTCTTGAAATGTCCAATTTACCTGGAAGCTACTTTCTGTGGAAAAGAAGGAAACTTAGAAATGATACAATTGTAGGAGCAAGAATAGACACTACTACAGAGCTCTGTATACCTTCTTTTTTTTTTTCTTCTTTTTTTTTTTTGTGTGTTGTTTTCCATCTACACTCCCATAACAGCAATTTATCCACAGGTATAAGTTAATGTCCCAAATGTGCAAAACAGGAACTTTTTTAAGCTTTAACGGGCCTTGGGACAGCAGACTGAGGGGAGTCCATCCCTTGGACTCTGCAGGCAGGTTGGGAGGGGTATCTCGCTTGTTTAGCCAAACCCAAATTTCTGGAAAAAATGAGCAGAATCTTGTGGCCGGAGAGTGTCAGAGCAGATGGTCATAATGATCTCTTCTTATTTAAAACCTAAGAATTCTCTCACACACACCAGTTGCTGCGTTTTGAATTGTGTAGGAGGGCGCTGTCTGATAGAATGGGAGCATGAAATCAGGCAGGAATGGGGTGTGTAGCAGCCGTTGCCTACGGTGGAAAAGATTGTCTGGTGTGGGCAATAAAAAAAAAGCTCGATGTGAAAGTATCTCTCCTCTGCAGAGATTGAACAGGGGAAATGTCTGCTGCCCCAGGCTGAGGAAAGTCTCATTCTTCCTCTGACTTCTACGTATATCAGAGGACAGTGAAGAGAAAGTGCAGTTTGTTGTAGTAGCTGAAAGGGATGGGTTTTGTCCAAACTTGATTCCAGGGCTAAACTACTTGCTTTATTTTTGTCTGTGGCAGCAGAGGGCTGGGGGGAGAGAGGGAAAATGAAATGTAAAGCTTTGTTATTCTTGGCCCACGTTTTATGTCTACTAAGTGTTCCTGAAAGTTCATGTGGCTGCTTTAAAGACACCTTGAGAAAGGCTGTTTTCTGTGTGTTTAATGCAGAAGTGTACTGAGCGGGACTGCAGGTATGTAAGAGCAGTCTGCCACGATATGCCCGGTTCTATGAAATTTTCTTCACATATCGTGCTTGAGATGTATAGCTGGCCCTTTGAGTTAGTCTGTCCAGTGTGGCTCTGGAATTGCTGGAAAGCCAAGCAAAGCACTCTAGCCCTGCAGGCGGTGGAGGAGGAGAGGGTACGTGGTGGAAATGCAGAGGACTTGGTGG
>JAOXNG010000012.1:114042714-114054493 GCA_028566535.1 Scolopax minor | reverse complement strand
ATAGTATTTATCTTGGTATACTCAGTAAAATAATGTTGCTTCCATAAGCGATTTTGTCTTGGCTAAAGTTAGGTTACTTTGATCCTACTGATCTGAGAATGGGAGCACTGGAAAAATTATGTTTGTAGTACAAAACACTGTTTAATAAAACATGGAAAAATATATTGGAAGGAAAGGATAAACTTTCTGTTCATTGACAGAAAGTGCAGTTCATGTCTGCCTGATGTAAGACAGTAGCATCTTTCTTTATGACTGAGGATGGTTTTAATGGTATTTACTACAATTCAAAAGTACTTCCCTCCCCTGTCAGATTTGAATGTTGCTATAAAATGTTGTATTTGGAGATATTCAATAACATCTACCTTAACTAGCAATTCAGAAATCAGTCAGGCAGAACCAGTTCTTAAATAATGTCCCTTTCTAGAATTCAGAGGAATAGCACTATATAAATGATAATACTTGAAAGCAGCTTTGAAGATTCGAGCTGGTTTAAGGATGGCCTCTGCACTCAAAGTACAAAGTACAGGAATTGGCTCATTTAAACTCCTTCATGCTACTCTGGTTTATGGCTTTTAAAAGTGAAATTTTTATTTCTTTCCAGAAAGAAGGCTCTAGCCTGGCATATAGCAGCTTCCAGAACTTGCACAGATATATGAGGCAAGGAAAATATTAATCATTACTTGGGAGGCATCATCAAGATGTCACATTTTGTAGTTCTTAATTTTATGGCTCATTTCTGCCTTTTATGGTGTTACTTCACTGTTTATTTCTGTAAACTCTTACGTATTCTCAATGCTGCTTCTGGCTTCTTCCTTAGAAGGGGAAAAAAAAAATTATGTTTTTCTGACACCTTTCAGAAGGAGGATATTCAACAGAAGCTTCTCTGTTTTCTTGGTTTCTTGGACTAATTTATGTTGAGGAATTCAAAGCCCATGTCGGAACTTTTAAGCATATCTTAGGAAGTGATGAGTAAAGACATAACTTTAATTGCTTCAAGCAACAGATTGTTTCATTCACTACCAGTCTGTGTGTCCAACAGCATTTATAAAACATAGGAATCTTTTTTTTTTATTATTAAAATTCAGACTTCTATAGTTGTTCTGTAGTGTTTGTTCATTAGGAGCGAATGAAACCTAAGACATTCACGCTTATCTGTGCCTAATATTGCTCCTGTCCGTTAATTCACATATTTAAAATGCTTCTTTTGACTCTCCCTCAACTCACTGCCCATCATGCACTACCCTCGCTGTTCTTGCACTGCAGCATCCCATTTGGAAAACTGTCATGGTGATACTCAATACAAACATCATCTATTCTATTAAATGTTGTGACTCAGTACAGTTTTGGAGTGCATGTTATTTATAAGCACTTTAAAACATGGGGAGTGTGTTTGTGATGAAAACAACTGGGTGTATATGTAAGGAACAGAAAGTGCCTAAACTCAGGAGGGTTGTAGCCTTGCTGGTTTTTCATAGTCTATTTCTGTATTGCTACAAAGACAGAAACATCAGTGTGCAACTGAACACTTTGCTGCTTTGTCTTAGAGGTCATTGCAGGTGCTTCTTTTTCCTAATTGTGATCTGGGCCTTTAAGATGTTTTACCTCACTGAAACCAGAAAGAAATCAGAAAGATGTTTTACCTCACTGAAACCAGAAAGAAACCAGGGCAAATAAAGAACACATTTCTTTTCCTATTCCATGTAACACTTGAGTTTATATTTTCAAGATACTGTATTTATCATCAGTAGCTCTTCTTCCCCATTCTTTGATTGTGGTGGGTTTGGGTTTTTATGATAGATTTTCTTTTTCCTGAAGAAATAGCAAAGATATTGTCCATGCTGAGTAGATAGGTTTGAGGGTGGTTGGGGGTAATGAGAAGGAAAGCCTTCCCTTTCACCCCTACAAAGAATTGAGATTAAAGCAAGTAGTATTTATGGTCTGCATCCACTGCTCTGCTATGCTTTTATTTATTGAGAAAGTGGCCTTCTGATATGTCTGAAAATCAACCATCCAAGCTACTGATGGTTGCAGTTTGAAAATTGTTGACAGCTGAAAGGGAATCCACTTTAGAATGAGAGCCTGAAAAACAGTTAAAAGACAGGCGTCAAGCACGTTGCTGGCAACAGACATCAAAGACTGTATTTTCAGCTGGATATTTAGATATGGAAAACAAATATAGTAATAGTTTACTCCTGTTTATAAATCCGAACATGAGTCAACAGCGTCATGATGTTGCCTCAAGGAAAGGGGAGGGGTGAAGTGTCTGAGATGGAACTTGCAGTTTGTAGGAGGATGTGATTCTGCTCTCTCGGCTGTTGGCAAGGCATCAGCTGAGAAGCACATTCACGTTCGACACTGAACTTCAAGGGAAATGCAGACAACTGGAAGTCCAGGGTACAGCAGCAAGAATAATCAAGCTCTAGAAAACACAGCCTCTGAAGTAAACCCTTCTAACAAGGGAGATTTAAAGGAGTTATTCCAAGTATGACAAAAATCTTTTGTGAATGTAAGGTTGCTGTATATTGGCATGAGTTGCCTAGACAGTTTGAGAAATCTTTTAGGTTGGATGTTTTTAAGAACAGGTCAGATATTTGCCAGAGTTGGTTTAGAGACAATAAATTCTACACTGGAAGCAAGAGAAGGGAGGGAAGAGGGAACCTTTGGACATATTCTTTTTTTTTTTTTGGTGAATTAAGAACTGTATTCATGTCCAGTCTTTCTCATGTGTTTTTTAGTATTTTTATCAATGAATTAAAGGACTGGGAAACAGAAGGTCAAATGTAAGTAGCAAATGAAACCAGATTATGTACTGCTGGATGTTAAAACAGTATTTATTTCAGTAGAGACAGAAAAATTGTATGTGTAGGAGCAAAAGAATGTAAGTTACATTTACAGGGTAGTGGAACACTATATTAAGAAGCACCATTTCTGAAAAGGACTTTATTATCCATGGTGAGATTTTTGTCTGATTTCTGTTGGAAATGGGCCTCATGTGATCAATGGGTGTATAAAACAGAGGCTTATACAAATCTCCTCTCTTTGGGACTGATGCGACTGCATCTGGGATACAACTGATGGCTGGTTTTCACAGTGGAAGAGATACTGGGAGGAAAGCAGGGTTCCTAGAAGAGTCATAAACATGATAGGCTGGAAAATAGCATTGCTTGCAAACTCTGGGAGTTTGGAAGGGAAGTTACTTTTATTCAGCTGTAGTCTCCAAGAGCTTTCCCTTATCAAAGCAGTGAAATTAAGCTAGCTATGTAATAGCTTAAGCTGAAGGAGCCTGGCAGGCCAAGTCGCAGCAGAACTGGAATCAAAGTAAACAAAATGGTAGCAGTGAGCATGAGGAAAAAATATTAATTTGAGGGTAGGACTTCCTTCCCTGGAAACATTTCAGTAAAGGTTGATAGAGGAGTTTTTTTCTCCCCTTTGGAAAAGGCAAAATCACATAAACCTTAACCCAAGAGAAATAATTCATTGCAGACCTCTGGCTTGCGCTATCAAAGAGATAAGACTTAAATGATTACATTGGCTCCTTCTGGCTTCATAATTTATTTTGCAAAATGGGGGGGGGGAGGACTTTAATGAGAGATTAGCAGCTCTCGTGGGAATGGAAGAAGGGTTTTCCCATGACTGGCATTTTGTAATCTCTCTCTGGAAGTGTCTTTTTCAGTCTTTGTGCCTGCTCTTTCTAGGTCATTAATATTTCTATGTTTTTTGATATCAGAGGAGCATCTTTTAGCTTTTTTTCCTCATAGCAGGGAGGGTACTTGTTCAGTTACCATCAAGAGAATTCCTCTCAATTCTTAATTTTAGTTTTGTTATGGGTTTTTGTTGGGTTTTTTTTCACTTCAATAATTGTTTCATTTGTTATTTTGTCTAATACTGCAGTTTCTGGAGTCACATAATTACTGAGAAAAGTTTCTTTCATTCTTAGTAAAGAAAAGCTAGAAAATGCTATACAAATGTGTCCTGAAAGCTGCAAAATCTAGGAAAAAGAGGAAATAAACAATTGATGGCCTGGGTATTTCTCATCTTAAGTATATCATGAATTTATTTTGGTGTAGAGGAGACTTGACTTCAATTTCCAGTATTTTTTAGCTTTTTATAGATAGAATTATTAAACTCTACACACTTCATGTATGTAGAAATGGCAACAACATACTATATAAAGGGAAGTATAGATGCTGTCAAAGAAGAAAGGTTGCTGACTTCAAAATGATCTTGCTGGCAAGCTTATTTAGCCCTGAAGAGCTCGCTGCAAATTGTAGTGTATCTGGAATTAGTAATCAACAGCAAAAAGTCACTGGAATAGTTGGGGGCTGTAGCACATGGTATATGAGGAAGCTTCTTCAACCTGGAGAGGAGAAACATGGAAGGGCCTGGTCTTCCACTAGCCAGAGGGGATTGTAGAGAAAACAAGCCAGACTCCTCTCAGAGGTGCACAACAAAAGGGCCATGTACACAGTTTCCAATGTGGGAAATTCCTCTTGGATATCAGGAAAAGCTTTGTCACCACGATTGGGGTTAAAGCCTGGAAGGGATTGCCTAGAGGTGCCATGGAGTCTCCATCCTTGGAAGCGTTCATGCCTTGATGGAATGATTAGTCTGGCTTTGAGCAGGAGATTAGATGTCATGACCTCCAGAGGTCCCTTCCAAGTGAAATTGTATGATTCATTAAGGACGTTACAGATTTGTCCTCTAAGGATAGAAATCCCATCCCTTTATTTCCTGCTTATCACTAAAAGCTGAATCTGTAGTACTGAAACCTTAGCTTGAAGTAGACAATTTTATTCTGACATTTATCTCCTTTTATGAGGTGCTTTTAAGAGCTGGACAGCAAGATGAAGAAATGAGCGAACCTGTCTCTCATCACCTGCAGTGTACTGGTGAATTTTTTTTTCTTTGGAAAGGAAGCTCTGTGGGGTACTACAAGGTGTTTTGGTAATGATTATAGCCATCTAATTCCTTGTGTTTCTCTGGTTCTCTACCTTTTGAATTGTAGTGTGAAATGTGGAGTTGATGTTTAGATTCATGTGTTTCCTTCCATTTCTGTTAGGAGCTGGGGATGTGTGGGGGAGGTTTTGTTTTTTTTTTTCTCCTCCTCCCTTTTCTTCCTTGTATCCCTCCAAAATAGTTCTTTCTAAACTTTACAGATGCTGCCAGGAGAAAATTTGGCATGTGCATATAACTTAACTGTTCACTTATTCCTAATCAACGAAAATATGCCTTCAAAAATACTAACAATGTTCTCCTTTTGTAGTTTGTTGTAAGGTTTATTTTGTATCTAATTTGGGACTAATCAGCTATAGCATATGGTAACACTCTTTTAAAATAAGATGCCTCATTTTTTTCATATTTTTCATATAAAGGAATTTTTCTGATTAGCTGTTGGTGTTTTCTGGACACTTCTATTAATGTCTGAGCCTAATAAGGGCAGGTCTTAAGTTCATAGCTGAGGTTCATTTAACAGATGGCCTTCCTTGGCTAACTTGCTGGTTCTCCTCCCCCTCTCTTCCCTTTTTTTGAGAGAGAAGATCTCAGTGCTCATGGCTGTGAACTTGTGAAAACTGGATCCTACTGGTTTAAGTCCTTATGCATCCAAGTTGGGAATACTCAGGCTCCTGTTAGTAGTTGTCCGGATGCACACAGTTTTCTTGTGTCTTTAACCTCCTTGTTTTTTTCCTTCCAGGAAATTTTCCCCATCCCTCCAGGTTGCCTCTTAGTCTAGTCAAACATCCACACAGTTTTTCAAGAGGTGACCATGTAGGAGGAGAAATCAACTCTGCATTTTAGGATTTTTTTTAAGAATAAATAGCTTTTTGCTTCTTTTTCATATTGCCTCCCCAACATTTTCTGTGCACTCAAAGTTTCTTGCCATCAGATGTAACGTCTCTGGATAGACTTGACCGACACTGTTTCCTTCTCTGTGTATGTGATTCCAGATTTCCTTTAAAGCAGGGCATAAGTTAGTTCCTTGGAAGCTCTTCTTTGCAATCTGGTGTATTGGGTTTCAGGCAGGGAAGGAAGAAGAGGGCTTAGTGGCTCTCTGGGATAGATGCCAAATAGCTTCCTCTGAATCCTCACCTCTTTTTTTTCTTGCCTTTCCTTGTTGTACAATAGATGTACTGCCTCTGTGCTAACTAGGGTAGAGTTTCCTTTTTGTTAGCTAAAGGACCATGATTTCTGTCAGTGCAGAATTTCCCACAAGAGTGAATGCTGAAGTTCTGACCCATGTCTCATAGCACAGCACGGGTATCCTTAAAAGGTAGCTTAGTCATACATTCTCCTCGGGGGACGAGTACTTGAAGTGCCAATACTGTGCTCTCAGGCACATTCGGGTTCAGAAATCCAAAGCTGACAAGTACCACTTTAAGATGACAAACTTCTTTGGATGAAACCGTAGTGTTCTGGAGGAGTCTGCAGGACATGCTTGCTTTAGCATGCTTGAACAGCTCTTTGCTGCGTCACACCTGCTTCTCACACACCAACGTCCAGCTTTGCAACAAATGGCAAAAATCTGAAATCCTGAACTTTCTTATTGAGCAATAAATTCCATCCTGTTTCATGAAGTATGAACAGAGCTGTCCTGCTGATCATGGTTTTCTTTGCTTTAAATTGAGGATGTTTTTCTGTTTACTGTACAATATTTAAAAGCAGTGTTATTTTAGTGAGCCAACAATCTACCTGTTTTATCCTTTACCAGCCTGAAATTCTCTGAACTATTTAATATTAACTGAATCATTTTACTAAAAGTGCTATCTAAAAACAAATTCAAATATAGCTTTACCCCGGAAAGCCACGGAAACCCATTTATTTTTCTGTTCTTCAGCTGGAAACAAATGTTCTGTTCTCATACCATATGAAACTGGAATAGATTCAGGTCAGGCAATGCATGTTCATTCCTTGAGACTCCTTGACGGTTTTAACTACATTCACTTCCCTCTCCAGCCCACTCCTTTCACTTCTAACTATGAGAATGGGAATTCCTTCATCTTTTGGGAATTGCGCTTGCATTTCTCTGAGCCTTGATGGATAAAAATCTGTTAAAACTTTATCTAAGTGGAACACATTTAGTATGTGAATTGTATTCTTGGGTGTTGCAATATTAAAACATTAGCATTCATTAAAAATGACTTTTGGTGGGAATTTTTTTATTCTGGATTATTATGGGCACATTTATACTTCTTTCTGTATTACTAGATTTGTTATGGGAAATATTAATCCATATGAGTCATGGTAGACCGGCAGTCCTTCTTTAGCTATGATCTAAAATGTCACTGATAAAGCCTAAAACCTTTTCCTTAGACAAATGCAGCTATCCACAAGTCTACAGCAGATGCTAATTGGTCACGTGCAAGCAGACACCCAATGCCTTCCTTTCTGACCTTCACCAAACATCTGATTGGAAACCTATTCAGTATGTTAGCAAATCTCTCTTTTCCTAGATCGCCAAGAAATACTCTTAGGGTGTGTTTGTATAAACTGCTAGGCGTGGAAAGTGTTATGTAAAAGTTCTTACTAGCCCTTAGTAGGGATGTGGCATTGCACCCAAAGGAGTCTAAAATCAATTATTCATTTCAAAATTGTCCTTCTCTCGCCTGTGTACAATTTGAGGGTTCAAGTGGCAGTGTAAGAGTTGAGAAGGCTGTATTGTACTGAACAAAATGAGGGCTGTTCTCTAAAACCCTGTTCCCTGCTACACAGGATCCATCTACACTAAAGAAAAAAAGAATAAGTAACAACAGATTAGTTGTGCAGGGAACCACAAAACACATTGCCTGTATTGAAGATTTAGGCTTCTTCTCAACATTGAATTCATCTACTGCTGAAAAGCTCTCCCCTCCCCCACAGTTTTGTGTGAACCAACACCTTTCTTTTTTTTTTTTTCCTCCTTTATAATGTCTGTTAGAGAGGTTTAATGTGCTGGAGGTGGTTGGATATTTTTCTCATTAAAATTTATGTTTTGAGTAGTTGCCAGGTCAGCAAACTGGCTAAATAAAAAGGAGGAGGATTTAGCGGAGTCTGAGCCAGCCATTTACAAATAAATCTCTTGGGGTCTCTAATCACTTGTGAATCTAGCCATCACTTTGATTTGAAGGGAGATTAAGGATTACGAATATTTTATAAATCTATTTTTAACTTCAGTGCCGTTATATGAAAGTGAAGGATTCAGTGCTACTTTTTCACCCTTTCTTGCCTCCAGCAGACTTGCTGCTGTATCTGCTGGGGAAACATCCCCTGCTGTTGTTTGCCATTATCCTAGACAAAAGGCCTTCAAATGACAAGAAAAGTTGCCAGAGTGAGTCCGCGTGGGAAGAATTGGGTGTTTGGATAGAAGGTGATGGACCTGCCATCTCCTACTGTAGGTGCGTCTTGCCTTTTCCAAACTTCTGGATAGCTTGTTCCTGGCAGTCAGTGACCTGGCAGGAGCTCTGTGAAGTTTTGTCACAGAAAAGCCCTGTGGATGCACAAGCAGCATCCGTTAGTTCCCTGGTGCATTGCACCTCTTCCTCCATTCCCTTCTGTAACCGGTTGCTCAAACCATTTTGTTCTGCCAGATAAACTTTACTCAGTCACAAAGCAAAGTTGGAGGTGGGAAGGAGGACTCTCATTTCTCTGAAATATTTCTCTCTCATAATTTGGTGCTTTTTAAACATTAGAAATAAAATCCTGAAACGATATGTAAATGTTAATGGAACTTAGCTGGGCTAAAGGTGCTGAGGTTTGCACAACTGGATATCCCATCTGGATATGAGTCAGCGTAGTGTTTGTTCTTTGTATTATTCTTTCAACCTGCTGTAAACCATTTCAATGGCTTCTGGATTTCCCCTTGATACACAAATAATTTTTCAGCGCTGATCCTCCCTTTGATTTGCTGTATCAGTTCTGATGCCAAACCAAAACAAACCTCCCTTCTGTGTAATAGCTTTGCTGCATCTCCACTCCCCCAGGACTGGTCCTGACAGGGCAGGAGAAGCAGCCCCAGCCCTCTCTCTGCCACCAGCCTTCTGGAGGGTTTGGTGCCAGGTCAGAAGAGCACAGAACCTCGCGGTGGAGACCTGAGCCTTGAAACCTGCCTCTGGCACCCCAGGGCAAGGAGAAAAAGCAGGGCAGAGGATGAATTGCAGCCTTGCCCCTTCACACTGCCTTGTGTAAAGCCTTTGAACCCTTGCCCTAAGGGGAGCCAGGGTGCCCCAGCAAGGCAGGGGGCTGCCAACAATGCACCCCTTGTGCTGCCTGCCTTCTCCCGACACTGCCACATCTCGGATTATCCCGTAAATTCCCTGGTGAGAAGGAACCCCCTTCTGGTCTAAGAATGATTTCCTACTCCTAGTGATGGATGAAGCTGAAATAAAGCAGTTCAATTTTTAGAAAACCGTCGACCCTGAAGGGATTGAGCTGTTATTTTAATTACTGTAATGAGCAAACGCTATTTGGAAATCATTAAAAGAACATACACATCAGACAGAGCTGTGTATATTGATGAAACTTTTCTTGAACCAGAGGGATGCAGGTTAATTTTTTTTCTACTAAATTGACAGCAGCGTGGGCAAGACATTTTGCTGTTGCTTTGTATCACGCTTCCGTCACCAGGAAATTTGTAGTCAAATACAGGCTATTAGTGTGAGTGTGGGTGAATGTTGTGAGTGAACATTCATAATGGTCTCTTCATAGGGGTTTGAAATTAGAGTTGGCAGAATTCATTTTCAGCTATGCCATTTTTCCTTGGGAACGCTGACCTGTTGCAACTGTTGCAGGACCACATTGAGTTCGGCCTGAAAGTTTTGGAAGGGTTTTTTTTATTTATTTAAAGGCTTTTCAGATCCACAAAGGAAATAGGAAAGAAAATTGTACCATACAATCACTGGTGATTTAAAACTTTAGCATATAACATGAGATGTGCATGTTCATGCATTTCCTGTTATGCTGGACTTGAAGCAGTGGCTTGAAGTTTGCTTCCTGCCTACACAGTTCCCTGACCATAAGGGTAGATAATCAGCTGCTCTGCCCCAAGGATTATATTTGGAGCAGTTCATGTTTTTTTTGTATGTGCAGCTCTGACTGCAGGAGAAAGATTGATTTTTCTTTTTTGTTGCAGGGATTGCAGGGATTTTGTGAGAGATTGGATTCAAATTGCTAGCTCAAATGAAATGGAAGAAGGGTAGCGTGAACTGGAGTTGCTCACCAAGATGTAGGGTTGCCCAAGTGAGTGAGCATGCATGTGGGCATCTCTTCTGCCGGCACCAAAGTGCTGGGAAAGTATCTCAGAATAGTTCTCCCAAAGCAAAGAAAGAAATAACTGTAAAAACCTCAGGTCTGTGTAAGGGGCAGAAAAGTTTAACCAAGTTTCCCAATACAGAACTATTCTGTAAAGTTTTCATAGAAAGTTTAAGATCCTTTGGAAAGAGGCTGCTGAAAAAATGGGTAATAAATTGCAAGTATAAGATAGAATACAGATGGAGTATGCAGGCTTCCGTTCTTCCTTCAGAAAAGCACTTTTTTATTGGTTTAACAACTTTGTAAAGTAACACTTGCAGCAAGCATTTTTTTGGGTTAAATCCCTACTCATATGGTTCTCCTTAGCATAGCTGTTGTTCAGCTGATAGGAGCTGGTGCACTGTGCGTTGCCCAGATCCTCGTGATGGGTGGGTTTCTAAAGCTCACTGTGCTTCACATTGCAGTGACAGTAGGTGGCAGGTGATGAGGATGGCAGATGAGCTGATTCAGCAGCAGCGTTGTGTTATTCCTTTGTCTTTATATTGCACGTTTGCAGCCCTATGCGGTTTTCTCCAGGAGACACCCAAAACTAGTGAGATAGCACTACAGCATCAGAGAAATTGATGGGGAATGAGACCTTAGCTAATTGTGGACCTGAAGGAAGAAACTGAAGAAAATTTAGTATATATTTTGGGGGGAAAGAAATTCTGATTATTCTTGTATTGTCTTCAGTAAAGAAAGAGTTGTCACATTCTAACATTTTAGTAAAGAAAGAGTTGTCACATTCTAACATTTTTACTATTTAGAGTTTGAACTCTGCTGTAAGGCTTGGTCAGATGATCCAACACTTGCTCATTCCCTCTCTTCTTTCCATCAACACTGTTTGTGTTTGGCCATGGAGGTGGAATCAGGTTTCATAAGGAAAATGAAAATCTCATTTTCAGACAGATGTTGCATATCAAAAGCAGAAACATGTTAGAAGGCTTGATCTGATGAGCTATGCATATGGTCTAATTTTTCAGTACAAAGTATAATTAAATTGTCTGGTGTTCCTGGCTTAGCCCATAGTGTTTCATGCTATAATCTTGCATGAGGATCTTAAGTGTGTGGTTTTGATATTTCAGGTATATGTAAGATGCTAATCGAGTAGATTTTCTGTTGTGAAGGATTGTTGTGGCTCAATTTATTGACTAATTAACCTTTTTTTGCTGATCATTAGAGTGATAGAAGAAAATAGTAGCATAGATTTCTTTATTGTATGTTTCATGCATTTACTAAGTAATTTGGTTCATACTGACTTGTGTCTGTACTCTACTGATTCATGGCTATACTACGTCCTAGAGGAGAGCTCACAGAAGATAAGTTTTACATACTCATTTGCTTGCTTTTTGTTTCTTCAGAGGGAAATAATTCTGAGTGAGGGAGAGGGGGAGCAGGGAGGAGATGGCACACATGATGTGGCAGGTGAGGTGATTCTTCTCCTCTACCTGCTCTCGCAAGATCCCACCTGGAGTACTGTGTCCAGCTTTGGAGTCCTCAACACAGGAAGAGGTAAATA
>JAOXNG010000012.1:113994858-114005920 GCA_028566535.1 Scolopax minor | reverse complement strand
GACTGCGGAGGTGAAATGGAGCAGGAAAAGGGCTGTCATGGTCCAACAGCTTCTTAGTCTGAGAAGTCTGAGGATATAACAGTAAAGTATACAGAAAATAATTAACTTTCAGGTTCACCAGATTTGAAAAAGTATTTATAGAATTCTCCACAATATTATAAAGAAATCAAAATTATCCAGAGGCAATCATTGTCATTGATTAAAGAGCAGTCAAAAAGCAAAGATCATTAAAAGAAATAAACAGGCAATTTTTAATCATGACAAACTGGGTTTGCTCAGAGGAGTGTCATTAATAATACCAAAATTTGCGGGGAGCAAAATTTGCAGATAGTAGAACATTATTTAAATTACTCAAGACTAATTTAAATATGTCACTTAGATGTTGTATTTAGGTCTGTATGACTTCAGGACTGTAGCTTTAGCTATCTGTAACTGAAAGTGTTATCACCGTCCATGGCATCTTTAATTTGTAAACTCAGATAAATGCAGGATAACGGAGTTAGATGCTGGATGGCAGTCTCTGCAGTCTAAGAGCTCTGGGCAGCAGAGAGGAAGATGCCAGTGACTAACAGGGATTGAACGTGGGTTTCAGGCTTAGGTCACAGAAAAAGCAGAAAGAGTGTAAAGGGAAAAATAGGGCATTGAGGAAACACTGTCATACATTAGGGAAACAGGGAAAACAGTTCAAATTTTTTACTTGTGGCTAAAAATGGAGCACACACATGGAAAAATATTTAGATATATGGGAGAGGAGTAAGAAATACGCACTGGGTCCTCTGCCTCCTGCCAGCCCTACTCTGAACTGGAGGCAGAAACAGTCTGTTGTCTTGAGCTGTGTTTTAGTCCCACCTTCAGCTCCTAAATTTCTCTCAAAAACCCTCAGTTTTACCCGTGGCAAGCCAGAGTCTGCCAAGGAAGGAGCTGTTTGCTCACACTAAAACCAATGTCGCAATCCAATCAGAAAACTCAAAGGGTAAATCAAGAATGACTAAAACACAGACCCTGATGAAAATAACAGCCAAGAGCGGATGGATGAAAGTAGTGCCAGCCTCTGATGGCTGCAGCCTGTCAAGTGAGCCAGTCAGGGAAACAACCCCCAGGGACAATTTAGTCAAGTATTTTTCATAGCTATAGGCCCACACTTCCCAGAACTCCTCTCCTCTGATTTCAGGGCTGTTTTGTTTTGTTTCTGACTCTGCGAACTCCTCAATGACCCCTTTATATCTTTTGCCAATTTCTGGACCAAAATAAAACCCCTTGTGCTTTGCATTTCTTCTTCTCTCCAATGCTGCATCTGTTTCTACTCAGCTGAGCCTCTTTCCCTTCCTAAGTAACACAGCAGCTGCTTTTGGATTTCCCTCATCAGAGCATCTTTATATAAAATTTCTTAGCCATGAAAAATTATTTATATTTCAGGACAACCCTTTGAAGTAGATTTTAAAGCTTGAATGACAGAGATTGACACAAGTGCTAAAATGCTTACAAGATGCTGTAGGCAAAAGTATCTGTGAAGGTTGGAAGGCACTAAACTAGAGGCACAAGCAGGGCCCAAATTAAATGTAATGGTACAAGCCATCAGATGGAGCCTGACATCTCTGGCTTCACTGATCTCAAGAAATCCAGCTTCTGACACCCTTAGAATACACTCTGCCTTTATGACCAATGAGTACATGCAATTCCTTTATATTCTATAAAGACTGAAGAACATGTCTTGGAACAAGCTCGGTTTTCTCAAAGCCCATAAATGCTAGGGATGGTGCTGGCAATGATGACCCAGCTTTCTGATTTCTAATAAATGGCAACAGGCCTCAATGACAAAGCAAGGCCATAATGAATGGGTGGTGAAAATTGGCTTGGAAGGTGTGCAGAGGGCTCAATAGAAAATTATTGTGAAAAAAATTACTCCTTGATGCCTTTCCCCTCCCACACTGGACCAGAGTTCCAAGGAATAGGTGGGACAAAAGGTGAAGGTTGCCACAGAAAAGCGGGTACTCAGGGATCTTCTGGATCTTCCAGCTATGTAGTTCTTGCAGAGACTTCAGAGAATGCTTAGGCTATCTAAAATTGGGAAGTATCTAAGCTCATAGGATCACAGGATGTCCCTCTCAAACTCCCAGCACTGTGATTTGTGCCTCTAAATCTCATCATTGTGTGAGAAGGCCTAGCTAGTGCAGCTCTTAGGTGGCTCTATCACATTTTCACTGGTAGGATTAAGGTCTAGAAAAGTTGTCAGAAGATCTCCCAGTCTATGTCACACAACCTTTCACAACAGACATTGCAGAGAAGATTACATCTTTGATGGTGGAGGGGAAATGTTTTCTATGGGGTTCAACACGCAAACTGCTTTAGTGGAGGTCTTCAGGAGTCAGATAGTTGTACCATCAGACCAGATGGCAAGACTCGAATAGCTGGCAGAACTCCTAACTTCTTCTAGGTCACACCTGGATGCAAAGCACAGCTGGAGAGAGACCCTGCAGAGCCGGCTGGCAAGGGCTGCCGCCTCGGACAAAGGCAGCCTTGTTCCCCTGCAGAGCAGGGGAGGCTGCGAGCCCTCTGCTGGCACCTATAGCTTCCTACATCCCAGGAGCCACCAGAAGGCAGGACCCAGCGCACAGTTTATAAATCATAGAATCATAGTATGGTTAGAACTGGAAGGGACCTTAAAGATCATCGAGTTCCAACCCCCCTGCCATGGGCAGGGACACCTCCCGCTAGAGCAGGTTGCTCAAAGCCCCATCCAGCCTGGCCTCGAACACTTCCAGGGATGGGGCATCCACAACTTCTCTGGGCAACCTGATCCAGTGTCTCAACATCCTCATACTGAAAAATGTCTTTCCAATATCTAATCTAAATCTCCCCTCTTCCAGTTTGAAACCATAACCCCTCTTCCTATCATTATGTGCTTTTGTAAAAAGTCCCTCTCCAGCTTTCTTATAGGCCCCCTTCTGGACAGATTCTGGAAGGCCACTAGAAGGTCTCCCCAGAGCCTTCTCTTCTCCAGGCTGAACAACCCCAACTCTTTCTGCCTTGTAAATTCTATTGTAAACATCCAACTGCTTTTACTTGCAGTCTGGTATTCATGACATGAACAGGAAAAAGAAAAGTTTAGAGGGCATGGAGTGGAGAGGGAGGGATGGTTAGACAGAGAGGGGAAACCACATTTCTTGGGGCTGGTTTATAACTTACAAAATTAGTTTTATAACTCATTTTCAGTCATAGAGGTTAGAGCTGCTTTTACGCATCTGCTCTTTGTGTTAGAGCTGGGCAAGTCCAGGTTGGCTTCCTCACTGTAAGCACATGGGGAACTGTTTTTTGTGTCAACAAAATTATGCTGGTTTTTTTGAAAGCTGCTGCCCTCCTCAAGCGGTTTTCCCTGAGTTGTCACAGAATGTCTACCTAGTTTCTTTCTTGTGTAGCTATTTTCCAAAAGAGAGAGGTGAGTAATTGAAACAATTATTTCAACTGTTGCTTTCCCTCTGTTTTGCTAGGTGAGGAGTTTATAAATCAGCTAATTGTTTCTGGATGAATTAGCCAGAATTCCAGATTCTGTAATTCCCAGTCCTTCAGCCTTTGTAAATGAAAGTGGCATAGAAGCAGCAAACATTTGCTTTTGATAACAGATCACATGCTTTTGTTGGCATCTCTGTCTCTCAGGAACACCTGGATATAAGCCCTCAGTCCCCTCAGACTGAGCTTAGTTTACCATCTGAAAGTAGGTCAGGGTAACTTTCTTCAAGTGTCTTTGAGAAGCAAATGTTTCTTGTCTTAGCTTTTTAAGGATATGGACACACAAAGTAGTTACTGTGGGGTAGGCTTAATGCCTGATAGTTCAACACATGCAGCTAGGTCTGCTTACCCTCCCAGGCAAAACTCTTCTTTTGGCAGTAAGCATTAACTTATTCTATGTTGTTATACTACTGGTGCAGTTTTTGCACCGGTGACTGGTGGGGAAGGATCCTGTGCCCTGTGCATGTGCATGTTCCGTAACAAATGAAAATGTTGGCTCAACAAGGGGTTTTGATCACCTCTTGTGTCAGTCAAGCTTGGGTATAGTGCAATAGTGACCTGCCCCTGTCACAAGCTTTTGCATGCCATGACATATCTGTGGTATATAAACATCAAATACAGGATTACGATAACTTCTAGTGTATGTGAGGCTGTTCCTTTTTCATGATAGTGTCCCTCAGGAATTCGACAGTGGAAAAACTGAGTATTTGGGAGATGAATTGAGACGTCTACTTTTTTACAAGCTTAAAAAAACAAGATGTGAGGCTTTTGGGTATATCAGCATCTTGTCAGGCTTGTACAAGGAGTAAAAGAACTGTCAATGCATTATTCAGACGTGTTGTTAATTCAAATCTGAAAAGTTCTGCCAGAGGAAAGAAGATTCTTTCCCTGTGACAGCCACTCTCTGACTCTGTCAGATGATTTATTAATTTATTCAAATGCCACATTTTTTCATACTAACAACATATTTTCTGCTTGTTCCTTAAGCAATGTCACAGACAGCGACAACACCAACCCAGCTGAGAGCACACCTGTTTCCTGCTACCCTTGTAACATGGTGAAAACCGAATCCAAAGAGCCTGAGAGCACGATGCCTTTGGGAAGCCCCTCAACCGAAGCTCTGCCTTCAAGGTTATCTTGGCCAAACCATTTTTCGGGAACTGCTGAAGGCCAGAATAGAAGTGATTTCCTGCTTGATCCAAGCAGGAGCTACAGTTACCCCAGACAGAAGACTCCGGGTACGCCAAAGAGAAACTGTCCAGCACCTTTGACTTTTGACTTTGATGGGTGTGAGCTCCCGGCAGGGTACTCCCCGCTCACCCCAGCAGAGTTCACAAACACCATCTCTAGCTGTCCAAAGTCGGCGAGTTACTCTCTAGACTGCACTGATGAGAAAACTTTGGGAGTCAGCAACACAAAGCAGAGCCATTCGTGTCCTGCCTTACCTCCCCGGGCACCGAAGTCAAGTGAAGAGAAGACAGTTACAGACATGTGTCCCTTGCCACTGAAAATAGATGGTGCCGAGGAGGAGTCTAAAACTGGTTCTCCAGACCTCTTGGAAGATCAGTATCTCGTTAAAAAGGGCATGCAGGATACGTTCTCTGTGTCTTATCCCTTCTCGTCTCCCCTCCACCTCCAGTTAGCACCAAGATCTTGTGGGGATGGCTCTCCATGGCAGCCACCTACAGACCTTTCTGGACTCTCCATAGAGGAAGTGTCTAAATCGCTGAGGTTTATTGGTCTGTCAGAGGACGTCATATCGTTTTTTGTTACAGAGAAGATTGATGGCAATTTACTGGTTCAGCTTACAGAAGAAATCCTGTCGGAAGACTTTAAGCTAAGCAAATTGCAGGTGAAGAAAATACTACAGTTCATTAATGGCTGGCGGCCCAAGATGTGACACCGATGACTAGTTATTAGTGAAACTGTACGAGATGTGCTTGATGCACTTCAACTAATACATCACTTCCTGTTTTTTGCACTAAAAGCCCTTCCTGTAAATAGTAGTAGAAAAATTCTTACTATGCAGATAAACATTTTTGAGTGGTGGACGGATCTTTTTTTTTTTTTTGGTATGTCAACACTAAAGGTAGAGAATCTGCAGAGGTGTGCCTTGTGCATCCCTGAACGTTCAACAGCTGCTAAAAATGGACACTAAGGGAACTTTTACTCCGTAGTCTGTTAAGACTTAGTCGTATTTATTACTGAACAGTTTGATGCTGAAAGACACACACCAATCCAGTTTACAGTTTTGTGTTAACTGCAAAAAAAAAGTATTTCTTATGGGATTATTTGTGTTCGAGTAATATTTGGCAACATGCTGTGACTTTCTTCTGTTTCTGTTAACAAGAGGCATGTTCAGATATAAAAAAAAAACATCATTTTTGACACTACATCTGAAAACATTAAGAATTGCTGTGAAGTGCCACTAATACACTATTCTTGCAGCCTATTTTTTATTAGCAGTATCTTCCTGACTACCTGTAATGGATACACTTTCCATGTGACTGGGCAAAAAGAGTTAAATGTTTTCAAAACAAGAGTCTTGCTCAGCTCATTGCCCAGAGGGGAGGGAGAAGGGGGATTTTCCTACTGAGCCACTCTGCCCTGGCCAATTAAAAGTTTATGACCTGTAGATTTCAAAAGTTGCTTTTGTAGTCGGGTGGCTGGAGTAAGTAGCATGACTTGCGGTTGTGCAGCTTTCTCATGGGAAAAGCAGTTCAGTGCACAGACCCTTCTCTCGGCAGATCCTGCTGGTGCAGCCCTTGCAATAGCCTTTCTCTGTCAAAAGGCAACCCCTCGTATTTCCTCTGCTGCTGTTACCATCATCTGAAAATGCGTTTGAGGTCCTATCCCGTTCCTGCAGTCGGATCTGCGTGGGAAGGTGATAGTGCTCCTGTAGGATGCCTTTGAAATAAAGCATTAGCGAGGTAGGAACAGAAGCAGCACATAAGGCACTGGTGAGAAGGGGCAGAGTGAGGGTTTGGGCCGTGCCTTGGGAAGTTCTTGTGATGTTTAAGTTCACCTGTCCCGTCTGCAGTGGATGCAGGGAGGACGTGGGGGTGGAAGTGGGAAGAACCGTATCATCATAAGGTGTGCTAATTCAGTTGCCCAGCTGCAAAAACTCACTGCAATAGATGTCACATTAGGCAGCAGTCAAAAAGGAGAACAGAGATGTGAAGGGGACTTTAGGCTGCCCCTGGAAACCTTTCATATTTAACTGATCAGAAGGCTAGAAACAGGATTACCTTTTGCTAGTCCATTGCTGATTTCCTGTGCTTGGCAGAGCTCTCTGAAATGCATCTAAATAACCTCAGGATCCTCTGCATTTGTAGTACTGAATGCAGGGATTCAGGAAACACTCTGTGGTGTCCATCCTCAGCAACTGTGTGTGCCTGGGACCCTCGGGTGGTCAGAGCCAGGGATGCTGGAGCAACTTCACCCGCTGCTGAGCAGAGCCCTGGCCAGGGTGACACCATCACCAAAATATCTCTCTTTTTCCATTGTAGGGCACAAAGTGGGAGCCTCACAAGGACATACAGAGGAGGGACAAAAATTGAGAGGCTGTTTTTGCCTGTTTTCTGAACCATATTGACTCATTAAAAAGAATTTATTTGCAAATGGAGTTTTCTGTTGCCCAGGCAAATTTCATGCCATGTCTCCGGACTGAAGCCAATATGCATCATTTGTCTTGCAATAATGCAAACCACCAGCTCCCAACCAGAGAGCAAAGCCCAATTGATGTGGGTACTAGAAAGCAGTGAGCCAAAAAAATATCCCAATAGAAAAAACCCCAAGAGTTTATAATCCTACTCTTTTTCTTGATGTATTGACTTTTAGCAACAAATCAATAGCTTTCTCTGGATGTATTTTAATTAGCATCCTAAAATATTTTCGCTGCAAGTAAGACTAAATCAAATCCAAGTACTGCTCAGATGCATGTGCTTGTTGGTAGGCATGTACAAGTTGAAGTTAATTGCATTTTAACCCTTGCTATGTCAAAGGAGCGTTCAGGTTTGAAAGGGCCAAATTTTAAATGTCAGGTAATTCTGTTTATTTTGCTTGCCTTGTTAATTTTGGGTTAAAAAAAAAAAGTATATACATCTCTCTTCTCAAAAAAAAAAAAAGCAGCTGGCAGTCTTGGTAATATTAACATTAAATATTTTGAATGCCCCCAGGATATTAACATCGCCCCAAAAATAGTGTTGTTTGACTATGGATGGGTATCTGTTCTGTTATCTCTGTTTACCTGCTTGGAATGTTTTTTCTGGCAAGCAGCCTGGTGGAATTTGCATTCCTGAGTGTGCAGCATTAAGATCACGTATGCATAGACTGAAATACCACTGGCCTGTTGAAAGGCCCAGAAATGTGCAATGATTTCAAAAGCAGATTCTGTGCAAAAGTACAGCTAAAACCCCTAATTGCAAACTTGCTATGATGTCCTTCCAGTTGTCTTCTTCTGGCTTGGCATCGCTTACTTGTTTTTATGCATAGTATGTTAGCATGTAACCTTTTCTTTTGCCCTAAGCAGCTCATCATCTTCATTTTCCAAGCCATCTGTGGCAATTTAGGTGTTCCTAACCTTTGTGTTGTGTGAATTATATGACTGCGGTGTCGAGCCACCTGCTGTGGTCCCCAAGCTGGACTGAAGCGTCTGCTCTGGTGAAATATGGAGAGGGATGACCAAACTGGACAGGTGAAGTATGGTGGCTCAGTCTCTTCACCACGGAGTGAGTAGCCAGGCTATGGCAGCACTGATGCTCATGGGATCTAATTTATTTGCTTTCCTCTTGCCGTGGTGTTAGAGGGTTGGGACCATCCTTGGTGCTGTAGAAGGCAGTCTGAACAGGCCAGACCAATGTGAATGCACTGATCTCACAGAATGTCCCAGGCAATAAAGGGACCTTTGAAATGGGGCAGGAGCAGAGGAGTCCTTCAGGCCTTAGCAGAGAACCACATGGTCTCTTTAGAAGGATGGGGTGTAAAGCCTGGAGACTTTAATCCATGAAAGGTTACAAAATGCTGCACTGTTTATTGTACTTTGAGATGGAGGGATCAGGATCCCTGTGGTCAGGAAATACCTGAAAGCGCTGGGGAATATCCCCATGATATGAACATTTTACCAGCTGATGTGAACAGGAGGAGACAGCGCTCAGCATTCGATAGGACTTGCAGCCGGAGCAGCATGGGGGCCCGGGCACTCTCTGGTGGGAGTCCCTTGCTGCTGAACTGTTGGTGTGGGGTCTTGCCTGGTTTGGTGCAACCCAACCAGCCTGTGAAATGGGTGATCCCAGGCACCTCCCAAGCTCAGCTCGGAGGTTAGCGATGGGGGAAGCCAGCCTGGTTTTGGAGAGTAATAGAGTTCAACCCTGTTGATGTGACCTGTGAGGCTTGTCCTTGGGGCCCGAGAGCAGGCTCTGGCCCATCTTGTCTGCTAGCAGAGATGTAGCCATCGAGCTCAGCCACTGAGTTCAGGCAACATTGAGTTCAGTTCACGTGTCATTACCAGAGTGGATCTACAGTTGTCTACTTTTTCAAGGCACTCTGGTAAAATAGGCCAACCCTAACCTTGGACTTCTTTCCTCAGATTAAATAATTATAAGTCCTCTGGTGCTTATTTAGTGATCAGTGTCTGATGTTGTGTGTCATCCTTGGGGTTTTTGTTTATCTGGGGGTTTTGGTAGCAAAAAATCTGGCATGTCATTCTGTATGGAGCTGTCTCTTTGTCCTGCACCAAGAAACACGTCCTTTCTATGCAACAGTCGCATGGCGGCCCAAGGGCTGATGCTGCCTTCAGCGGTGAAAGCTGGGTTCTGGCATGGGGGCTTCTCTGGAGGTGGACACAGAACTGGCATGGGGGAGGAAACTTGAGGGGAAACGCCTTTAAACGCTCGTTGTGCCTAGGATTAAGATTCTTTGTCTCGCTGCCTGGCTGGCTAACCGAAGCTGTATTGAAATCATCTCAAAAGTGCATATTTGCATTCTTATTCTTGCCGTATTGTAAAAATTGCCCACAGCTAGAAATTTAGAGACAGAAAACATTTGGTCCATCCAAAATTGGAAGGAAAATGTATTTCGCAGTGTTCTTTGCAGCTGGGAGCAAGGGTTGAACTAACTGTGTATTACACAGAGTTTTTTCCAATACAACCATTTTACTTGCCAGTTTAATTGACTTAATTCCACAACAACAGCTTCAAGAGAAACAGCGTAAATAGCAATGCTGTTGCAAAAAAAAAAAAAAAAAAAAGAAAGAAAAAACACAAAGCAACCCAAAAATAGCCCCAAAAAACCCACTGACTGAGAATTCTACTTGCTTTTGATCCGACTCTTTATTTCTATCCAGTATGAATATCTAGAAACAATCCTGACAAGCATGCTGTTGTGGAATTTTACTTCTTTGATAGTTTTGCTCCTGCTCAGGGTATTCTGTTGGTATTATTTATTCATATAATCTCCTATCAGTCAATAATTGCATCTCTTTGCCAAGGGCCAGCTCTTTTTATAACATTTATGAAAAAGTCGTCCTTTTTTCCCCTACTGTATGTTATAAATATATACTACATGATATTGGTCCTGGCCCCCTCTTTCAGATTGCTTCCTCTTATTTTCTCCCATGTTTTCCTGGAAGGTAGAAACATAAAATGGGCTTTTCAGTATCACATAAATGATTTAGATACTCATTTCTTGTCTTGAGTTAATAAAAGATTGGCATGTGTTTTTTTCTCAAAGACTTATAATTGTCCCATGAATTAGAGGTAAATAAATGAAATGTCTAGAACACAGTGGTTGCTTCATACATAGGAGAATTTTCAGGTTACTGCAGCTACTTGCTTTACTTGGGATATATGAAGTAAAGCAGCAGAAGGTCATTCCAGTGTATCTGTGGAGGATAGGGTACATATTTGTTTTCCTTAGTGCACTGTAAATGATTCAGTCTTCTCAGTGGAAGCTTCACTCTCCTCTAGAGCATACACAGTATGTACTTTCCTGAGAAGCCTAAGTATAATTTATGACCTATGAATTAGTCTTATTACACTCCTATTGAGAAAGATGCTTGTGAAAGGACTTAAACAACAAGCTACTACAGCCAATTTCAATTTTTATACTACATATTCCACATTATTCTCATTCTCATAGTGCTGTGTAGCAGCTTAGAAGTGCTTTTTATTATCCTTGCTGTAAGTTTTCTGAGTACATGTGACTCAGCTCTTTTTATATCCACTACAATCTAGTAAAATAGGATTGTGACATAGCTGGGAAGAATGGGTGGAAGAAAACCACTCATAGATAATAATATTTCTTCATTAATGTGGTCGCTTACCAAACATCATACAGTAGTGTTGTTAGAATTAAGAAGTGTTGGGTGGAGAGGATATCAGAGCTTCTGCAATTTCTTTGAGAGTTTTCCTTTAAGATTTTTGAATAAAATTGTCTGAATTTCTGATTTGCAAACTCTAGCCTTCATTTCACCTTCAACTTTCCTTCATTTCACCTTCCACTACTTTTTTCCTGACTATCCATGCAGAAGTGAATGGAATCTATTATCTCTTTCAGT
>JAOXNG010000012.1:113962850-113974158 GCA_028566535.1 Scolopax minor | reverse complement strand
CAAGACACATGCCCAGCCAGGGGCGGTCCCAGGTGGTCTCTCCATCCCAGTTCCAGGGATAGAGCTACTTCTCTTCCTGCTTGCAGGTCTGGCCTGTAGCAAGTTTGAGTGTGCATCCAAGAGATTCACACACACACAGAAATCCCTAATGTGTCTGGCTGCACAGAGAGCAGTGTGGATAGCAGAAGTCAGGTATAATGCTGCTAACCCAAACACACACAAGTGCAGACAGTCCCATCCTCTTCCTCTCCTCCAGCTTATCAGAATAGAGGGTCTCTAGTGGAAACCTGTGCCCTCATTCTCCCACATCCATAACACCCACATTCACAGCCCTCTTGAATGTTAGCATAGCCTATAAACCTTTTTAATATCCATGTATTTTGATTGGTGTGTAGGTCACCTTCTACTTGCCAGATAGAGCAATCTCATACTTGCTAGTGAAGCAGATACTTCTGCTCACACACTCCTCCCGTAAGCACTCCCACTGTCACAGATCACACAGAGCTCCCAGTCTGCCCAACATCCATACCTGGACCCGGGGCTCCCTTACCCAACCACTGGCTCAAACCAAGTCTACCAGACATGGAAATATCTACTCCAACTCACCATCTAGTCCAGCTTAAAGTTTGCCAATAAATTATATCTACACACAGAGGATTAAATTGACTGAAGAAATATAAACACATGCACGTCTCTCCAGTTGCCAGCACTTTGGCCTCTTACACATCCACAATACAACCTGATCCCTTCAGTCACTGACACCAAGACCTACAGTTCTGGTGCCCATGGTCTCTTGTCCAGTTGCTGGCGCTTGGACCTCCCAACACACATACAATAAACACACACACCAGTCCCTCCAGTCATTAGCACTTCTGTCAGCTGTCTCAGTACCCTCAGATGGATCACATCTGGCCCCATAGATGTGTTTATATCCAGGTGTTGGAGTAGGTCTCTTACCACATCCCCTTGGATTATGGGGGCTTCATTCTGTTGCCTGCCCTTATCTGCTCACTCAGGGGTCTGGGTACTCAGACAATGACCAACTCTGCTACTACAGACTGAGGCAAAGAAAGCATTAAGTATCTCAGCCGTTTCCTCATCCTTAGTCACTGTTACCTCCCACATCTGATAGAGGATGGTAATTCTCCCGAGTCCTCCTCTTGCTACTAATATATTTATAGAAAATTTTTTTATTGTTTTTAACATCCAAGGCCAGACAAGTTAACTTCTATTTGGGTGTTGGCCTTTCTCATATTTTCCTTTCATAGCTTTACAACACCTTTGTAATCTTCCTGAGTATCCTTTCCCTTTTTCCAATGGCCATAAACTCTCCTTTTTTCCCCGGAGTTGTGACAATATCTCTTTGTTCAGCCAGGCTTGTCTTTTCCCCCATCTGTTTGTTTTACATCACACAGGGACAGTCTGCTCCTGTGCTTTTAAGACTTCCTCCTTGAGAAATGTCTGGCCTTCCTGGACTCCTTTGCCCTTCAGGGCTGCCTCCCAAGGGACTCTGTCAAGCAAGCTCTTGAAAAGATGAAAGTTTGCCCACTGGAAGTCCATGGTGGCAGTCTTGCTGCCTCCTTGCTTCCCTGAGAATTGAGAACTCTATCATTTCATGGTCACTGTGCCCAAGACAGCCTCCAACCGTCACATCCCCCACAAGTCATTCTCTAATTACAAACAGCAGATCCAGCAAGGCTCCGTCCCTAATCAGCTCCCTCACCAGCTGTGTCAGGAAGTTGTCCTCGACACACTCCAGGAACCTCCTAGACTGTTCCCTCTCAGCTGTATTGTGTTCCCAGATGATATTTGGTAGGTTGAAGTCTCCTACCAGGACAAGAACAAGCCTTCTTGAGACCTCTCCCAGCTGCTTATAGAATATTTTGTCCATCTCTACATACTGGTTGGGTGGTCTGTAACAGACCCCCACCATGATATCAGCCTTGTTGGCCTGATTCTTACCCATAGGCACTGATTCTTACCCATAGGCACTCAATCCTACTAGTACCCTCAATTAGTTCTTGACATTCCTAACCCTCCCTAAGATACAGGGCCATCTCATCTCCTCTCCTTCCTTGCCTGTTCCTTCCAAAGAGTTTGTAGCCATGCATCGCAGCACTCCAGTCAGGCTAGTCATCCCACCACGTTTCCATGATGGTGACTACATCATACCTTTCCTGCCCCACAATGACCATCTCCCAAGCAGCCTCAAGTATTCTATAATACTCAAGTTAATCATGTTTCCCCCTTCCTGTCAGTTAAAAATTGTTGCTCAGGTTGACATCCTTGAAAGCTCTGCCTGAGTAGTTCCTTCAATGTCCCATCAATCAGCAGTTGAAGCATTCTGAGTTCTCATTATTGTCTCTGCTGTGACTTCCTCATTAATGTTCGTGTGTCTGTGTGGCTAATTTATCACTTACCTCATTACTTGTTATTTCTTCTATAGTGAGAGGATAACAACCAAATAACTTAATGACCCAAATGCTCTCACACTCCACATACCCTCGCACTACTAACTGACAGCTGTTGCGGGACTCAAAACCGCTGGGTACCCTGTGATTACAGGGCCCGGTTCTCATTTATTTTAGACATTTATATCATGGTAAAATAGCAAATGCAGACTTCACCATGTTGATTGAAAGCTGGGATTCATGTTTTACATGTTTTCTTCATGTTCAAGTAATCTTAAAGGACAGGGCAGACATGTCATACAACATATTTTCATCTTTCTCCATTGCATGGTGATACACAACAGTCAGACACTTCATTGACTTTAGCACAGTATTTTTTACTATCACAGATGATTATTTTTTTTTCCAGACTTTACAAACCTTTATCATGATGGCTGAGATAAAAGTATCAGAAAGAATGATGATATAGTTGAGGTTTTCCAGTGATGTTCATCTTGTGCCTTTGGTACTTGTTTACATTATCTTCAGAAGTTTGTCACATTCTAAACGGAAAAACAAAACAAAAGAAAACAAAAAACCCCACATCTTAAAAATATGTAGAGAAGGGAAATGCATGTATAATGTTACATACAAATAAGCCAAAATAATTTTTTGGAAGGTCATAAAGTAACAGTGTAAAGTATCTGGCATTTTACAGAGATACTGCATCTCAATACGACATCATATAAAGAATATTAGGACAAAATTCAAAATGGAATTTCTGCTCTCTGGAAGGCCATTCCTCTTGAGTTTGCTTAGAAAATTTCTCATGTGACTTATGAGTCCCTCTAAGATATATCATTCTTACTATTTCCAAGACCAAATCTCTATTTAAACTAAGAGTCCAGATATCTGACACTTCATCAAACTTCCTGTCAAAGCCTGCCCAAATGTCTTCACTATTCACTACATGACCTTTCCAATCCAGTTTTTCAGATAGTTTTAACCTACTGTCTTCTTTTAATTCTCCTCAAGTCACAATTTCCATGGCTACTTTGTTTCTTGCGTAGAAAATGGTGATCAAATGGGAAAACTAATTTTTACATTTTCTTTTTGGTTTGGTATTTTGGATTGGGTTTTCCAGCACTATATCCAAGTGTTTTAAGGGGAGAACTTTAGTAGAAAATGGAGTAATAGATTTAATACATGTCCATGAAGTGAAAGATGTGGTTTGGTGACAAATTGAAAATGACCTCCTTTGTTCACGCTCTCCCACTCAACGTAGGCTGCCATCTGGGCATAAGAGTGGTAGGGGTGGAGAAGGAGAACAGGCTTTGAATGAAGTGGCTTTTTTGTGTTTGATAAATTAGTAGCCCTTAATAGAGCTCTTTAATTCCTAAACTGGAGTCTTATAATTTAAAAAATGTAACATCCTCCAATTCACTTTTATTGGATTTATTATTTATATGTATATATATATCTATGTAAATTATAGATATGATTGTTTAAAAAGGAAAAATACTTACTTCTGGACTTGGGCTCTCATAAGTTTTCTGTCTTTGTCTGTATTTCTTTTTAAGGCACACAGCAGTTGTGATAGTGACAATAAGCATTACAACAAACACAGCTATGCTTGAAGAAACAGCTATTATAGTATTTTCTTCAGTTGAGCCTTTCCTTTCACACTTTTCTCCCATGTACCACCAGTCATCACCTGCTGGACACCTGGAAAGTAAAGGAACAAACGTGGAATCATCTAAAATTAAAGGCATGAAAAGGGCTACTTAAAATAAACAGCATCTCTGATGCACTGTTTCTATATCCCAAAGCAAAATGTAACTTAAAATAGACTTTTATTTTAAAGTTCTCAAGTGGCCTTTTGTCCTTACACATTGGGATGTACTTTCAGCTTCGTACTTTTACGTGTCATGTCTTCAGAGACAGCCTTTACCAGAAAACCCAAGTGCCATCCTGATCCTTTTGACTGCTTAAGGCTTGGCCACAGCAGACCTACAGACCTGTTGCTACAGAATGGACATCTTTTGCTACCAATATAGGTGCCCTCTGGATCACTCAGTTCACTTATCTATTATTTCCTTCTTCTTGAAGTTTATAGCACTGTCTGTTGATAGAAAACTCACTTTCTGCTCCTGTCTAATGACACTGATACCTGTCATTAGAACCACAGTCTATTTGTAATATTTGCTTCCACTCATCCTAATTAGTCTCACATCCTGATGCAGCCCTGCCTTTTGTCATGCTCAGCTTTTACACAAAGCCCTTCTATCTTCTTCACTCAGCTAATTTGAAAAGGCCTTTTTAGGAGGCTTCTAGGGCAAGCAGTCCAGAAGCTTTACACTGATATTTTTATCCGATCAAACCACATTTACTACCCCCAAGAAAACTTCATCTACCTGTTTCCTTATGTGTTCTTTGTCTTTTTTTAATTCTAATATCACCTTATGCAGCAATTCGAGCCTGTGAAGTAAATGGGGTGGAAACCACAGGTGGACTCTCAAGGCATCTCTGACCAGTTAGCCGCTGAACCAAAGCTTAGGTCCAGGAATTCCCCAGTTGTAGGACTGAGCTGTCTGAAGATGTTCCCGCCACATTCCCCTTTCCCTGCTCAGTACTTCTCCACTAGTAGATGTGGTACCTTCTCATCAGACCTTCTCATTGCCAGAAGGAGTTTATTTTCAAATTTGAAGAACTGGTATGAGCTGCCTATGCCTTCCCCCAGGAAGAAGGTAAGAAAAGAAATTAATATCCTAGCATTCCTCTGGTTGTAGGACTAAAAAAAAACCTGCAGGTTTTGATTCCTCCACCTTACCCAGCATCATTATCATCAGCTTTGAAACAACTCCAATACCTAAAAAGGGCCTACAGGAGAGATGGGAAGGGACACTTTCTCAGGAATTGTAGCAATAGGAAAAGGAGCAGTGGTTTTAAACTAAAAGACAGATTTAGATTAGATATCAGGAAGAAATTCTTTACTGTGAACGTAGTAAGACAGTGGAACAGGTTACCCAGAGAAGCTGTGGATGCCCTATCTCTGTAAGTGTTCAAGGCCAGGCTGGACGGGGCTTTGAGCAACCTGGTCTGGTGAGGTGTCCCTGCCCATGACAGGGGATTGGAACTTGATGATCTTCAAGATCCCCTCCAAAGTGAACCATTCTATGATTCTATGATTTTATAGTGAGCATATGAATGTCCCAATGATCTAATTGAAAAAAAACATATGTGCGGTACTGTTGGGTGCGCGCCTGCCCTATCTTTCTAACCCTGGTTGTTCCTAGTGTTACTGGTTTTCTAGTACCTGTCTAAGCCAATTTTTAAGAACTACACATTCAGCCCTGAAAATGAGTCCATTTTCAATGTGCTGCAAAGATACCAATTGTTGGGGGACTTCATGTGATCTGGTTAAACAGAGTTATGTATCACATCCCCGCCTTGTTTCCCAATAGAAAATCAGAGCGGAAACTGGTCACACACTTCCCTAGGAATGGAAAGTAGGTCACATAGGCATTAAAGCTTCCAATAGCCCCGAGATTTCAGAAAATAAATGTTTTCTTTCCGTAATTTTGAAATCAGACATAACATTACTCGTAACTCTTTTTTTTTTTTGTCTTCTTGGAACAGCTTCTTGATATTTACTTATATTTGTGACCTGCTTCTGATGGGTTGCACAAGAATTGTTTTTTAAAAGGTTTCTAGATGGGGAGATACAACACTTAATGAGTCATCCTGACTCTTGTTCCTTCTGGCCCTGAGACGTTTGCCTCACAGCATTCCCCTAGTCTATCTGCCCTGGCATCACATAAGGTTACTGTCTTCAGTCCTGGGGCACGTTTGAGAGCTGGAAGAATGCTGATCAGCCAGGTGGGTTACATAAATGTATCCACAGAGGAATAAATAAAAGTTCATATTAATTTTCATGCAGGGTAAACAATCTTTTTACTCCAGAGCCTTCCTCTCTGGTTTCAAAGGCAATCAAATACACTTTTGAAATTCATGGTCATAATTTACACTACACAATATTTCTGAATCAAATTCTAAAATAATGTCTATGCTGCTTCCTGCCTATGAAGTATTAATTATCTTTTCTACCTGATATCTATCTGATATCTGATATAAATGCTGCTTTGTTTCAACTGCATTTCTATTTAACTCTTATAAATTTTGCTATAGGGACTTCTAAGGAAATGAACAGTCCATTTCATAACATTGGACTGAAACATTGCTGAAAATGCTAAATACATTTAAAATATAATTTGCGGGGAAGTCAAGCAGAGTATTTCAAAATGGTCAAATGCTGAGGTTAGGAGCTTGTTGCCCAAACTGGTTAAAAGTTTAGTCTCACAGTAGCAGTTGGAAATATTTGCCTTAATCAGCTATAGACTGTCTTTCATTAGGAACAAAGATTTATGCTACTAGAAACTTTCATTACTCATCCTAAAGTTGCAGAGTACAGGCTGTTACCTGCACACGGGGGCTCTGTCCTC
Organism: Scolopax minor; assembly: GCA_028566535.1. Classification (NCBI taxonomy): domain Eukaryota; kingdom Metazoa; phylum Chordata; class Aves; order Charadriiformes; family Scolopacidae; genus Scolopax; species Scolopax minor. Next base: position 113,967,266 of record JAOXNG010000012.1, on the reverse strand, counting down.
AATAATGCAGACACCATCATTTTCACAAGGGTTGTGTGGGCAGAAACTGGGAACCTCTGTGTCTGGATCTTTGGGCGGGGTGACAGGGGATGTGGTAGGTTTGATGGTGCTGGCACTGGTTGTATTCACAACAACGGTGGGTGAAACACTTGGCTGAGTTGATAGTAGATGTGATATATCTGCATGTTAAAAAAACAAGAAATAAGGTCTTTACTTCATGTTATTTTTCCTCTTATTCCAATTATAAGTTCTAATAGTGCTGTACACAGCAGGCTAAGAGCCTGCTGTACACAGGTATAACAGATAAATAGTCTCTTTTACCTTTCAGGATCATGACGTATTTTAGAAATGTCCTCTAGATTTTTTCAGAAACAGACAATTTTAATCAAAGTACTCTATTCAAAATAATTTTCACAGGATTAGCATTGTTTTATACACCTTAATATGAGATAAAGGAATTATATAGTGCATGTACTTATCCACAAATTTATCCAAACGTATGATTTTACATTAGATGCACGCGTAGTTTCAATATCGCTCATTTGCAAAGTACATCACATGTATTTATATCTACAGCACTAGTGACTTAGTAAGTATGTGACACTCCATGTTTACCATATCATAAAGAATATCAGGTATGTTTACATACCTTCCATTGTTAAAAGAAGATAAACACCATCTTCTTTAATAAAGTTGCGGCTTCTCAGTCTCTGATGAGTTAAGAATGCACTTGTTCCACTTCCTGGACCTCTGCTGAATGTAGTCCCATTGGGAAAAGATGCTATGGATCCCACTTTATCTGGCCTATCCCAAAAATAGCTTGATGAGGAACCTGACAAAAAAATGAACTGAATGTGAGAGTGGGACCACTCTGAATTTCTTTCTCAATAAAGTCCTTTCCTTCTCAGATAATCTCTGCTGCAAAGTAGTACTGAGTCCTCTCTCAACAACCAAGACAGACTGTGTCCTACTTTGCCTATTTAGTTGCTCATGGATATCAGGAATACAGAGAAGACAATAAATTACCTGAAACTTATGGAGTAGGAGCAATGCTGAACCTGCCTACAATACTTGCAGAATTTTTTGCCTGAAAATCCATACTGATGAGATGCACAAGACAACGGAGGTCTTAAATGGCTTCATTTAGCCTGAGGTATGGAGAAAAGAGCCTACTGGAGATGATGTTATTGGAGAGCTAGTTGAGAACCTGTTGTATTTCCTTTTTAGTTCTTTTCAAGTGTAGTGGGCAAGAAGATGAGTGCACGAGTCATCTGTAAAATGAATTAATTCAGTGCTTCTCAAAAAAAAAGCATCTCTTGATGTGGATGTAGGCCAGAGGGTACGTGAACAATCTGAGCAGTCACAGGCCACTGATGTCCCCTCCATCAAACCCGGCTCTAAATTCCAAAGCTGAGCGTGATTGTCTGTGAAAGTATCTGACAGAGGGAGAAGAAACTGCCTGCTCCAGAACCTCTACTGGTTAGAGAAAGGCTAAGAGTTAAAGGCTTCTCTTGGGAATCTGGAGCTATTAGCAATATCTAAATAACAGGGGAGAAGGAGCAGAGTGCAAACAGACTGCATGTCCACAGGATCAGGGAAGGAGAAGGGCAGAGCACTGTGGCCATAACAGGAGAGAGCACGAGGGAAAAGGCAACCATCTGCGGAGGACCTGGTGTGACGTGTCTTTCATTTACAGGGAAGGACATTTAGTCTTTCTAGATTACCCTCATTGTTTTAATGTAGACAGTATCATAGAAAAATGAATGTAAAAACAGAATTTTTAAAACAGTACTGTAAATTAGACATTTTTATGCTTGCCTTCCTTGACTAATGTTACAGTCTGAAAGCCCAGGAACCTAATTCAGTGGCGGTGGTAGTTTCTTTTGTCAAAACACTTATATGGATGCAGAAAGTCATTTAGGCTTAAATCTAATCATTATCCAATGGTAAATATGGGCATTTTCTTTAATATCTCTCATTATAGAGATTACATCTACACCCCATGTAGAGTTACATCTGTACATTAACTCCCTCCTTTCCAAGTTGCTGTGGACAATTGCTCCTTATCTTCTCATATCTTGAACAAGAACATGCTATGTAATACAAATCAGTACTTTGTCCATCTGGAAGTTTGCCCTGACACCACTGTACCCTTTACAAGGAGGGAGGTGATCTGTTTAATAGCTGCACTTTTATCTGGTATCAACTGTCTCTATTGATAATTCAGTTTGGGTTTTTTTTTGAAGCCTTGTGGAAAACTTCCATTCTCATTAAAGCAGATATAAATACATCTTCACAGTCCATATGAAACAATTAGGAGTGGATCATCCACCTATTTCTTATACAAATTGACTTTGAAATCCAGGGTCCCAGCTTAACTTACTTGTACATTCAGGTTTTTCTTGTCTGTGGATCAATTACATTGTTGCTGCAACCAAACAAAACATTCCAGAAGCTAAAAAACATGCACAAATTTACACAGAGAGAAAATTTGGCTCCTTATCTTTTGACTGTGTTTAAAATGTACTGCATAGCACATCTGATTTTAACTTACCTGATAACATCAGAGGGTCAGTTGTTATGCTTCTTTGGTTTGACATCCGATGACGAATATCAGGATGCTGGTCAAGCAGAATCATGGTACCTTGTTGCCATGCACAGGGCCACTGCAACTGATCATCATTTGCTCCAGAAATCAAGTGCAAGTATATTGCTAAATTAAATGGGCTATCAGTGGTACCGTTTATATACAAGCCAACCTGAAAAGCATATCCTTTACTAGAGTAAAAAGGAGGACTGTATACTTTTCCAGCTGCCCCTGCTGGACTCGTGTTGAGGAGATGTGTGAAATTTCTGATATGCCAGACGTGGTGGGGACACTGGGTTTCTGACAAATTGATGTCATCAATAGAGAGGCCTCCATTTGACAAGCCACTTCCTCTCACGCCTTGAAACACAACCCGGAATTTACTTGTGACATTCAAAGAAACATGATGGAGCTGCCAGTAAGTCTCAGGTGAACCTGAAAAACAAGGGAAGGGACTTCTGAGTGAGCAGCATGTTCAAACACTGCACTGGTCCACAGACCTTATACCAAGGCTACATAAGAATTTCTCAGCTCCACTGGCACTGACACGATGGAATATTCCTCCTGTAGATGTTACATTTTCAGTGCAAGATTACTGAATCTACTGAAATTCAGTTTCTCAACAGAGAAAGAACATTGTTAAAGAACATTGCATTAAATTAGTATAAATATTGTGATAATTAAATGCACAAAGATGACTGTCACCTGTATTATTAAAAAGAAAAAAAATATCAGAGCAAAGTATATTCAAATAGCTGAATAAAAACATGTCTCGACAACAAATGCTACAGAGGATTCTGGGAGCCTAGAACTACGAAATTTGTTCATTTAGTTGGTTTTTGTATATTTAAATGTCTTGTTGGAAGTTCGCCTATGCAGAAGCACTATTCACCCATCAAATGATTAATGGTACTGAGTTCAAATTAAAGCCAGTCATTTGCAAAACCTACTTAATGTGATAAAGACTCAGTGTGAGTCTGACGCTGCATCCAAAAATGCCTGCACTTGCAAATCCCACTTGACTCAAGGAGCAGCATGTACAAAAGCAAAGACCTCTGCAGAGGGGCCTCGTAAGGCAAGTGAAAGTAGGACATCCTTTGTTAACAGTCTGTGCAGTAAATCAGTTTCTTTTGCTGGCTGGTTTATGTTCACCTGCACAGAAGACCAGACTTCCAGCTGCATTTGTGGAACAAGCAGTGCCAATCCTAGGCAGGTATAGAATTCATGCTCCAGTTTCCTCGCAATTCTAAACTCACCACTTGGGGGTGAGTCTTAATTTCTTGCCTTTTTTCATTACCATTATTATTAAGAGGAAAAAAAAAAAAAAGAAAGTAAACCCAGAAACAAGAACAAAAGCACCCCACTCTTTTCCATTAAATTGCCTTCTGCATAAACTAAAGCTTTTTTGAAGTGCACAGATTATATGCAAGATTGGGGTTTCTGACTCATGATCAATAAGTAGATCATCTGCTGTGCTGGAAAATGTCCCACCCCCACAGCCTTCCCTGCTCCCAGCCAAAGGCAGCCACAGCTGCCATAGAGCAGCAGAAAGGGCTCAGGGCTTTTCCCTCAGCCCCTCGAGCGTGGTGGTTCAGTGCAAACCCATGAGCAGCTCAGCTAGGGTGTTGGATCACAACTGGAAAGGCTGCAGTGACACTCTTTCTCCCAGTGTGTTGACTGCATTGGTGAGGGTAACTTGTCACCATTAAACCATTCCTGAAAATTTTGCCAGAGATTGTCAAAGTAGAAGATGAGATCAGAGACTTTAAAGGAAATTATGGGATTGGTTGTTGTTTTATAGGGCACAATGAACCTTAAACAGCAGTACA
>JAOXNG010000012.1:113896546-113913039 GCA_028566535.1 Scolopax minor | reverse complement strand
TCATAAACAGAAGAACACTCCATACTGCTCCTACGATGGACAAGAATCCAGGTGGTTAAGATGAGGGGATTTCCCCTGTACATGACAAAGTCAGGAGTCGGAGAATGACACCCTGAGGTTGGAGGCAGCAGTCGCAAGGGAAGTGTTAGGCTGTTGTGCCATAAGCAGTTTGCTGAGCTGGCCATGACAGGGTTTGGGCTGGGTAAAGGCACACTTACCTCTGGGAGTGTTTTATCCACTTCACTTCTCTGGTTTTGGGTACAAAGATTGGGTTAGCGGTTACTCTAGCTGCTTTTGAAAGCTTTTTGTTGGTTACGGATATGATAAGCTGTGGTGAATTTGCTTCATTATCTGAGAACCCTTGCAAAGCCCCAGTGCTAATGGGACAGGAGACATCTGCCCTTTGCATTAGATTATGGCTCCCCATCACATCGAGATAGGGATCTGAAGGGTCTCAGGTGGAGTGACAGCCTGAGGCCACAAGAAGGACACTGACTGGTGGCCCCTCTGGCTTCAGAGGAGCCAGAAGGAGCTGCTGTGCCAGACTGCAACCCACAGTGAGCACATCGCTGGGTCTGGGTAAGGGCAGACAGCAGACACACAAAGGTGAGGAGGTGGCAAAAGTCCTTGCTCCTCTACCATAAATCTGCACTCTGCTAAGTGCCACAGCCCTGCAGCAGAAGCAGCAGGAGCAAACTTGTGTCTGCAGCCCAGCTGCATGAAAGCAAAATTTCACTTAAATAAATTGTTGAATTTGCACCAAAACAGGTGCAGGACCATCTTCCTTTTTGCCAGTTCTGCTTGGAGATTTAAATGCAGTAGCTTCCAGAAAAGAGAAACCTAAAACCATACATTTTAGATTACTGTGTCTCTGATGAACAGGTCATTCAAACCAGCAAGTACTGGTGGTCATGCTGTGCCAATTTAGGATGTTGCTACTCACACCCTCCTGTGCTGCCCCTTTGTTGAATCATAGAAACATTTAGGTTGGAAAATACCTTTAAGATCACCAAGTCCAACCATAAACCAAACGCTACCCACCTCTCCTGTCTCCTCTCCTAAACCTCCAGCCCAGCAGAAGGTATCATGTGCTTATCTCTCTAAAACTTCTCAGTTTGGCCTTTTATTGCAAATCCACCTGCTTTCCCAGTTGCTGAAATGCTACCCTATGCACCACAGCTGCTAAGTCACAAATCTGCATTGCCCCCACCAGCTCTGATATGTAGGTAGCAACTCCAGCAGAGGAATGGAGTCGGAAGCTGAGGTAAAACCTTCTTAAGCCACTGTAAAACAACTTGCCAAACTTGCCAGTGCACTCTGTAACAGCATTTCTAACATGCTTAACAGCCTCTGATCCATCTACGGAGGATTTCAGATGTAATCTCTTCTCTGGAAGCCTTTTTCATATCTGGCTCCACAGAGCCACATAAAATACAATCAAAGCCTAAGTCAGACAGAAGGTGGTATTTTGCAGTTACTTCACAGAAATATAAATGATTACACAAAGTGCAAAGAGAGTACAGCCAAGACCCAACATGCTCCCTGTTCAAGGATAAACTCTGAATTGTTATACACAACTTGCCCCCAGGCAGGCTTTAATTTAAGATTATTCCTGTACTTTAGACAGGGTTGAAAAGGTTTCTCTGTTTGCCTGAGGAACAGAAGAGTCTTCTATAAATAACCCCGTGCAAGGTTCACACGTGCTGTCTGAAAAACTTTCCCCCTTTCATGTCACAAAATATAAAATCAGATTACCCTTTGCCAGTTTGTTAGTCCTCCCCCTAAAATTGTCAGTAGCCATAAAAACAGGGTAATAAAAAGGATACAAGGGTTGGCAAAGAGGAACTGAACCTATGCATTATGCACAAATAGTCTGTCCTTATTAGTCAGTGATTTATTCTATTGATCATAAAAACAATTTGCAAGAATTTCAGGTTCAACAGCAAAAACCCTTCCACCTTTAACCCAATTTATCACTCAGCTTTATTTGCACAGTCTGTACCTAAACAGGTAAAACAAATAAACAAACAGAATTTAAAAGGGTTCAGGTAGGTGAAATAAAACCCGAGCACCTCAGGATATTAACCCTGAACATTGCTAAAGCCCTACTCCCCTCCCCTTCTGTTTAGCCTCCAAGCCTTTGCCTCAAGTCTCCAGTTAGAGGCTGCACAACACTTCTCCAATCCCACAAACGCTAATATATTGCTTCTTGAAGATACTGAGGGTGCTGTAAACAGTTGCATTTTTGGACATACATACATGCATATGTCTCACCTCAGGAGCACATCATTTTCCATGGCCTATGACCTGGAACAAATAATAAAAACAAGCCTCACTAGATGAATAGCAGAAAAGGCCCTTTAGGTCTCTTCCAAATCTAACCATGCTATGATTCTATGATTCTATTAAAAGGTGCATCTACTTGCCTGGATGATTGTTGAGAAGGAACTCTACAAAGTTACCCATGGTTTCCAAGGCCAACAAGTTGCCCTGGAAACTAAGAATGGAATCAGAAACATTTTAAGAAGTGTTTTATCCTTTTTTTTTTTTTTCCTTTTTTTTTTTTTTTTAATTTTTTCCAAAATTATTCCCGGACACTGGCTTAAGCCATACTTCTGACTGCTGTTATCACTAGGAGGATGCTTGTGCCATGTGCCGCATACGTAAAGGGAGTCACTAGCAGAGTGGTGAGAGGCTGATTTTTCTTGACGTATTCTCTCACATCATACATCCCTGTGCATAAACCTTCTCTGCCCATAGTGGAAATGTCTGCTGAGGCCAAGGGAGAATCCTGGAAGGAGTTGAACTTGTACAAACGTGATGCAATGGGTGGCCATAATGCAGCCATGAAAACAACCTACCAAAGCAACTGTTGGGTTATTTTTCCCTGTGATGAACAGAAAGAAAAGCAGGTTTATTCTAGGTGTCCCCAGGTATGCAAACACCTGAAGAACAAAGGTAGTATTCTCACTTATTCCTACAAGTACTGGAAACTTTACGATAAATTTAGTAATGCATGTAAGTGAATTGGGATCTGTCCAGGTTTTTCTCATTTGGCTAAAAGAGGTAATCTGCTCTATTAGGTACAGTTGGAACAGCTTTCAATATCTTTTGGGTACTGTATTTTTTATTATGACAGATTATGACCTTTTTCTTTAATATTGAGGAAATTTTAATACAGAATCAAAAAAACAATATCTGGGCATGTCTCTATATATGTATATATTTTCCAACATCCAATGTATTTTCTGTAACTTAATATTTTTACAGAAGCAAAGTCAAGTATGACCCACTTTTGAGTAAGAAATAAAAAGGGAAATGCAGTAGATTTGGCAGCTCCAAGATGAAAGCGTCAGTAAGTTTGGTATCTTTCAGTTTGCATCTGGCCTGAAGTAAAACTAGTAATCTCCTGTCAAAGTGATTTTCTTGGAAATTTCCATCCCAGATGTGGCTTTGGAGGAAGACACCACCATTTTCTGGGCCCAAACTCTGCAGTGATGATTATCTCATATAAACAGCTTTTACAGTCATGTTATTAACTTGCCAAATCAAATATGTAATGACAACAGGAGGACAGTGATTTTTCCTGTGCTTGCTATTTACTCATATGCTACCTCACTGATGAATAATAAAAGCAGATATAAGAAGATTTATATCTCATCTTAGGTAAATCCCACAAAAATCAGGACAGCGGTATGCTGAAACTGCAACAAAGTCTGTTCCAGCATATGTGAAATCTTGTCAGTCTGAATCAAGTCAACGAGTTTCTTCTGTCACTTATGGGTTTTCTTTAGTATCAAATAAATCACAAGGAAAATAGTAATACCACACCACTGGGTGAACTCTAATTTTGCCTATTGCTGGGTTACATTTGATGTCACCTGTTTAAGATTTAGATCTGAGTTATACCCAAATTGAATTTCTTTGCATGTCATTGCATTTTTAATATAATGTGATAAAATGTCATTAGCCACTGGAAGACAATTAAGTGCAAAGGTTATACAAGAAAATCAATCAGGGACTAAAACTGTAGGTTTTTTTCCTGGTAAATCATACTCATTTAAAATCTGACAATGTAAGTATGAATAATGTATGGAAAACATTGAATCATGAAGGATAAAAGTAAAATGCTTTTTAAAAAGGCAAGGAAAACCCAAATAAGCCCTTAAATCCATGTCAATAATACGTGAAAATAAAAATGGCATTGCCATCCTTAACATACGGAGAATGGAATTCTCACAAAGACAGCAGCAAAACTGCATTAGAAATTTTAGGAATTTTTATTGACAATAATTTTCAAGTACCAAGTAGGTGACACACACAGAGACCTGGCCATGGTGGGAAGGGCTGGAACAATCACAGGGCTGGAAGCTTGTGGTGGTGTGAAGATCAGTGCTCATAACCAATTACATCAAATAGGGGCAGACAGAGCACAGGCTCAGCCAAGATCTGTTACATGTGCTCATCTTTGTGGCTGAGTAGGCATTTACAGACTTGTATGTGCTTACTTAGATACACACATACAGATAAATTATCTACATCTGCCCCATTAGTTTCCTAGGAAAAAAAACAGTTAAGAAATAAGAAATCTGAGAATGTACTAGAGGGACTTAACAATATTAATGAAAATCAGGGTGTCTATCAGAAAACTTCATGGTAAGTGTTCCACAATATTTTAAATATTAAAATGAACAATTTTATAAAAACCTTTTTCTGGAAAAGGAAGGAAAAACAGTAGTTAGAAGCAGATAGCAATCGCAAACGTGTCAATAAAAATTACCAAATGAAGCCAAAGAAGATTCAAGCCTAGTAAAACTAGGGACAATAGAAGGAAATCTAAAGTATAAACAAAAGAAGGTAAAAGAGCAGCTAAGGCTGCTGGATTGATAGAAGAATGCTAATGGTGCAAAGAAATGTTCAACAGCTAGCTAGAGTGTTTGGGAAGGAGCAAAGCATGTGTTTATATCTAATCAGGGTACTGGATAATTCGCCAGCCCATAGTGACAATGTAATTCTGAAAACACAGTAATTAGGAATAGCTATTCTAAAAGGAAGGCAGAGAAAGCTTTCACTCAATAATCTAAAAGAGTTGGCTGAGGAGCTTTCTGCCTTGCTGTTAATTATTGTTAATAATTCTGAGCATACAATGGAAGTCCTCTAATGCTGGAATCAAATGACATGGTTGACCTCATCAGTTATAAAATGTAAAAGATGAAGTTGAATCAATAAAAGTATATTGATGCTCACTAACATGGTTTTAGAAATTGGACTTGGCAAGCTGAACTCAGACTGTACTAAAAAATATAATTGTGTTTTGTAACTGGGATGATGTAATACACTTCTGCAGGGTATTTAACTTAGTCTTTCATGGCCTTCAAACTAAAATAAATTAACATTATATATTATCAATAAGACACACAGGAAATAAGAAATACTATATGACATCTTACAAAAACATACTTACCTGACATTAGGTAATACTTTTATGAATAATCTGGAAACAAATGCAAAACCACCAAGTGACTGTTATTTGCAGATGCCAAAAGCACAGATGAAGTGATAAATCATAATGGTGATGGACATCGCACAATGCGATCTGGATTACAGGGTAAATTGGATCCATTCAAAGAAAGTGAATCCTAAAAAGTTGAGTGCAATCTCATATCTCTAGGGGAAAAAATGTGTATTATACTTCTGGTGGAATAACTAGTGGCTGAATACAACCTAGAAGCAGGGGAAGGAGCATGTGCTTCCCTGGTAGTACTGCTATCAATGAAAGCGGGTGACTTCTGATGGGGATAATGACAGTAGAAGTTGAAAGTGAGGATATTTATTGCATTAGGTTCACTGCTCTAAGTGAAGAACAAGTGAAGGAATCTCTGCTTAGTGTGACTTGCCTAAATTTTTTTTTTCTTAATCAAGAGAGAGGATTAAACCCTCAGCTTAGTTGTAGTTGATCTGAGTGCTGTACATTTTTCACTCAGTTTAGAAAGAAATAGCTGCAGTACGCCATTGTTGAAGTAGGGCAAAGCTAGGCATTTATTGATTTATATCAGACAGCTTTGGGTACTCAGACATAAAATTTCAGTATTCATCAGGTCTTTTTTTCCTATTTTTGAGGGCTTTGAGCATCATTCAACTAAGTATTCTGGAGAGTCACAAAACTTTAAGAGGCTTGTTAGCTCTGGAGTGACAGTGATGCTCATTCATGTGTTCTTAGACTCCAAGAGGTTAAACAATGTCATCAATTTCTCATTGTATCTATAAATCTGTCTGACAACGCCTGCCCTTGCTGAACCTCCACCTAATGACAGAGCTGCTCTATTGAGACTTGAGCCTTCTCCAGTTCCTCACCCAGAAATGGTCCCAGCCCATCTGTGAGCACTGGGCTGCCATAGCTGCTCCAAAAGCCCATGCAGAGCCTCCCTGGCACCCACTCCCAAGGCGGTGCCAGGGGCTGAGGACCATGCATGCTCACCCAGAACTCCTCATGGGGAAGGGTGTCCTTGGGGTTCGTCATTGGGGCAGGCCCAAGGTAAGAGAGAGAAATATCACGGGAGAAGGCTCTAGAAGGCAGTAGCTCAAAGAGACTGAGCTCAGCCTGCTAGTGGATTTTAATAGCTCTGCTGACAACAGCAAGGGCTACCGAAGCTGTGATATTCAGAGAACACAGTCTTTGTTGAGGAGATATAAGCATAACCTTGAGAGAGAAGAGCATGATATGACATGATAAAACCTCTTGGCCTTTAATGTGGCTTCACCTTCCTTTCGATTAAGGCATCGCATACTTCAGACAGCCTGTGCCCACAGATAATCTGCACAAAACTGCATTAAAGTGATGGGGATAATTGAAGGGGATGAGATGGGGGTGACAGTTCCCAAGCAGAGGCTCTGGGATACCTTTTCCCCGGCCGTAACCTGCAAGTGCCTATAAGGAGCACTGCTGCTGAACCACTGAGCATGTCCCCACCCACACATAAGCCAGAGATTTACAACTCAAAATGCATGCTGAAGCACAAAAGCAGATGTTTGTTGACTGGCCTAAAAAGAGCACACTGAGACGCCTTTCCTCCTTGTTCCCTTTCCTAATTAAAAATGCTAAGGTTGTAGAGGATTTCCTTGTATGAGTTTCCTGTCATTTATGCAAGTCAAAAAGAGTCAAGTATTTCTTACTCCCAAGAGTAAGACATGTGAATTTCCATTTCAGTGGGTGTCCTTACATGATGACCCTTCAACTATTTACCTGATTTTAATGAAATCATTATAAGAGGAAGCAATCTCTGACAATTATATTATTCGGTATAGCTTTCCAAGAGCTCAACGTCTTAACCTTTGTTAGAGAGAGTCATAAAATTAAGTAATTGGGTAAGGTCAATTGAAGTAAACACATGCCTGATGACAGCATGTGTTGCCATGAAGCTGGTTTTATAAAATCATGGTGTAATCTCTAACTTCTGCTTGTACCTTGAGGAACTACAGAGTTCCCCCAGAGAAATTCTGCTTGTGAATTCAGCTAAAAAGATAAACCATATGAGCACAGACATTTTTAATTGTTAGCATTTTAAGAGAAGGCTTAAAATATTTTTGTTAATTTATGAAATTGATTTTGACTTGGCAATGTCATGGTTTTGGTATGTAATTTATGTTGTAATGTGAAATACCTTTCTGAATTAAATGCTAAATGCAAAACTACTAAGTGTAAAAATTTAAGCAGGCTGTTTGGAAATGGTTGCAAGGTTTGGACGTCACCTTGCCAAGGCTGGTACAGGACACAAGATGTGGAAGAAATCCTGTGGTCATGGCTTTCCAGTTTGGTAGCCAGCACTGTCAGACCCAATCTAACATACTCCATTTCCTTCCTCCATTTCCCAAAACAACAAAAATTTAATCATCCATTTTATTCCAGTTCCTAGCAGGAGGAATATTTTCTCTTGTGTTGGCGTTGTGCTGTCTGGAAGCACAAGCTGGAGTGGAGTGCTCCAACTCTGTCTCCCTTTTGTCCCCGAGCTATCCCTACAAATAGTAGAGGAACAATCGTGTCTTGTGCACTAAATCCAGTGACTCCCGATATAATTCAGATCAGAATTAATTCCTTTATGCTTCAAATGATAATGCAGCAGTTCAGAAGTGAATAATATTGCAGAATAAAAGTAGTATTTCTTACATTTGGCTGGAATACTTAAAGCAGAATAATAAATCTCAATAAATAAATTTACTTCTTTGTTTCCCTGCTGCCAGCCCTTTGCCTCACCATTACCAAGGAAGGTCAGGTGCTTTCAGTGCAGACACTAGCAGATGATTGAAATTACCCCAAAATGGAGCTGAGAGAAGGTAATACGTGGCTATGTTTACATTAGCAAGTAGTGTGTCCTAAGAGGAGTGATGTTTTTAGACTGGAACAGCTGATGCTTTCTGGCTTCTGGACTGGACTGCCATTAGCAGTTGGAGTGTAGCAGCTGTGTCCATTGAAAGCATTTCAACATTCAGTTCCATCTAAACCCATTCCTTCGTGTGAACCCAAAGTGCATTGAGCAAGAGTGGTTCCCATCTAAACCAAAATAGTGCCAAGCTTATATCCTGCGTATTGCTTCTGCAGGATACAGTTCACACTATCTAAGAAATATTTGTCAACTCCAGGGTGGCTTTGCAGATGGCTGAGGTCACTCACAGCCCAGGCTTCCTTTTAAAGGCCTGGTTCTCATCTCCTGCTTGGAGATGAGGAGTCATGGACCCTGTTTGTGCAGTTTTGGCCAAGCGGTAAAATGGACCGCTTCTTAAAAATAGGGTTAATTCTCAGGTGTGTGAGTTCATTGCTTCAGGTGTGTCCAGCTCAGAAAGACTTAAGGAGGTACAAAGTGGTAGCACAAAGTGGACAACCATTGAGGAGGGTGGAACTGCTTTTTCTTTTGTTGTCTAAAAATGAAGTTTAAGTTGCCTTCAATTAATTGTGAAACTATTCCATAAGCAGACATTCACGTGATGCCTCCCAAGATAAACTCAAATGCTCAGAGATTATTTTTATTGATGATTTTATTCAGGAGTTACCAGAGTTGAAAGAATTATTAAACTGAAAAAACCTCATAGGTTTTGCATGCTATTTGGATTGTTTCATCTTTCTCTAATCTCTTCAAATACACAGAATGAAAGGAACATGTAACTTGAAGAAATCTTTTCCAAAAGAATTTTTGATTATGCCATTACTGAAGAAATATCTCTCAAGCACCGTTTCTCTTTCGCTTTTCTCTTGCTCTTCAATTTTTTGGCCAACTGTGATAATTTATAGTCACGGAGAGTCTAAACAGGGTACTTTCTAGGAATACTGCAAAATCTGTTCATTAGAACCTGAATTATGAAATGTTGGTTTGGAAATATGAGTTCTCACAGCTTTTTGAACACAATAAGGGCAATTTAAAAAAAATTCTTTCTCTTCAATCAGCCTGTGGTGTGATACATGAATTGCACCTACTTGACAATTGTGACTGTTGAATTCCAGCAAACTTGAGATTGGCCCTTCTGTGGCAATTCAGTTGATTCTAATGCATTGAAATACTTTTTGCAGTGAAAATCTACACTGTTGATTCAAAGATCTAATTTCTTTAAATAATGAGGAAAAGTTTATTTAGTCTTTTTACTTTGTTTACTCTCTTACATGTGCTAAATCTGTTTGAGTTCCACAGACAGGGAGGCAATTCCAATCATACAAAAGACAGGAAATTTCAGATTGATTTTATCCCCTGGAGTACTATCTGATGAACAATAGAAAACTCTGATGTTATCATCCCAAGGAATGTTATTATTATTGTATGGCTTTGCACTTTGTAGCACTTTTTATTTATGTAACTAAAAACCTAGGAAAAATATTCTTTGTGAGCCAGGAAAATATTGATCGTCGTGAAGTGAGAATCTACTGTTTGGCTCATTTTCATCTTCTCCTTCTGTGTCCAAGAGTAATTACTTAAATATGTTGAAAAGCAGAAGAAAAAATCCATACCATGTGACGTCATGCTCAGCATATAAAGCTGGGGGAAGAAGGAGGAAGGGGGGACGTTCAGAGTCACGGCATTTGTCTTCCCAAGTCACCACTACAGGTGATGAAGCCTGGCTTTCCTGGGGAAGGCTGAACATGCGAATCGGTGAATGAACTCCCTATTTTGCTTTGCTTACACACATGGCATTTCCTTTATCTGTTTAACTGTGTTTATCTCAACCCACACGTTTTCTCACTTTTCTCCTTCTGATTCTCAGCGCTCTCCGGGGGAGTGAGGGAGCACCTGAGTGGGGCTGAGCTGCCCACTGGGGTTAAACCACGACAGGTCAGCAAAAATTCTGCTTGTTCAATTTTTATTGGAATTGCTTTAGGTTTTTCAGATTCTGGAAATGGATACCAGCAGGTCTTAAAAATGTTATTATCTCATTAAACTGAACTGGTTTAAAAACAAAACACCTTTATTGAAGTGACTGCTTCTATTTGAAATTTCACATTTCTTAATTATTCAAATAATTCAAAGTCTATTCCATGGATTATTTCATTATGTAGCATTTCTGCTTTCTTCCTAGAAGACACAAGTTAGATCTTACCAGGCAGAACAGCTATATGAGATAAATCCATTAATTTGAATTATCTGATAAAGAAACTCAGGGAAACTGCTAGTGCTCTGATCATCAACACGCATGATCATCACCTTAAAAACACCTTTCTAAGTTGTAACCTAACTACTATTACAAGTAAAATTCTTTCAAATATGGTATAAGAAAGAAGCATTTTTTCTGTGCTAGATATAGCAGAGTTTGGATAAGTAAGAACATAATAGGGTTACAGTTTAGATCCTCTTTTCTACTTTGTTAACATAAAAACTGAAATACTTTTTAAAATGCATGGTTTATTTATGCAATTTTTGACTTAGAAAAAAGGAAAACAGAAGAGCAATAAAACACCCCTTCACAACTCTAAATATTTAAATTATTTATAATATGTTTTAAATATTCCAGGTAAAGGATATAGCAAAAGAATAGCTGCCCTGTTGCACCCCTAGCCAGTCAAAGAACACCGGAGTATGTATTGATCTTGCCAAGAAGAAATCTCGCCAAGAAGACATTTAGTTTAATCTAAAGGTTGTAGCAAATACTTGCTTTTCCAAGCATGTCCAAGTGACCAGCAGGTGTTGGCAACAGGGCAAGCATGTTCAAAGCCAAGAAATTCAAAATGAGCTGTGACAGTATCACCTGGATAGAAGAGTAAGTTTTCAGAGATGCACAGCCAAAGCACTTCAGTAAGACAAAACTGGCAGCACAAGGCAGGCACATTTTTAAATTTTTTTTTATTTTATTTTACGTGTGTCAGATTTCACACTGAGAGCATCTGTTTAATGAAACATATGGAAAAGTGAGGAGAATCAATGCTTAGGATTTCTATTTTATTCATTTTACCCTATATTCCATTCTGGTATTTAATTCACCATTAGTATACTTGAACTCCAGTAATTCAATGGCAGCTAATTTTTCTAACAGTACATTAGTAAAATTATTTCTATGCCTATATTCTAGCTGCAAGACGTGCAGCTTGCCTGTTTTAGGCAACTTCTTTTTTTCTGGTTTTCACCTATTTCTATCCACTATGCATACATTAAGTCTACAGTGCATAATGCATGTATCAATGACTAATGTAGCCATTTAGACTTGATTAGGACTATAGGCGAGTCCTTTGATTTCTGTGAACTCTGCAGTTCCAAGTGCTAGCAGAGATTAAATAGAGTTGTGTTGGTAAGTCCCATATTTCAGTGCTCCTCAAAGGCTGTAACTACCTCTGATAAAGAGCATCGTGTAACTATAGATATAGAATAACAACCAACATTAGAGCATAAATACTTGACAGCAGTACTCTGCAGTGGCACCAGCTTAAAGAACCCTCTATGAAGACACGTGTTCTGCTAAAAATTTATCTAAAATTCAAAGAAAACAGACTGAAATCAAGCTGGCAGTATTTGAAAAATGCATTGCTTAATGCTGTTCCTCAGTACAAGCCAAGCTTTTGTACTGACTTAGTGCCCCAGCTAAGCTAGAAAAATTAGAACTAAACTGAGAAAGTGAACATCAGCTCAATGTATTGATACAGATATTTACCACATATTCTGCACTGGAAGCTATTATGTTGCGGTTAACAGTGTGTTCATCAGTAGAAATTAATTTGTAATGAGCAATCTAAGACTGTTAATCTTGAGAAGATAGTTATGATCCAGCCAGATGACTACAAAGCTTTTCTTTTTTCTTTATTTTGTTATTCAAATACAGTTTAATGTGAAATAAATTGTGAAATTAACTGTAAAATCTAAGTTCTTCAAATGTGTGTTTCTTCCACTAAGCCCAAAAGCACTGGACAGAGGAAAAACAATACCTTGTATGAGTCACAGGCACAACTGGTCTTTCTGGTCGTCTGGGAGGCAAGGTACCAGGTCTATTCACAGAGTTTGCTTTGGGTGGCCGAGGTTTCTTCGGAGGTATAGCAGGAACTGAAGGCTTCTGCAAGTCTAACTGTTTTTGCTCTCTTTCTGATCTTTCTTTAAATCAATTATTTCCAGAAAAAAAGAACACAGATAATATTAAGTGGAATTCATTTGCACTTACAAGTCTACAATTAAACAAGAAATATGTGTACAAAGAAAAAGCTTATCTCCTTTCCAGTTTAGTTCTAAATCATTATTTATTTGAAAAAAATACGTTTACCACTAATCAGTTTTTTGCCCTGTCTGACTGCTCTGCCTGTAATTCCTCATGGCTCATGTGTGTGCAGTGTCTGAATAGAAATGCTATTTTTCATTTTAGTACCTTACTGATTTCTGAGTGTAAAAAATAAGAATGGCAAAAACTTACATACCATATTGAACAATTTCCCATGAGTAAAACTTGTATCAAATTCTAATATGAAACAATATTAAGTAAGAAGGTCACAAAAATAATTATGCTGGATATTCTTAACATCTCTTGAACAGAGAAATACCATTTCTAGGGGAAAAAAGGGTGTTTCAAGTAAACTACTATTAAATGAAAACATAAGCATTAAAATATAGCAGTTTGGCAGGATGCAAACCCCTTGGAAAAATCAGACCTGTTATTTAGGTTTTTACGCACAGATTTATATGCTGAGTTTTTCAGCTTGCCAATAAAAAACTGGATCATTTGCAGAATTGATTATGCATAGTTAGGAAGTGCCACCATACTAATATCCAAAGCCAAACATGCAGTGCTTGTCAGTATGTAAAGTACAATAAATATGAATAACTCTTGTAAATAATATGCTCTAAATTCATAATACAGAAGAAAGGTGTAAACACATTTGCCACACCATAGGAAATCTGATTCTTCTTAAAGAAAGGACAAACTCTCAAAGGGATCAAGGTTTTGCTCTCTGTATCCTACTATGTCAACACTCTGCTTCTCTTGACAATACTGTCTATAATATGCCATGAATATTATACCTCTGTATATATGTAAGAGGTACTGGGAATGTTACAGGCTTAATGGGTTCTAACTTTCAGTCTGAAAGGATCTTGGAATTCACCAGAATTATTCACTAGAAACACAAACATACAATTTGGGATAGTCTAGTAAGTGACTGTTGAAGCTTTTTCAGTACACTTTTAATTGATGCAATCATTGGGACCCCTGTAACAGGGGGGTTTCCAGCTTTTACACCATAAGCTTTTCCAGCATATTGTGTAATTTTTGCAACTTGCTCCTATGATAATTTATACTGCATCAGTGTCTAAAAATCTAAGCTATGTATGAGAGATGGGCTAGGCAGAACCAATACATAGTGTAAAGAATATCCCTGTGCCATCCCTGCTGCTGCTAAATGACACATTTAGTCATGTGCATACACATGCCTTTTAAAAGACTGCGAATTCAAATACTTAAAAGTTAAGAAATCCCATAAACAAACTCGTCTCTACAACCTAACGGTCCATTTAAACATATGAAACTTGACCCCATCTTCAATTAGAGAAGCAATGCAACTATTTTCCCCAAACTATTCAGAATGCACAATGAACACAATGAAACAATTAAAGGTTTAATTTGCTTGTCACTGCTCTCTGTGGTACTGTGCCCCATTTCTTGCAATCTTCAAACGTGGCTTTGAAGACAGAATCTTTTCATTTCTTCACATGATGGCCTCATCGGAAAGCAGCCCCAGGCTGACTCACCGCCTGAGTCACAGCCCAGCCCGGCCTCTATTCTTTTCCTAATCAAGGAAACAGCAAATTCCCACAAACTTCTTTTGAGGTTGCCATTTGGATGCTGAGCATTCCTGCACTGAGCCTCTACACTTGACAATCCCCTGTGCCTGTCTGTAACCCAGTGGGAGGCATGATCCTTCAAAGCACATGGTGTCCTGAGGGAGGAAACGTACCGCAGGCTCTCCTAAGCAGGAACGGGATTTACTGCTACTCGACCCATGCAAGCTGTGTCCCGAATGGCAAAAGACAGGCTCTTACAGGAAGGGAGGAAAGGGGAAAATTCACGCTGGGAGATTTCCATTCTGGAACTGAACCTCTGCCCTGCTGAAAGAATATGCTCATATTGATGCTACCACACCACTTTGGAAGAGAAGGCTGGATGCCCTGATGTTGTACTTTAAGGGTCGGCAGAAGATAGCCCCAGAGTCTACAGAGGGAGACACAAAAATTCAGGAAAGAAAATTGCTGTGACTAAATTCCCATCCAGGTTCAGAAAAAAAATCAGTTAAAAACAATTAAGAGTAACATCACAGATGGAAGAATGGAGAACCAGAGAGCAAAAAGCATACAGAACTCTAAAGTCCTCCAAACTCTAAAGTACAGAAAAATTACACAGGAAACCAGGGGGGAAATCCCTGCATTGGCAAGGCTAAGAGGGAGCTTTTAAAATCCATTAGGAACATAAGAAATTTTCATAACACTACAGGGCAAGAAGTAGATGAGAAAAACACATCAACAAGGTTCCAAACAGGCACAAGGTTGCTATAAACGTTTCTGTTCTCTTTCAGGGTGCAACACATTTTGCAGTGTTGCAATAACCTCAGAGGAGGACCATCATTTAGAAGAAACCTGCATCTGAGAGCACTGATTATCAAAGAATATTGGTCTTCTGGTGTGATCCACAAGCAAATATAAAATTACACTGAGAATATGTACAGGTACCATAAATAATTTGGGATGGTAACTAAGAGGCCATGCCAGTGACATCAGTGAGGGACTTCTTTTCAAGACAGATGCCTTTAACGCAGCCAAAGGCATTTGTTCATCTCAAAGACTGCATGGAATTTTCTAATCCAGAAAGCAACAACCCTGAGAACGATTCGAGAGTCACTGTGGACACACCCCCAGTGTGGTGAGATTCACACACCCAGTGTGGTGGTGTGGGTGAAAAGGCCAGCCTGATCCTCAGATAGATAAACAGACATCTAGAAAGTTGGGGGAGAAAGTGTTGTTATCTCTCTAGTTCGCATTATTGGAGCTCACACTGAAAGAGTTCTTATGGTTTTAATGTTGATAAATTGTATAGAGAGCAAGCAAAAGCCACAAGAATTGGTGGGAGGAAGGAAACAGCTTTAAGAGTCAAGCAGAGCCCAGTCTGCTCACCTTACCCAAAGGCAGCTGCAAGACTGGATTACAAAGTATAACACCTGGTGAGAAAACAGGCTTTCAAAATTACCAGAGAAAGGCACAACAGGCACCCGTGGTTGGGAATAAAGCCAAGTGAAATTAAAAATAAGGTGCAGTTTTTAAACTGTGGGGATAATTAATCACTGGAGGAAATGATCAAGGGAAGTGGTGACTTCTCCTGCTTTACGTGTTTTCCACACAGTAGACAATACCTTTCTAAGGGCTGTCATAGCCAAATTGCTCAGCAGAGGAGTAACTGAGGGTGCACCCATGGTGCCAGTTATCGTGCATAGGAAGAAAGAAGTCTTCAGCCTGGAGCTGTTTTGTGATTAGAGCAGCGAAGGGATGGGGGAATACCTGGGTTTTTGTCATTATCTGGCTATTTACATTACAGAATCATAGAATTATTCGACGTTGGAAGGGACCTTTAAGGTCATCTAGTCCAACCATCAACCTAACTCTGATAAAAGTCATCACTAAACCATGTTCCCCTGCATTATGTCAACCCATCTTTTGAACACCTCCAGGGATGGTGCCTCAACCACCTCCCTGGGCAGCCCATTCCAATGCTTGATAACGCTTTTTAGTGTAAAAATTCTTCCTAATATCTAACCTGAACCCTGGCACAACTTGAGGCCATTTCCTCTTATCCTATTGCCTGTGACTTGGGAGAAGAGACTGACCCCAACCTCTCTACAGCCTCCTTTCAGGTCACTGTAGGGAGCAATAAGGTCTCCCCTCAGCCTCCTTATCTCCAGGCTGAACAGCCCCAGCTCCTTCAGCCTCTCCTCGTAAGACTTGTTCTCCAGACCCCTCACCAGCTTTGTTGCCCTTCGCTGGACTTGCTCCAGCACC
>JAOXNG010000012.1:113876181-113889091 GCA_028566535.1 Scolopax minor | reverse complement strand
GGGTAAATGTAAATGTATTTGATTCTAAGCCTTAAATATGTGCTGGAAGTAAGGAGGTATAATGGGAACAGTTTGAGCTTAGTTGGATGTTAGGGATTCCTTGTTTGTGAGTATTTTAGTCAATATCTGAAGATCCTCAACTTCTGATGAGAAAGAACTTATTCTAGTACGTGTTACGATTCTCACTTTTGGCAAAATACTTTCTGAAATGAAATCTTCTAGTGTTACAGCTGTACTGGTAAAGGCAAACTAATAAAACTTCTTAGTTGCTTGTTCCTCTTGCTTCCTTTACATTTGATCTTTTCAGTAATTGTGCGGCAGTAGGGTTGATTGTTTACCTATATGATAAGGTGGGGAAAGAGTGAATTCCCTCCTTCAGCTTTCTAATAGAACACCAAACCGCATCAATTAAGTTTAGCCAGCACATTCGCACTCCTCTCTATTGATACCAGCCTTATAACGAACCAGTTTAATCTGAAACTTAGAGCTGAAAAACCCCCTGTGTTTTATAGGTCATTTGGGGTAGGATCAGTTCTCTAAACTGCTTCACACTTTTCTCGTGCGTTTCAGTGCTGGCTAGTAGTTGGGAGTGAATGTATGACTGAGAGGGCTAGAACTGTGCTGGTCCAGACTTGGAACTGTGATGGAAATCTGCTTGAACAGCTAAGGTGGCCTGTGAACACATCTAGTGTGTGGTCTGGCTTGGGCTGTGTAGTTGTCACCTCTAAAACAGTGTGGAGTGCTCTCCAGGCTGGAGGGGGATGAAGACTCAGTTTCGGACCTTCACAGTGCGAGTTTTGTGGTTAGTTGCAAGATTGAAAGCAACAAGAAGAATCTTCTCTTGTGCTGCATTTTATATGCTAAACAGTGGCTTGTGGAAATAAAATGCAAAGGAGTCGAGGGCTGTACTGTGGGGCACGTGGTAGCACCGGGAGTCTTAGGGAGGTGTATTCAGTGGGTCCTGTCTGCATTGTGGTCTGGCTTGTGGTTTGAAATAGGGAAAATGACATGAAAAATCAGGGCAGATATGGAATTGTAATGTGTACTTAAAATGTCACAAGTAGTTTGGTGGGGTTTTTTTTTCAAGTACAGATAGCTTGAGGGAGTGAGTTTCGCAAAGATTCTACAAAGGCAGTTCTGCATTTCCAAGTCATGTGAAGCTCAAATTATTGCTTGTGGTAAAATGCAGCTTTGTCTGCAAGACACAACAATAATTGCAGCCCAATCACATTTTAGTGAAAAGATCATAGGGCTAGACTGTGAATAGAAGGGTGAGCCAGTGCATTGAAGTAAGGGGTACATTTGGAGGGGGGGGGAAAAAAAGGGCAAAAAGTCCCAGTCAGAACCCCCACTTAATTTTCTTGTGATTAATAATTTTTTGCTTTTCAGGAGATGGGCTTTTTTGAAAAACAAAAAACCCACCAAAACAAAAGCAGGATTTTAGGGAGGCCAAAACCACATAAATTACTGTGTGCTAGTAACATGAGGCCGGTATCACCCTTTTAAAGGCTCATTTAAATAAAGAATTTGTTTCTTTGTTTGATTGTTATTGTTAAAGTATTAATGGTCTACTTCACTTTTTCTAAATAAGCAACGTCCTTGTGCCAACAACTTACATGCTTGCCAGCTGTTTGTAGTTCTGTCATAAACACTAGGTCCATGGATACTTTAGCTGCACCATTGGGATATTTTTTTTTTTTGAGGCTGCATTCAGTAATCCACTACTTGTCAGGTAAAACTCTCATGCATAATTCTGAAACCAAATTTAATACTCGTAAGACTTTTTGTGGTTTTTAGAAGCGAATCAGAAATGCTGGTATTACTAACATTGAATTCATTTTTAATAGATTAATTTTTACCAAGTTTGTGACTCAAGAAATTTACCTTCAGTAACATAAACAATGTGATGCCTTCTGTAGAGCAGCAGAAACCATTTCTTTCAAAAAACCTAAACCCAATCACCAACAAAACAAAGATAATAACACTGTAATATTAAAAATGAAAGGGGTTTTTTTTGGATGAGC
This sequence comes from Scolopax minor, assembly GCA_028566535.1. NCBI lineage: Eukaryota > Metazoa > Chordata > Aves > Charadriiformes > Scolopacidae > Scolopax > Scolopax minor. The sequence goes on along the minus strand of JAOXNG010000012.1, from coordinate 113,887,067 downwards.
TAATACTATGCTGTTCCTGTCAAGTTTTTGAATGCTGTTATTTTTACTGAGGTTTTTTTGGAAACTGATATCCATACATGGTTGCTGTAGGCTTTTTGTGTAACTTGAGTTCATTCTGCAAGGAAGGGGGTGCAATGGTTTTGGGAATGCATTTTGGGTACTGTCTCACTCTGAGTGGATATTCTTATAGGCTAAGGTCCTATGATAGGTTTTATCAGCCTGTCTAGATGAGACTTATGTTGACCATGAAGTAATTGCTTGTTCTTCCTTTTCGCCTACTCCATTTTTCATACTGAAGTATTATGGTCTGTAATCTAAAACTGATCATGGAGAGGTTTGGTGAAGAAAGTAATCTTGAAAGAAAAAAAAATCTTTTGGAGAAATACTGATTTATGTTGCTATTGTAACTCTGTTTTACTCCTTAATAAAGTCTATTTTTTTTTTTTTTCAGTTCACATGAGAGATCCTAATAATCAGCTTCATATAATTAAAAATTTGAAGATTGCTGTCAACAACATTATTACTCACCCACCTCAGCCCGGTGCCATTCGAAAACTGTTGAATGATGTTGTGTCTGTCAGTCAGCCTGCTGAAGGACTAGTAGCTAATGTCATCACAGCTGGAGACTATGATCTTAACATTAGTGGTATGTAATGATATTACATTTTTCTGTAATCAAACTGGAATTTACTGCAAGGTTTCTAACCTTAATTTCAAGTTTGTGGCATATATTAAAGCTACTCAGAGTTGATCAGTTTGGAGTCATTTTTTTCATGGATTCAGATTTATCAAATTAGTTTTATATGATGTTGAAAAAATGGCTGAATTTAAGAATTAAGTTCAGCCATTCTTTCAACGTTTCATAATACTGTAATTCTTCTGAACTTGTGATAAATCATCGTATTATTTTAACATAGCAAATACAAATATTTTAACATAGCAAATAGAGAGATCTCTAACTTGATGAGTTAATAGCTCATCAAATTAGAGAGGTTTTCTTGTTACAAAACTGATATACTAACTTGTTATACTTCACTGAATAAATATCAGAACTTATTTACAATATTGGTACTAACGTACAGATTTACATTGAAGTTAGTCCTCCTGGCTTCTTTTGTTTTTCTCTTATTACTTAATGCATAGAGTTCATAAAGTTGTCACAAAAAGTTTAAAGGTTTTGGAGGAAAGTTTTGTGATTCCTTGTCTTCTTGGTATTTTTTGGTCATGAAACTCAGTGTTTCATATTTCACTATCAAAGTGGCTAGAATATTCTAAAAATGTTCTTTTTCAGACCTCCAAGGGATAAGGCATTCTGAATAATACTAAATGAGACCTGATCTTGAGAGCTGAGAAGATTAAACTCTTCCCAATTAAGACCCTAATCCATTAAAGCCTTTGAGTACATACTTAATTTAATTGCCCTATTTAAACATAAGTAATTTATTGTACGTAAAATTCAACATGCAGTGAGCCATTTGGCTCTGCTGTGGCAACTTACTGACAAATTACTGACACTCATGAGGATTAGTATCTGATGTTTTCATAGTGCATTGACTTTTTTTTTATCTTGTCAATGAAAAATTGCATAATTCTACATATTTGAAACCTATTTTACAAGCCACACTTTCAACTTGATGTGAAATATTGATAATAAAGAAAAAGTCTTGAGCCTGGAATTCTAAATTTTGAGGTACCAAGAAGTTGCACCCTTTTTATCTGTGAAGTTGGTGAACTGCCATTTTTTTTGTGAAATCTCTTTGGAGGGAAAGTCTGCTTTGATTCTAGAGATTAGAAGATCCTAAGAAGGCAGAATGATTGCAGTGAAAAGACCTTTCCATGATATTTTGATAACAATTAATTTAGAATTCAGGTGTTGGAAGAAGGGAAAAAAGATAGTGACTACGTCAAGCCATGCTTTCTTTGTAGGTGTGGAAGCAAATAATTCTCCTTTATTTTCCTTATTTGTTGCTAGAGCCTTAGATGTACAAATTAACGTACTTGACTATACTCTGTCTCGTAGTGATTAGGTTCTTATTGCCATTACTGGCTATATGCTTATTTGAGAGAAGGAAAGATGTATAAGATCATACAGAAGGACACAATCATGTAACAATGTTTAGTTTTGTGGTACACCTTTTTAGGGCTTTAGCACAAAACACTAGCACAGAGTTCTTGATGATGAAATTTGGGTCCCATTACACTGTAGGAGGACATGAGGAGGTCCTGCTTTGTCAAGTAGAGTTCCTTTTCTGCTTGGAAAACTAGGAGTATTTACAAAGAAACTTTTTTTTTTCAACTTTGTTAGAGCATTTTATTGAAAACCCATGGAAGCAGTCATTCCTGGCCACAAAACAATCTTTTGGCATGGAAATGTGAAATATTCCTATTTTTTCAATTTACTTTTTTTACTTCTGGTGAATTAGTTTTTTTTAGGATGGCAATATTAAAACATATTTTAGATACGAACATTGGGAAGTTCATGTATGAACGTTTCTAGTACTGGACTCATGATCCTGTTCTCTTCAGAAGTTTCGGAAGTGCTGTGGTGGATTGGTTTAATTGTTTGTAATCCTTGTTTGTTACACTTTATTGCACTTGTTGTTTAATAGTTTCATAGTTCCATAATCCTCTTGTGCTGAGAGACCTGGTTGATTGCTGAAAGGATGAAGCATTCAGCCCTGCCTGCTTCTTCCATGTGCTGGAAAGCGATGGAAAACGATCCCACTAAAGACTTATTTTTTATTTTTTTTTATTCTGTAATATAAGATTTCAACTGGGTTCCTTCCCAGGCTGTGTGATGTTGATGCTGACATGCAGCCATGCAGAACCATGATACAGATGAGGGAGAATGTTGGGGCAACCACTTCCAGCAGCAAACATCTTCAGTTACTTTAACTGTCGTACTACAGAGATCAGCATCTTGTGTTTAGAGTATCCTCCAACTAGAAAAATGGAAATAAAAGCTAAATATAACTTAATTCTGTACTATTTTATAGCTTTCTATTTTTATTCCAGCCCATAACTTGGGCTGAACCAGAAATTAATATTGAATTCTATTAAACTAATTAGAAAAAATATGTTGAGGAGCCTGAAATGTTCATGTTTAAGGTTAACTGGAATCAAATGTCTTCAGTCCCTGATGGGCCTGCATGGTATAGCTTTTCTACTTTGTGCTACCAGAGCATAAAAGCCAATAGTGTGTTTGCACCTGACCCTTTTTAGTATAATAATACCATGTTTTTTCTATCAGATCGCTCAGTTAAAGCTAGTGTTCCTTGGTACAGTAATTGGAAAGAGACACTGATGGAACTGAACACATCCACGTTTTATTCAGGTATTTTTTTTGTGGTTGGTGCCAATTTACCAAATTGCCCTTTATTCCTTTTCCATGTGCCCCATCCACCTTTCCTTACCATCTGCTACAACTGTTTAGGACTTTTCTTGGCGTAGATGTGTGTTCCTTCATTTCCCTCCCCCCCAAATGGAAAAATATTGGTGATGGTTGTTTAATTTTTCTTTAGTCACATTTCTATTCCTGTTAATCTAAATCATTTGGTCTTTCCATAGAGTCAATAAGTGCAGAGTGGTGGTGGGAAATAACCTGATGCTTTAAAAGCACTGTCTTTTTTGGTTTATGGAACTGCATACTGTCAATGTTCTGCATCTCAAATGTAAATACTTTCTGCTTTTTTGTAGAATTTGCTTCTCAGGGGGTGGTAGTACTTTTCAAATTGGAACTAAAGTGCTGACTGTACTTAAAGCACATGTGCCTCTGCTATATTGACATTTTTTTCTGGAATATGACTGTCAAAAAAAAGAAAGTTTTGTAATACACTTTAAGGTAGTTTATAAGACTTTTTACTACTAGAATGGTAGTAAACCACTGGTTATTGACCTCAATTTACAGTGTGGTCTATAAGAGCCAGATTTTTATGCTTTTCAGTTTTAGATACTAACAAAGTTTATGCCTTTGGTTAGTAATAGCTATCCTGTCAATGGTGTCTGCTCAGAAGCTGCAAAATGCCTTCCTTTCTGAATGTGCTTGAGTAATGGTATCCATGAAATTCAACTTGGTCAGTCAGCTAGCTAAAAAGTAGAAAACCTCATGAAGTAGACTTCTTATTCTTAGGCTGTTATGTATGAATGTTACTTACTGGTTCTTTTTTCTAAGAATTTCTGAATGCATTAACATGTTTGTCTAAACTTCAGTTTGGCTCGCATAGTGTACTGGAAAAATGCAAACCATCAGGTCTGTGTACTTAAATGAAACAGTGTTGCTATGCACTTCTATGTGTTATGAATTGTTACATCTCTGAATTTTCTTCAAATATTGTTGTTTGTTTTGAATATGGTGCATTTTTATTATTTTAAAATATCTACTGTAAATTATTACAGTCCTGTAAATGCCCTTGAATGAATACTTTTAACTTACGTTGTGGTTGTGTAGAGGGAATCCAGTTGCCTTTGTAGACACTTTCAAGGTTCTTAAGAGACTGAATAAGAAAGGGGAGAGGGAACCCTCCCCCCCAGATCCATCCCACAAAACAAAGTAGTACTTCCCTGTTTGTAGCTGTGTCAGATTTTTTTAAAAAAAAATTTATTTTGGCTGTGATTCAGCTGTAAAACAGAAATAGAAAACAGAAAACAGAGCTTGAAACTGAAATGCAGTTGAAATTTCTTTATTGCAATTTTCTATTACATTTCAAATGCTGTTTGATTTGAACCTGACATACTTCAAGGCTTTTGTATACTTTTAAAAAAAAAAAAAAAGCATGTTGTTTTTAACAAATAGCTAATGTTTTCCTTGATCTAAATAGCTGGCACATTTACATGTGTGACTTAGAAAAGCCAAAAGGTTTTTATGCCCTAGATGAGTGCTTAGAGAACAGTGGTAGAAAGGCAATAATCAAAAGGTAGAAGTTTGTCTCCTGCATATCTATTTTTATGTGAAATGTGCTGATTCTTGAGTTCAGTTATGATGTGTGACTATATCTGCCTCTGTGTGGATGAAGCTGATGTGAGATTGCCTGACAAGGTAGGATTAAACAAAATACATTAACTTAATGCACTAGAAGATAATTACAACATAAAAATGAAACTTGATTTTCTAAGGTCAGCTAAGAAATCAAGGTGGTGGGGGTTTTTTTGGGGGGTTGGGTTTAACCTAACATGCCACAGAAACAGCATATCATGTAGATAAATATCCACAGCAGCCAGAGTGCAGGGAATAAATAACAAATGCTATGATGGGGAGAAAGATGGATGCAAAATCCTCTGCTCCATGAAGAAACTGACACCAAGTATGCAACAATACTTACTGACTAACATGAAGCTAGATTTCTTCACTGAGGTGATGTCAACATACAGTGAAGTTTGGCTCGATGTTCCCTGAAGTCTGTTGAAATACAGCACTGTGGTTTTACTATTTCCCTGTTCTCTTTGCAAACGACTCTTTGTAAATGACTGTGTGACATGGGTGACAATACTGTACCACATTTCTCCTTAGGAATTTGAGACATCATTTACTAACCCATGAAAATGGAGGAAGAGAATATATTTCCCCAAATCACAGTTCTGAACTTTTGACTTGAAGAAAATGTTAAAAATTATGAAGTCTCTTCAATTCCTAAGAATAGCACAGTAATTTCAGTTTGGAAGACAGAAAATGTCCTATAGTTAAGAAAAAATTCAAATATTTTAATATCATTCCATACTACACAACCTTCAGAACTCGTATCACTTCCATTTTCAGACATCTATAAAATGAGATACACTACAATAAAATTAAATCACTGTATGCTGTGTGAAGTCAAGTGAAAGTATTGGTTGAAATGTGTAGGTTATGAGATGTTTGCAGACAGAAAGAAATCATAATTAATTTAAATTACATGCTCACATTGACTGAAATTACCTGCTTACAACATATATATGATTCTCCTGAGTATCTTTAGCAGCCTATGGAGAAATTTTGGGTTTTGGGTTTTTTTTTCAGTTGACTGGCTAAACCTCTTCCATTTGTAATTCATTAGGTTATGCTGGCTTCTGATGCATAAGATATGATGGTGTCATATCTCTAAAATATAGTAATTCATCCTCTTTTGTTGAGATCTCCTACTAATTCAAAAAAGATGGCAAAAAAAACTACTCAAAAAAGACAAAATTGAATACATTCAATGTCTGTAAATGTTACCTTTCCTAATTCTCTGCCCTTTTCTTTCACAAAGATGAAATAGCCCCAACTTCTAAAGGAGGGAATAGTCTCTACTTCTTATTTTCATTTGTTTTCACTTCTTTTCTCTGAAAGTGAAAAAATAAATGACTATCAATAAAGGAGAGCAAAGAACATTGAAAGCTACCTTCCAACCTAATAGAAAAAAACCCTGCAACTCAAAAAAAAAAATATATATATAGAGAAAGAAATACTACTGTCTTGACAAAAATAAGTTACATGAAAGAACTGGCTGTGGGACACAGGGAGGTTGTATTTAACCTAACTAACCACAGGAACAATGTATTACATAGATAAATGTCCATAGTGACGAGGGTCCAGTGGATAAATAACAAATGCTATGATGTGGAGAAACAAGTTGGATTTTCCTTTGTATTTGAATACAGGACTGAAGAACTGTTTGAATACTGGGCTGGGTACTGCCTATGTCCTTAGTATCAAGGCTACATGTCATCAATTATAACTAGAAATCATCTTTATGTAATAGAATGAAAAGGAAAGTCCTCATGCAAGTCCAGTAAATACATCTGAAATGCACTGTTGTTGTGTGAGCTTTAAGTTCTTTAATGCAGGAAATCAAAACCAGTCATAAGAGCATTCTTGGAAAGAAATGGAAGACTACACTGAAAGTAACCTCGAGTGTGCTTCAAGATGACAACTGTACTGTTCTGCTAATCAGAACTGTTTGTGTGACAACAGTGAGTGTCAAAAATATTACAAGATGATTTAATTCATACTACTACAAGTCAAGGTCATGCTTGATCTCTGTTCCCAGAGGTGCTTACAGACAACTTTCAAATTATGGGCCAGATCATTAAGTTAGCTGACTGACTCATCTTTTCTTGCTATTAATACAGGATTCAACTTGGAGATTTTCTGAACGGCTATATGGATGACCTGAATTTATGTGGACTTCAGCTGTTCAGAGTTGGAAAGTGTTGCAAGTGAAGTAATAAACAGTGTCTAAAGGTTATTGGCATGGAAAAGTATTCATTTTTCATTGAATTATTCTGAAACACTGTCCACTACAAACCACACAGTTATATGTGGTAGCTGTAAATTAAAAACCATTATTTGCATGGAAAGACAGTGAGGGACAGCTAATGCTTCATAGGTCTTGGAGAGAAAATTATTTATCTGCATGCATACAACCTGACTAACCACCGCCTTCTGCTTTGTGCATGAAAAATTATACAAAACAGGCTGAAATGCGCCTCAACGAGTCCTTCTCCCACCCTCCTACCCCACAACAAAATTTATTATAAAATATTTCTTTACCTCCAAATGTTTGTCTAATCCACTCATAAAGACCATCAGTGAAGATTTACCCCTCTTTCCAGAATATTTATTTTGATGCTTAATTATTCTGACCATCTAAAAACCTTTATTGATACATAGCCTTAATGTCCCTTCTTGGAAACAAACACCTTATTTATGACACACTGGGCACAGAGAACTGTTTATTCTCTTTCTATTTATATCAATCCTTTTTTACATGTTTCATGTCATATAAGCAGGTGCTTTCCATCCCAACCCTTTCTTCTCTTGATTGAAATACTCTTATGTGTTCTGTCCTTGATCACACAACATGCCCTTCAGCCTCTGGAGTCTCTCACATGGGAATACTTCTTCCTGCAAGTACAGTATCTAAAACTGGGTACCATATTTTGATCTGAGGACAAACATTGAATAGATGACTACATAATCAATTTAAATTCCCCGTGTCCCCCCTAGCTCCCCAAGTGTTACTTAACTTTCCATTCCTTAACTGTCGAGAGCGGATAACAAGATGTGTAGTAAAGTAATATGAAGTTAGGTCAGTGTAGCAGACCTAATCAACAGGAAATGTTAAAAATAAGTCTTCTAATTTCCTTTCTAAACTCAGTCAAGGTTCTAAACAAGGTTCTAAATAAGGCAGCAGACCAAGTTAAGGAACTGGTAAAGTAATAGAAGACAACTCATTTTCACAAGGACAGAGGCAAAATGAGACAATGCAGAAGAAGGTCAGCAAGAAAATGTTTCCAGGTGTCATAGCTGTGCTATGGACTCACTCTCTTCAAAGAGCCTTTTGATGCAGTTGCATGGGTGTTCTCTATAACTCCTTTAACTTTGGTGTAACCTGAGTGATCAAACATGCAGATAAAACCAGCAAATGCTCAGAGCAAACTATGGACAGTGGAAGGCATACAGGTGTCTCTAACTGGGGAGAAGAGGAGTGGTGGGGAGCCTGCCATTCAGCAAATAAAATGGGTCATTTCCCAGAAATCAAAGAAGGCCCCAGTCAGAAAGACTAAGAGTTCTCTCAAAGAAGGAAAGTCCAGAAAGCACTTTCCAAAATTCTCTGGAAAATTCCATTTTAATGTTGGCAAAAAGGAAAGAACACTGCTCTACTCAAGGTGAGGCTCTAAGTCTGTAGCAATCCCTTTTCAATAGCCAAAAAGCCCTGCAGACTTTACCACACATGCATAGGTATGTAAGTGCCACTGAAAAATGGCTACATCAGACACTCCATTAAAAAGAGGATGAAATGAGCTTTCCTACAGTGCCATAAAGATTTAGCAAAGAAAAGAGTTAGTAGGAGTAAATAGCATTACTAAGAGCCAGCTTCTATCCTGCTTGATTCCTTGTGCCATTTGACTAATTTCAGGAGTCAGGCACAGCTCAGGTCAGGGGAGAATTTGGCCCCCGTGAACTTTTTTTCTGGACTTTCAGGCTCCTACCTGGCTGCATCTGTAGAACTGGAAGTGAAAAACCATCCCAACAGAAGTGAAATAGAAACTAAGTAAAATAAAATCCAAGTACAAAAAATTAGAAAAATCAATCATTACACATAATAGATAATCCATTTGTTAGATTTGATTAAAACATGGGGGAAAATCACTGTAATTTCCACTTTCTGAGGAAGTTTGTTAGGCCAGTCACTGGAGCTGTGGGTAGTACGCTCTCTTCCTTACAAACTACTGGCCTTTCTTTGTTCCCAGCTAGTGAAAAAGTCAGTGAAGAACAGCCAGTTCTGGTGACGTTTGTGGAAAACAAGCAAGCACCTCTTGCCCATGATGCAACAAGCTTTAATATTGCTGCAACATGGGAAGTGTCAATGGAATTTGTGGCTCAAAAAAACCCTTCATCCACATTTAACCCACTCATTCACTGAAACTTGTAACCTGAGACTTGCTTAGACAGGAATAAACTAGGCAGGCAAAAATGGAGAGACATTTATGTATCAAACCAGGACAGTTTATCAGGACATTTCACTATGTATTGGACAGAATAATTGATAGGCACAATGCCTTGGAAGCTACTTTCTCTTGCAGGAATATTAAAAATTATTATTTTCCTCTGACTTCCTATGAAGCCATATTATCATGAGAACACCTCTAACCAAGAAATTTCACAGATTAGAAGCTAGGTTTGAAAACTTTGTGAGCACCTGCAGCCAATATTCACAGTTGGAGTAAATTGTGGGTGTTCATTGACTCGATAACCAGAGTTAAGAGTTGCTGAGCCATTCCACACATCTTTCAAGTACAACACATCAGCCTGAAGCTAGAAAGAAAAAAATGCACTTGGACACATAAGACTAATCTCTCATTTGTAGGAAGCCCAAAATGGTCCACACAAAGCAGATTCATAACAAGCAACTCTGATAGCTGCAATTTCTGGGTACAAATTCTGCCAAGGAGAAGAATCTTGTCCAGAAAGTTTGTTTGTGCAAAACTGTAAGTAGTATATCACAAACTGGGTTGAAGCTCTTTTGAAAATGTAGCAACCTGTTTTATTCATCTCTCTTTCTCAGATGGGGAATATTTTGCTAATTATGTAGTGGACTGCACAGCATTCTACTGAGTAACAAACTCAGTTTTCTGACAGCTGTTACTGTACTTTTATGAGACCTTGATCCTTTAGAAGATACTGTGCTGTCTCAGACAGTTATATTAAAACCTTTTTCTCTGAGAACAAAATCTGAAAAAGAGGAATGAGCATTTGGGTTCTTCTCCTCTAATAGGCTTCTGAAAGCACCAGGTCTTGCAAAAATCATTCCCATCAGTTATCTTTTCTCCAAGAAGCATATGGTCCCACAGAATAAATATCTGCTCTGTCCTTTCTTGATGCGGGTGAGTTTTGCAAAGTGCTTTTGCATTGCATTTAAGGAAAGATTACAATAGCAAACAGGAACAATAGGCATATCAGCTGGAAGGCAAAAATAGACAATGACACAATGCAGGGAGTAGGGTTCGTAATCATAAGGATTTTTGCAAGTGTAGTCACACAAATACTTAGTTGGTGGAAAGTGGGCAACAGTTCAGATCTTAAGAATATTTTTATAGAGGAGAGAAAGAAAATAGCCAACAGTTGCATACCCAAACTGGAGTAAACAGACACATATGCAAGGAATCTGCACATGCAGAAAGAGGAGGCATGTAGAAAGACAAATTACTATTTTGGGGGTCAAGATGAGAAGAGTTTTCAAAATCTAAGTCGGAAGAAAGCTGTCAAACTCTTTACCTCCTTACATGGTTATTCTTTTTCTTGAAAGAACATGTAACACAATCACAACTCCACTGTAACTTGGACATATCAGAAAAGAAAGAAAGAAAGAAAGAAAGAAAGAAAGAAAGAAAGAAAGAAAGAAAGAAAGAAAGAAAGAAAGAAAGAA
>JAOXNG010000012.1:113848665-113859327 GCA_028566535.1 Scolopax minor | reverse complement strand
TCACAATGACACTTCGCAGCGAAGACACTTGGCCATTATGATGTCACTAAGACACTTCCCAGCAAAGACACTTGGCAGTTATTATGTCACAATGACAATTCGCAGCGAAGACACTTGGCACTTATAATGTCACAAAGACACTTCCCATCAAAGACACTTGGCCATTATGATGTCACTAAGACACTTCGCAGCAAAGACACTTGGCCATTATGATGTCACAAAGACACTTCCCAGCAAAGATATTTGGCACTTATGATGTCACAATGACAATTCGTAGCGAAGAAAATTGTCACTTATTATGTCACAAAGACACTTCCCAGCAAAGACACTTGGCCATTATGATGTCACTAGGACGATTCCCTGCACAGAATCGTCAAAAAAAAAATTTATTCATTCCATCTTAAAAATACCACCTGTTCAAACTTTTGAGTTATAACTTGGTTTCCTTATTATTCAGTCACTAGAAATGTACAGCATGGACATGATGTATTTGCGTAATGGCATGATGCTGTTTTCTTCCTTCGCTCCAGAACGTAACCCAGCTATCGCCTGACGGTCCCTTGCCACAGCTTCCTTTGCCATATATTAACAGCTCAGCAACCCGTGTTTTCTTTGGACATGATCGAAGACCAGCAGAAGGTTAGAAAATTTTATGTAAACAGATTGAAGTCCCTTATGTATAGAACCAAAATATATGTGAGAGTTTGGTGTCATGTAAAAAAAAAATAAAATCTATCATAGTGTAAAAGTAACGTGAAAAGCTAACTTCTTAAATCTGATTTTGAAAGAAAAACTTAAGCTTAGCATCTACTCACTAGATGTTTTCAAACTTCCTTTGTAAATACAAAATCTGCATTTCCAGATGTGCTGACTTCCACTATTTTTCACAGCTGGAAACCTTCAACGCAAGTCTGTAGTGAACTTCATGAAAGGGGTTATTAATGTTTTAGCAAATACTAGATGCCAATGCTAGAAATTAGCTTTACAGCTCACATTCAGGAATGAGTGCTTCAAACATTTCACCCAAGAGAAAGTTAAGTAAGCTGAGGGGAAACTATTGTATAAGCTGGGGTTGTGCTGTGGGGCTGTATTTTGTCATAAAGTAAAAATCTCTAAACAGAGTATACTATGTAGCATGCTAAAAATCTTAGGGTTCCATGATCTGAAAATAGAACTATAGTCAAATTATCCTTAGTGTTGTCTTCCATGTGTGTATTTGAAAGTGTCTTATAGTTCACTGACTTAAATCAACTGTAACGTAAAAATGTTAAATTCTTGATCACTGACATATTTTAACAATACTTACCTTGCAACTGTTGTGTGCCGCTGTTTTAATCTTCTAAGATTGCCTTACTCATACCAGGTGAAAAGCAGGCAGCTACACATGTAAGTCTGGATCAGGAATATGACTCGGAATCATCGCAACAGTGGAAGGAGCTTGAGGAGCAGGCTGTTTCTGTGATAAATAAAGGAATATTACCTTCAGGCTTTCAACCAACACAGTTCTGTTTAAATCGCTACTCAGATAACTCCAGATTTCCCCTTGCTGTGATAGAAGGTAAAGTTAAGATTTATATGCTTCAGAAATCAAGTGAGGTAGATAAATTTGTACAGTATTTCCTGTGTTAGTGTAGCTTTAAATCAAGCTTCTTGTATAAGTTGTTTTCACAGGAACTGTTTGAGTTAGGTGAGGCTTCAGATTGTGGTGAGGATAGCCTGTTGTCATTATTTTCTTACGCTTTTTCAATAGAGCCAATAACTGTAGAAGTGTCCTTCCGAAACCCTCTGAAAGTTCCACTTCTTTTGACTGACCTCTCATTGCTGTGGAAGTTTCAACCTAAAGACTTCAATGTAAAGCGTGATGGAGAAACAAAAGAGCTGGTAAGGAAAGCTTCATTTTTCAAAGCAAACCAAATGGCTACAATTAGAGAGCACATATAAACTTAAGTCTTCGCAATTCTGTAGTTTGAAAACAGCTGATTTAAGTGTAGATTTTAAAAAGGGATAAAAAATAAAGCAGCTACTGAATTTCTTTATGCATTGTGTAGAATATCCTAGACCTATAAGGCACAAAGCAGCCAAGTTAACAAACATACTGTAATGAGTATTGTAAAGCTTAATGCGAAACAAAATACTTCCCACGTTTCATTGTCTGTGTAGTACGTATATTTTGAGTCACACTAGCCTTGACCAGCAGTAATTACTTACAAGGTCAATAGGTTTAGTATAAAATACTTTTACTGGAGCTACTATTCATAATGAAATGGGTGTCCTGAAAAACTGTGCTGGTGTGTGGCATAAGAACATCTTGCTGTCTCATCGAGACAGCAAAATGAAAACTTATTGTATTAAAAATCAATGTTTTGATTACTTTAGATGAACTACCTACTACTGTTAAATTAAACACTTGAGCTAATATTGCCAAAACTTCCTCTGAATGACTGTTCTCCATTCATATTTTTAAGGTTTTAACGTGTTCTAATACTGAAACTCCTTAATTTAGTTTCCTGGCCAAAAGCATTTGCAGCATAGTGATCTCTAAAGGTGCTGTAAGTGTTTACCAGAGTTATGAACATGGTTTCTATATAAATAAACCTCAAGGATTACCATACACTTTCCCTTCTGTTATGCTTTGAACTGCTACATTAATGATATAATAAATACTTCTGTGACTATTAGTGAAATTGATTGGGAATAGTTCCAATTTATAGTGGTAAATGAACTGCTGGTAAATGAATATAGTGGTAAATGAACTGGTCTGAACTGCTTGCAGTTTGAAACTGGCATGCTTTTTTTTCCCTTAAGCACTTCAGGAAAGGTGTGGGAAGTAATACTTATGGCACTTTTTCTGCCCAGGAGTAATACTATCTGAAAAGCTGCTTCTTCTTTTTAGGGAGCATGTGATGATGATATGATAGGAACTGAAGCAATAGCAGAATTTTTAATTAATAGTGAGGAGACAAAAGTGGTAAGTACTATACTCTGTTTTAAAAACAGTCTTTTCAGTGTTGACTTTCAGGGTGGAGTTCAAACTTGTTATGCTCTGAACTTAATGCTAAACTTGCAGAAGACATTGATATGAGTTACTGGGAATTCTGATTCTCATTGAAATGTATAAATATCTGAAGGGATGATGCAACAGGGCAACAGATAGTGGGCACAGACTAAAACATGGGAGGCTCCATCTTTCCATCTGAGCATCAGGAAACACTTTTTTTTTTTTTTTTACTGTGATGGTGGCTGAACACAGGCTGCCCAGAGTGATTGTGGAGCCTCCATCCTTGGAGGTAGCAAAAGCCTTTTGGACATGGTCCTGGGCAGCTGCCACAAGGTGGCTGTACTTGAGCAGGTGAATTGAACAAGATGACCTCCAGAGGTCCTTTCCAAGTTCAACTATTCTGTGATTCTGCCTTGGGCAATGTTCATTTTTTGTTAAAACTTAAGATTCTTTCCTAATGTAATGAGCACCTCTTAGCTGTGGAGTGGTTTAGTAATTTCTGTGTATCCAGTAAGTGATCTGTAGTTATTTTGTGCAGTTATATCTGACACAACTATAAGGTAAATATAACTGTGAGTGTCTTTAGCAATTGGACATTTAAATGTAGTAATACTTTTTTCAAGTAGCAACAACAACAAAAATTTAACATATCTCCACAGGCAAGACTAAAGCTCTTTCCCCATCAAACAGGGGAGCTACATATTCTGGGAGTCGTTTATAATCTTGGCACTGTTCAGGGTGCTGTGACATTAGATGGGATAGATCCTTCTGTTGCATTACAGACAGGTAAGTGTGTTATTCCCTTAAGTTGTGTGTCTCTGGAAGGGGGACATGTGGCGTAGAACGAAATTCTAGTGTTCAGTGTTTGAGTATCATGATGTAAGGCCTTCCTTCAGGTAAGGATGTAGAAAAAATTGGAACAGGAAAAGAATGAATTGGCACCTGTAGGAACCCCACTAGAAAGGAAGTAGCCTCTGCCAATGTTCCTTTTAAATATGGAAATTCTGAAACCATTAACAAAAAATCAGAATTTTAAGATTCTCTCTGTTCTATATTGAATCTCTGACAATTCTCATTGACTCATTTGCCATTAATTTTTCTTCTGGGTCTTTTTGCTTTGTTAACTTTCAGCTTTTGTGGATATGAAGTTCTTTGCATAGATTCCCAAATTTAAAATTAGCTGATAATATATTTTTTTTGGCATTTTGTCTTCATTTTAGTTCTTTCCCTTCTATTAACATATAAATGACTTACTAATTGCATGTTACTTGATGTATTTTGAGTAATTCGTCTGAAACTGTCTCTTAGACGGAAAATTTAGTTTTTTGGGGAAATTAAACAGCATGTTTGAAAGCATCTAAAAATCAAAGCTTGTTTAGCTATTGGCAAATTGGACACTTCTGGAATTAAAAACATTTGGAGAGTGGTGGCCTCTCTTTGAATGAAATAAAAATGTTTTGGGTGACTCTTTTCTTGCAACTTGGCAGAACTTGAGAAAGGATATAAATACCTTCATGTTACACCTCTCCTCCCAATTGTAGTCAAACTATAAAAGGTCAGAATAAGTCCCCAGAAATGAGTAACTGGCCCTCTGAACTCACAAGAGCAATGTGTAATCTGTGACACTAAACTATGAATAGCTCTGTCAGTGATGCTGCTTAATCAATGAACACTGCATGTGCTCAATAGCAGAAAAATCAAAATTATTTTTGAGATTTGGTAGGAAGTATTGGATCATTTCTCAGAAAATAGGAGTAACTTTATAAAAAAAACAGTCAACCTTTTAAAATACTGTTTCAGGAAAGTTTGTCTCCAACGGGTTATCTGTACGAGGACGACAAGAGTTAGAAATCCAAGGGCCTCGACTTAATAACACAAAAGAAGAAAAAACATCTATTAAATATGGACCTGATCGACGTTTAGATCCCATTATTACAGAAGAAATGCCTTTGCTGGAGGTATGTAGCTACTTTCAGTCAGCATTTTGAGCAAATAACTGAATCCAGAGCTTATAAACGTAATTCTAACAATTAGCCAGAAGTCTAAGACTTTAAGGCTAAATTTTTCCAGTTAACTTCTGATCTGTCAGTGTCAAACTTGTGGGGATTTTTTTTTTTTCAAGTGAAACTTGAGGCCTCTAAAATATTATGCTTCTGAAACTGCTATATATTATTTAAGATTTCAGTTGGCAACAGCTTTTGCAGCTGAATTTCAAGGTGAGAAGGAGCAAACAGAGAAGCTTTTTTATGTTTGCTTGTCATTCATATAGAATAGTTCTTCCAGTTTTAGTTAATTAAAACAGTGGTTTTCTTTACTGGGATTATTAAATGGTATGAGTTGCTGCTTAATGACAACACTCTATAGAATAGAGTATTTCAGTTGGAAAGGGACCTATAGTGATCATCTATTCCAACTGCCTGACCATTTCAGTGCTGACAGAAAGTTAAATCATGCTATTAAGAGCGTTCTGAAATGCCTCTTAAACACTGACAGGCTTGGTGCATCGACTACCTCCTAGATTTCAGGAAACCTGTTCCAGTGTTTGGCCACACTTTTCTAAAGAAGTGCTTCTTGGTGTCCACTCTAAACCTCCCCTGGTGCAGCTTTGAGCCCTTCCCATGTGTCCCACCACTGGGTACCAGGGAGAAGGGTACAAAGTGCTCAGTACCTCCCTCTCCACTTTTCCACCTTGCGAAGATGTAGAAAGCAATATAGTTTAAATATATTGGTTGGGGTTTTTTTTAATGCCTGTTCAAATCTTGGCTCAATGTTCAGGTGTTTTGTTTTTTCCTGTTCTCTCCCATACAGGTGTTCTTCATAAATTTTCCTACAGGGCTTCTGTGCGGAGAAATCAGGAAAGCATATGTAGAATTTGTGAACGTAAGCAAGTGTCCTCTTACTGCACTGAAGGTTGTGTCCAAGCATCCAGAATTCTTTACTTTTGGTGGAAATACTGCTGTTCTAACGCCACTAAGTCCTTCAGCATCTGAAAACTGTAGTGCTTACAAGACTGTTGTGACAGATCCTACCTCTGTGCGTACAGCACTGCTCTCTTCAGCTTCTTCTGCGGACTTTGGGGTTGGCACAGGAGGTCAGCCTGAAGTGATACACGTCCCACTTCCTGATGCTGTTCTTCTTCCTGGGGCTTCAGTTCAGCTGCCAATGTGGTTGCGGGGACCAGATGAGGAAGGCGTTCATGAAATTAACTTTTTGTTTTACTATGAAAGTATTAAAAGACACACAAAAATGTGGTAAGGTTTTTATCTACTTTTTTGTCATACATATTAGAGAAATTACAAATGTTGTAAGCATACATGTAAATCTTAGTAAATTTCTCTCAACTGCTGCGATGATGTAAAAAGTGGCCTCTTAACTGATATTCTAAGCAGTATTTTTTTGTCTACTGTGTGATCTGATTTCCATATGAAATTACATAGCCTACACTGCTTCCATCAATGTGGTAATTAATAAATTAATTCAGTAGAATGAGGGTTAATGGAATGCTGTTGAAACAAACTCTTTGTATTTAGTTTCTCTAGAAGCACATCTTTCTGAGCATACGGGGGAAAAATTGTTACCTGTTTCTGCATACTGTAGAGCAATCTTGTTTACTTCGAACGAAAGATTTTGTTCTTACTTAAAATGTGGCTAGTAATTGTATTGTGATGAAAGTTACTATCATTGAAGGGGTTAAATACCGTGTTTGGCTTGCATGCTGTTGTATAGTTCATGTTTGGACCATCTTGAGACACCACGAGCTAACTTTCTTTGAAAGGTAGCAAGTTGACTTTTTGTGTCACTTATTCCCAAGTCCTACTCATCTTTTGAGCCTTCCTAGCCTGAGAGAACTCTTTTGAGAAACCTTTTCCTGAAATATTCTGAGGTGAATAGACCTTAGTTCAGAAAGCGGAGATTTCTAAAATGCCAAAGTTAACTTTTCATTTGGCTTTAAGCTAGTGTGTAGGAATAGAGATTTCCACCCCCAACCCCCCCTACAATGTAGTTACTTCTTTTGTTTTTTAAGAACTCTCTGAGTTCATAGTATTCAGCAAGTGAGGTGTTTCAGAGACTGAAGGGGAATATACTTGTTCCCTGCTGTATTGAAGTTTCCAGCAATGTATCAAGCTTTCCAGGATCTTAAGTAATGTGGTCTTGTTTAACAGTGCTCTTTGTAGACTGAGTATGCATTTTAAATTTAAAAAAAAATGTATAGTTTGTGCCACTTGAAAGCTGTACAGGCATCTGTATATCTGTTTGAAGATTACTACAAAACTGTTAAGTTTATCCTATAGATTGTGACATTATGTGAAGTAGAGTTTAGGAAACCACTGGTTTGTTTTTTGTTTTTTTCCCAAAACAAATATTGCATGATGTTTTAGCATATTTAGTAGGTCATGCATATCAAACTTCTACATGCCTCTAATGTTTCCAGGTGGAAGTTATGGTAACCCAAACTTCTGTGTGGGAAAAGCTCATGTGTTTTGGTAGTTTCCAAGAATGGAAGTTTATTCATCATTAGAAAAAACATGGAGATGACTTTTGTAAAAGGCTTGCTGGCCTGCAGGTTCAGTGTGTCTGGAAAAAAATATAGTAGTGATGGTTCTAGAAGTAAATTTTTGATTTTCTCAGTTCAGGGGAATTTGTTGAATGCAGTGGTATTCTGTCTAAATGCTTTTTAGTAAATATTGATGCAGGAAGTATGATGGACTAGTGGTCCACTTACGGTTTATTTACTCAAACTATTTTACAAAGCCCATGATGGCATTAAATAGTTCAATTCCCTTTGCCAATACATACCTTTTTGCTTTTACTGTGCCAGTTACCTTACCTCAGAAATACCTTCGATGCATTTTTCATCATGCTGACATATGAACCTTTTCCTACAGCTCTTCAAAATGTCTAAAAGTGCATGTTTGAACAGCACCTACCCATGCAGCGTGATTGTTAAAAATACTTTTGAAAGAAAGCTAAAAAATATCTCTTTGGTTAAAAGGAGTGAATTGTCTAATGGCCTTAAATATTTGATAGCAAATGTAAAAACTAAACTTCTTGATGACAGGTTCTGGACAGCAGTCCTGGTTGTTCAGAATGCCTTTTTTCTACTTGTTGTTTCTTCCCTTCCTTCCTAGTCACAGAGTATTAAGGCACACAGCAGTTATTTGTACTAGCCGGTCTCTGCACATTCGAGCCACCGTCTGCAGAAGTAACGCGCTTGAAGATGAAGAAGGCAGAGGGGACAATATGTTGGTGTTTGTGGATATAGAAAATATCAACACTGTAAGTTCTTAGAATGAAACTTCTATGTTTACACTTATTACCAAGTTATAAAAGCCATTTTTGCACATTGTCTGTTGTGATCTGTTGGCTTAGCAGACTAAAATATGGTACCATGGTAATTTAAATGTACTCATTTTTGTAGTAAAGCTGCTTCCAATTTTTCAACCACAAAGCGAGGTAACTGAATCATCTGTTTATAGAATCCCTCGACACTCAGGTGGTAGTGGAATCACTGAGCTGATTTGTCATTTTGTTTTAAAGGTGTGTACACTGTCTTTTTTTTCCTTCAGCTACAAAAAAGAATATTGTTCACTCCTCTGAGGACGGAGGAGTCTTTATATATAAAGTACTTACCAAGTTAACATTGTGTGAGAATTAATTTTCTACTACCACCTCTCTCTAAGAAAGGAAACCAATCCTGAAAGCTATTTTTCACTGTGTGTATATGTAAATAAAAGTTCTTGAAATTCTGGGATTTATCACCTAAGTGTTCCTAAAGAAATCTTAAAAACTAAGTGGCCTTGCTGGCAGTGTTCTGCATTGGAGTTGAAAGCCTAGGTTATATAATAGTCATCTTAATCTAAAATACTAGCTTGCAGGTATTTGGGGGTTCTTTGTTTCCTCTTCGTGTTTCCTCTTTGGCTTTATTTACTGGAGTTGGAAGCTGCTGTGAGCTGGGACTGTTGTGGGTTTTTTTTTTTTCTTTACAGTGGTTCTTAAATCTCTTCTTGTCTGTCCTTAGCACTGTATTATGGATGGTGTGAGTAATGATTTAAATTAAGATTCTAACAGTGCCACCTTGTAGTGAACATGTATGTGATGTAGAACATCACAATGTGACTGGTCTTATTTAACATAACTTTTGTTTCTTCCATAGAGTGAGACTGGTGTTAAAGAATTTCACATAGTGCAAGTTTCAAGTAATAGCAAGCACTGGAAGCTTCAAAAGTCTGTTAACATCTCTGAAGACAAAGGTGTGTATCAGTGTTAAGTTTAACTGAGCAACTGAGTATTTGATAAG
This sequence comes from Scolopax minor, assembly GCA_028566535.1. Lineage (NCBI taxonomy): Eukaryota > Metazoa > Chordata > Aves > Charadriiformes > Scolopacidae > Scolopax > Scolopax minor. The sequence continues at coordinate 113,850,031 of JAOXNG010000012.1, read as the reverse complement.
TGCTCTATGCAGTTACTAGAAATGTACTGTAATTGCTAGTACTGTATCCTGCCTTAGCAAATGCAAGCTGCTAACTTTTGAAAAGGCTAACTGTCCTGGGCAAAAAAAAAAGTGCTATTACTGTATCTAACAAATGTTGTTATTACTTGTATGCTGACATTTTATGTAAGTAAAAATTACTCTAGGCTTGTATTCCTCCTGTATTAATATTGAGGGTGAACTAGTCAGAAAACTGAGTCTTTTGTCTTCTGTTCCTTCCTTCCTTCTTTCTTTATGTTTCATTATGTATCTTTATGTATTATGGCTCACTTCCTGCTCTAGAAGTAGATGGAAGGGGTCATCAGAAGATGCATCTTCTTTACTACTAAACAGTCAGAGAAAATGCATCATCTTTCCTCTCATACAGTTGCTGTGCTTAATTAGCTATGAGTATTGTCAGCGTGTGTTTTATTTGTGAACTTTAAAGCCTGACTTTTTACTAATGAGGAGGGACTCATTATGTTGAGTGGGAAAATATCTTGCAACCTTTTTCTTTCAGATACTAAACTTGCTAGCAGAGAGCGAGCGAAGTTATGCTTTAAAGCAGTAAGATGCAAAAACTCAGAAGGTAGGTTCTCTTCTGAATATGGTAACTTCTTGGAGAAAATACTATTTGGATGCTGTATGCTGAATTTGTAACTTCTCATGATGCTGAAACAATGCCTTCTCTTTTTATCCCTCAGAAAATTACACATTTGCAGACATTGTCTTTGGAAATGAACAGGTAGGTGAACTGGTGCAACTGCATATTTTGACTTGTACAAGGTATCCCTGTCATGTGCGAGTATCTCAGTGAAAGCCTTTTAAAAATTTAAAATGGCAACAGTGCTTAGTAAAAATATGAAATCTTATTCTAAAAAAATCTGGAAACCTCTAATAGATGTAGGTACCAGAATTTCAAAACTACTAATGTAGTTATCCGTAAGTCTGTTTCTTTGGTTTTTCTAAAAAAACAAACAAACAAAAAACCCAAAAAACCAACAAACAAAAAACCAAAACAAACAAAAAACCCCCCAAAACCTTAAGATTCTAAACTACCAAGATCTTTTTGATCTTTTAAAGGATACAGGTATTGTTTGATGGAGAATCCTTTTAGTAAATGATCTTGATACAGTGAATGCTTTTTCAAAATCTGAGGAAAATAGTTCACTTACATCAGATCAGACACGCACATTAGCGTAGTGCATTTAGTTAGCTAGATGTTAGATTGCTTATTTTATCCTGAGTGTATATTATTTCATGTATATATCTAGCTTTTAAAAGCCAAAGAATACTTTCTCAGTGCCACTTATTTTTATACGCATATAAATTGAAGTTAGGACTAAAA
>JAOXNG010000012.1:113774691-113786466 GCA_028566535.1 Scolopax minor | reverse complement strand
CACTATATTAGTATAAAAATATAATAATTATTGAATGTCCATTTAAAATTTTTTCTACTTCTAGTTACTTTTTAGGCATATGTTGATGTCACTAACATGATTTGAAATTAAATAGTATCTACCAGTTATCACAAATACTTTACGTTTAATATTGAATTCTTAGACTCTATTCATTTATTGGTTTTACCTCCTCCCAACCTGCTTCTCCATCTGCTGCATACTATTTTCTACCTACCTTTTAAAGCTAATATATACAGTGCAGAGAAATAGCAAAGCATTGAATACTTAGGGAAAATATTATTTGGGGAGGATGGAAGAGCTGAAATCAATAGAAGACTATCTGACGGGAGAAAACGAGAGATTTATGATGTATATTCACAATGACAATAGTTTAACTGAGAATGTGACTTTTAAATCAGTATGTTGAAACTGATAATTTGAATGTAGATGTCCAGACCTTAGTTGTAACCTGCTTTATGGTAATTAACACACTATTGAAAGTTAAAATTTGAGAAATAAATAGTGGCTTTTTTTAAATTTAATGCATTTCTTGTGTGTTGGTAAGTTGTTCTAGCTCTTGAGGGAAGGAGTGAGAAAAATACAGGTAAAGTATTTTTCAGATAAAATATTTTACCAGTAAACACAGTTAAAGTATTTTTAAAAAATATCATTATGTAATTCATCAGCCCAGACAAAATAATAAAACAAACCAAACAAAAAACTTTACTTTATCCACCTTTCTAACAGTACTTCTTTTGCTTTTAAATTATAAATTGATTAAATAGGTTTTTTTTAAAGTCCTTCTTTATGTAACCCTCTCAGAGCTGTTGACTATTGATGTGCAAAATTAATCACTGTACTTAACTCTATGATTACTACAAAGGTCTGCAAAAGGGTAGATGCTTGGAAACTGCTTAGGTGGCAGGGGGCTGGAGGTTTAGCAGCTTGGGATTTCATGACTAAAATGGCTTTACTGGTCCTGAGAAGGCAAAATTTTATTTAAAAAATTACTGTAAAAGAATACCAAGAAGTATTTGCAGTGCTCAGAAGGATGTAGATTTCCAACCACTACAAATAAGAACTATTGGAACTGAATGTTCAGGTGATCATTGAAATGTTGTTTCATGGAGGTGTTTGTTTCTTTTTTTATTACCAAGGATCTGGTTATTTTTACTTCATTGTTTCCCTTATCTGTTTTTATTTTCTTGTTTTGATAACACACAGAAGGCTGAAACACTTATTCTTACAGTTCTTGATAGAGCACAGAGGTGGTACACTTGGCTTTACACGAGCTCTGATGCTGGAGGAATGTCAGAGAGGAGCTGAGTAGAGTGGGCTCTGGGGACTACCGTTTCCATAACAGAAAGAGGGAAATAGGCTATGACAACCTTGAAGTGATTTTCATTGGCAGTGGCAGGTGAAAACTGTGGTATTAATGGAACAGGGGTAAAGTGACAAGCAAGAGCTACATTGTCAGCAGCAGAACAAAACATCTTGACGTTTCTGAGTGAGTGAGAGCTTGTTTATCCATCTGGAAAAGTGGGGGCTACTCTTATCAAAGCCAAATTTGGGGTACGGTTGGATACTCTCTGAATGAGAGACACTGCATATATTGAGAATATTAGTCTGGTTTTGTATGGAACTTGTGCCAAGCCAAACATGTCAAGCTGTGCTGCTGCTTCATTGTGAGCTGCTGTTGTGGTGGGGATGGACCGAAGGCCTGTTGCCATCCACGGTGATCAAGCAGGAGACAGGAACTTTCTTTTTGCAACAAGAAACTTAATGGAAGCAAAGAGAAAGTGAGAAATGACCACCAATGGAAAGGTATTTACCATTAGCTGAGGCAAAAGTCTGTGAATATATCTGGAAAATTTTGCTGAGTTTTTGTCTTGGTAACTTTTGTCTTGTGGTAACTTCAGTTTGCCAAGAACAGCTCCAGATTACTTTTCTAATATTGGTGAAGACAATACAGCAACAACATCGGTGAGAGGCAGAAAAACAAACAATAAAAAAAGATAAGCCTTTGGTAGACATTTTTCTTTCTTTCTTTCTTTCTGGCTGTGCTAGAAGACAGATCCACCTAAGGTCTTTGCCCTTAAATTGTGTGATGTGTTAAACCCTGTATATGAGAGTGTCTATGTATCTGGGTTTGGCTCTAGCAGGTGTATTGCAATTTTGTCAGATGTTTCTGTCCTCACTTTGATCCTGCACTCATCCTCCTGGGCAGCAAGGTCTGAGTTCCGTCAATGGGCCTGATCCCATAGCAGGCGCCTTGAATGCAGAAATGGCAGAGGACAGTAAATGGTAACTCTGGCATTTCTCTGAGTTATGACAGTATGTATCTCACAAACGATGTGAAGACAGATGACAGATGCTCTTTTCCATTAGTGTCACTCTCTTCACACAGAATTTTGCTGAACAATATCCCATTGACTTGACTTGTCACACGGTATATCTCCTTGTTGAAGAATTTATACTGACACCGTTTAGTTACATTCAGAGTTGGCACATAGGATACCTGAAATACAGACTCTTTTAAATTTAATAACCCACTTCCTGAAATTTGAGAGTTCAATCTGTTGCAGTTTAAGGGAGTTGACAGGAGTTCTACACTAAGGAAAGAGCTGCTCACTAATATTCAAGCCTTTACTCTCTCATATACTTTGCTAATTTATAGGCTGGAGAAGCACAAATTTCTATAGAGAGGTTTACAAATACACTCAATAAGACAAACTTATAAAGGTGGAGGGCAGGGATGGGAAATAAAATGGGAATGCCTGTGGAAGAAAGAAAGAGAGAATGTATTTGGCTCATCTCTACCTAAAGTTACAAATCAAGTGGTACAAATAATTTTTAGAATTTAATGCATACATACACATATATTATACATTCTTGTCTCTACTTATTAGTTATTCTCTTGCTCTTCCTACATTTCTCTTTTTTCTGTTGTTGTTTTTTCTGTTCTTTTTGGAGTTTTTTGTAAGTGTGTAGATTTTGGGGGTTGGTTTGTTTGTTTGTTTGAGGTTTATATTTGCAGTTCTGTAGACCTTTGATGGTCTTACTAGATGATCTTAAAGGTCACTTCCAACCTAGACAATTCTATGATTTTAAGATTTCCTACCTTGGTTGCTCTGGTTGTTGTAAAATGATGATAAGAAGTACTCTGGAACAAACCTTATTGAGCCAAGTCAAGTTTCCAAAATTTAATGCGCACTTGCTCAGCAATTGCATTTTTAATGTCGTGACATTCCTATATTTAGATAAGTCTCTCCAATTAATAGAAATTGGTTTACCTCTGCATAAGTTCTAGGCTGCAATTTCATCTGTAAATTACACAGAATCTCAATGTGGTTGAAGTTGGAAGGGACTTCTGGAGGCTTCTGGTCCAACCCCATTCCTCAAGCAGAGCCACGTGGAGCCAGTTGCCTAGGACCATGTTGTTTTTTCAAATATCTCCAAGCACAGGGACTCCACAACCTTCCAGGGCAACTTGTGCCAGTCACCCTCACTGTGACTGGCAGTCACAGTGAAAACATTTCCTGATGTTCAGAGGGAACCTCCTGTGTTTCAGTTTGTGCCCATTGCCTCTTGTCTTAGCTCTGGGCACCACTGAAAAGAGCCTGGCTCCTCTACCCAGGCAAATTAATTATTAATTCTGAAAATAACATAAAATAAAATTCTCCCTTTTTTTTTTTCCCCACAAAACAGCCTACAGACTTGCAGAGAGCTCAGATAGTGTCTCTTTAGATACTGAATTTCTAATACCATGCCCTGTTTGTTTTTCAGATGGGCCCATCTTTTGGGAACTCGACATTCCAGTCCAAAATAACAGAATCAGCTGACATTGTTGTTGCAATATGTTATATGGTATTTGGTAAGTATGATTTCATTTTATGAGTGTTTATAGAAATTTGGCCCAATTTAATACAGTAAGGATACTTGACAAGTTTCTTTCCAACACAGATTAACTTCTCTATATTCATAAAAAGCAGGGGGAAAAAAAGCATAGAGTAAAATCATTAAAAGGTTTTTAACCTGTGATTTATGTTAGGTACAAAAACTTTATTTAGTATTAGGAATATAAAATGGATAGGAGTGCTGGGTTTTGATGCCCTGGCAATTCTTGGCATTCACATGATCATTATTAATTCTAAACAGGAAAGCATAACTTCCATTTGTCATTGCAAGCCATAGAACAACACATCCTGACTCCTCATAATGCCTGAAGTAAAATACCAAAAGTCATAATTATAATGTGCCCAGGAAAGGTGCTGGAAAGATCACATCTATCTCTAACATCCAATCACTGCCTTAGGAAGTGAGATTTCAGGGGAGGTGGCTGTGCTATTAGAGAGGAGACAAATTTATCTTCTGTTGTCCTGGTCTGATTCAAGAGAAAAGTCTGGATCCAATCCTAAAGATACTTTCAGCATAGCCATGAGCCAGAGGCCAGGAAAGGCAACCCAGACATCTGGCAGAGCAGTGGCCACCCTATCTAAGTACAGTCAGTAGGAACAACTGATGTCTGGTGCTTCAGAAGATGGTGGAAAAGAAAAACATAAAAGCCAAATGAACGCCCTAGTAGGGAAAAAAAAACCCTTCTTGGAATTTTCCTTTCTGGATCCCATGGCAAGCAGCCATGCTCAGATTTGGTAAAGCATTGCTTTTTCTAAAGGCATAAGGAACCACAGTGAGGTCCACAAAAGCACTTGATTTCATATGGCATTAATTAAGGCACCCTTCCCTTAATTCCCATGTTCCTGGCTCTCTCAAGCTTTTATGTTTGAAAGTGATGTTGTTAAAAGGATGCCTCAAACTCCCTCTGGTTTTTTGATTGATGTCTGACCTTCTAAACTGATGGTCATCTAACTTTGTGTATCCATTGAAGGTCTTAATCCTGATAATTTAAAGGTAGAGAGCCAATTGCTTATTTTATGCTAAATTACTTGCAGCCACCCTAAATTTCTTGGCAGGTCTCGTAGTAAAAACAGCATTCCCAAAGAAAAATAGTTCTGTCTACACATAGTAGATATCTGATTTAACTAAATTTTTCTCTTTCATGGACAATTCAACATTCTTGCTATATTGCTTATCATTATTAGGATCTGTAACAGGCACCTCTTAGAAAATGCCCGAAAGAGAAAGGAAGAAGGGTTGGTGAAGGGAGAGCTCTAAACCTGGAGCTGGAAAAATGTGTGCAGTGCCAGATGGATATGGGCTCTGGCTTAATTAATACCAGCTTTGTACAGGGAAAATGTTTTGGGGTTTTTTTGCAGGTTTTAATTTAAGAGATAAAATTATTCATTAGATCTTTTTAGATAATTTGGTGGACAAAACAGGAAGAAACCAGGAAGAATGATAAAAATCTTTTTTTAAAAAATTGAAATATAAAGAAGAGAAAAACACAAATATGAAAAACCAACAAGTTTATCCGATAAATGCTAGCTCTGATGACAGCACCTTATTCCTATGCAGTTAAAAAAAAAGGGGAAGGCAGAAAGTATCTCCCTCTTCATATTGTGTGTTTTTCTGCAGGAATATCCTCCTTGTGTGGGAACAGTATTCTCCTATATGTTGCCTACAAGAAAAAGAATTTGTTGAAACCAGCAGAATACTTCATTATTAACCTTGCCGTCAGTGACCTTGGTATGACTCTGACATTGTACCCTCTAGCTGTAACCTCCAGCCTTTCACACAGGTTTGTTCACTATGCACGTGATATTTAACATCCCCTGCAGGCTCTGGAGATCTGTGTCAGTGATGGAGGCTGAATTACTTTGTCACTTTGCTTGCCATAAAAGTGAGAATTAATTAGAGGGATAGAGAGAAGTATGCTCTGTAACAGCAGCTTTATGGGCTGCTGGTGTTAGTTAGCATTCATGTCTATTTGAGGTCACTATCTTCCTGATTTCTACAGGGATGAGAAGATTTTTTTTTTCCCACTTCCTGCTGCTTTTGTTCTTTGTGAGTAGTATTATTTAAGTGACATGGAAATGCTTCTTTTTTTTCCTTTTGGTGTGAAATTAGGTACCATTAAAATAAAACCCTGAATTTACTTGTGATCTCCAAAAGTAGTTAGTGTTAGTGATAAGGCATGGAAATGTAATGTTCCAGATTAATTTTTAGGCCAACACTCTGAACTTAGAACTTTTTCCTTCCTTCTCTGCTTTCTCCACGTGACTTCAGCCTTATGACATTGTGCAAGATCTATTTTTTGTGGTGCTCTTTTAAAGTTTGTGAGGCTTGGAAGACTCATTACTAGACCTCAGATCGTATTTGTATAACCCAAACACTATGAAAGTGTTTGAGAGAAGGGAACGAGATAGAAAATATAAAGGAAGATCAGAACTAGTTGGTTTGCTGTTCTCCATGGTTTGGGATACTATAGGGTGGTATTTGTAACATTTTGGTCTATCTCAGCTGCACAATGTCCCGCAACTGGACAGATGTGAATATGCAGTGCTGATTTGCCTTCCCAAAGCACTTTGCTGAGAAACCTAAGAATGTGTGCTTAATAACGTAATTAAGTGGAATATATTTAACAAAAGAGACAGAGATTACCTCACCCAGCATAACCCCTGGGTAATTTTTTCTCTTCAGTTAAAAAAAAAAAAAGTATTTGATTTGATGTGAAAAAAATCTCTCTGTCCTCCCATCTACTTTTCTCTTATTTTGGCATCAAAATGAAAAATAAAATAAAAACATCAAGTCATTGCTCAGTCTTTATCACATTGTTTTCTGCATTAAAATATTGCTAAATACATTGACTAATAGAGATGTATTCAAAATCTAGAATAGGCCTTTTGATATCTGCTGCAACAAATACTGCCAGTGTCTGAATAGAAAGGGCGGAGGTATAGTGATTCAGATCAAATTTTTACTCTGGAGAACCTTCAAAAGAGAATGTGTTGATTTTGATGATGTTGATTTAAAAATATACTTAAAGATAGCAGAAATAACAATAAGTAATATTATTTTATGACCTAGGTCTACTAGTGACAAACATTCTAATTTTCCTTTTCAGAGTTGTCATCATTAAGAGACACTGCTTTGTTTTATAAAAAGACTTAAATGTCTATCATAAAAATAAAGCAGGACATGATTACTTTACTGGCTCTAAGTTTTTTCAAATAAGAGTATCTTTTGTAGTTATCATTGACAGACAAATAATTTAATCATGCAGCTTTATTGAATTTTTAAGGATACAAGTGTAAATATACTTCTACCACTTTGTATTAAATTTAAAAAAGAAGGATAGCATCTAAGATTTAACTTTCTTGGTTATTTGCCAGCTGGCTGTATGGGAAACAGATTTGCTTGTTCTATGCATTTTGTGGGGTGCTGTTTGGGATCTGCAGTCTCTCAACACTGACATTACTGAGCACTGTGTGCTGCCTCAAAATTTGTTTTCCAGCTTATGGTAAGCTAAAGTTTCTGTCTTAAATTATTCAATTTTTCATAAGAACATAGACCACTGTTGCTGGGTTGCATATCCTAGAGTGTATTTTTATAAAACAGTTTACAGAAGAGATTTTTTTCATCCAGCCAAACAATTCTTATTTCTGTGATCATTGATAATTAACGATAGGGCTAGATATTTGTAATTGATTACTTTTAAGCTTTTTTAAATCAGGGTGATAATTTGGAAACATGGAATAAAAATTCCAATCTGAAAGCAAGGCTGACTTGAATAAGTTAATTTTTCAGAGTTTATTGCTAAATTTTGATAGAGATTTTTTCATATAGATTTATTTTGTGCTAAGAATCTTAAATGTATCAGAGAATTCATCTACCTCTTTTTTTTTTTTTTTGATAGTTTTGAACCCTGTTGTATTCTTAAAAACCTTCAATATGCTGTAGTAATTTGGAACACCTATGAAAATTATCTGTCTAAATTCCCCTGCTTAGCTGCCTGCATATGGGAAACTCCATGCAGACATGGCAACCATGCTGATCTTGTTTTGTGTCTTCTAGGGAACAGGTTCAGGAGAGAACATGGACAAATCTTGATAGCCTGTGCTTGGACTTATGCAGGAGTTTTTGCCTGTTCTCCCCTAGCTCATTGGGGAGAATACGGAGCAGAGCCCTACGGCACAGCCTGCTGCATTGACTGGCGTTCCACCAACGAAAATGCCGTGGCCATGTCTTACACCATAGTCCTCTTTGTTTTCTGTTTTATCCTCCCTTGTGGAGTAATTGTCACTTCCTACTCTCTTATTCTGGTAACTGTAAAAGAATCCAGGAAGGCAGTGGAACAGCACATCTCCGGACCAACCAGGATGACCAATGCGCAAACCATTACTGTCAAGGTATTTGAAAGTTCATCTTTGGCAAGCCATTTTTGGCACAGATGGGCAGCACTATTTGAGGACCAAGAAAAATTTTGAGGAGGGAATAAATATGGAAAAGAAAATTGGTCCTTACTGCGTTTTCATTTCAGACAACATTCTGGACTAGATGATCTCCAGAGATCCCTTCCAACCCAAACAATATTGTCTTGTGCAGAGGTACTGCATGGCAATGAGTTACTAAACATGCAAACAGTACTTGTGTTGTTTCTGGAAAGTGGTAATTAATCTCACAGAGCTTCATTACTTGTGAAAATTAAGATTTGAGACTTTTGATCGAAAAGAAGCTTACAAATTAGAGCACCAAGAGCACCACGTAGAAATGAGTTTGGGTCTCTTATGAAAGCCAGTCTGGTTTTAAGTGAACGAGTTCTGTTTGGCCAGCTGCAGACACCTGAGGAGATCCAGGCTTAAGCTTTCTACCATTAAAGATTTTAAATAGTATTGTAGACATCAAAGTCTTGTTTATAACTGACTGCCCTTTCCAGGAGAATATCAGCATATATTTTTTTAATAGACCAAAAAATAATAAGAGGAACTTTTCAGCTGACATTAGGTGTGGTTTATGTAATGTACCTCTTGAAAGATATGAGTGTTACTTCTTGACTCTCTTAATTATCTCCATTGAGAAAATCTTTAGTTTTTTTCTTGATTTCAATGAATCCTTCTCTTATTTCTCTAGTTTTTTTGTTTCACATGTCCTTCTAAGTATCTTTCTCACCACCCTTCAGTTTTCTGCTTGAAGTCATCTTTTGTCCTTATCTTCTCTCTGTTCAGGAATATGGTAACTCTCATTTGCAAATATAATTGGGTATCTCACAGATGTTCTGTATAGATGATCTGCTTTCTCTTTCTCATGCTAACAAAGGGTCTTTCTCTGACATTTCTCTTCAGATTACCAAGTGCAGTGTAGCTGCACTAGACATCTTAATCTGCCTTGTCTCTTCCTTTGAGCATCTTGGTTTGACCATCATGGAAAGCACCATCCTTCTGTCTACTGCATGGTCTTGTAACCTAAATATCTTCCCCAATCCAACCATTTTAAGAACTAAAAAGTTATGTCCACATCTTACCTACTCCTTCTTTTTAATATATCTTAGATAGAATATCTACCAACTAAAGCTCTTACATATATTTCTGCCCTGCTCCTGGATATTCAGTAGACTTTCTTAAGTCTTCCATTTGACTACAGGGTACTATCCTTTGACTCTAATTAACTTTTAAAAGCCTTCATAGCTTATTCTAATTGACTTCTGTATTCCTGTTCAGTGAGACCAAGAAGCTGGTTATACTGTATGCTCACAACACTCAGAAATGCATATGCAAGTTCAGTGCTACTTGTCATTCTTATGAGTTCTTCCTAATAAATACTAGCAAAATGAAAACGATATCTCTTTTGAAACTTCTTTTGTGATGTTAACACAAAAATGTCATGCTAGCATAGTATATCATACAGGTTGATATTGGTTGGGCTATAGGAACACTAGAAAAACTGGCAAGTATTTCTTCTTTTTATTCTCAGATTTTTTTCCCCTCAAAATTGCTCTGATCTTCACTGTAAACTCTGAGCTACTCTGAGACAACTTATCATCTGCAGAGAATCTCACCCTAGAATAATAATAATACAGACAACAAATAGTTATACATGATAACCCCTTTGAAACATCTGCTAAGAGGATGGTATAAGTCAAACTCATAAAAGCAGAAAGAAGTTTTTTGTTTTTCCTTAAAAAGTTTGCTAAAAGAGTCCACCCTGAATATGTCAATTTTGTGGTGTGCTTGGAATGATTATTTCTTGAACTGTAGTTCTCCCTGCTGGATTTGAGCTGCAATACACCCTACCTTGTAGTTCTTGTCAAATTAGAGATAGTTTATAGCCCATTATTCTCTGGCTTTTTCCATCCTAGCTCTAATACCAGGTCACTGTAACTTAGGAGCCCTGGTCAGGTTTGGTCTGTGCCTCTATCATCTGATCCAGCTTAAGCTGTAGTGCTTGGACATTGCTTTTGTCGTGAAAAGCTAAATCCAGGAAATGATTTGGGCATTTAAAATGGGACTTAAACACTAAAGAACCTAGCTAAGACCAGAAATATGATTATGGAAGCTCTTGCTTGGCAGCTGACTCCAAGAAAATGCCACAGGTTCCTCTGTAAGCATAAAGGTTTCCCAAATTCCTGCAGTTTACTTTAGTCTATATTGCCCTGCACACTAAGTGGCTGTCTCTTTCCTTAAACACATAAATATACCAAGCCATAGCATTCAATTTAGGCACACTTTGGTCTATTTGTTCATTAGTAATTGAATATTTTTATTAAAAAAGAACAATAAAATACAGATAACATTCACTATCATTAATCTACTTCCCTTGTTAAAAGATCTGTCTGTAATGTTTTACTCTGTGCTAAGAATGACAATTGCATGACTTAGAAAATGTAATGGGGGCTCTGTCAGTGCTTTTCTGCTTGTGAATTTGCAAGGGTGGCTAACTACTGATATTGCTTTTATACAGTGCCATAAAAGTAAATTATAATGCATACAGAGGACACTATTGTTCTCATGTGGTCTCTTCACAGGTGCATTGGTTTGCCAGCTTCTGGATAAAACATGGTCTGAGTGTATAGATAAAAAAGATACATTTATGACTGTGAGTAGAGATGTAGATGTAGAAAACTGTGTATTCTCCAGGAGTTCCTGGGGATTAAACTATTTCAGAAACACATCCTAGCTCCCCCTAGATGTTGCAGGAGAAAAACCACCATGAGTGTAACTTCATGTCTCATCAAATATTTGTCCAAATACCATTTCTGAATTGTCTGCAGTATATTCAATTTAAATTGTGAGGGATAAGTTTTTGGACCAGTAGATTGTTTTTTGGTTTTGTTCTGATTCAGACTTTGTGCATGACCTTGGACAAAAACGCTAAACTGCTTTCCATTATACTTGAGAAGTCATGGCAGTCTGGTGAACTTCCTGCTGACTGATCAATGACAAACATAGCCCCCATTTTCAAAAAGGGAAAAAAGGAAAACCCAGAAAACTACAGGCCAGTCAGTCTCACCTCTGTACCTGACAAGATCATGGAGCACATCCTCCTGGAATCTCTGCTATGGCATGTGGAAATTAAGGAGGTGATTGAAGACAGCCAACATGGTTTCATCAAGGGCAAATCATGCCTGACAAGTTTGGTGGCCTTTACGATATTGCCATAATATTGGTAGACAAGGGCAGAGGAACTGATGTCATCTATCTGGACTTATGCAAAGCATTTGACACTGTCTGCAGGACATCCTGGTCTCAAAATTGGAAAGTCAGGAATTCAATGAATGGACCACTGGGTGGATAAGGAACTGACTGGATGACTGCATTCAAAATGTTGTGATCAGGGGCCCAAGATCCAAGTGGAAGCCAGAGATGAGTGGTGTTCCTC
>JAOXNG010000012.1:113760456-113770877 GCA_028566535.1 Scolopax minor | reverse complement strand
GACTGCATCCAGGCGGGTCTTGAAGATCCACAGAGAAGGGGACTCCACAACCTCCCTGGGCAGCCTGTTCCAGGGCTCTGTCACCCTCACCATAAAGAAGTTTTTTCTCATATTTGAATGGAACTTCCCATGTTCCATCTTGAGCCCATTGCCCACTGTCCTATTGCTGGAAACCACTGAAAAGAGTCTGGCTCCAACATCCTTTAACCCACCCTTTAGATACTTATAGACATAAATAAGGTCTCCCCTCAGTCTTCACTTTTCCAGGCTAAAGAGTCCCAGCTCCTTGAGGCTTTTTTTGTAAGGGAGGTGCTCCAAACCCTTAATCATCTTCGTAAATGATGGACAATATATGATTCTGAGGGAGGACAGCATGCAGTCCACTAGATTTAAATGACATCTTCTCAGGAAGGCTTGATTCTGCTAATTCATTAATGCTTGAATCTTCCTATTCAAAATGTTTTTGCAATATATTTCATAAGAAGCAGAAAATGTACTTCTAACTTTCTGTTCTGAGCTCTCCTGATTATTCCAGTGAAGTGATGCTGTAAGCTGTTGAGTCTAAAACTGTAGGCAGGTGCTAAAACAGTGATATACATGCTGAGCTGGAGGTGCTAAGGACTGAATAATCCAAAGCATCTATATGATCTGCATTAAACATTGCTGAACTCACACACTATGACAGATACATATAGTTAAATCAATATTTATATATGTTATAATTAAAAAGCAAGCCTGCTATGTAATTGTTATACTGTTATCTAAGCATGACATCTATTAGAAGCTTGCAGTAACAACTCCATGTTGGTCTATGACAAGGTAAGAAAATGATCAGAAATTACTTTTTAACACTCATAATTTTTTACCTATATTGAAGTTTTAACTTGTTATTTGAAATCCTGGTTGATGTAAACCATTGTTGAATTTTTAGAGCAGCTCAGAATCACAGGTATAAAGTACATATTTGTTTCCTTGAGTTTTAGAGTCCATGAGAATTATTTTTTTGTGGAAACAAATGTCACTAGAATGCAAAGGAGGTGGTATTATTAGATGGTGTAGGAGTGCAAACCCAGAAAACTGTGAAACCATTTGATGGTCACTTTGAAAAGAAAGTGTGTTAGAAGTTTCCATGGATATGTACAGGGATCTTCGTAGTGATGATTGTGTAGAGCGATCTTCATAGACATGAAGCTATTTTTCTCTCTATTTCCATAATAAAATAAAGACATTACAGAGAGTCCATTATAGTTCATCAAAATAATCTTCCTATTAACAGTAACAAGTTTTGAATTGTAAACCTTTGATTGTACTTGCTACAAACTATAATTAGTTACTTAGTGCCTTCTGGAATAGTTTCCATCACAACTAAATTTTTTTAGTCTTTTATATGAGGCCTGCACCTTTCTTTCAGTCACATAGTCACATTAATCTGCCACAGAACTTTATGCTGGTTTTCCTTGTGTTCTCTACAGGCTCGGTTTGCTGTTACTGCAATTTTAGTATCTGTGTATTATAGGCTAAGGCTAAAATTAGGCACTATGTCTCTTCTCTTTAATGAAGAGACATAGTCTAGAGTGAAATTATGAAAAGGTTCAACCTGGTCCTCATTGGGTCTCGTCGTGCAGTGATGTACAGGTCACTGTTGACACAGGTGGTACCACCTTCACAGGAGGAATTCTGAGGCCAGAATTGATATCTCTCCATCAAGTATAGAATAAAGATGATTGAGTGATGTGTGAAATGGGGCGATTGACCCATGTTGTAGTGTCATATTCATTTATAAACAGTTATTGTTGGTATATGTAGCTGATATGTGGCCTTTGTGAGATAATGAAATGAAATAAAAGAATGTACAGATCAGTTATTCTGAACAATAGTTTCTATGGCAAAAGGAACTCACCATTGGAAATAACTTAATTAGAGCAAAAGTAAAGGTTGATTTTCTAACACACCGACAGAATTCTAGTTAATTATTGAGGCTTGAATAACATAAGTGACATCACTTTGCTTCTGTCCCACTATCTATATTTTTTAGTAACCTTTGATCACTGTATTGGGCACTAAATTGAGAAAGTTTTTTGAAAATAATCAGCAAAGATGAAATATGATCCAACAGGAAAAAAAAGGAATGCTCACTCACAAGCACTCTGTCTCTTACAGTGAAAGAGCTTGTGAAAAAGGTTATTTTTCTTTCAAAACTTTTCTGTTACCATCTTTGACCAGTTTATATGCAGACAATTGAAATCCCTTGTTATGGCTTACAGTTTCAATACATTCAATAAGCTGTTTTGATCATGACCACTGTAACTTGCCTGTGTAGTATTTTAGAGGTATCTAAGATACAGTTGTTCAAACACACCACGTCTCCAAGAATGTTTTTGAGGACATGTTTTTGATGGTATACTGTGTGCCTATGCAATAGTCCCATCCTCCATTTGTTGTCCTTATGCAGTTCTGCTGTAGTTCTTCTTTTCTCACAGAAACACAAAGGTGTCCTTTGGTTTGGCCCATTGGAGAATTTCTTATGAATATTCACAAAATTGCCCCACATTTGTCTCAATAAAATTCTCCTCTTTTCTAGTGCATATGAAAATATTGATGTTCTTCGTTATCTTTTGTTGCCATCACTGGTTAGCCCATGCCTCATACCTGTCTTTTGGAACCATGTTGGCCATTTTGTTGGTCTTAAGGAGATGGAGGTACTTCATCAAGCACTTGGCTTGAAACTTCTGAACATGTATAGAGGATGTTAAGTCCTTTTTAGCTCTGTTGCATTAAACTCTAGAAATCTCAATATGTGGCACGATATAAATGATAATAACAAAGTCTCTTTCTATATTCAGACACAGTTGATAATGCTTAAATATCTCCAAGGGAGTTTCTTTTGCCTATTTGTGTTCATTAGAAGTTTGTTATCTTCTGTATATCTTCAAAATTGTGAATGACAATGATCTGAGAGCAATCTATCACATCTCTTTTAGACATTGATCTTTGAATGATATTAATTACTTTCTGGAGATAAGTCTCTCTTTCCTTTGACATTATAAAGAACCTGGACAGATTTAGATTTAGCATATAAGTTTTTGAATAGCTCAGGTTATCCAAGATTAAACCTCACCTTGCTCTAGAAATTGCATTGATGCAGTTTGGGAAGTTGGCTGAGAGCTTCTTGAAAATATGTGCCAAGCGTCTTTTCATGGGAAAAATATAAAGCCTATCACAATCCCAAAGATTAATTGCAAACATAAATAAGCCATCTGGGAAACACACCAATTAATATCCATTTCTTCTTAATGGGATTCTGAAGGGCCAAAGCCTATTACTTCCAACAGAGACTGCTTTCTGTTTCAGTCTTGAATACTTGCCACAGATAGTTGAGATGACAAAATTCATGCATGTGGCACCAGAATATCCATATAGAGCCAGTCCTTCATCTGATGTACAGAAATAGAATTCTGCGGAAACAAAGAGAAAAATTAATTCCTTCCTTGTGGATTTGCCTCTTCATCCTTTCTCACCTAGTTTCATTCTATCAAAATACTTTGTTTCTCACTTCTGTCAAATGACTAACTTTAGACTTCACGTGAGCTCTGACAAGTTAGAGGTTTAAATGGCCACCTATAAATGGGAAATTAATCCTGTATCACTAATACTGTAGTATATGGATTTCTAGAGACATACGCAAACTCATAAAATGTTAGCCTAATAGAAAAAACAGTTAAATGCCACAGACATTCCTCATAAAACTTGCGGTATATATTTCTTGGCAATCACCATACATTTCTTCTTGCAAAATAAAATTTGTGAGACTATTAAACTTAAGGAGAACATAATAGCATCTGGAGGACCTCTTTATTCCTTAAAAGACTCTTATGTACGTTCCTCTGATGTTAATGCTCAGGGCCCCTTTCGCTCTCACTCTGAACATAATAATGTCATCTCTTTTAATAAAACACCCCATGATTTTTGCAACTTCGAATCTATGGCCAGAGCTGCATTGGGAAGTGGTGGATTTGCATTAACTGAGCTAGTTAGCAGCTCTGCACTTCCGCTTGCAGAGGGCAACTCAAGCAGGTGTCACAATCAGCAGCTGAAAACAAAAGTACTCTCCTAATGTATTTTCTTCTGTTCGCTGGATCCAATACTGCTCTAAATTGAGCTTCCTTATTTGGAAGTATATACTTTTGGCAGGAATGGACTTATGAAGCTTCTTCAAGAGTATGAATATTCTTGTTTCTGTCTCTAAAATATATATGTACTTCAGTTATTAACAGTGCTTAGAGTGATGCCCAGCAGGTTAGTCTTCCTATATGTGCTAATTCTTACTGTTTACTTTAGATTTTTTGAGGTTTATGTTTATTGTAGGTTATATATCTCTGTGACAACTTACACAAAAAACACCTGTTGGTTTTGTTTGGTGTTTGGGATATTTTGGGGTTTGTTTTTGTTTGTTTTTAAAAAGACTTATCAAAGATTTCCTTATAGAGTTTATTAGGACAAACAATTGCAGTAGGAGTTAACTTAAATTCCTTAATTTGATTCACCTTCAGAATTCATTTTTTCCTGTCAGATACCTGTGTGTGGCTCCAGTTGAGCCACAGTAAAATTATGGAAGGCATTCTGTAGTCAGGAAAACTAGTATTATTAATTAATTAGACAATAGATAGAAATGGCTTTGAAGTCCAGACAAGCATTTTTCCAGAATGTTATCTTTTTCTTTAGGTTGGCTTCCTTTTTGCCATGAAAAAGAGTTTTCATGGCACTTTAATGAACAGGAAGAGAAGTGTAGGAGTTGATACATTTTAACTCTGAAAGGTTCAAGTAGACCTATGTTTCCTACAGAGATAAGTTGCTAGAAAAGTATGCATTTGGAGAGCAGTCAAGGTATGACTTGGGGAGACTTTTAACAAGGGGGTTCATTTAGGTGGTATTTTTATGCATATTTTGTTGGCTATTTTTCTCATGCATATTTTTAATACAGTGTTTTCTCTTTTTCTCTGCAAGCTGAGTGTTGCTGTGTGCATTGGATTTTTTGCTGCCTGGAGCCCTTATGCCATCATTGCCATGTGGGCAGCTTTTGGATCAATAGATAAGATTCCTCCGTTAGCCTTTGCTGTACCAGCTGTCTTTGCAAAATCCTCCACACTCTACAATCCAGTTATCTATCTCCTCCTGAAGCCCAGTTTCCGAAACACCATCGCCAAAGATTTCATATTTTTTCATCAGTTCTGTGTCAGTTGTTTTTGTGTCAAAGCACTGCAGAACTACAGATCAACTTTGAACACGAGCCTGACAACATTTAAGGGCAAAAATGAATCCAGCTGTAATTCTCTGCCAATTGTGGAAGAATGTTCTTATTTACCTCATGAAAAGCACAGTGATACTTTCAAATGCTTTCAAAGCTATCCAAAATGCTGCCAGGAGAGGCTAAGTGCTATGGAATGCCCTCCTCGAGAAACTGTATCCTTGGAGAGTAACCTCCAAGCAAAGGTGGCCAATAAGAAGTCAGTAAAGGTGGTTGTGCAGGGAGAAAAAAGCACTGAAACGGATACCTTGGAAATCACCTTGGAAGCAGTACCTGTGCATCATACATTTACAGACCTCTAGAGCTGCTTGCATGAAGCCCTCTAACACTAGTATTGTCATACTGGATTTATGAATGTGACTTTTTCTAAAAAAGTCCTTCTGCTACCCCATTTTCTAGACTATTTTACTGTCTTTTCTCATACTCTTTGATGCGACATGTGCTACAGCACAGACATGCTATAAATGCTGTATGACTCTTGCCATGCCGACTTCCCTACATTGTGCATGATGAGAACACAATTTGCACAATGTCAGACAAAACTTCTCTGCATTTCGTAACAACCTTTTACTCAATTTTCAAGAGAATACGCTAAGCATATTGAGAGGTAAAATGTTATTACCCTTTCTTGAAATAATTGAATGTAGAGTTTCAAAAGGACAAGCTCATGCTCGTTCAATTGTTAAAGCAACTGAAAAGGTGAATGCTAACTGAAATGCCTGTTTTCTAAGAAGTGGTGTTGAATGGCCACACGTTTTATTTCCTGAGAGGTATAGGTGATTTTGTTTTTTGCTTTGAGATGAAGAGGCAGATTCTGACATTGTTCCACACAAATAACATCAAAGTATTTTGGTTAGTTCAAGATGGTATATAACTTTTGTTTACCTTTTGGTGTAATTTTAGAAGTCACCCTAGGACGTTATTTATGACTCCCAGTTTCCTCTATAGGACCTTGGAATTAGAAGGGTGAAGACCTCACCCAGAAATACCATAAGGGGCAAGAATCTCTGCTGGTGCAAAACACTGAATCTTGTGAAAACTACTCTGAGTGAAGATCCTAAATCTATTAGAATTCTTGAATTTGTCAAGGACAATACTGCAGAGTTAGAATAGGCACAGCTTTTTTTTTCCCTTGTGCTTGGGCTTCATTTTTCTCTCTTGGAAGAGGAAGGAAGAAAAAATGAAGGGATTTTGGAGAAAAGGTTTTTGAAATGGTTGCCTCTACTGGTTATGGAAGATTTGGTTGAATTTCTGCTCTGTTATAAGGGTTTACCAGCAAGAAGCACCATATCCTCTGCTGCTACCATGAGAGGAAGGGCATGCTGGAAGTGCCAGGCTCTCATTTTGACAGCCTTTCCTCCAAGGACTTTGCCATCTGCAGACCCAGTTTGTCCTCTGCTCCCCAGGAGATACTACCAATGCCTTAGGGGAATACCTGTGTCTTTATAACAACAACGATTCATCAGCAACACATTTAGCTGCTGTTTCTGTGGTGACTTGAAGAAAACGTGCCTGATTGCAAAAGGGAAACTATGAATCTCTCCAGTTTGCCACTTGAAGGGATTTTTTTGTTGCTATAGACTGTGTTTGGCATGTTTACTTGGGACATAGAGTTTACTATCCTGTTTTTAAACTGTCTTAACCCTCTCCCCCCAAAGCCTCATCTTATCCTCAAAGTTTTTGTATATGAACAATCATTAAGATACTTTTTATTGGATTTCCATGATGCATGTGTTGAAAATACATGACCTAATGAAGAGTACAAAACATTTATAGCACATAGAACAGAAACCCTCTGTACAGTCAAAAATATGTGTCTCTTCAGCAACTCCAAAAAAGCAATCAGAAAAGGCCGCTGGACTTTGAATGCCCAGAAAGTCCTTTCAGTGTGTGTTTTCTCCAAGACTTCTCAAGACATATGGGTCAGCAGCACAGCACAAACAGGAAGCTAACTCTCTGGGACTGCAATTACTGTGACAGCTGTCTCTGACTTCAGATGAGGTGGGATCAGGCTTTGAGGACCTTTAGGCAATTCTGACCTTTTCTGATGGTGAATCAGTGAAAAACTGGAGGGGAAGCCAGGTTCAGAGGTCATCTGGTTCTATCCACTTGAAGTCCCACTGATGTCAATACATAAAGCTGAGTATGTGAATACATCTCTGGAGGACTCACTGGCCAAAGAGTATGTTTGAGGTTTTTAACAAGCATATCATTGCAAAGCCTAAAAATGTCACGCTATCAAAAGACAAAAAATTACAATCTGCACCATACATAGGGGCTTCATGCTCAGCTTCCACACAGATATTTGCAATCCCAGCCATAGCATGTAGATCTCTAAAATGATAGAAAAATGCTTGGCATTTTTGTGCCGTGGCTACGCTTTGAGCTGTGATGCTTGCTAGCTACATGGTGAGATAATATGAGCTATTAGTCTAAGCCATATATATAATTTTACTAAGATATGTACATAGGGATGTTAGGAAAGCAAGAAAGTTTGGAATCTCTATACCTGAATTTATAGTCACATTCAATTTAGTATTCTCTATAGTGAAAGCCAAGGCTGACTTGCACTAAATGCTAGGGTTTTTTTGGTGGAAAATATGTAAACATATATTTAAACAATGTACTTCTCTTTATGTGAAGAAAAAAAACCCCAACTGTATCTTTTGAGGTTTCTTCAAATTGGCCTTGGACTATCTGAGCCTGGCTGTCATCTCTGAGCATAGAATAAAACAGTTACATAGAAGGTGACATTCAACTTTGAGTACAGAACATAACATTTAAAAAATGACAGTAGAATCCATGCCAGCTCCTTTTATAAGTTAATAGAAGGAACATGGTGCCTTTGCAGAGAATTGTCTATATATTAGACATTAAGAATGACAGTGCACTCAGACTATGTTCCCACTATGTCAGGGAGTAAGTTTTCCCTCTTGTGCGGATAGCTCTCTGTAGTAACCATAGTCTCCAAAAAACTTTGCAAACCTTCCAGTTTTTTGGTTTTCCCATCTGTTGTTCATCAGGGTTAGTCATAAGTTACTGCTCGTAAGTGTATGAATAAATCAAATGCCATCAACTCTTTGTTATTAGGCATTAAGGTCTGATTAAATAATCAAAGGTTTATTGGAATTTAAAAAAAAAAATATTTGTTTTTAAAGATAAAGCAATAAAACTTATTCTGACCTAAAAAAATGAACTTATAATTTTTGTTGCTAAGGTTGTGTTTAAATACACTGGTTACACCATTTACATTGTCAGTGGCAGAAATGGTAAGGCAAACCAGGGGGTTGCCAGTGTAGCACAGCATGGAAGATGTAGTGGACCCTGCCTGCCTGCTGTGCTTTTCGAAGGGGAAACAGTGTTTTTCTAAAACTCAGTTCCTCACTGTTCTAAGCCTGCTCCTGCACAGAGGGGACCAAAAGTCATTCCCACCTGCTGGGAGGGCTGGTGAAGCAGGTTGGCACAGCTCACACGCTAACAGATAACTTGACTTCATTGCGCACACAGTGCTTAGCAAAGACCTAGTACTGAAAGTTCAAAAAGACCCCTCTCTTCTTGGACTGAAGGGATGAAGGGGCTCAGCAGGCTGAGCTGAGGAGAGCAGGGGAGAGCTGCTAGCTCTGGGCTGGAGATGGTTAGTCCTTGAAACAGAACAGCAGGAACTGGAAGCATGTGTACCTGTGCTCCCCAATCACAGCAACCTCACTTCCTCCTCTATATTTGTCTTTTATGTTCATTTATGTCTTTGTCTAACAGAAGGTGGCAAATTTTGGGGTGGAAAATGTTTTCTGCTGTGCATGCAAAAGATTTCAAACCAGGTGGGAGACACAAACTCTTTTCTTACTACTGCAGGAGGGCTGAGGATCTTGCCTGGAGGCAGCGTGGAGAGCCTCGTGGTGCTCCTCGCTTTGCTCTGTGTCCACTATGGACAGGCAATGTGTGTTATAGGCAATTGATATGACATAGTTTGGGAGCATCACACTTGGTGTTTAAGTCATTTCATGTGCTGGGCTGTGGTGTCCTTGCAGTGGAAGGAGACTCTGTCAGGAGTTATAAAAAGTAAGAGAAGTAGCTGGGTCCAACACACCTCAGCCAGAAGAGCCGGAAATAGCTCGTTGTAACACTTCTGCCACCTTCTTGCTTTTCCTGTGGCACTTTTCCTCTCTTACATTGTGTCCTTTTCTGGTGTGTTCTCTAATTCCTCTCTGCTCTCTGCCTGCCCTTAGCTTTCTATTTCTTTTTCCAATCTATCTTTCCTCCCCACTGCCTGGCGTTCAGAGCACTCCTGGGGAGCTCTGCACCAAGCATCTGGCTCTCATTACACCCAACAGAGCAGCAAAAAGCTGTGAACTGCCCAGTTTCTGTGTGTGCAATGTCAAACCTTTGTGATTGATGGCTTTTACTTTTCCAATCATTATCACAATTGAGCTGGTCTGTGGATTCCACAAGTACACACTATATGTTTTTTTGTTGTTGTTTTTTTCTGGTTGTTTTTTGGGTTTTGTTTGGGTTTTTTTTTCAATTGTTGACTCTCTGGCTTTATTATAGCCAGGTACCATGAAAGCTTTAATCTAGCACACCTGTCAAGATGACATGTTCTTATAATGGCATTGGAAGGGATTCTGGATCTGGGAAATCCCCATTATTTATTCCCCTTTAGACAAAACCACTCTCTGTAGAGAGAAGTAGTCAAGCACTACCTGCTTCTCATGCTGTGGTCCCTCTGTAAGAGAGATCTTTTTACCAGAGACAGGTTTTTAACAGAGAACTTGGTGATGTTCCTCCTCTCAAGTCATGGGTAAAGGACATCTGTAAAGAAAAGCCTAGGAGAGAGGCCCTTTGGATAGAAGAGTTATGAATGGTATGCCACAAGTTTAGTGCCGCTAGGAAGGCTAGAAATAGACTCTTTGCGTACCATTTTTGTGTTAGGAAGCAGGAGCTGTACTTTGGGCCAGTTCTCTGTGCTCAGACAGTGCAAGGAGTGCTGACAATGAGACAGGAGGGCACTTCACCCACCCACAAAAAGAAAAACTGTACTGTGTGGGATATGTTTTTCAGTGAATTGCAAAATGCAAACTGTGAGATAGGTGAGAGCATTGCATGGTTTTGGGTGGGG
>JAOXNG010000012.1:113723750-113735351 GCA_028566535.1 Scolopax minor | reverse complement strand
AAAAAAAAAAAAAAAAAAAAAAAAAAAAAAAAAAAAGGAGAGATTCTGGTATACTGCCATAACAGGAGGGCTCTTGGGCAATCCTTTATTTATACAGTAAGATAATTGACTTATAGTCATATTTTAACGGGAACAAAAAAATCTAGGTCCCCACTCCAGACAGTGTTTCAGCTGTGTTGCCACCTAACCCCCAAAGTCCAGGTGCAACTTATCACAACTGATGTTTTGATGGCCATGGCCCAAGCAGGAGCTGTGGGAGAGAGGAGGGGAGAAGCCAGGGAGAGCACACTGCCACACTTTTACTGTCTTCAGCTGTTCTTCACTTTCCCACATTGCTCCCCACTTCTCTACTGAAGAGCTTCTAGAATCCCTGATTAACCTACCTCAATCAAACCCAGGTGGGTATATTGAGACTTTTTTCATTGATTAGTTGAATTAAAGTGACTGATTTTGATCATTGTGAATTCACATGTTTTCTTCTGAATGGGGAGTACGGGATAACTTCCAAAAGACAGTCCTGAACAAACAAGGGTGGGGATTTCTTCAGCAAACAGATCAACTAATGATCTATAAAGTATCCTGTTTTAACAGGAAGAAAACTTGAGGACTTTAACAACTATAACATTGAATAGATCTAAATGGAAAATAGCCATCTTATATCACAGGGACTTTGAAGGGAAATGAATAAGGACTGAAAGTAAGATAAAGAAGAAACAAAAAAAATAAAGGGAAAAGATTATAACAATGGGCTGACCTTGTCATTGTCTTCATCCTCTTCAATCTTGAATATAGGTACATTCTGTGCATGTTTAGGGCCATCACACTCACATCAAAATACCAATAAGCAGAGGAAGAACTCCAGGGAACAAAGAGTGAAAGGAGGCAGCAAGAAGACAATCCTCCTCCAGTAAGTTAAAACTCCAGAATTCCCTGCCATTAAGCCTCTGGCGATGCCAAGTCCTGTTCTACTGCAGGATGATGTTTAATCACGTAATGATGTTTAATTCCTCTAAAATGCATAATTTGAAAAGGGATTGAATTTTTAAAAAAAAAAACCCCAAACACTCTGTTAGAGGGTTATTCCTGTGACCACTCACTGAAGTAACATAATGATCACCAAAGTGACATAATATTGTTCTTGTGCTTTACCAGGATGGCTGGTATAATGAAATAATAATGAATAATGCATTTTCAGTAAGAATTTTCAATTCAACAATTTAAACAATGTTTAAAAATATTAGAACTTATTAAATCTTTGAAATTTTGTGAACTCACAGTAGTTACTCACTGAATAAGACTCAGCAAACAACTCAGTGTAATGTATGAATTGCTTTTGCTATTAATTGCTCAGATCTAACAATTTTATAGATTTTTTTTTTTGTAAGAACATTGTAACATTGAACTCGCTGCATCTGAAATGAATAGAGATTGCAGTAGAATAAGCATTTAGTTTTAAATGGATATTCAAGAGACAGGTAGGTAGCATTTATAGTAGAAAAAGGCATAATTTCAAGGAAATTATTTGGTGTGTTAGAATGACATCTAGTGACTAGTTCAGGTTCTAATGCTGAGTTATAAAAATAGAAACAAAACCTCCACTTTAATCTTCTGATTCTTTCTTTACTGCCCCCTAATGAAAGGACTGCAAACCACGTTTGGAGACAATAAAACTGGAAAGAAAGTCATATTAAATTAGTGTTCAAGGTAAACAGTGCCTTAGTGTAAGGGAAAAAAGAAATAAAATACATCATATTTCTGAGACTCTGGAAATTCAAAATCAGGATTGCATCCTACTCTTTGATATGAATTTATTTTTCAGGAAATAAGGTATAATTTCTCCTTTAAATAGAATATACTCAGGGGAAAATTTGCTAAAAGTCCCTTAAAACAGATGCCTGATCATTAATGGAAATTCACCTACAATGTAAAAATACAGTTTGAGAGAGGGCCAAAGCCTCCCTTCTGACTGATATTCAGCAGTCCTCTTCTATTCAACATAATCATTCTACTGATTAACAGAGCACAGTGCAACAGGGAAAGAGTTCATAAGGTATCTTGTGCATGTTTAACATTAAAAGGAGAAAGTTTATATTTGGTCAGTCCTAACAAGATGAAAACCTTTTTTTCCATGTCTAATACTGTAGATAGAGGTACAAGCTCTTGGGAATGGAAATTTGAGAGAGAGATGTGATGGTAGAGATAAAAAAAGTCATTTCTGTCTCTAAAAATAGAGACAAAAAGTAATTTTTAATCCAATTGAAGATTCAGATTATTTTCATTAAGTGTATAATTTCATATAAGCCTGAAAAAGTACCTTTCTCACTGAGAACTGCAAGCACATTCATGGCATTAAAGTATTTTTCCAATCACTTTTCTTCCTCTGAACACACACCAGACCGGTGTTCCTAAATAAGGAGAATACTTCCTTTATAGGACAGGGCACCTGCACAGAGCCAAAGATTATTCTCCAGACACTCAGCTTAATTTCAAAAGAAAAGCTGAGTCTCTAATTGCAGTGTTTAAGAGCAAACTGTGAGAATAGAACGAACATGTAATCATTACACATACATCTGCCTGAATCTATAGAGAAGAGAAACAACAGTGGTGAGGTACCAATGTCAGTCATGTTACTCTAAAGATCAGTGTTAAATATTTTAGTGCTCATTAAAGCAGGGGGAAAAGAATATGTGAGGGAGGTGGCATTTTCTGATACCTAGGCGTGGAGTGCTTGTGCCACAGTGAAAATGTCTTAGGGATAAATTTATGCAGACATAAGAAAATATGCTGAAATTACAAGACTATGAGGCCTAGTTCTGTATTCCACAGAGAGTTTCTCATCATTTCAGGCAATGTTATACTCAAACTTTGAAGCACTCAAGTATACAGCTGCACCAGACTAATTCACAGATGTTAAGACTGAACTGTAAGTGATCCAATGATGTTACAGCAGTTTTAGATTTAGTACCTTACCCTGAAATTGGTAATCTCTGTAGCATCTAGAATTTACCTGGGATCTTTCTTGGTAGGTAAAATATGTTTTCAGCTCTGGATCTCCCAAGCCTTTTTTGATAATGCATTGTTACTCTTGTCCTATATTACATCTCACTTAACCTCTCGTTATTTATTTAACACGTGGAGATGTTACCAATAGCTACAGTTGTACTGGTATTGGTACTTCTGTGGTTTGGGATCTGGGGTGGCTTGCTGAACAAGACTACCACCCTTGTCTTGTCTGCTCAGCACTTTCTGGTTAGATTTATCTAGGAACACTTTGTGAAACCCAGCTGTATAAAATTTTTGGAGAAGTATTCAGTTTCTGAACCTCATTTTGTCTCAGGATCCTAGCTACTTAGCATCTCAGGATCCTAGCTACTTGGCACTGGAGTCTTGGAACCTCAGTTAAGTATCTACTAACCTTCATGGTGCAAATTTAGCTATCTAGGGACTTTATGTGTTTCTGGGTTAGGCTGCACAAGTGGAGATTCTAAATCAGGGTTTACACTCTGGTATAGCTGCTGGAACAATTTGCTATTAAGTTCCTTTGGTAGATATAACCCTTGCTTTTCTATACTTCAGATCCCCACCTGCAGGACAGAGGGAGTTGAAAAATGGAGGGATATTGATGATGAATACATTCAATATCATGATACACTTGCATACAGCAGGTCTGGAGAGCCAATATTTGCTTCACATAGAAGGCATTCTGCATAGTCAGTGCACACAAAACTTTTTTTCACCCTTATTCATTTCCTAAGTGACAGCAATGAACACTGCAATGTATGAGAGACAAAGAATTTACAAATGAATAGGCAAGAACAGAGAAAATGAGATGTGAACTGGAAGCCTGGAAGGAATATATTTGGCTTGTCTGTATTTTAATGTTTGGTTTGATTCACTCTGTGTGGGCATTGCTTACAAGAGAACCAGTCACAGGAAAGGTCAGAAAATGTCAGTGTCAGATAATATCGGTCTGATCTGACAGGCTTTCAGAGAAAAAACAGCATTCTGTGTCAAGGGTGAGGGCAGAAAAACCCTCAACTTTTCAGTAAAAACCCATAAGTTTCTTTTCTGCAGACCTAAAGCTGAACTTCACTGGAGCAGATATGGAAACTGTTTCCCACAGCGTATTAAAACCTGATGATACAGATACTGATAGGGAATCAAGAGTTTTCTTAATGCTCACTTCACATTGATTACCAAACATTTTTCCTACAGAGGCTCAATTTGTCTAAATAAATTCTAAAATATGTGTTCAGCTGGGTATTTGAATCCGCTGGCTGGCTTTTGTAGGGACTTCATTTGGCTAATACAATGTAATTATGTAGAGTAAGGCTCTGAAACATAAAGGCAAAACTGAAACTGAGGATGTTATTTTGCTTATTTGCCTACCTAATTGCCAAACAGGTTGGCCCTTCAGCTCACCACAGTACTTAGCATTGATACCTCAACATTGTATCACACTCGATTTTACAGTACAAAAAGTTTCAAATAAAAGTTAAATTTGGAAATACATATATAATCATGTGTGTACGTACAGTTGGTATAATGTCTTTTGAGGAATTAATCTCTGGCCAATCACCATCTGTGGAAATTGCAGTGACAAAAAATGTCCTATGTTCTTAACTGTTTCTGGAAGAATTCCATGAGGTTTTCTGGTTCCTTACTTCAGACCCTTTGCTGAAGTATAAGCAAGGGCACATGCAGAAGCTCTCATAAACACGCAAATCTTTCTTTCAAGCCATTTGATACTTCTTAATTGCCTCACAAAATATAAGCCTCATCATGCTGGCTCATGGAAGTTGGACTCGATGTTCCTTATGGACACCTTTCAACTCGAGGTATTCTATCTTGGTAAACCATGGGTTTTTTCATCATTTTGAATCATGTGATGAGGTCTTCAAAATGCGGTGAGGGAACACCTGTGACACAAGTGGCACTAGGGAGTCTGCTAAGGCCTGCTTTCCTGCAATACTTTGGTTTGAATAAATCCCCCACTTCCCTCTAGACCCCGTTCCTCCAGGAGGCAGGGTTGTTCAGGGAGATCATGGCTCTGCTGCATTGTGCTCCATGAGAGCAGCAGAGGGGCTGCAGCACAAAGCCTGAAGAGGCAGATGCGGGGCTGGGGTGGAAAAATGTAAGAATATAGACAGACCAGTGAATCTCAATAAACTCCTGAAGCCTGACAAGTCTTTGGCACCTGGAGAGAACAGACTCTATTTCAGCCATGATCCCTTCTTTAGAAAAGAACATGGCAGTTAATACAGGTTTAAAAAATAGATTCTGATACGAGTTACTACAACATGTGGAAACGTGACTCGGAAGATAGACTCCCTTCTAAATTTGCCACTTTTGGTTTTATGTTTATTTTTTTTCCTCACACAGACACAAATCCCTGAGTTACTGAGATCTGCAGAGAACAGGATATATCCAGAAGGTTCATGTTAATAAATAGTAAGTTGACAGCTTAGTGCTGGCACAACGGGGTGGGGTCTGCTCTCTGCAGTGCCCCGGTTAAGTCAGCTGTGGGTGTATAAAGCTAAAATTAGGGGGTTCAACTGCCACAAAGAGCAAATGAGCGTCTGTGTTTTTCTGAGTTACCTCCAGATAGTATCTATTTGGTGAGTATTTATTTCCCTTATCCAGAATCTGAGGGAAATCAAATATTTCATCCAAAAATTTCCTGGCAGTTCAGGTCAAGCATTGTATATTTTGATCTTCCTGCATTGCTAAATCTTTTTCTTTTTTTTTAAAGCTGAAAGGAAATTAATGGCCTGAACCATTTTTATTCACTGACCATGGAAAACACTTAATTCAAGAACATTACATTAAAGTAAAAGATTGTTAATATTCTGAGCTTATCATATATATTTAAGACATTTACATATTTTTCATCTTTTTAAAAGGAGAACAAGATCATTTCCATACCACCACAGTACTGCAAAGCTATTCTGCTTGACAGGCGGGCAAGCTGCCTAGCTGCAGTTGTCTTAAATCATGACTTCCCATTTTCTTAACTCAGGTGGGAGCCATTTCAAAACTTTCACAGAAGTTAGCAATAGCAAATCCCCTACTAAGCATCACATGCTAAAGCTGTACAGGATATTCAGTGTCTTGAACAGTTTGAAGCAATTAATACGTGTCTTTCTAGTTCATGTCAAGTAAAAATGCCATAATTGAATCTTCTTAGAAAACATCTGCCTTTATTAAGTTCAGCAAGCATACATGCAGATTATTAATTAACTAAAGGTATATTCTAATCAGACCCTACATTGAATTGCTCCCCAATCTTCCTCTTGTTTTCAGCTCTTGAGCCCTGCCCAAGGGCAGTTTTAGACTGGTTTTCTGTGGCTGTAATTCAGGATTTCTCAGTGTATTTATACCAGGGTGCACAACAAATATGTAAGAGAAAATTTAATTTCCGTCTTCTTTTTTCCTCCTTCAATATGCCCACATATCATGTTGTGGCATTTCTTTACTGAATGGAGAACGTGTGACTCTCCATGAACAGTGTTCATCTCTCCATAATTGATTTTTAAGTCAGATTATTGAAAAGTAGTGGGGTCTAAAATGACTGGAAAGTGAACATGTTTTTTGCTAATATAATGACTAAGAGCAATCCTTATACAAGACTGCAGCATTTAGATGTAATCAAGATCAGTGAGCCAATCACTTGAAGATAATCATGGGAGCTGGCGGGCTTCCCTTAAATCTGATAATGGAATTAGGTCTTGTACTGCCTTTGGTGATGGGGACCAAATGAGAAAACTTCAGCTGGGAAGTAGTGACTCTCTTGTGCACTGTGGATGTAACTGAGATAAAGCTAGATCTCTCTGATCTAGTAAGTGGGATGAACTGTTCTGATCGTGATGTTCTTGCCTTGCCTGGCAAAGAGGAACGTACAATTACTAAAACAAACAACACCTTGCACAACAACTGTCTGGTTTTAGTAGTTCTGCAATTCCTATTTAAACTGAGTAACACTATTGCTGGCATTTCATACCTACCTTGCTACATTACAGAGAAGTTGAAGATATTTCCCTGCAGAGCATAAGCAAGAGCACAGCTGCTGCTCACTCTCTGCTCTAGTGGAGAGGAAATGAAGGGAAGATGCATTCTTTTTTCATTTGAAATTGGGAGTAATTCCACAGAAATTAATGGAGCTCCCCAGAACAAGATGGATGTGCAAGAAGAACCTGGCCCAAAGGTTATAAATTAAGAATAAGTGAAATTCAGGGAGAGAGATTTGTGCGGTAAAATCTCTATAAAAATAAAATGTATATTGTACTCGACTGGCTGAGAACAAAAATGAATCAAAATATTAATGAATACTGCAGACTAAGAAAAAGCTTCTGCTTCAGTGCCTCTTTCTGTCTCTCCTTCTTTTGCTCATTTCCCTCTGGTTGAGGTTATTGACAAAGCTAACTGATATGATCTCCTTCTTCATGCAAGTGAATTAAGAGTGCCCTTTCAGATATGAATTATAATATCCCTGAACCTGGAAGAAAAGAACATGTTAAATACTTATTTAAAATAAACTCTCAATTATGAATCTAACTCATTAAAAAGAAACCGCAACATTCCAATTAAATGTTTGGGCCTTTTTGCTTTGGCAAATTCCTAAGGTAATTTCAGGTGATGCTGTAGTTGCATTGTTGTGGTGCAGGCCAGATACTGTACTCCACTAATAACCAGCACTCACCTCAGCCTGATGGGAATAGAGAAGCACAAAAGACTGTGAATCAGTGCTTCTAAAAATAGCCCCAGCCACCCACTTCCTCCCCAACAAAAGACATAAAAAGTTGAAAAGGACAAGGCTGATGAGAACATAAAAGTAGCTGAAAGGAAGAAAGGGGCATTTGCAAAAAAACCCACTTTTTCTATAAAGAGGTTCTTTCTTGGCTGCCCTGAAATAAGTGTCCTGTGCTGATTTAATTGCTGCAGTAGTGTTGAGATGGCAAGAGAAGTTGTATAAACCTAAAGAGAGGCATAAAAATACAGAAAATCAGAAAGCTTATTTAGCTAGAACTAATTTTTATTGAAAATTTTCTTTTTAGTGAACTGCTGATATCCCCTAAAAGAAAAAAATGAGGAATGGTTCATGTTTTAGTTGGGTATTTGCAGTTGAAGTTCATCTTTCATTCTGTACAGCACCATTGTGAGTTGATGCCTATAGGATATACTGTTCCTCTGAAATGAGATGACTGACTGTTCATGGGAATGGTATGCTCAGGAGATACTGAAGTATTAAGTATATCTACATATATAATTACCTTTAAGAGCCTGCGCTATGTGACCATCTCAAAATATGTGATATACCTTTTGCAAGACAAACACCCTTTAATTATTTCCTTTTATTTCAAGGCTACAATTGATTAGTCTTTCTTGTGAATTGATTTTCTTCTTCATAACACAAGAGCATATTCTTCTTCATATAGCAATCAACTTATGCAATACTTCCACTTCGTTGTGTCTGTGGCCTAATTGCTCACTGGTTAGAGACTAAAGCAAGCAGAGTATTGCTCAAGCAGGGAAACAGAACCTGGTTGTCTTCCTAAAGTCAGCTCAAAGGGACTTGGCTGCGGAGGTTAAATATATCCACTTCACTTGAGGGGAGTTTTTATTACTTCTCTATAGTTCCTCCTGCTAATTTACACTTGGAAATGAGAAGAGAATAGGAATGTATCCTTTTACAATAGCTAATTTTATGTCTATTTCAGCAGTTTTGAAAAAAACACTTAAGCAAGCATATTAAACAGAAGCTAATTTTCTAAATATCCCAGTTGTGTAACCAATGCAGCATCTTTTATTATGTGCAATAACTTTGTGAAGATGTTTTGAAGTCCTAGCTGACAAGATCCTTTATGAGTAATTTTTAATCTTCTTAGCACGCAGAATGATTTTTATTCTGCCTGAATTTATAGAAAGGGTAACCAAATTAAACACACGTGATTGAAGAATGGTATTACTGGTCTTGTCGGAGTTCTCACAGATGGTTACGGAAAATTTATCTGATCCCTTTCATATTTGGGAAATGCTAGGGTTATATTTTCATGACAGAATTAATCTGGATAATTGGTTTAACTGGGTGAGAAACTGGTTTATGACATCAGGGATCTTCTGAACTATTCGCAAACTTACCCACCCTGTTGTTTGAGGCAATATTGGGGTGCTGTAACCTGAAGGAGTGTACTGGATTGTTTTAGAGTTCTGTTGGCTCTCCACCTTCAGAACAAGCAACACTCAGAACTGTAAAACTGAGGAGCTCAGGTAGTCTGAATCAAAGCTTTTCAGTGTCCATTAGCCAAGTTATGGACAACGCACAAGCAACATCCCAAATTAACTTTGTGGACAAGAAAGATAATACTACATTTGGCACTATGCCTTAAAATCACAGAAGGGTTTCCTTAATTACTAGAATAGTTCTCTGCCACTGGAACATTAACTGCACTTTCCACTTTCATGTGATAACCAGTGTTTGTGCTGTTCATTAACTTGGCCATCAAAGTTTATGTGCCAGTTTGCAGTCTTCTCTATTATACCCATTTGGTTGCACTTTTAGAAGTGCTGTGGCTTAGGTTAAGCATTGTGCCCCAACTACCTGTCATTAACTTCATTTAACAACAAAAGTCCACAGAAAGTGCTTGAACCAGTGCTTTGCTCCAACTCTAGTCCCAATGCCACACTTCAAATATTTTTCCAGAATTGGAGTTCTGTTGGCTCTCAATTTTCCCAGAATTCACCTGCCAATAATTGTGTCCACAGCTTTCACCTTCCTTTACATGTTTGACCATAGAGTTTATCCACTTTTAAGTCAAGTGGTGATCAGTGGCCTCTTAGCAGCTGAAATAAACTCATCCTTGTCAAACACAAGCACACAGCAACTTTTCCAGAAAAAAATGGTCTCATCTTTCAGAGGATTATAACAAATATGTGAAAAGTAGGGGATTCATTTGCAATACTACTGATTTTATATATTAAAACAACTCAGACACAATGTGGAATAATCAAATCCAGAAATAAATTAACAGATAACAAAATAATCCGTATTTTAGGAATTTCCTTCAATTTAGGTGGAAGGGGGTGATTGAAACACAGCACATTTATTTGAAAAAAGGGGTTGTACATAAGTACAGAGAACAATCTGCTTGTCATCAGATAGCACTTTTTTAAAGATTAAAAAAAATACACTTACACTTCATCTATTTTTGGCATATTTGCATATACTTTCTGTTCTGGTCTGATTTTTTCTGTTGACAATTGTGTTTTTTCATGACATGATGCTGCTGAAAAAAAAATAATGGGAGATTTTCTTTCCTTTGAATGGTGCAAAAGGAAGTTTTTAAAAAATCAAGACAAACATGAGAGAACACAGTGCAATATTTTTTTTTAAAGGGAAAAGGGAAGTCTAGAATATTTGGGGTTTGATTCATTTTCTTTCTACATTTGAAGGCAGCAATAATGTCCTTCCTATTAAACAAAAAATTCTTCAATGAAAATTCTATTTTCTGCATAGCTTATGAAAATGACTATTGCAATGAAATTTCAATTTCTGATTGATAAAAATGTGATGATAATAATAATGTGATAATACAATAAACCTGAGAAATCTGCTTTTTACTTCCTTAACTCTATGAAGTAGAAAAAACAGACTTGTAGATTTGGGGTTAACCTAGTGAATTTAATCACTTGCTTACTTCTCAGAGTACACAGTATCTCCAGCTATGTACTTGATCTTTACTAAAAGCAAATATATATGTGGGTGGATGTATAAGCATATATTGGTATATAAATGACAAATAAACTAACTGTTCCAAAAGTGCCATAAAGATCCATGGAATTAGGGTTAGCAATGTGATTCTAATATATGTTGATAAGAGGTCATTTTTTGGTCAGTTTACAAGGCAATCTCCATCATTCCTTTGGAATTCAATTCAAATGGCCTCCTCTCCTACTGTCTTGATACATTGCAATATTTCAAAGGGCTATAATCTTCCGCATATGTCTTTTTAATTTTTTTTTTAAGTCCTGAAAGTTTTCATGATGATGTACCCACCCAAATTTTCAGGTCTGTTGTCTGTTATTGGAGCCTATAGTTAATTTTTAGGCTGGCTTATTGCTAAGAACATCACCTTTCTGGTTCATTTTAAAGAAAAAGATGGCATTTCTGTTCTTGCAAATGTAATTAAAATGAGTTACCTAGGTTAACTAGGGGTCACTAATACATGAAACCTAGATGACATTTTGTATTGGGTCATTAACAACTGGTGCTTGCTGCAAATAAGTCCCATAAAGTGCTTTTAGAGTGTCTTTCATGCTTTAGTCACCTTCAAGTCCGTTATAGAGTGTCTTAAGGTTACAAAGTGTGACCTGTGACTTTGAATTCAGTGTTCTTTCACAGGATCTCTGCATCATTAAGTCCAAATGCAACAAAATATATGTGGTAAATGAAACACTTTTAGAAATGGTACTGCAGTGTGATAATGGTAGGTACTTTCATAATTATTTCAATAGCCTTTCATTTTTTAATTGGGATGTTTAATTAATCTATTATTCAATTTACTTCTAACAATACCTAGAAAATTAAGTACCTTGTGTAATAGT
>JAOXNG010000012.1:113671538-113683432 GCA_028566535.1 Scolopax minor | reverse complement strand
GTGTTGAGGGGGAAAAACTTATCTTAGTAATCTTTCTGGGCTACATAAGCCTTTGGGGTGGCTGTTAACAAAGATAAGAAGATTATTTGCAGCAAAATACCACAGGAAAAAAGTCTTAGTTTTCTCATAAATGTACGATTTATTTCTGCTTCGTACTGCTTTTTAAACAGAAGATTTTCTTACTGATAGATCACTTTGTAACTTGCATTCTGTCTCTATTGAAATTTGATGAATGTCGTGGGTCCTGCAGTTTTTTACCTCCTTTTCTTCTGCCATTTTACATTAATGATATTTCACTTGCTTTTTAACACTCTGCTATCTCATGACACTTTTCTACTCACTTCACATAAATCTAGCTTATTTCTTGCTACATGTATGTATTTATCATCCTGAAATTTTATTGGTGAAGTTGATCAACTTGACAACCTGGTCAATCTGACAGATCAAAAGCACACTTGTTATTTCAGTTAACATTGAAGGGGCTGTACAGTAACAGCCTTCCCCAAAAGGTATTAAGATTTGGCTGAATCCTGTGTTTCCACAGAGATCAGAAATTACACGACTGTGTATTTCTTTTTCTTTCCTCTTGCATTCTGGAGTTATTTGTCCTTCAGTGTGGCAATTATGTCCTAAGCAATAGTAAACCTTTTTGTAGATAGTCCTAACTCCTTGAAGGTTCCAGATTTGGAAGCGTCTCCTGAGAGATACATTTGATTACTTTTATTCTGAAATTATGTGCTCTTTCTGAAAGAGGAACATGCTTTACTGTGTAGCGGTTTTTGGGTTAAGGATACAAGTCAATATTGGTGGAAGAAATATAAATACTTAAATATATTTGTATTTTTTTTTTTAAGATTGACACAGTGTTTTGATAGCTGGAAATCACATTGACTGGGCCTTACTATGTTGTGTTATATAGCTATAGTGTCTGTTTGTTTTGACCAGCTACTTATTAATAATGTGTTAGTAGTTACTGTGTGCTTAATGACTAAAAAGCCTATAGATTGTTTTGATTCAAAACTTAAGCTTCTAAGAACTGGAAGATTGTTTTTTAAATAAATATGTATTTCACTGTGGTTGAATACGTACTGTTGAACTGTTCCTCTCAAGTTTTAACAGTTCTGTAGAATATAGTTATGAATTAAAATTACTGAATTGGTGCATTATTGAACTGTAATTTTTTCAGTTGATTTTTTTTTTTCCCAGTTGAATAGTGTCAAAATACAATAGTTTGAGTGCCTCACTTTGCACTTCAGCTTTGGGTCTAAATCAGTCCTCTGAAATATGTGTTAGATTTCTGTTTCATGTGGTGATACTAATTTGAGGTACAGTCTAAGAGTACTTTTTATGCAAATCAGACACTACTGCAAACATTTTATTTAACTTCTGTATGTGTTACTTACTGCCAGTGATCTGTGAGCTGGTTTCCCTTAGTGAATACATCCAGCATCTGTTCATGTCCTTAATGTGGAGTGGCTCTTGGTTTTTTTTGAAAGGCATTTGTTCAGAGAAAGGGCTACCTATCTAAGTTCAGCTAATAATGCAGAATTTGTCTTCTGTTTTCAGTCTTCCATACAATGAGTTCTTCGGTGGTGTAAGTGGCCTGACAGTGGAACAATTCAAGAAGATCAATGGGTTTCCAAATGCCTTTTGGGGATGGGGTGGAGAAGACGATGATCTTTGGAACAGGTGAATGTTCAGTGCTTATGTCTTTTTCATTTTTCTGTGGTATCTAACCTTTGACAGCAATTAAGTGGTGTTTTTTCAGTTGTTTCTTGTTTGGTTTTTTTCTTTTCTTTTTTTTTTTAAATTAACAAATTCCAACATTTCTAAAGAGTTCACTTTAGAAATATCAGAACATAGCACTTCAGTGGTTATGTGTGTTCTTTCTATATTGGCTTGGGGACAGTTAGCAGGCTTTCCAGAGACAGGCCTTGTGACAAATAATGGATATGATAACAGATAACAATTTTAAACATGTGTAGTATCATTCTTTCTAGTCTTGTGTGCATTGCTTTTTTGACTTCAGTTTACATCTCTCTTGCTGCTAGCATTGTGAAATACCATCCTACAGACAGGTAGAGTTTAAGCATGAGTTTGGATGTCTTTCACATCTCAGGAGCAGTGTTTGAGAGAGAGGTTGATTTGTGACTCTACTGAGGATCACGACTTGGACAGTGGGCAGCAGTGCAGTGCTCACTGTATTACTAACTGCTCACAGTATGCAACTGGCACATGTTCCAGTTGAGCTATTGAAAAAAGTGTCTGAGTTTATGTACAGACATATTTTAAAGGAAGATTTTTTTTTAATGTTTTTATTCTTTTTCCCTTACTATTATTATATCTTTATGCTGTTGTGCTTAAAAAAAAAACAAGGCAGGAAATACTAAATATGAAATTATTATTATTTCACACTTTATTGTTTTTGCCAACTTTTTTAAATTGTTGGATTAGAAGTGTTTTGGATATTTAGGGAGAGAATGTCAGTGAATGCAAAGGCCTATCTTTAATAGATTTCGATGAGTACTTTACACTTTTGCTCTAGCTTGTGAAAACATCTTTTTAATGCTCCTCATAAACATGTTTATATTTTGCAGAGTTCACTATGCTGGATACAATGTAACAAGACCAGAGGGAGATTTAGGGAAGTACAAATCCATTCCTCATCATCACAGAGGTGAAGTCCAGTTTTTAGGACGGTAAGAAAAACAGAGAACTGTTTGAATACTAGAGCTATAGATGTATATTTTTTTTCTTACACACGTGCAAATCTTCCATACATACAAATAAGCAGCCACTGTTTATTAGTGTTATTACCTTTTTAATGCTAAACTTTGTATTTTCTTAAACACATTATATTTGGTGTTCATATATTTCCTAAGTGTGAGAGATACTGGGTTTGTGTGTCAGAAGATATTATCATCATAATCTTTGAAACAAAATGTTACTATTTCTTAATAGTTCAGGCATTAGTGCTCACAGGACTCCATTAGTGGTTAATTTGGATATTCTGCAAAAAGAAGCAATACAGCTAGGGGAAATGACTCCTGTGTGAAAACAGACTTTAAAACTCCTCAAGGATTGGTTTCTTTCATCATATTTCATTCTTTTCTGAGATACAGGTCTTCTCATTTCCTGTTTACATTGACATGAACTTTTTCTTTTGGGGTCCCTTTTCTTTGCTGTGAAGGTGCAAAACGCTTTAACTGGCTAGTAGGTTCTGGCTCCTCTAGATTGGAATAATAAACAGAATGCAGCAGATGAGCTACACATAAAAATTAGAATGTGAAATGCAAAATAAAGGGCTTATGGTGTATGTTTTCAGATAATTAGAAATGCTGCTCAGTTTTGTTATCCATGGGTGCCTCTTTTTCTGGAAATATCTTTATTTAAAAATTAAGAATAAAGCAGAAAGTAGACATGTACAGTAGACATGAGTAAATATGTGATATGAACCTAAAATGTATATATCAGTAGTCTGGGGAAGGGGAACTGCTGTTTTAATTGCCTCAAATTTAGATGTGTGCAAATGCAGCAGTCTCAAGAATTAAATGAAAAACAATTCAGACATTTAAATGTATAATTATGAACAGTGAAGGTTCTTTGAGCTCTGTATTGAATTTTATAGCAAAAGAACATGAAGGAGTTGCATGTTCCTTAAAAATCAAATTAGTTTGGGACTATATGAATATAGATATTGAATACCTTTTTTATTATTTGGTCTTAATGTTAACTTGTATACATGAACAGAAAAATCTAAGTGTATTAAAAATAAAAGAAAGTGACTTGCTTTTAAATCTTAGGTAGGTAATTTCGTAATTCAAAGGGTTGAGAGTAGTTTCAGAATTTAATGACTGTTACAGTATTATGTCTAACATCAAATGAATTGTCTTGCAAATCTTTCTCATGTTTTCTTCTTCCAACTCCCTCTGCAGATATAAACTTCTGAGGTATTCCAGAGAACGTCAGTATATTGATGGGTTGAACAATTTAATATATATTCCTAAAATACTTGTCAGTAGATTGTATAAAAACATAACTGTTAATCTCATACCAGAACTTGCTCCTGTTAGAGACTATTGATGGAAGTGGAATGACAAGCTACCCTACCAGAATAAACTTTTAACACTGGAAGCTCCTAATAGACACTGTAAAATAAAACAAAACCAACAAACAGCAGCTTAGAATTACAGATTTTTGACCATTTGATGATGCATATTTGGGATGAGAAGTAAAGTGATTGTATGTACCATGCATTTTGTTCTGAAACAAAAGCCAGCAGCTACCACTCAGATGTTTACAGCATGAGACTACTGTTCAAGCCTTCATTCTTCATATTCTCTATCTTAACCACTCAGCTAAATAAACTGCAGAAAACAGACTTGTAGCTTCTCTGGAAGTAGGGACAGAGGCCTTTTCTTCCAGGAATTTTTTATACTACCCCCCTTCCCCACATATTTAAATGAATGCTTTTGTTTCTTTTTAAAATGTGTTTTGTAAATATGTGATGTAAATTAATGTGTGTACATTGCTTTTAAATTGCTCAGTATTTTATGCTTCAGTATGTATTTGAGTGTGTTCTCGTTTGAATTCTTTAGGAATGTTTTTATTAGCATGAAAGAACAAGTGTAAAATGTAAGTATGCTTAAAAAAAGGTTATACCTTAGGTGAAATGAAGGAAATATTAATTGTTGGCCAGCTATGACTGTAAACTGTTATACTAGTTTTGAGCTCTAGGCCTCCTGCATATCTATATAGAAGAATCAATTTCATATATGAACTTGCTACAAAGAAAGCTTTTAATTTTATTTATTGCCAGCGAAATTGTATGATACCCTGCCTGCCATCTAAATCCTATTTATATGCATATTGCATGTGTATTATGGAAAAATCTTGCAGTTGTTGCGTATTATGATCCACAGGAACTCTTAACTGTTTCCAAGTGTGCCACTAGTGTCAATGTCAGGGATTTTAATGCCTAAAACAGTGTGTCTGGGTGCGTACAGTATTTTGGTATTGTTCTTTTTAAAAAAAAAAAAAATCTAGTAAACAGCACTTTTATTCCTCCAAAATCAGAAGAGCCAAAAATGTGTCTTCATTGGAAGAATATTAAAGTTAGATTTTTAAGAAAATAAGAAAACATAGTTCTAATAGTTCTAATGCTTGCAGAGTGGGGTTTTCAGAACCACGGTGTTGGTCAAACTGTTCCGCTGATGATGATGATGATGATGATGACATAAGCGGAACTGAAAGCAGGCCAATCCCAAGTGCTTTTTAAAATTCCACTCATAATATATTAATCAATATAGCTATTTAAGGGCCTGTTCTGGTAGAGTGCTGAGTGCTTCTATGATGCACTAAGTATCCTCAAGTCGATGACTTTCAATGAGATTGAG
The DNA here is from genome assembly GCA_028566535.1 of Scolopax minor. Classification (NCBI taxonomy): domain Eukaryota; kingdom Metazoa; phylum Chordata; class Aves; order Charadriiformes; family Scolopacidae; genus Scolopax; species Scolopax minor. The sequence continues at coordinate 113,678,036 of JAOXNG010000012.1, read as the reverse complement.
GCTGTACAGTCCCGCTAAGGATTGGTCCTGTCTGTTTCTCTATTTTTGTGGTGTTACATGTATGAGTTATATGTATGAGCCTCTTTCCTTGGCTTATTATGAAAAGCATATCTTCTTATTTTCTGTTTGCTTGTAATGTTATGCTACCTAAAAGTATCCCACTGCTAAGCATTATTATCTTTTCCTGATATTTTTTTACTCTCGTTGTTAATACTAAGGAAAAGGACCAGATCATTTATTTTCTATGTTAATACAAAGATATTGACGGAGATCTACTAAACTGTTTTGTTTGTCATAGTTACTCAACTCTTTAGGAACCAAAGACTGACTTCTGCTCCCATGAAGAATGGAAAGCAGTATATAATAAGGATTGTTTATCCATAGAGTGTTCTGTAAGAGTGTTGACAAAGAATACTAACTTTAACTCATTACTGTGTGTTGGTTTCCTGAGTTGCTGCCACAGATGGTGTGGTGCTTTGTATATTTGAGTTTGTTTGCCATAAACATCTTTTATTTCTTTGACATCCCAGCAGAAAATTTTGCCCTTAGCCATTCTTCAGTAAAGTTATGAGGTTAGTTATAGATATTCCAAATATTTAGTAGAAATGTAATGATTTTATTTAAGTAGTTCAGAACAATTGTAAGTTTAAAATACTTAACAGTATTTTTAAACAGTACTGGAATTACCTTAAAGTCTACCAGTCAAGCTAATATGCTTTAGGAATGACTTAATGCAATGAAAATAACAAAAAGTGAGCATAAAGTGAACAAAACATCCTTCAAAAGCATGCTTAAGTGGCTTGATCACCTCCTGATATATTTTTCTATAACTGAGTGTATAGAATATTCTGAAGCATATGGATAAAGGGGGGATAATTAATATACTGTATGAACAATTATATCTTCAAAATAAAGTTAGTCTTATTTCATAACAGAGTAATACAATTCTTTAAGAAGTGTGGAGTAAATTTTTAAACCCCTGATGTAATTTTGAAGTGATTTCTGGTTTTCAGTACAAGTTCACCTACAATTTAACACCTATGATTATGAAACATCCTTTGGTATGTAGGTCTGTACTGTTTTCTGAAGCATGCTTTTGTGCCCATTGGTTAGGCATCCTGTGAAATTAATGTGCAATTTAAAAAAATTCTAATGCATATATATGTGTCTATATATACATACATATATGCATACTATATTACACATATGCTGTGGCTGAACTAATATAACTTTACAGCTCAAAATGATTAATCATGTACGGTCTTAAAAAAATGTGATTTAAACCAGTATGTGAACGGATTATGACATATAGCTGAGTTCTTAAAAAGTTTACATTTTGATGCCCCAAAGTGATGGATGTTAAGTTATGTGTTGTTAAACAACACTCTTTTCCAAATACTTTTTATTGCTTTGTTAGGAAGTTTTAAAAGTTGCCATCTTAAATTACATCAAAAATAGTGTTTGTATGCTACCTGCTTGAACTCAGTACTACTCTGTAGTGTATTTTAACATAGACAGTGCCTTCAAGCAAAATAAATGCGATGCAGAACTAAGAGTTGTGCACATTCCTTTTGATATTTTCATGATTCTTCTAAAATACAGAGAGATGCCAATCATATTGGCTTTTGCATTGCTGACAAGGCAAATTAAGGATGACTTCTCTTCAAGGAGTTAACATGGAGGGAGAAGAAATGGAGTATTTTACAAGATTCTGAAGGTCTTGCAAATTAATAAAATACAAAATTAAAAATATCAACAGTGGAGTCTGACTGATATGCTAAGATACTCTTAAGCCCATTTGCTGTATTTCAAGTTTAAGTAGTAGAGTATAAAATACAAAATCCATTTTACAAGAGACAGTATATTGCAAAGCAAGTGCAAAATGTCCTTTTTCTTAGATCTTGCCAGTCTATTTTTCTATCATTATGTTTACTAATGACTGTGTTGTAGTGGGTTACTAATGAGCCAGTTATTTAAAAATATTAAAAAGATCCATTGCGTATCAACAAGAGGAAGTGTACTTAAGATTATTTTATTTGTAGAGGTATGTAAGATAGGCTTAATGAAAAATGCACTGAAACAAATGCTGGGAATTTCCTGTGTACTATCATAGTTTTGGGTTATTGTTGTTCATTAAAATGTTTGTACTTTTTTATCATTGTCTTTTATGAAATATAATGTTCTAAAGATTGTGTTGGCTTGTTTATTCTGAGGTTCTGTGGAGAACATATCTTCTATGTGTTTTGTTTGCAGACAAAATTCTCATTTTTCTGGTGCTCAGTTTCTCGAAGTAGCAACAAAAGGAAGGGAAACCTGGCCAGCAAATAAATCAGATTAGGCTGTGATGGGAGCAAGCTTTAGGCTAACAAATCATTGTTCCTTTATTGGTATTTATATGCTTTCAACTTTTGGCTTTATTAGACTAAATGACTTGACACTTTTGTGTACTTTTCCAAAATAGTGTTGCTATTCTGTTGCATCTCCTAATAGCTCTGTGCTTATTTCTGTTTAGGAGTAGTCTTCCTTATATATGGATTACAAGAATGGGAAACAGAAGGATTCATCTGCATTTCTTCTAGCATTAAATAGGGAGCTGGCTTTCTCAGAAAACATTAGTTATCCTTATTTTTCTTTGTATCATACCTCTAACCATTGGACACTTTTGCAATATTCATATATAGTAATATTTGAGAGTGCTCACCTGGGGAGAAAGGTATTTGCAGAACTTTGTGAAAATACATGAATAAACTTCAAATATGTTTAATGAATATACTTTTCTACAACACTGGATATTGAGTCTCCTTGATAGTGTCACCAGTTATAATATATTGGAAAGCAGGCATTTTAAGTATGTGTAGCATCCTTAAATGCTGTTCTGCCTTCAATTCACTTTTAAGATGCTTTTGCTTTAAATCTTAAACTCACTTCCCAAATGTGATTTTTATCTGATGATTATGTGGGGCCCTGGGCAGCAGTTCCATGTGACTTCATCTGTTGTGGGCTTCAGCAGTAAAGTGTAGATGATGGTAGGTGGTGGATGGTGTTCCCCGTAGGCTTACTTCTCATGAGACACCTTTCAGGTGAGTTTTGTTCCCTTCTTTTGCAAGAAAGAATGTATTCTATTAACTGCACGGAAGACTTTGGTTTATTATTATTTATATCTAAGTAATGGAGTTTCAAGGCATTTTTTTTAAGCTTAACGTGTTTTTTCAAACCTTAAACTTTTATTCAGAAAAGCAATACAGAAATACAGAATACTTTTATTCAGAGGAATATTTCAAAACAAAGTCAACACATTCTTCCTAAAGTTAACAAAACAAATAAACAACTGTTACTGCTAGTGGTTTACTATGAAATCTCAAGCTGTTGATATAGTCAGAAACTAAGTTCTTATCATTTATGGAGATTTTAATTTGCACATCTAAATTTTCATGCTTAATTTCAGCTTCTATTCCACTGGCTCACTCACTACTGCTGTAGTTGAGTAAGAAAAGGGACTGAGGACAACAGCAATGGAGTAATGTCGATAACCAGCGTCATTAGCTGTGAAAACCACCTGGGGGAAAAAAAATACAACATAAATGAGAAATGATCTCTAGAAATGAGCCTAGACAATAATTGTAATAATTTTATCTAACTTTGGATCTATTTTCTCTTGTGGTGATTGATCAGTGTGATCTATGACTGCCTGTCACACACAGTTTTTCTGGTGTTTAAGTATCCTTTGTTAAAGGATGCATGTAGATTATATTATTTTAAATTCTATAAAATAAATTTATTATCCAAATTGAGGTTTCCTTCTTGATACTCATAAATGGCAACAAGATATTTTTTTTCCTTAGTGAAGGCTCACTGAACCCCTTTGATTTGTCTTCATTTAAAATACAATAATTCTTTCTTTTGAATGTTGTTGCTCTTACGAAGTCCTGAACTTTGAGCAACAGAATTAAACATAATGCTACAGTAACTATCAAATATGCAATGTATAAGCAAAATATGAAGCAGTGCGTTTCTTTCTACTAGATATGTAAGTAGGATAATAGAGGACTGCATTAGTCCTTTGGCCAGGAAGTGATACAACCTTATGTATGTATGATTTACCACAATCCTTTTAACATCTCCCCCATCAGTTCATGTCCTGTCCTTTGATTTCTCCCTTTATATAGGAGATTATTTTGTGATGCGAGATGGTGGATGTCAACTTTTAAAATAGACAGTTTAATAACATTATGTGAAGATGCATATTATATATATATATATAAAATAGCCAGTGATCTGAGCAAAACATGAACCCTACTGAGGCTTATTTTTAAGAAGGCAGTCTCTAGCACTCTAGATTGAATTAATTTCTGCTTTGGAATATAGACTTATTAAATATTACTTTTATGTATAATCACAGAATGGTTCGGGTTGGAAAGGACCTTAAATATCATCCAGTTCCAACCCCCCTGCCACGGGCAGGGACACCTCCTACTAGATCAGTTTGCTCAAAGCCCCATCCAGCCTGGCCTTGAATGTCTGTAGATCATTCATCTTACAGCTGTTATTTCAGTTATTCACAGAAGGCCAGACTACCCAGCATTAACCTTCATTAATGGCATAAGGATATCATCAATTTCAGGGATGCAGAAAAAATTTTACCTAGGTCTTGGCCATCTTTTTTCCAAGGAGATGAGGAATGGCTGTTGGAGCAGCAGCTGCAAACTGTACAGCTGGTGGTGATCTGTGATGGTCTAGACAACAGCTACAGGACTTCTGGTGCTACTAGAAGCTTATATCAAGGGCTGATGCTGCAGAGGAGAGGGGGACAGCCCCCAAGGAGTCCCAAACCCTGTAGCTGACCTCGGTTGGTAGGTAGTTTGGACCACACTCGTCTAACCAGTTTGTCTGTCTCATGCAAACTAAAATGGTTGCTCTACAAATTTTCTGCTGTAAACTGAGGATCCAAGCATCCAGAACGCAGTTCATACTTCCATTATCTTTAAAAATGTGAATTATAAGCTTTTTCTGCAGCCATAAAAATCCAAACGGCAGAAAAATCCTTTTTCCAAGAGACTTGACAGAGTGCTCCACCTGTTCTCCCTCAAGTGTCTAGAAATAGGCTCAGAAAGAGCCACAGGCTTAAGCAGAAGTAAAAGGATGGGAAACCTCTTTGTAAGTAATGCATCTAAGAGCTTAGTGGGAGTTATGGGGAAGCTGGCAACTGGGTTCCCTTATGAGTATGTTGGTACAAAGATTTGAGGCTGCGTATTTAAAGTGTTAATGTGAAAAAATGTGAAAGTTAAAAGAAAGTTCAAAACAATTACTACTTGAAGCCTAGACATATAAAGCACCTTTGCTCTGCAGCTAAAGTACAGGTGAAAATGAATACTCACATCAGCATGGTGATGGAAGGGACTCAAGCCCAGTCTCTTCCAGTACGAGGCTGTGTCAAGCTCAATTTTGTATATCCCTGTGACAAATTGTTCTCTAGTTGTGAGCTCGTGGAACTCTCCGTTGTCATTGGTTTGTCTGTGTGATGGCAGAAGAATGCACTTTTAAATTTTGGTTAAAAGCCTGAGAAAAATGCAGTTCTTAGCAATTGACCTTGAGTGATGTTGTGTAGCTTAAGTAATATGATGAATGCTTCTATTGAGCTGGAATGGCTTATGTCCATCTGTATTATGGACGCTTCAGAGCTTATCTTGGCATTTGCTACTTCCGTGATCACCACAGCAGATGGCTGCCTGCCATGTCACTACTCTGCATGGTCTGGGGGTGAGCCAAAAGCTGGCATTGTTACTCATGGACTCTTGGCAGAGTCTTGGAGTTAATTAAATGAACCCAGTCAGAAGGAAAAGTTCACCACTGCTTTAAGCAATGTGGAAGCTCTATGGTGCACTTACTGTGCAAGTAAATAGGATCAACTCTCTTGATTTTTCCACATTTTTCTTACGTATTTGAATGCATTGAGTTGTGTTATCAGTATGAATATTTTTTCAGTTGGCTATCTGTAGCCTGTGGAATTCCCTGGTGTCTGTATTGATTAGTTGTTTTTTTTCAGCCTTGACAAACAGATGGTTTTGTTTGATTTGGAGAAGCTATCAGTGCTCTCTGAGGCCATCGTACTGACTTGAAACTGCAGACCTTTGAACACCAACCAATTTAGGGCTCCAGAACCAATATTGAATGCTGTCTCTCAGACATGTTTCTTGGATGAGACCTATTTCTGTGAAGTAACTTGGGTAATGCTAGGGTTTTGATTGGGTCAGTTATCTGCAAATAACAATGCTGCTAGTGCCTGATTTTATAGTCACAAACCACTCTTCAGAGTTCTACCTGACAAATCTTTTTCTGAACGTATTTTATTCCAATTGCATGCAGAGAAAAATAAATACTTGAATGTTTTTTATGTCATTGTCATTATGTACATTGCTTAGGGAAGGATTTATTGAAAAAGATGGTTGATGCCCAGTAGTGCTGCTCTGAGGGGTCCTTGTTCTGAATGTTAACTCACTG
>JAOXNG010000012.1:113651744-113664819 GCA_028566535.1 Scolopax minor | reverse complement strand
AAATACTATAGTTTCATGGCAATGTAAATGAGGTGTCACAAGACTCTCTTTACCCTTCCCTCTCTTTACACAGTGTTCATACTGATGAAGCCCCACATCACTGCCAAATTACCTCCCAGTGCTTTAGTTCTTAACAGGAGCCCTTCTACCTTTCTTTTTTTTTTTTCGTAAAGTCTACCTCCAAACATTATTGATGATATTTAGTTCTTGATAAATTGATCTGAGCTTTTGCATACAAAGGAAGGCCCCAAAAGGAACTGGATGTAATTATACAAGTAAGGTGACCACCAATATTTTCAAAACACTGCCAGATTGTGCCTCAACACCAAGGTAGTCCTGAAACTCTAATGTACAATATTTACTAGTATTTATGTATTTTTATTTTGCATGTTGCTTCTGTGCCATTTTACTCAGTACAACCTGGTCTTCTTCCTCCTAGGATTTATGGCAATATCATCTGCATATCCTGTCCAGTTGTCGAGAGACAGTTATCCCTCAAAATCCTTGCCCAAGAAATTTAACGTCACGTTACTTAAGGTATTATTAATGCCTTTTGGCATCGACAGGATGGAAGATACAAATAAATGTTTCCTGTCTATTTCCTGGTTTATCTTAAAACTATGCACACCTAATTCTGCTTCATAACCCTTCTGGCACACAAATCTTTTTGGCCTCTCCTTATTCCACAGAAGAGTGCTTAGTTTGCCTGAAACGCACCAGAGAAGCACGTGGTCACAGGATGATCGGGTATGGCTTAAACACAAGGCAGAAAGTGTATCACGGCCACCAGTTCCCAAGATACCGTTTCCATGGTGAATAATTTGTAGTAATGTCTAAAATAAAGGAGCATGAAAACTCAGAGGCAGCGAAGCAAGAAAACCTACAGAAAACAGAAGAATTTGCTCTCGAGTGAAATGTGCTGAGAGCCTCTGATGTTCAGGAGGCGTCTAACGCCCATTTGGTTTGGTTTGGTTTGGTTTAGTACAGCACTTGTCACACGAGTAACTCTTCATCTGCCTTTTGAGTCTGTGCTTCACTGCCAGTGAATTCAAAGAGGGCAGCACTGTGAGTTCCAAAGATTTTATAGCTTCAAAGTTTTACTGCATTAGTTACCACAGCACTCCAGTCTAAGTGTCAGAGAGGCAAGGAAAACCAAACCAAACCAAAGTGTGAAATTAAATTATCCAAGTACATTGAGTAAACCAGAAATTGTCCAGTTTCACAAGTACATTTTTTGTTTACATTTTTTTATTTGCTGCTCTCAATCTGTAGAGACCACTAACATCTTCACAAAAAATATTGTCTGGTGCCTTGAGTGAGCCTTACAAACTTACATAGATTCTGGACACCTCATACAGAAAACACAGTATGCTGCTGTCACCTGTCACCACACCAAGAAGCTTGCTTGGCGTATCATCACCAAAGAGTACCCCCAGCTAGTAACAGCTGAAAGTCTCCACCAATAATCATAGAACCATAGAATGGTTTACATCCGGAGCTGACTCTCCCAGGCAAGGAGCCTGCCAGAAAAATTCTGGCTTTCTTGGAGCTTCTCTGGGAACTCCTTGCAATGTACTGACAACAGCAGTGGTTGAGTAAGAGAAAGGACTGAGGAGAGCAGCAATGGTATAGTGGCGGTGACCAGAATCATTAGCAGTGAACACCACCTGGAAAAGAGAAAACTTGTGATCATGATGAGGAATGTTCATTTGAAAATACCTTATTAAGAATTAGGAAGCACAGTCCATTTCTTCTGCAGACTACTTTGCCACTTCTATTTAATCAATGAGTTTCACCTTTCTGCAGGGTCATGCTCCCCATTATGTTGTGGTGCTCTTTGAAGACAGACTGAGAAATTTGTGAGGTTTGCCCCCAGGTCCACAAAGAGCCTTGACTGCGGTGAAGGTCCATGGAGCTACCAAGCATGTGAGTCAGGCATGCATATTTCTAGTTTGTGACGTGGAATCAGAGGATGAGGGGGAGGTATCTCAGCCAACCAATAAGAATGACAGAGAAGTGAAATCCCATCTACTGAACTTAAATAGAGCCTCTGTGTGAGTTGTCCAAGCAAGGTAGGCGGTTGGAGCCCAAAGCTGCTTTCTGTACTTCAGTGCCTCGCTCCTGTTTTTAATGCAGCTGGTGATGGGTCAGTTCTTGCATTAAGAACTGCGTGGCTAGACTTCCCAAAACAGGGAGAGACCCTTGTCCTAAGGTAATTCAGATTTGCTGCTCTCTAAATCAATTCTTGGAACTTGGGACACCCAGTTCCCAGGAAAATGTTGCCACTTGGGTTAAGGCCCCGCTTTCTTTGGCTCTCTTTAGCCTAATATTTGATCTATTTTCTTAACCATGACATAGTTTTCTACAAGAGGACTTGTTCCCTCCTACATCCTGGTGCTGCCAAAGTCTGAGCTGCTGGGATGTGAGGACTGTAGGCTTCTGTTACTTGTACACAGACAGACATTGAACTCTGCCCACTTCCCAGAGTAATTTGTTGACCTGCAGGCTATTACATCAAAGAAAAGCATCCTCAGCAACCTAGCTGGAACAGTCTCAACCAGATGTTTTTAAGCAGCTTTTGAGGTGAAGCCCTCCCCTAGGCCCCAGGAACTTTCAGACATACAAACAGTTAGGGAACATTTTCTTAGGATTGTTTGTTTGACCCAGGTGACCCAAGCTACACCTCCAGCTTTTAGGGACCTGGGCCTCAGTCATTTGATTTAGTCTTCCACAGAGCTTCATAGAGTTGTGGTTTAAAATGTTCTACAATGCAACCTGTAGCCATTCCAGACCAGTTAATTTGGGCAAACTTAAATTTAATGGCAGATTAACCTTGAAGAATTTAAACAAAATTTTAGGAAATGCTAAGTAAATGTCATTAAATAGAGCACACAATAAATCAGTGTAGGGCTGAGGGCAAAGAGAGACACAAGACATGATTATATTGCTGACCTGCTTATGAAATTTAGATACTGATGAAACAGCCAACTTTTCCTTCCCCACTATGATTAGTCCTTAAATTTTTAAGCTGTTTTTTTTTTTTTCTACTGCTGATTTCAGTACAGAGCAATATTAATAACAACAACAAAAAGGGACATTGGAAAGAATCTTTTTACCCTGAAATTACAGGTCATACTAGAATTCATGGATTTCCAGGTGACTGATATGAGGGAAATCCCTCTGATTAAAGAAGAGCTCATTTTCTCTAAAATGAGGATATTTAAATCCCTATATTCCTTCCACAATGATAAAAGCAGTCTCTTTTTAATTTTTTTTTCCTTGTTTGTATTTTAAACAAACGCTACATAATTTTGAACAACATAGCTCTTTTTGAACAAAGGTCTCTTCTGCTCTGAATGAGTCAATGGGCACTGCTCCATTTTGGGAGAGCTGTGTTTGCAGAGTGTTTGCAGGGAAGTTGGCTACTTCCTTTGGCTTAGCCAAATGCTCGATGCTGCCTTTATTTACCCCATCTTTCGTGGCAGCAAACCATTTCACCAAATTGTGCTGCTCTTTCAGTATTAAAGGATTGTATTTCTTCTTTCCAGCTGATGTCACTACACAGTATATAGCTTACTAGGTATATTTGCAAATACTTACATCAGCATATTCATGGAATGGGGAAAGGCCAAGTCCCTTCCAGTAAGAGCTGGTGTCAAACTCAACCCTGTATATTCCTTCTACAAACTGTTCTTCTGTTGTGAGCTCATGGATCTCCCCATACTCTGTGGTTTTCCTGTAATAGTAAAATATCTAACATAAATATTTGATGCTGACATTTAGATGCAAAACAGAAACAGTCAATGTGGAACATTTAATAGCACAGGTGCTGCACAGCCTGCACTGAATGGTTTCTAATCACTTGAAGTAATTCCCTCCTCCTGTGTACTGTATGTCTCTATATTGCAGATCCTGTCCTTGCTACCAACTCACCCATGTACGTCACAAATCAAAGCTGGCTGGCTTTTTTTTGGTCATTTCTGTAGCTGCAGCAGGGATTATAGTTAAGTCTCCCCTTTTAATGTCATGTTTAAGTTGTACCAAGTGACCTCTGGAACCAAACGTTAGTGGCTTAGGAAATGGATTGTCATGATGAAAGACAAAGAGCCAAAGCTCAAATTATAATTAATGAGAGTAGAGAGATTTTAGTAGAAAATAATTTTATTCTCCTCTTATTAGTGCAGAGGCTATAGGTTTTACATCTATACACTGATGCGTTTTTATGTGACCTTGAGTGGTAGTATCCTGGAATAGCAATTTAACATTACAAGATCTTATTAATTTGAATTAACAATGCCTTGGTAAAAGAGCAGGCTTTAGTTTTTTACAGAGCATCTATTCCACTGGGTGCTATGTAAATGAGCATCAGGAATTACCAGCTCAGAGAGATTATGTACTGATCTCATAAGAAAAACGATGAGTGAATGAAGTTTGGAAGGAAGAAGGAAATATAGCTGGCATTTCACCCCATTTGTTTGGAAAGGAGCAAGCTTTGTATGACAGCTGTATTTACATACTTCGCTCCTAAAACCCATTTATGTATTTTGCCTCCTTTTATTTTATTTCTGATTTTTTTAACCATTTTTTTTTGTTCTGCTGAAAACATTTATATGATATTTATAGCACTTCATAGCCACATGACACAGTTAAAGGAGAAATAAAGAAAGCCTTGAACTGAAGAAGTACTGGAATTTGCCCATCTTATTGCAAGGAACAGCTGTCTAGGCAGAAAACAGAAAAGCTTGAGAAGGAAGAGAGGGAGGGGAGAAAGCAGTGATGTGCTGCTTAGTAGAGAGAATCATTTGGTGCTATTGCAGCTTTTCTTTCACAGCTGCTGTTTCTTATTTGTCAACTTTCGTTAATGGTGGCGAATGAAAAAAGTCTGAATGACAGAGATTTTGCTTAAATTAAGAAGTGACATGACTGACAATCCCATGTTAATTTTCAGGTTTTCTTCTATTTCAGCTTCAGCAATTTTGAAGATTGACAGAAGATTCACTGGTCTGATACAAGTGAAATCAATCAACTGCATTCAGGGTAGAGCAAGCCTATATCTGCTTATAAGTTGAATAGGCTAGATACAAACCAATTGAAAGGAAAAATGGTGTCTACCTCAAAATATTGGTTGAGGTTAACAAATAAGAGTTCATCAGCTCACCCAGTTCAACAGCTGGGAAACTGGAATCAAGAGCTCACTTGGAGACTCTCTCTCGCTACTGGGAGTTAATGGCACTTCCTTATTGCAGTTATTAAGTGATAGCCATTCAATACAAGTGGTTTCACAAGCAAAACTCTTCAGCATTACTGGAGCATTGACAGCCAACAGGACAGTGTGCAACTCAGAACCTGGGTGGGATTAGCACAGTGCAGAGGATGTCCTGCATTCAGCCCTGGTAGCAAAATGCTACAAATGATTCCTCCTGAACAGCAGCTGTATTTCTGCCTGAGTTGGGGAATAAATATAGTATGGTTGTTGATTCTTAATAGGATGTGGATGGCTAGCATCTGCCATAAGGCAGACAGTTAAAGTTAAAAAAGCTGTGCTTTTTGAAAGAAAATTTGCAAACTATTTGCAAGTTACTATGGTTCCAGCCTAGACTGCAAACTGATCCTCTTTTTTGCTGTCCTGTCTGGTCCTTAGTTGTATATTGTGACCAGGTAAAATCTATACTGTCCGTGCAATGACATTTCTGAACTCTTGAGACATATACTGCACTGAGATAAACACTGCCCTCAGGTGCTCACTGTTGAGGAAATATCTCAGGAACATTAATTATTATTTTTGATATTTATATTTTTTTTAAAAAGGAGGCTGGGTGGAATCACTTCAAATATGCTGAAGTCTTTTTTTTTTTTTTTTTTTAATATTTACAGGCTAGATCACATGACAACTATGGTGAATGCAGCTCTTAAACTATGTGATAAGACCTAGACTTCAGAAAACACATGAGGAGTGAGAAGGTCAAAGCTAGTCATGGAAGGAGCTCATAAAGAACCCAAATCACATGCTTCCCCATTCTCTATGCCCTAAAGCCTTCATTGGAGTGTGTCTCAGCTTCAGTTATCTCTTGCATATTTTTACCAAGACTAATTTTGAAATAAACCTCAATAAGAAGTCAGCTGTTGCTATGCTAGCTTCATTCCCTGCCTCTTAAATACCACTCAATAGTTGCTAGATGTGTTTGCTTTATTCCCTAAAATGTGTTAATAAAGTAAGGCCAAACAAAGAGATAAAAAACCCCCACTTTCATAGATGTTTGTACAAAATGTACTTTTCCATAAGCATCTACTAGGTACTGTAACAAAAATATTATTAACCTGTCAGGAGTTAGTTACAGGTTATATTTCTTGGTTGCATTCTGACTTTTATCTTGTTTAACATGGAGAAACTCTGGTTTTCCCAAACAAACAAAAATAAATAAAAAACTACAAATGTGAAAAAACAGTCCAAACCAAGTGTCGTCAGCTAAAGTCAACGGTATCACTGGAAGCAGCCTTGGGTAAGATGCAAGTCAAGGGAAAGGTCAAAAAGTTTACGTGCAGTAAAAATGGTGGTTCAATGCTCCTCCACTGCCTTTCCCCAGCAAAATGCTTCACACTTGTCTGAGGTTAATCCTTTCAATTTATATTTAAGAAGTGATTTGGTTTTCGCAGGGGTGTACTGACCTAAACTGCCAACAGAACTTGGCTGAGAAGAACCGTGGAGTTTGTCTCCTTGGGCTTGTTGAGAGCAGCATTGCAAAATGAACAAGAAAATGCTATTATGCCCCAAAAGTGAGGGGATTTAAAACTGATGTTACATTTATCTTATTCCTTTGTAGAATCTATTTTATATTACATATTCAAGAGTACTTGAAACATTTGAAATAATCTGGGTTTCCTCTTAATGGCAGAAACTCTCACTAAGGGCAATCCATTATACTTGTCTCTACTTCCTTTGAAAACATGTCATTTTCTTTGGGGGTTTCTCTTTTTGTTAAGTATATAAATCCATTCCAAGACTAATTTGTTTCTAGGTTAACACTCAGCATTTGGGAGTGGAGGCATTTGTTTCTCCTTCAACCCCCTAACCTTTCTCGTTCCATTTCAATAGATAAAAGATATTTTTTTTTAGTTTTACAAAAAGGAACTAACACTTGCAGATGGAGAAAAAGGTATCTCTCCTTGTAGTCTTCTCCTCTGTTTCTTTCTTCAGCTTTTATATAAATCATGCTATAAAATTCCTAGTAAAAAACCTCTGGATGTTCTGATGGCTCCTGTCCATGGTTGTGCTTGTCATTCTGTGCTAGAATATCCTACTGTTACTAGAGATTTCCTTTGACTTATTTAAAAATCTGATTTAATTAGTTGTTACAGTGAAACTTAAAGACCTAATTACCTCATCTATTTGAATTTTAGTAAACCTGTTATCCATACTTTTCCTACAGACTATTGATAACAACATTATTGCCTGCCCCTTAGTGATGTTCTGAGGATGCTTTGAAAGTATTAAGCTCTCATTCTAGCAAAACCAATGCAGATCTATAGAAATAACCACAAAAAGTGCTGAGATCATGCTTCTATGTTGTGTTACAATGGGACTTTTTAAAACTTTCTGGTCAAGGAGTTTCTTCCAACAAGCATGTTTGTTACAGAGGAGAAGACTAATGAGCTTATTATTTGCATGTGTACAGACAAAGCTTACAGAGAGGATTTTGTGTGTGACTGCTGCAAATAAAGCTCTGTATCCATTCCATATCAAGATGGTAAGTTAGTCTGGATTGCCTACAAAATTCTGGTAAATAGGCTTTTAATTTTTTTTTCTTTTTATAGAAAGGATTGATGCTAGCAGAAAAATTATTTATTAAACCTATTTCTTTACAAAGATAAGATGACCATCACAACATGTTTTTGGAATTAGCATGTATTTCAGTTGTGGTTAAGTTCTACATGAATTTGATGGCTTTTAGACCTGAATTCATATGCTGTTAACAGTGATAGTGTAACAAATGTGCTAGGAAACATACTGCTTTTTTTGATGAGGGCTCCATTCCCTATACTTATCAATTGTTTGCCCAAGACACCCTGAAAATGGCTGTGTAAGAGCACATAACTTACCCAGTAGCAAAGTCCTGCCAGCTTCCATCTGCAGCCTTTTTAAAGACTTTAACAGCTACGTTAGCTGCAGGACTTCCTCTGACTGCATCCAGCACTTTCACCATCAGAGGGCATTTGGAATCAACAGAGCCATGAGAGACCTTGGGAAAAAACAGGAGAGGTTGTGTAGGAGCTGTTCACCAGCCCTGCAAAAGCCTTCTTTCAGAGAAAAGATGGATTCTTACTGTGGAAATACTGTTGACTTAAAAGCGAGTTTGTTGACAAATGGTATTCAAAGTTAGTTCACAAGCATCTAGTTCTTTCATCAGAGTATCTTACAGATTTATACTCACTTTATTACACATACACAAGCAGCTTGCTTAATAAATATTTAGAGTTGTATATGGCCCTTTTTTAGAGTTGTATATTATTTAGAGTCGTATATTATAGCGTTGTATAAACACACCTTTTTAAGGAAATACACAAATAAGAAAATAGTGAATTATTATAAGTACAGGCAGAGTATGTTAGTGTAGGCAGCCAACAAATAAATACCATTTGCATCCTTAGGGCTGAAAGAGTATTTGGTTTTAAGATTCATTGTACAATAAGGAATACTTGGTCATACTTCAAAACATTTTTTAGTGCTTTAAAGAAGCACTTGTTTGGTGAAGAAAGTAAAGATACCTTTATATTGAAGATATGGGATGTGAGTCACGAACTGACAGAAACAGACAGAAATAAAAGGTTGCACCTGCTAGATCCCTGATCCTTCCTTAATATCCTAAAATAGATGAGTAAATGGCAAAAATTTTTAAGAATTCTGAAGAAGCTACTTTAAAAATAGTAGTAAAATAACATTCCAGCAAAGCCTAATGGTTACAGAATTTCATGGATGAAGAGGATGCTAGTCATGTAGAAAATCTAGTTTATCATTCTTGTAATGATTGAGTTTGAATAAAGAGAGACTCACCAGTGGTGCAGCTTCAGAGAAAAATACCAGTCCAGCTAAGAAAACAAAGAGCACAGAGTGAAAGGCCATTCTGCTTGCTGTTAGCGAGCCTTGATGCCAGCAGCTAGGAGCTGAGAGGATTTGGGATTTTATACCCAATCCTACAACAAAACAGGCTGCTTATTGGGTGCCCATATGACTCCAAATCTGCTGATTCTGATTATTTGCTTAGTAAACAGTCCAATCCTAGAGTCAGTCCATGAATAGCGCTGCCATTGCAGTCAATGGAAGGACTGCAGGATCACTAGAGCAAAGAGAATAAGTAACGGACACAAACATGACCCTTGCCTGGGGAGATTAGACTCGTAGAAAGCCCTCCACAAAATAATGTAAATGACCTTTGTTTGCCCAGAAATCCAACCAGTTCTAGGAGATCTCCTTTACCTTGCCCTTAGGTTATGCTTGATAATGCCCCAATGCTTTCTCTTGTGCCTCTTCCATGTTTCTTCTCAATGAACTCAATACTTATTGAAGACAAGTTCCCACATACAGATGTAGACTCAGTATATGGGTGATGAAGTTTGCTCATTGTCTGGCTCAAACAGTGGTAATGGTCCATTCTGAGAGAGAGATTTCCAAGCAGTTCCACTGCTTGTTGAAAAGGAGCAGTGTTTCTGTTTGAAACCTAATTTAGACAGGATTTGAAAACTTCTGCCTCTCACCCTAAATTCCGAAGTATTCATCTTGCCTAATCTTCAGGTAGACATTGAAGTTTCCTCTGAGTCACTGGGAAGTCACTTGAAATGATCTGTCCCCTTGGGAAGATAACTGTTTCAGAAAAGTGAAGAAGTGAGTCCTCTCTTGCTCCAGAAGGAGCCAACTCAACCAGCTTCTTTTAATCTATCTAGCATTCTGCTTGTGAAACTCTTGTTATACTGGAAATGTTATTGTTATGATCTGAAAAGTAGATTTAGGTAAGAGATTTTTAAGGAGTGGACTTGACCCCAACCTAAGTTGGAAGGGAGAAGATGTCAAGTAGGGGAGTAGGCATGGTGTAGATGGGTTTCTCCTACTGCATGACACAAAAATTTTCCTGTGCTAGTTGAGTGACAGAGTCCTGTTTGGCATTTCCTTCTCCCCATGTCCTAAACAACCCTGAGCCTACACTTCTAATTCTTAGGAGCTGGCACACTTAGTTTTTACTGATTTCATAGTATTCTAACAAAAAGCTATTTTACCTCTCAACTTGAATAGGATTTTGATGAAGGTCTTAGGAGTCATGGACAGTATTCACCAGTGGCTTTCATGCCTTCAGGCTGCTTTGTGCAGTTGTTCTCTTTAGCTAGTTGGCTTTTGAAAAAATCTATATTACAGTAATCTGAACTGTAATCAAAGTGCCCTTTGTACTTACAGCAAAGCAGGCTGATATGTAGGTAGCATTCTACGCTCACTGTGCTTGCACATGCAGGTCAATCAAGGTGCCTAGCAGTAACAAATCATAGTGCAATCTAGTGCTTGTGGGTTGTATTCAGATCGTGGAAAGGTAAATACTGCTCTTAGATCTGTGCATCAAGACTTCACTTCATTGTTTTGCTCTCATTGTTTGTAAATATTTCTCAGAAACAGTACGGCTTCCTGTGTGAGGAAGGGAAATTATCTGTATTCTAATACAAGCAGACTGTCCTGTCATTTGTTATCAGTTGTTCTGCAAGGAAATAATGCTGAGGACCTAATGCCTGCATGTGAAATTGTTCTCCTATGGGAGAATGACTTCAAAAAGTAATTATTTTTCCTGAAAGGTAGCAGTTTCTGAAAAAAAATCAGATCTACATCTGTCCATATTATCTCTTTTACTTTCCTTTTTTATAATATTGATGTTTTTTAAAGTGAATAAGGAGTATGAATATTCTAACCCGAAGGATACGGGATTTTTTTGTTGTCCTTCATTTCAAATCTTGCCATCCCATCCATGTTTGTGAATCTGTATTCATACATTTTGCAGATAAATAGATTATTTCTGTAAATTCTAAGGTACAAATGGTCTCAGTGAGAAGGTAAAAATAAAAAAAATTTCTTTATTATTTCTCCAATCTGGAAGGCCCTGGAGCATCTAGAGTTTATACAGAAATTATTAAAATCCATCAGGAACCTGATTTTTATATCACTATAGCCTAGTGACCTAGTGAAACCAATGCCAGGCAGATCTTCCCCCTTCCACTCTCAGCCTCAACCTATTAGCTCTATATGCTAATGCTTTCCATAAAATGTATGAGGGTGCTGAGGAATTTGGAATAGGTGGCTGGGAAAAATGATTCTCCCTTGAGGGAGAATCAAAACATTGTTGTGGAAAGGAGAAGGAGAAAGGGGAGTTACATCAGCCGTAAGGGAAAGTAACTGCTGAGCATCCAGCAAGACTGTTGTCTGTCTAGTGTTGCTAATCCTCCTCTGTGCAATGGGAGTCTGAAGATTATAAATTGAGTATCTTATCCCAGCTCAAAAAATATGGGAATGTGAAATGATAAGAGGCTGAGCACTGAGGAGTAAGTAGGCCTTCTGAAGGAGCAGAGGAGGTGCCATGAAGAGCAGAAAAGAAAGCGGCTCCCAGAGACTGACAGCCACAAGGAAAGCAGTGCAACTCAGAGCCTTAGCAGAGAGCAATAGCATAAAACCCCTACTGTAAGAAAAGCATAAACAGTCACTGAGAACTCCTCAGAAAGAGATATTTAGGAATCCTGGTGTAGAAGAAACAGTAAGGTTACATAGCTAATACAGAGCTAGCATAAGGCTATTTGGGGGCCAGGAGACACACAAAACCCAGAAGACTGGGTGATCACCCAGCATTCAGTATGATAGGGAATAGAATGGCAGTGTCCCTGGGGTGTGCAGTAACCTCAGCCTTTTGGAAGCCAAGAAGTATGAGACCCCCAGTTATGGAAAAAATTTAGATAATCCCCAATATGTAAATGCTTTAAGGCTTATCTGAATTCCAAATCAGTTGAAATTCATCTCTGAAGAATTAGAATTAATGCCTGTTTTTAATGAAAGCATGTTCCCTGCTTGGAAGCATTACAGTGTTCAGGTCAAGAACAAACATGTCCCACTAATACTCTTGTTTATGCCAAGGGTTTTTCCAACTGGACTACATTTTTCTCTTTCTTCCATGTAGTCTCAAACACTTACCCTTCTTTTACAAAGATAAGCTCCTTATTCTCTGCTCTGTTCCTTTCTATTTGATTTTATTTAGAAATCCAAACACTTCTGCATGACAAATACTCAGATGCTGGAATATCTGACTTTGACCATAAAAATCTGTAAGCTTCTCCTGTGACACTGAAGTGAAAGGGCTTGATAGATGGTAAGGCATTCAGAAATTTGGATAGATTTCCCTAGCACTTTCCAAAGAATTAATCAACTCTTGAGCTCTGAAAAAATCCTTTTTATAATACAGAGACCTAAATGTGACACCTTCTTTCACTTTTCTGGAGTAACGCTCCTTAGGGATTTGTAGGAAAAGACCTGAGATTTACCTCTCAAAGAAGTTTGCCTGAATTTTCTGAGCTAGAGTCAAGAACTCTAGCTCAAAAGTCAAAAACCTGGAGTTTTACTCCAGGTGTCATCCACTGAGTCGTGGTGGCAGAGCTCTGGCACTGCCCAATGGAGAGGGAGTGCCCAATGCAACAACTGCTGGAGCCAGTGAGAGATCTTCTGTTGATTTCACTATTTGCCAATTCTGTAACATTTTCCCTCTCTGCAAAGCCAGGGATAATACTTTTCTAATTAAAAGTGTGCTTAGGGAGATTTCATGTTTGAGCTTGAATTTCAATTTGTAAAGAACTGCATTAAAAAATAAGGGCATTTCAGCTGCCCTTCAGGCTGCGTGTTTGCCAGCCTGCTGCCCACTTTGGTTTTCTATGAGGAGTATGTTTGTATTTAGAGTTTTAAAGATCATTCTCAAATTTCTTTGTTTGTAGGACTAACTCTAGTTATTTTAGTAGAAAGTAAGTAAACACTACTGATCTTAAAAAATAAGAAAATCATCCTTGTCTT